>CM034147.1:12686099-13886099 GCA_019776745.2 Taxus chinensis
GTTTAAACGTATTATGCCCTTAAAAATGGCTTAAGTTCATTTTAACCTTATTAAAGCTAAAATAACCCTAGGGGTATTTTGGGATAGCATGACCCTCTACATCTTGCCCCATGCCACCAATAAGAGATAAGGGCTCGATACCAAAGAAAAAATGTAGGTGAGTAAGGCATATTTTTCCATTCGTAGTCTCATACTATTAGTAAGAAGTATGGGCTTATCACTGAAGATTGTGAAGGATGAAAGGTGTAATGATTATCTTTAATTTTTTGTATTTGATTGTGATTTTGCATTGTTTATTGATATTGTGCTTGTTAGGAAGGAACATTTTGCCCCCAAGTCTTATCTACATATGACTAGTAGGATGCAAGGGCTTAACACCGTAGACTAAGATGGATGATCAAAAGGTCTGAGTAAATAAGTTTAGAGTTTTCTGTTACGTAGACACAAAATCACGCACTTGGGTACATTTCTAGGTCCAAAAGTATACTAATGTATATATGATACCTAGAAACAAGAAAACTAGTGGTTGACAACTATATTTGGGCTCTTTTCTTTGTTTCTTGCTTTCTCTGTGGTCTTACACACCCTACAATCATGAAAGAATTTGAATGGTTTATCCTTTATGTCCTCAAAAACTGAAACCCAGTTGCGACACCAACGCCTACGTGCTTTTGTCCATACTGGGTGATCCTAACCCTTTCTTACCTTTACTCGCTCTTTTTGGGTCTATTTTATCTTTTGGGAATATTTTTCACTTATGGGTCGACCTTCCAGTTGTCAATTACGAAATTCAAACAAGGGAATCATATAAATACTTAGTTACTTCTCAAAAATAAAGAACCAAACACTAAACATTACTATTACCACCTTATTTTGCATCCAAAGGCACTAAAGCACTCAGAAAGCATCCATCTAGCATCCATACAAGGGACAAGGGTTGCATCACTTCTGCATACACTACATAGTAGGGGAAGTCTATCTGATTCCATCCACACATATTTTACATTGCTAAATTATAGATCTAGTTCGTTATCATTGTGCAACTTGGATAAGGGCATCCTAGGGGATCATTTCTACACACACACACACACAATAACTACATGGGGTTTGAGATTTAGTGTAGCACTCGACAGTAAGTTCACTCTTCAGGTGACCGTTGGGGTCAGTCTGACTCCACATTCTACATTTTTTAATTATATTTGATGTGGTTTGTGGACATGTATAGGTAGATATTCTATTTCATAGGTTGCATATACCCCCAGTGATCAAGTAGTGAATATCAGGTGACAAGCATGGATCAATAGAAAAACCATTGTGATATATAAGAAATCAGTTCCTGAGCATTTGCATGGCCACTAGTGCCCACATCTTATTGTCAGCGCCCAGGCACCTCTACCCTACACTGGGCACCTCAGTATGAATTTGTTCATGATTTCCAAAATTTACAAAGAGCATTAACGAAAATTTCTACAGTCTATTCAACACTTTTACCTACCCAGATCATCTCCATTCCACTTGGAAATCAACTATGTCCTCTTATCTCCCCTTCTTGCTTATGGTTTTATATCACACAAGATTTTTTTCTTGTGTCTTGCTATGTATTAGAACTCGTGCATCATTTATTACAATATTTATTTTGTAATAATATTTAATTCAAATTAGATCAAATCGTGTTAAAGAGAGAGCTTATGTGGAAGGAGGAGTTTCCATCAGTAATATTTGAGACAAAACCATAGGTAAAAAGATTTGAAATGGTAAAAACCATAACAAGGATAAGACACACAATGCCCAAGAGGAACAAGGTTAACTCGTGTTATGATAAGTGAAGAATGTGAAGGTATGATGATGAAATGATTAAGATATCTACCAATGGATGAAATAATTAAAATTGTTTGTTATGAGTTAACCATACAAACGACCTTTCCTAGTGCGGAGAGAAACCGTGGAAGAATATGTTTCTACTTCTAGGTTTCTAATGTGCAAATAGTGATTTAATGATGGGTTGGATATGAAGTTTTATTCTCTTTTTATGCTTTTTAACGTGTCTTAACTTTGGTAGATGAGGGTTTGAAATGGACTCATCAAGAAAGAAGTCCAAGTTTATTAAAGTTGAATGGTCCTGAAATACAAGACTTGGGTGGATGAGGTCCAAGTCAAAGGAGAGAATTAAAATATTTAAGGAGTCATGAGTTACGAGACTTGGGTGAATGAGATCCAAGTCAAAGGAGTAGCTAAAAGGATTTTTAATGTATCCATGATTAAAATGGTCTTGATTTATGAAACTTGGGCAGAAAAAGGTCTAATTCAAAGGAGAGAATCAAATGATTCAATGATTCTTGAGATACAAGACTTGGGCAGACAAGGGCCAATTCAAAGGAGAGAATCAAATGATTCGATGAGTCCTAAGATATGAGACTTGGGTGGAAAAAGGCCAAGTCAAAGGAGAGAATCAAATGATTCGATGAGTCCTGAGATACGAGACTTAGGTGGAAAAGGGCCAATTCAAAGGAGAGAATCAAATGATTCAATGAGTCATGAGATAGGAGACTTGGGTGAACGAGGTCTAAGTCAATGGGTATATGATTAGATAAGTTTTTGATGGGATCAAAAAACTTATGTGATGTTAGAGGAGGATTTTCCTTAATGCGAAGAATATGTTGAGATTTATATTCATCTGTAACTGAAAGAGTGTGAGAAAAGGAGGACTGATATCTAGATGTACACCTGAGGCTTCTTATAGGATGTAGAGAGAAAATATTCAATGTTGCTCTGTCAAGGCTGTGAATTAGTTGATTTGACGAAAGATTTACAATTAAAGCTTGAAAAGGTTGTGTAAGGATATTATTGGGTATACACAACTCATGGAGTGCACACATGCATATGTCCTGAGGAGTAGGAACCATCGTTGATGAGATTCCTGCAAGATTTATCATTTGAGGGATTGCAGACGTGGAAGGTTGTGTTGTTGCAAGTGTCCAAACTTGTTGTGGTTGTGTTTCAACAACAAGGCAAGCTATGTTAGGCATATGAGCCAATAGTGAAAGAATAAAATCAAGCTCAATGGAGCTCAATGATGGACCCTCTATTGTAGATTCAATAATTATCAAGGGTTGAAAGGGAGTATTGAAGCAAGGTCAAGCTCTCGTGTGATGGTAGAAGGTAGGTGTCCAAAATAGGTTCAGTGTTTGTTTGAACTGTAGGAAGAAAATATGGAGAAGATATTGATTAGTTTTGAGGGAGAAATACTTTACCTTCATTATTATGATCTCATGGAATGTTATTATGTACATGAGTTTGGACAACATTCAACTTTTCTTGAGAAGTTGACATGTCTTCGGTTTTGATAGCCTCATTGAAAGTATTTACGAAAATGACGTCGTCGTCAAGTAATTCTTGGACATAATTCTTAAATCACGTGCATCCATCTATAGGGAGGCCATCAATGCATTAAAAGTCGCAGTAGGTATTAGATTTTTACCAATATGGCTTAAGTTCCCCTTGGACAAAGGGTTTTGTAATTGGATATCTTATCAGTTTAACATCTTTTAGTTGATGAAAAACACTAGAGAGAATCTCTCCAAGGGGTTTAAATGGAAGTTTGAATTTGTGTGGAGTGATGTCTTCATTACGTTGTATGACTATATTTTTGATTGATTGTTCATGTATGTTGTGAACAAGCAGATTATCTGTGACATCATCATTGACAAAATTTTGATTGCAGTTAACATACTTATAATTTTCGTGAGAAGTGTGAAGTTTCTGTTAGTATGGTTATGATTTTGATTGTGATGATTTTTTTTATAATAAGGGGTGATCAAGTCTTTAGCAATGAGGTATTTTATTATTTGAGTTCCCTTTTTGATAACTTCCTTAAAATTGTTGAGGCAGTGCATTTTCATGTGAAAGGAAAACTCACTGTTAAGGTTTGGGACGAAGATGTTAAACATGTGTTTTCATGGATTGAATATGGGAACTGACTAGTGATTCCTCTCCATCATTGTAAAAATTGTGTAAATATTTCATTTGGGCGTTGTTTGGTATTGCAAAAATCCAACATGGCGATTTCGAGAGCGAGGTTGAAAGAAACATGTTTAACGAAATTCTCTGAGAGGTCCATGAAGGTGGTGATAGATCCTTTTGGAAGGTGTGAGAACCAGTCCAAAGCTTGTCTTCCTAGAATTTTAAGAAAGAGGTGCAAGAGAAAGATATCGATATATGCCACTTCGTGGCATGCCATCAAAAATTATTTGATATTCTCTCTAGGATCAATTTTGTCCTTGTATTTGTCGAATTGGTGCATAAGTTGTCCATGCCAAAAGGGTAGCGACACAATTCATCAAATTTGAATTGTTTGTGTTGTTTTTGCATACCTGATATAGTATCCTTCATCATTTTCCATTCTTGAGAAAATTATGAATTGTGTGAATCCACCATTGTAATAAAAAATGGGGGAGAGCGAAGAAAGGTGCAATGAAGAACTCAACCCATAGAAAAGTGAATGCTAAGATGGAAGAGGGGAAAAGGTTGAAAGCTCGACCCTTAGTAAAGTGAATGCTAAGATGGAAGAGGTGAAAATGTTAGAAACATACTCAAACTCTAGTAAAGTGAATGTTATAATGGAAGAGGGGAAGAAAAAAGTGAACAATGTGACCTTTAGCAACGTGAATGCTAGGATGGAAGTGAGATTGAAAATATTTGATTTTTTCAACCGTTAATAATGTGAATGTTAAGATGGACGAAGTGTGAAATTATGATAAAGTGATCAACCCTTTACAACATGAATGTAAGGATGGAAGAATTTGAAAAACAAATTTTCTCGATCCTTAACAAAAATAATGTCAAGGTGGAAGAGACTTGGTGATGACAAAAGGTTACTTGATTCCTTACAAAGTGAATGTAAGAAAAGAGGAGTAGAAAAGATGAAATAAAATCAACCCTTAACAACGTGAATGTTAAGATGGATGAGGGATTTTAAAATATTTTTAGATTCAACCCTTAACAATGTGAATGTTAAGATAGACGAAGAGAAAAAGATTTGAAAGCAAAAACATGATTATGGAACTCTTAGAAAAATAAATGCTAAGATGGGAGAATGATTATACAAGCTAAGTGACATGCTCGAAGTTTTGACAAAGTGACTGTTCAAAAGGAGACTAAACTTTGACAAGGTTAGTTTTCTCAACTCTTAAAATGGATGTTTAAAAGAGAAGAGACTTAACAGGATGATGTGATAAACTCTTAACAAAAGGAGCATTAAGAGAGACTTAAAGGTTTGAAAGGATAACTCTTAACAAGATGAGTGTTAAGAGAAACAAAAGGGTGAGAATTCACCACACTTAAAAAAAGGAATATTGATGAGGTACAAGAGATTGAAATGTTAGTTAGAGACCTCTTAACAAAGTGAGTGCTAAGAAATGAAAAAGGTTTGAAATATTTCGCGACCCTTTACAAAGTGAATGTAAAGAGGGAAGAGGTGAAAGGAGTTGGTTTGCTCAACTTGTGACAAAATGAATGTTACAAGGGGAGGTTTGAAATCACAATGAAAAATCTCGACACTTAACAATAGGAGTGTTAAAGGAGAGACTTAGAAATATAGTAAAGGTGCCCAAATCTTAATAAGATGGGTGTTAAGAGAGGAGACTTGGAAAGATGATGAAAGTACTCGACTCTTAACAAGATGTGTGCCAAGTGAGGAGACTAAACAATGGAAGGATAACACTCACATAACAAAAATGTGAATATCGAAATATAGAGGTGAATAGATGATAATGAAAAAGCTTGAATCTCGACAAAGTGAATGTGAGAGACGAAGGGAAAGCAATTGATTAAGGATATTGAATTGGAGCAAAGGAAATGCTTTAAAGAGAGAATGGAAAAGAAGTGTTAAAGTGGTCATCAATTTAACAAAGTGAATGTTAAATTGTGACGATGCAAGATGGTGAATGCTTAAAGTTCAATAAGGGAAAAGTTAAACTCGAGACTTAAAAAGATGAAGGATCAAAGTGATCACAAAGGTGCGTGGCTGTAATAAAGCGAGTATCGTGATGTCAAGAATTGGATGAAAAAAGATGAAATTGCTTGAGTGCAGATGCAGATGTACACACATCAAGACTTAGACTAGCTTGTAAAGAGGTGAAAATGAGACAAAGGTGGATCCAAATAAGGAGTATTTGGAAACGTGCAAGAGATATGAAAGTGAACCCAAATAAGGAGTATTTGGGGAATTAACAAAGATGCAAAAGTGAGAATGTAGGATACGAGTGTGGAACACTACTATGAAAAGAAAGAAAACAAAAGAGAGTTTTTGTTTATAGTTTGTTTTGGCCTCTACTTTAGATTGAATTGGATAGTGTGTGTCTTCCTAGGTGGTTCTCTCAACTAGGTGTCAACAATATACCTGAGTGAGCGTGATGCTATTTCTAGTTGGCAGTTTTACTTTAACCCCTTTGAAACAATGATAAAATATATTTCTCAAATGAATTACTCTGGGGTTGTCATTAAGGATATATGTGACTCTAATCTCACAGATGTACTAGTCCAGTAGGATGGGGGTACCTGTTTCGTCATCCAATTCCCTCAATGTGCTAACTACTTTGAGGTTCCTGTGGTACTCCTCAAATGATTTTTATGGCTTAATCCAAAACACTTCCCATAGTTATAACAATTTGGCAATAGTCTTATCAACTACACCTGTAAATACAAGGTGAATTGTTCATCTTATCTTGATATTGTTTTAACCACCATTCTCGAACATAGGCAACTTGCAGTTAGTAAGTTGTTTTAAAGCAACATTCAAGGCAACATGCAGTTATTAGTTTAAGAGTAACCTCCTATAGAGTGGGTCCTGCAAACAAGGATTAGAATGCTTTCCTAAAGTAGGTAGAAGAAAAAATGACAAAAGCTAGCTCACTTTTCTGATTTCTAAGATTGCTTATAAAGCACGAGGAAAGAGCATACGCATGAAAGAACTTTGATTAAGAGAGAAAATGGTAAATTTTCAAAAACACCTAAGAAACGATCACGTTTATGATTTCCAAGATCTCTTAGAAAGTGCAAGGAAAGAGCATACGCTTGATCGTTTCGTGAGTTTACCTCACAAAAACAAAAAATGTTAGCAAAAGCCACCACAAAATGTCAGTTATGGCACAAAAATGATGAAACGTCGACAAAAGCGCCAAAAAAGTGACAAAAAAATGGACAAAAACATCCAATAAGCATGCAAAAACAAGTTTCACAATTAGTCCTCCTGACAAAAATTGACAAAAAAATGAGTGAAAAGGTCCTAAATTGGTTGAAATGACCTAATTAAAGAAAATCAACTAATTAAAACAATCTAAATTAGATTTGAATAAGTTAATCCCTAATTGTGCGTGAAAACTAAAGTAGGAGTTATTAAATTAATGAATTATACTAAACTAAAGTTTAAACATTAAAATAAATCAATCCTAAGTTTTAAAACTAAAGTCTAAAGTTAAACCTAAGTAGTCGAAGGCCTATCTAAACTAAACAAAAACCCTAAAAACTGAAGTATGTTATGCAATGAGGGTGTAGGCCTTTGTGTGTTTTTTATTTGTTTTATGTGTGGTGTTGTGTAGGTTTATAGAGGCAAGCTCGACAGTGGGAGGCAGGGCTCGGTGGTGTGCAGGGTTAGACGCGACACAAGGGTGACGGTTCATAGTCGTAGCGAGGTGTTGGTCACGGCAATGCAATACTGGGCATGAGGAGCACGGTGGTGGCTCAATGGCGGATAGGGGTTGGATATGGGTGGGATGACGATGCTACAGTGGTAGGGAGTCGAGGTTGATAACGAGAGTTGAGCTTAGCTTGGCCTAGTCAGGCTAGTGTGGGTAGGGTGTAGGGAGGGCTAGGTGAGGTAGCTTGGCTTGTCCAAGTTGGGGCGAGGATGAGAAATGATGGGTTGGGGTAGGTAAGGATGGGTTGGGAACGAGTTAGCTTGGTGAACTAGCTTGCCGAGATGGGTAGTTAGGAGGGGAGCAGAGTTAGGAAGCCAACTCGACTAAGTTGGGGGCCGAGATGGGCAGGGGGGTTAGGAGGTAGTGAGGGGGGAGGGGTGAGTAGCTAGGGTTTTTTTTACTGATTTTTTTGTTTGAATCTATTTTTTTTATGTAGGATTTTTAGCAAAAAAAGATTTTTTTTTTCTTTGCAAAAAATAGAAAATAGCAAGAAATTTAGATCTCCCTCCAAAGATGGCAGAATTTCCAAATATAACCAAAAGTAAACTTGTTTGCTAAAGTTAACAAGGAAACCCTTTATTACAAAAATTTGTCTTGTAAATATAATTTTTTTGCAGATATGATTTGTGATTTTAAATTCTTTCTCCTTACAACAAGCATCTGTAACACTTCCACAAAAAGATTAATAATGGACAAAAATAATTTTATTTTTATGACTTTTTAAATGAAGTTCTGTTATCAAAACATCCCAGAATGTATCCTGCAAACAGAACAACATAACAGACAATAAAACACACTAAAAACAAATGTTAATCACACAAATTAAAAGGTTAGTGAAATGAGAAAAATGGGTGCGGTCCCACCGGGCGTGCTAAGAAGTATACAAGTAAAATTAACAGACAACAGAAGATAAATGAAAATACAAGACAATTATTCTTGCTAACCTCGAGTAAGATCATAAAAGTAATTGGAATTGTGTGATCTTGTAGACTTTGATTTGTGGGTACTCTTGATTCAATCTCCAAATGAAGAACTTGCAAATGCTACTATAAGATCTGGTTTAGTTTATTAAAATTTGGAGTAAAAATTATACACCAGAATAATATTAAAAATCAGGATCCACATAATACAAATATATAAGAAAATAGTTTCCTAATAAATAAGAAACGTCAACAAACACTTCTACCTGATTCTACCAAATTTGTATGAGTTCTTTTAATAACTCAACATATATTCAACCAACTAAACATATATCAATGTGATTTAATAAATCACTCAAAAAATATAATGGAACACCAATAGATATTCCTAACATTCCCCCCTTAGTGTGAATATGGGAATAAAACAATTGCACTTCTTTCGCAGCTTGTCGTTCGTGCATGCTCATGATCTGGATGGTTTTACAGGACAACCAACAACCTCAACACAGATGGTTTTATAAGACAACTAACAATCTCAACAAGGATGGTTTTATAGGACAACCAAGAACCTCAACAAGGATGGTTTTACAGGACAACCAACAACCTAAACATCATGAGGGAGAAATAAAAATGGAACATTGAAACCATGTTCCCCCCCTCAATGTTAACTTTTCACTTATTCACTAAAAAATAAGAACTCTGAATTTATACTGCACATAACTGAAACAAACTGCAACTCTGAAATAAAAAGCAAACTCACACACACTGTCACCACATCTTCGTGCGGCCCCATCGTTGGTGACTAACGAGAGGTCATTGATTGACTTCCAACCTCATGTGCCTCCATCCTCTAGTGTACATGCTGCTAACTCAACTGAATAAATCTTCGAAGCTCAATGGTTTTTACAATGTACTTTATTTTGTCTCCTCTCGCAATGTGAAACAATCCTCTAGTGTACGTGCTGCTAACTCAACTGAATAAATGTTTGAAGCTCAATGGTTTCCACATTGTACTTTATTTTGTCTCCTCTCACAATGTGAAACACTTTATTTTTTGGACGTCAGGTAACACCAAAAATGCGTCCGTAAGGAGTTTAAAAAAAAAATCAAACTTTTTGAGTTTCGACTCACAGTGACAATACTTGATGACTCTTGAGAAAATGACTTTACGACTTCTAACTCTTTTGACTACATAAACAAAGGGGGAAAAATGATAATAGATTTTGGCAACGCAATTATTTTGACAATCACACTGATACAACTTTTACTTTGATGACAATAGACTCAACATAACGCAGACTTTTAAAAAATAGACTTTGACTAAACAATTATATTAACGATAATACATAATGAAAAATGACTTTATAATGATACATAGCGACTCATTTTTAATTCGTCGGAGGCGTTTACTTTGAAGAAGGCATTGCTGGAAAGTGTTAAATCCCGGCAATTAACTTTACATGTTCCCTGATTTTAGATATTTTTTTACAATCCAAGATATTTTTCTACAATCTTAGATATTTTTACTATCCTAGATATTTACAATCCTCAATTCGTTTCAAATCTCTTAACCCTACTATAAATTTGATATTTACAGTCCTGCTAGTTAAACAGATCCAATGGCCATAATGCCATTTCTGCTCCTTGCTAAGAATGAATTAGAATTACCGATGATAGCGCCGATCTTAAGCGGCGGAGGGAAGCAGGAATGCCCTTTACAGCCAAAGGCAAAACCACAAGAGAAGGGACATAGAAGAGCGGCAGCCATCTCTATATAAAGGTTGTGGCGGGCTCAAAAAAATCGACCACAGCCATTGTCGTTGCGAGTCTTATCAAATCCAACACTGTCAACACCAAAAAAATGCAAAACATTCCAAAAAGCGCGCTCGGAAACTTGACAACCGCCACTTCAAACCCCCTTTTCAGTAGCTTGTCTATCACCAACATTAACCCCAACGACACCGCCAAATGCACCGCTCGTCCCACATGAAAAAACTCGCCAAAAAAACCATAGGATTTTAATTTCACGGGTTCACAGAATAAGAAGAAGAATTTTGAGGCGTGACGTTAGGTGAAAGATCACGTGATATTCATTTAAATTACATCTTTTCCGTGCGCATTTGCGCCAATGAAGTCTGATTCGGTAGCTTTAATTCTTTTCACATGAATTCTGCGCTGTTTTATCAGAACAAAGAGCTTATTTTCGTATTAATTTTGGCCGGCATTGGCTTCTTGTGATATTTTTGTTTTAAGCGATGTGAAGAAGATATGTGAGAATAATTGTGTGAGAATAATGGGTTTACAGGTGACTTCCAGGTGAGCAGCCATGAGCTCTGAGACGATGTTGATGCTGCTAATGCCGCCATGAAAAATTAATTAACGAGGTTCTGTAACTGAGGAAGCCATTTATTCATTCATTTATTTCATCCAACTTCCATTCCACTCCAAAATATTCTTCCACAAACGTGGTCAGTATATTTTGGCAAATGAGAAGTGGGCCAACGTCAACACTACCCAGATTTAAGTGGCCTATAATCGAGGGGGGGAAGATTTTGAAGAATGTTGACGTGTAATTTCTGGTAAGAGAGGATTTACAGAACACGTGGTAATAAATCCCCTCGTGGGGAAAAAGGAGAAGTGAGGTATTAAAAACTAAAATATATCTGAAAGGTGTCATGTTAATGTTGAATGAGAAAATCGACTTTAAGAACCGGATAAGGTGCTGGATTTTGCAAGGCGTTTAAACGTTTTTAAGTCTTTTGTGTTTACTTTGAAGAAGGCATTGTTGGAAAGTGTCAAATTCCGGCAATTAACTTTACATGTTCCCTGATTTTAGATATTTTTTTACAATCCAAGATATTTTTCTACAATCTTAGATATTTTTACTATCCTAGATATTTACAATCCTCAATTCGTTTCAAATCTCTTAACCCTGCTATTAAATTTGATATTTACAGTCCTGCTGGTTAAACAGATCCAATGGCCATAATGTCATTTCTGCTCCTTGCTCTCAGAGATACATATCTCCATGTAAAGCCTTCTTAGGAGATAAATGAAGCGGTCAAAAAACATAAATTACGGTAGGAAGAATATGCTCTGTTCTTGTGGATGCCAGAAGGGTTTCTGTAAATTGGTTTTTGTAAATTACAGATGAAAGGAAAATAGATGAGCTCAGAGATAACACTGGGAGGAGATGTTTTCAGTGTGATTGTGCAACCTGGTTTTGAACAAGCTTTCATTATGGGCTTTATTTTCAATCTTGATCAAATCGCATCCTCATCGCCAAAATAGAGGCAGCAATAGATTTGTGTCTTACCCATATTCTCGATTTTTTGTGGGGGAACAAGATTTGGGGGGGACTGATGTGCACACAAAGGAGCCATACTCATCCTGATTCCTCATCATCATTTTACATCCACATTGACAACACAAGCAAAAGGGAAGTGATTGAATTTGTTATTAATGGTGTTTTTTTAATGTATAAACACTATTCATAACACTGAGTATTATTGAATGTTTAGCGTGCTTCTTATAATAGTTTTCAAGAAGTGGGTGAAGGCTTAGAAGAAATTGAAAAAGATTAGAAAGGTGATGGCTAGGTTATCTCGCCTTCTATGGAGGTGTCATGATCTATCTCCTATAGTTCTATTTGTAATAAAACTCATGTTCCTAATTTGAATTTAATCATAGTGAGCATATTTTATAAATAGTCAATTAATGTTTGTGTCATGCGGTTGAATTGTTCATATTTGATAGAGGAATAATCCATCTAAGTATCTTGAAGATGATACTCAATCTAATTTTTTTAAAGATTTTTTTTATAATTTTTTTTCGACATCAACTTTAATGTATTGAATGTACTTCTTAATGTTTATAAATGTAATACTTCCATACAAAAATAACCAAATAATTTCTAATAATTAATTTTTCTTCTTAAAAATGAAATTTAAAAATAAATGATTAAACCAGTGCAATTTTTAAACAAAAATTACAATCAAAGATTTAATGCTTTCATAGTCCATTAGAAAATAATAGAAAGATTTTAAGAATAATTGTATATTATTTCTGTAATCAACATTTCCAACTCACCTCCTATATGTGGTTGCCAATGTTTAGATGAATGAACATAGGAAAGGCTGAGAAGGGTTTGTTGAACATGCAAATCACCCCCCCTACTCACGAAATAGCTATCACTTTGATTGTCCCTCCAATAGCTACAACAAAGAATGATCAACGATCAGGGGATCCAGTGCTCTTGGAACACCCAATGCCAACAACCTCTACAACATCCTTCCCAGATGGTGTTAGAAAAACCAAGCGCTTTATCGCCAAGCTTCTTAGTATAAATCGGTCATCGCTATCTTTAGTAGTCACGCGACTAGGATTTTCTTTTAAAGCTTCGGTTGTTGCGCTTGATCATGAAAATAATAATTTCTCTTACTGTTAAAATATATTGATGTTGTGCCTTGGATATCTCCTGAGATATGTGTCAATTGTTTATTCATTGAATAGATGTAAAATAATCTATAAAGATTTTTAAAATTTGAGGAAAATAGTTATTGCATTAGTTCCTGTCATTCCATCGACTTGTAACTCTTGTTTTTAATTTATTTATTGGTTCACGTGTTATGTAAGTTTTAATTGTCTTGTTTTAACTTATTAGTGTGTTGTGTCAATAAGTTTTTTTATTTAGTATTTAAATACGTGTGCCTGGAAAATAAATAGTTTGTTCTTATAAAGAGTCAAATTATTTTTTGGAGTCTTTGTTAAAGTTTGTTTTTTAAATGTTAAGTCTTACGTAATTATAATTTTTTTTAGGAATTCGGTTTAATATTGAGGTCCTTTAAAAGTGAAATGCGTGGGGATAATTCTTTTGTTTAGTTTTAGTTTTATATTTGTTTAATACGTTTTAGTTTTATTTTTTAATTTTGATTTTATGTGTTTATTTTAAATTAAAGTCATTGTAAATGAGTTGCAATTTACGCCGGAGAGGATAACAATGTTTAGTTTATTAGAGTTGTAATTTTTCTATTTTAAGTTTGTGTGATGGGGAGAGGACAATATAGTAACTTCCAACAAAAAAAAACATTGCCTACTATCCCTTGATGGATGTTTGTACGTTGCTATAAAGCTCGTATTTTGTTATGGGCCACACGTATGTTGGTATAGGTGAGTTGATCGGGGTGAATATACAGTTGTTTTATTTGATGAAACAATCACAATGTCTCTTGACGATGACCATGTCTTCTGTAAGATACAACTATGATATTCATCTAAAAGATAACATGTTGTATCATTTGGTTGAAGAACACTTGGCGTTTATTTACAAAAAGTTCATATTTTGGCATTTTAAATGTTCCCCAAAGGCGTAAACAACAATCCCATTTTGTTAGTATCCTTCAATCACTTCATTCCATGAGATGACATATCTCTAGGGAATTTTATGTTTGGTGGGTAGATGAGAATAAGAAACCTGCCAATGATACCCAAGATGTTGTAGCGGAAGAGCATCTCCACGCTTCTTATAAACAAGGCTTCCATCTTTGTGTTCTTATCCATCCGATTCTACTCCCGTTGTACATATTCATCAGCTTTTGCAACTGCTTGCACCACTTCAGGCACAGAGAGTGGTTTCCTGTTTACATTTGCCAGCATACTCCTCGCCTTGTTTCACTATATGCAACAAACAGGGCTCTAACCCAATTAGTTTAAATTTGCCAAAGTACTCCCAACCTGTGCCAAAATATAGAGGATTTTTGTTAGATATAGTTGCAAATGTTTTTGATAGACATGTATGCAGAATGTGGAACCTTACATAAAGACATGTGAACTGTTTAGCAAAATGTAACTTATGTTCTTCGCTCAAACATCTATCATAGATCATAGAATATATTTTACATCGAAACCATATTATACACATAAAATTCAAGCCCTCTCCAGCGTAACTTGCAACTCATTTGCAATTGCTAGTAAAAATACAATAATGATGCACATGACTAACAATGATAGATCAATTTATAATGACTCAACACAAGGACTATTTAAAGAATTACATGACTTGTCAAAGTTTAGTTTTGAATAACATATTGACCGTCTAAAGAAACATAGGATATTAAACAAACTTAAAAATTAAAACAACGAACTTATACCAAAAAAAAACTTACAACTTAAATACATTTAGACTCATATTGACCTTTGACACTTGAGAAAATCTAATATTCACTTACTGCTAACTAATTCATGTGGGTGGAGTAACCAATGCCACACGTGGAGGGGGGAGGTCGATAGAATGCAATGCATGCAATTGTAGGCTATTTCGGATTCAATGCAAATATCATGGATTCACTGTACATGAGTAGATGCCAATGTTGATATAGATTTAGGTTGCATAACAGATCTCAATTAGGATGACTCTCGGTGCCAAAGTGGAGATCAGAGCTTTGTTGAAAGATGAAATTTCATGAATCAAGGATTTGTTAAGCATCCCCGCTGACACATAACAACACAAGGCCGAAATAGGCTTAAAAAAGCCGTGTTGATTTCAATTTCATATACCTCCTCAATGTCTTGATAAGGATCTCAGGAGCCCAATCCACAAATCTCAATGCCAGATGGCTGGGACATTGGAAGACTGTCAAACAACACGAATGTTACAATTTTACTAGATCCTTGAATTACCCATAATGTCTGGTAGATCAAAATCAACCTATTACTCTGCATCCATGAGATCACGCAGAATCCAATATCAATGTTGAATTAGCATGAATGCTTTCACTGCAGAAGTAGTTACACTGGATTGAATGCTATGCAATACGCGTTTTGAGCCAGGCCGTGATGAAGTTGATATATATACCATAGAATGATCGATTGATGGTGATGCACACAGAATCGTGGACTAAAGATATGGAAGTTCAATGCTTCAAAGAAACATAGATCGCAGTGTAGATCCCAATTAGCACGTGCCCAGAAAGATGAGCCTCATTGCAAGTTCTCCAACGTAGTACAAGTGTCTACCCAATTAACCCAATGATCCGCCCTTTTGAATATTAATCTTTCATGAAAGTAACGGGCACAAAATTCATATCACTTTGATACCAAATGTGAGATCTGGTTAAGTATATAAAAATTTGGAGCAGAAATTATACACCAGAATAATATTAAAACTCAGATTTTCAATTAATCCATCCAAGATCCACATAATACAAATATATATATGAAACGTCAACAAACACTTCTACCCGATTCCACCAAATTTGTACAAGTTCTTTTAACAACTCAACAAATATTCAACCAACTAAACATATATCAACATGATTTGATAAATCACTCAAAACCTACAATGGAGCGCTAATAGATATTCCTAACAGTTACAAGCAGATTTGGCTTGGATATGACTTCCAATATGTAGGTATTGGGTAGCAAAATTTACAAAGTTATTATGCAGAAATCCAAGAGGATTTGTAAAGGAATAAGAATGCTCTTTTATAGAGGTGGAGTAGTGGTTAGAAGTTTGACTGAGTTCTAGGTCATAATTGCAATCACTCGGAAATAGAAAGTACACTTGACAATGGTACTTGCAGCTTTTGAAGGGTAATAGACATTTGGAATGGAAGGAGTTACACCTGGCAATTGAATTGTACGTATAATCCAATTGCCCACACACTTCTAGAAATCTAGAAGTGGAGTCCAAGTGGAACAATGAAGTGTAATTCAAGTTGAGTTAACTGAGATGAGGAAGTAGAGTTCAAGTTGAGTTAACTAAGATGAGGAATGGAGGCCAAGTGCATATAACTAGGATAGTGAAGTGGAAGTTGACTAAGAAAATAGTTGTATTTTCCTAATTAAGTAACTAATTGAATTAGCTACAATGTGCAAGAAAATTAATTAACTATTTATTTAATAAATGGTAATAAACTTAGCTAAGATGGTGTTTAAGACTAATTTAATTAATCCAAGGGGCGGATGTACATGATTAATTAATTTGATTAATCAATCATTAAGGGGATGTGACCTAGGATGTGAACTGACATAGTACTGGGAATAAATATGTAATTTTGGGGTGTCTACAGGGAGTGAGTTGAATAAAACTTGGCTTGTTCATATCAAGCAAATCACCTAAGGGGTTGAATAAGCTTATCAATAAAATCCTAAAGGGGAGAGGAAACCCAAGAAATTCAACCCAAATAAGGATTCTGAGTTTGTCTTGTTTAAAAACTTGGAAGTCTTTAGTTCAATGGGAAAAAACCACCAGGGGTGTTGCAAATGAACAAAGGGTTGTGGTTAACAATGGATTTGCAGTGTTCAAGATTGGAGAAGCAAAAATGAAAAAAACCCATGGTCATAAATTTGAACCTTTTCGAGCTTAACATTGTGGGGTTGCTAGTGGTTATGAATCCATTATCTGAGCATGCCTTTTCAAGGGGGCCCCACCAACAAAATAACCAGCCAAAATAAATGTTTCAAACTAGTGACAAGCTTTGTCAAATTCAGGGAAATCAAGCACAACACTAGGTAATGTGATATCTAGTTGAGACACAGTTGAGATCTATTACCTCGTGACAAACCTTCGGTACAAACTTGAGTGAAAATTTCAGTGCCATTGCTTTCCATAGCTTTGTTGGCATTACCTGCATTAAATCATGCATTTGTCATGGATGTGACATTAATAAGGTGGCTAGACAAGTACTCCCCGAAGGGTGGAATGAATGATCGACTTAATGCACTAAATACATGGTTAATTATTTTGAAAAAA
Organism: Taxus chinensis; assembly: GCA_019776745.2. Lineage (NCBI taxonomy): Eukaryota > Viridiplantae > Streptophyta > Pinopsida > Cupressales > Taxaceae > Taxus > Taxus chinensis. The sequence continues at coordinate 12,703,466 of CM034147.1, forward strand.
GCCAATTCTAGCTGTATCAATAGAAGATCAACAATATGATTGTACGTTAAGCACACACCAAACCCTAAGACTTTCGTTAAAAAAAAACTCTCGAAAAGGAAAATATTAACACATGAAAGTCGACAATAAAAACACATATTATGGAATTCAAACATAAACCTAACATACTAAATTCATATAATTAATACTAAACAATCTAATTGTTGAGTGTTTATGGAATTTTTTTATAACATGGAGATGGATCCTCAATGGTTAAAACCGAAGGGTGTCCTTGAGAAGATGTTTGACTAGTTGGTTTTTGGCCCATCAGAGGGGAGACATCCTTTAATTAAAAAAGAGGAAATATTCCAAATGCGTCTTTGAAAAACTAGTTAGGTAGTATAGATAGGGCTGTGGCAAATATAAATTCCAAGATACTGCTATCCATTTTCCCCGGAGTAAATGATAAGAATATAAATACATTTTTCCATGGGGGTTAATAATCAAAGAATACAAAAACATTTTCCAATAATAAGAATATTCAGTCGGAGATTGCTCCTATGTAGATCCAGATTCAGCACTCAAGAGGGAGGACCTTCTGCTGTTCCACTTTCAAGGTATGTCCTGTTTCTTATTCTTTATCGCTTAGTTATGCAAATTCTACTTCTTTTGTTGGTTGGTAGTGGATTTTTGACGTAGGTGTGATATTTTATAGTGGGAATAGATTTCTATAAAGTGGGCATGGGATTTTGGTGGTTTTTAATGGATTTCTGTCATGCGTGTGCCATTTTATCAATTAGTATGGATTTCTCTCACGTGGGTATGGGATTTTTTTTTGAATGCTAAATGGATTTTTGTCATGTGGTTATGTCATTTTATCAATTGCTATGGATTTCTATCATGTGGACATGGGATTCTCTGAAAAATTTAATGGATTTTGGTCACGTGGGTGAAGCCATTTTATCAATTTTAGGTAGTTTTGTCACGTGGGTATGTTTTATTATCATCTATTGAATTTTGGTTTGCCGTAATATTTGATTTCCTTATTTCAATTCGTGTCCCAGTAGGGCATACAATCTGTTTTCTTCTTGATTTGATCAGTTTGGCCGGGCTCAATATTGGCTATGTGAATTAGGTATTGCTCAATATATTTTTCTATGTGGCTATGATCTTTTTGCAGGTGCATTGGTATCTGTATATAATGTTTTCTTGTAAACTAATTCAATTTTTGAGACATATTGTCAGCTTGTGTTCTTTTGGGTTCTTTTTCATACTCCTATTAGTTTGTGAAATTTGGAAATTTGGTCTTCCATTGGTGTCTTAAGGTTTGGTTATCTTCCAGCCTCACGTTGTAGGTAGGTTATATGAAATGGGTGTTAAGATGCTGTTGTTCATTTGTTTTTAATTAGGTTATCAAGGTAAAATGATGCTTACAGTTCAGGGCTCATACTGTTTTTACCCCTTTATTAAGTCAACCAAAGGTTGTTGAGTTCCATAAAGATTCTGATGCTGTATCTAAGGCATCTGAAATCTCCTGTCCATGCTAGAAGGGCAAATGCTCTTGCCAAAGGTGAGACTGTTTGGATGTTTGCCTTCTCAGGGCAAGAGCAATTGCCACTGTGAGTAGGTGTAATCCCTTCTCTAATTAGGTGCAATCCCTACCGTGATTTGGTGTAGATCCAGTGCCATTTCACTTGCATGCCTCCGGCCACTGGTTCATATCCCCTGCTGGCAAATTTCTCCACGGCCAAGCTTGGAACTTGGGTCTGCAAATAAGTGTGGCTTAGCATTTGAGCCCTTAACCTTACCAATTCAAAATTAACCCCTCCCCCAAACCGCAATAAAAAATACAAATTCATGCTTTGGATTTATCATCTCTTGTAATTTTTTGGGTTCCTGTATATGATTTTTTTATTAGTATTGATATGGTTTCTTTTATAATTATTCATCCTTAATTTTGAAGGATGTGTGTGAGAGGGGGCTATATGGAATCACATGAGAAAAATTAGTAAATGAGGAATTGAAATCCAACAGTAACAAATTCTCCCTAAGCTTACCGCAGTTATATTCAAGATGCACTTCAGAAACCTCGAGGAGTTTTGGCCGTTTTATGTGAACCAGCATAGTAAGGCTTCAACAAGGCGCTGGCATTTTTGTGGTATGCTTGCAGCTGGTTTCTTTTTGATTGCAGCTATTTGGATTAGATGGTGGCTGGGATTTTTTGTTCCCATTGTTGGGTATGGACTTGCTTGGTACAGCCACTTCTTCATTGAGGAAAACACTCCGGCCACCTTTGGGCATCCTGTTTGGTCATTGTTATGTGATTTCAAAATGTTTGGATTGATGCTCACCGGCCAAATGGACCGAGAAATCAAGAGACTTGGGAAGAGGCCTATCATGCAGGTATTATAAGAATGAAGGGTCTATTTATACATATATTAGGGGTTGTAGCCTGGCCAGTTTGATGGAATTGATCTCCTTGCCTGGGGCTTCTCAAGCCAAGCCATCCTTCGATCAAAAAATATACATTGTATTTGGTGCAGATATTTGCAAGTTGTTGCATTTGAAATGTATATGTTCTAAATCTGGTTAGCTGCAATTGATGCTAATGATTAACGGATTTTATAACATCTTGAATCTACCAAATTCTGTTCCTTTATGCTTCTGGTTATAAGCAATGGGTAATCTGATTGGGTTTTTCTCTGAAAGCTTTAGCTGTCAAGTAATATTTAAAAGGCTTTCTTCTTGAGTATAATCAAGGTAGCCGCAACTGGGTTTATCTCTGAAAGCTTCATCCTTCAGGTAATATTGAAAAGATAAATGCTTCTGAAAAGAACATGTGTGCAAGGTTGATTCCATCAGTCTCGTGCACCATTTCGTTTTTCCAGATTCACTTTTCTTATTTTCATAGACTGCAGAAGACTCAAATCTCTTAATATTTAAGATGTTTGTTTCTATAGAATAATCAGGGTATCTGCAGTTGGGTTTCTGCCTAATCTTTATTTTCAAGCAGTGTTTAGGAGATTTGCTGTTTCAGCTATAACTAGTCTGAATTATTGAAGAGGACATTCATGTTGCTAATCAAACATCAATCAAATGGCAAACTTAGATTACAGGCTTATTATGCATCCACAAGATCCTCTAAGTAATACTTAACGCTGCATCTTAACATGGGCTGTACAGGATATATGAAGTAATTGGTGTCACTTTATTTTTTTTATTTTCCTCATTTTCATTATCTTACTGTTTGTTGCTTTCAAAGGAGATCAAATGAATAAAAAGGTGAAGAAATGGAGGTTAGAGTTTGCAAGATCTTGCAATCATTATATCATGTAAATTGTAATAGCTATCCTCTGAAGAGGGGAACTCGATTTGGGTTCTGTTATGTGCAAGTAAAAATTGCCTCCAAGACTGATCGGAAGTAAAATTATGGGATCTTTCATTGGGATAGTCCCAGACATACAGATAACTCAGTTTTGCATAAAATGTAAATCAGCCTATTTGCAGATTCATATATATCCAGGTAAGGGCTTTGTTAAGATGAATAGTTTTTTGTGGAAATATAATTACATTGATATGTGCGTACTTCAGCAAATGAATTTTGAAAATTCTTGTTGAATCATATCCAACATTATCAATTGGTTGAAAGTAGCCTTTTATGTATTTTTAGTTTCAACTTTAAGATGTAAAATTAAAGTGAAGAGTGCCTTGAACTTCTGATGATTTCTTAGCTTCCGAGTTTTTTTGATACTGATTACATTTTGAGCATGAATTCTTGCATTGCATTATTTGTTCGTAACTACTGGCTGCTCTGCAAAGATGACATATATCATAGAAGTATTCAAAAACATTGTTTAGTCTGTTTTGGGTAGGATGGGCCTCTATAAATTTGCAGAATATTTCCAAGATTGGGCAAAGCAGTAAACATACAAATACTTCTTTGAGTTAGACGAAATTGTACAGCTCAATTTTGTTTGGATATATCTCTTTCAAGAATTGACAATGCTCATGTAACTGATTACGAAACTGGAGGCTTTGGATTGATCAATTGAAGATTGGAAATTGAAGTAGATTGCCATTTTAGAATGAATAGACCTCTCTACGCTATTAACATTGCCAGCAGTTTCGTCATACCTCGTTGGTCATCTCTTGCTTGTGGTTATTATTTATGTGATTTTCATAATTTACAAGCTATTGACTACAGTGGTTTCTGCCTATGGTGTGATTTCATGCACATGGTCGCAGGGTATTTTGCCATCTCTCTGGATTAGCAAAAAATAAAAAAACAAAATATGCGTCTTCAAATTCATGATATTTAGAGGGGGGGTATTATTGGGCAAGGTTAAGGTAGTGTGGATCGTGGAAGCTGTTGCTAATAAATTCTAAGGTGATTTCCATTTTTAATTTTTTAGTAGTGAGACATTAGAAGTTGCAAATAGATTCTATTTCTGAGGCCTAATGCAACAATGTATCGATTTTGATGTCAGATAAATCACAATGAGATTTTACCATACAATTCACTAGCTAGAAATAATTATGACATAAAATTCTGTTGATGCAGTCATCTGCAATAAAAATTTTTTACCCCTAATAATTGATAAATTACTAAATTATACCATTAAATAGACAAGAGAGAAGAAACTAACATTCCTGTCCATAGAACCTTCGTTTTTGCTGTTCACGTCATGGTAAATGTTCAATTCTTTTGGTAATATGGAATTTTGTCTACATTTTTCTTTGATAAAAAGAGAGCTGGTTTATTATTCTGTTCATTTATTCCGTTATTTGTCCTTAAACAAAACCATGGCTTTTGAAGCACAGGTGAGGGGTTTAGACTCGATTTGTTTTTGGGAACTTGAATAAAAAGATTCAGACTGCAAAGAAACACTCTAGGTTGTTAATGTCCTAATTTCAACTGGGTTTATTATGTATTTGGCAGCTATTGTAAGCAATTTATTGGGAAGTTTTTGGACTTCTAGTCACAGAATTCAATTAGATTACTAGAAATAAACTATATTTAGCAAGATATTTGGATGTTTTACAAAATAAACGTGTTAAGATATTTATCTTGCCGGTAGGAGCATCATTGCATGTTTTTTGCATGTATGTTTATTACTAGATCCTTGCCAGTACTTTTTTATACATGGAAGGTATACAACAAACGCTTAGGTAACTTCCTCCACATGAATACCTTGTAATAACATAGTACTGTTCCTAAAGTTACTTGGAAACTTTGTTGCTGACTAAAAATGCAGATGACATTAACTTACTGACATTCCTGTCAAATATTAACTCCTTTTACAACTATTGCAGAAGACTCGCATACACTCAAATCCAAGTGCAACAACTGCACAATCATAGGGAGAATGCTTGTATTTTGTACATCTTTCAATTAAAGGTCGCTCCACAACTTAGAATTGTTTTGAATACTTATGCGTGGACTTGTCATTGAAAAGAAAATCCCTTGGTGGGATAAAAGACTCAAACATAACAAATGTTTGAATTCTGTAGTTTTTGGTTTAAGCAATGAATGTCCACATCTTAGGTTCACAACTAAATGTTTGTGGAGGGAGTATGAAAATTGTTCCCACTATGGAATGGCATTGGCTTTTAATGCTGCATGCCTTTCTATGCGGTTGTTTTAGATACACAAGTATAGTAAATGTTTGTCTTGTTGTGGCCAATATTGCAATATCATGTTACAAGATATTATGTTGTGAAACACCCCCATTTTGTTTCAAGTCATCAACAATCTATTGTTTTCTTGGATTGTGTTCAATTGTATTTTTCTCTTACAAATTAGAAGCAGTTGGATCTAAACATGGGTTATAAAAAGTGTATAATTAGTGAGTGTTTGTGTTCCTTTTCTCATATCACCCTATTACCCCTTTCCATCATTTTAGATAAGAGAATCTACTCGCCTTTGGTGACTTGGCCTCAACTTTTAGGTAAACATTGGCAAATATCTAGAATTGTTTGGATTCTCCCCAAGCTTTGGTCATAAGAGATTTCTATTACAAGGCATTCTTTTGCAAAACCCCTGGTTTGTTTCAAATTTCCAACCATTTGTTGTCTTGCACTAGAGCATATTGTTCCCATTCTATGTACGAAGTAGTTGAATCAAAGCATTGCTCATCAAAGCTATCCCTTGTTAGTGAGAGCTTGTGCTGTGTTGTTTGCTTACATCCCCCGAACATCCCATTTTCATCTTAGTTAGGAGATAGAACTTTCTTAAGTCTATCTATGGTAAACTTCTAAGAAAGGTTGGTAAATTTATAGAATTGATAGGATACTTCCCATGCTTGGACTAAACGAGAATTTATAAAATCTTGCTTAATCTTAACCTATTTTGGTACTCTTGGATGGAGTAAGCGATGTTGATATCTCCTTTTATCTTTTGGCAAAGACATAAGCATATGCGGAAGGAGCAACAAATTTTTAGATCCCATCTAATGTATAGATGGAAATATTTTCATCGCATTATATTTTTATCTGTTTGTTTCAAACAAAGCTCGACTATTTAAATAATAGAAAATTAATGGTAACCTAAACTACAAACATGGAAAGAGTTTGTTTGTGGTTCATTATAGAGTCATAAATATGGAAAGGTGGAAGGAGTATGCTTGCATATGTATTTCCATGTATATCTATAACATACATAGGTACATTAAGTTGGAACTATAATATTAAGTGCATCATAATATATAGTTTATATTTAAATTAATATAGAATACATTATAATTATATTATTTAAATATAAATTTTATATTAGGGTTGGTTAATTTAATTAATAAACTAATTAAATCGGAGAGGTGTGTCTCGTCACTTAATAAGGTTATAACACTTTGGGTTATTTAAATATGACCTTAGGTCATGTATTCATTATATCAGGGTATGAGATTGTAAAATCATGTAATGATATTCTAGTATGTGGAATATGAAGGTTATTCTTGGTAAAAACATGGAGTAGAGTGGATTATTCTTCTGTGGTTTTTATCCATTTAGGGGTTTTTCACGTTACATGTTGTGTTATGTGTTTAATGTACTTTATTTAATTTATTTATGTTGTAATGTTTTACTTCATAATAATTCATTAATTGATTTAGTTGGTTATTACACATTTTCACCCCTCGTCTTGACATTAGTCACCCATACACCATCTAGGGTTATTTGTTTTATTTTATCAAATTATTACGAAATTGGTGCTAACAACTAAATAAAATACATATTTTATTAGTTTATGTAAGCTCTCGTTGGTCTATATCTATCCCCCTTTCAATGCACATAAGGAATACCCCAAATTTGTTGCCCATTCAAAAATTTAGGGAGGCTTCTTTTAGTTGTCATATGGCTAAGGAAATTGGTTGGGCCACATTTATTGAGTGACATCACTACTACACGATGTGCAAATAGTGCCATTTTTGGCTCATTTTTGCATCAAAAATTGACCTTTTAAGGTGTTTTTCGTTGTGTTACTTGCATGAAATTGTGTCAAATTTTGTGGTGCAAAAGTGATGTTAACAAGACATGATTAGACAATTTAAGTTGAGTCGACTCAACGTCAGTTTTGCGCCACTTTAGTGCCATATTTGTGCCGTAATTACATCTACTTTGCGTCACCTCAGACGATGCAAGACTTACAACATTGACACTGAGGGGTGGCACAAATGTGACGCAAAAATTGTTGGGGATTTTTTAAAAAAAAATTATATTTAATTGTAATTACAAATGGTATAATTATATTTGTAATTACGATTAAATGCATTGTCACTGAGAAATTGTACACTAATCCTCCTCATCGTACTCATCATCCTCTTAATTGTGCTCTTCATCTTCCTCATCTTTATCCTTGTCATCCTTGTCCTTTTCAACATCATCTTTATCCTTCCATTTTTTTTTACTCAGAGAAAATTTAATAATAAAATGTTACAAGTGTTTACTTTTAATTTATAGTTTGTGTGTGCAACAAATTCAACACTACATGTCTTATCGATACAAATTAATTATCTTGGGCCCATGGATTAAAAACTTTTGTATTCCATCCCAAGTCTTTTAATACTACACACTTTTTTTGTGCACTTTTTATAGCACTCTTCCTGCAAATACAAGTATATGCTATAGTTACATATATTAACATTTTGTATTAAAAAATATTAAAACAAAACACCATAACTCTATAAATAGATTATATAGAACTTACAATTTTATTAACGGTCTCTTCTACTTTTGTCGGCCCAAATGGTGAGTCACCATCAACCTTTTTGGACTCTCTTTTCGTACCCCTTGAGCGCATTACTTTTGATGCCTACATCCATTGTAATATGCGTTAAATTTTTAATTAATCGCCACGTTATACAATTACCTTTGCATTTTGATCGTAAATCACATTTGTCTTTATAAGAAGTGAATAACAACCAAACAATATAAAATATTAAATTAAAGAAAGCATGTTTACCAAGCAAAATGCAAAGCTCTAAATATTTCTGTTTACAATACAAATGTCAACATATATCATTCCTTTCATGAACTACCCTACAACTGTATTAGTATCCTCTACCAGCCACTTGTCACACAAAGTGAACCAAATATTTTTCTCTATTTCAGAAGGTTGAAGAAGTCTCATTTCGTCATCTGTATTTCATTGATAGTGAACTTGCAAATTATAAATATAAAAAAAATGTTTTAACACTACATACATCTTTATTAAAAAATGTCTTTATGCAATGTGATTACCCTCAATTTCTCTTTATTCTCCTAAACCCTTCTAATGCAAATTTTCCAATTAACTTTGGGTGTAGACACCAAATTTGGGTCACACTCCCCTTAATCCCCTTTAATTAATTAAAGTAAACTATTCACCTAACCATGACCCCTTACCCCGCATTCATATTAATTCAATTACTTACAATTGAATTAATGCTCATCCTCATGCTATTAATTAATTTAATTACTTTAATTAAATTAATTTACACCTCATATGGCCACATCACCTAGACACCTCATCATGGACTTATTCTTAGTCTATTTATTAACTAGGACTGAGTCTCCACTTATCTTAACCAACTGGGACTTAGTATAACCCTAAAATTAAAGTCCTATTCCTTCTCCAACAATACTCCCACTTATCTAAATGTTAACCCTCACTTGAGACTTAGACTGACAATCAAAGCACGCCAAAAATAGTAAGGAACCTGGAAAATCATAAGTAAGGAATAAGGAATGAAACTAAAAATGAAATAAAGTGGGGCGAGTCCCACTGGGCTTGCCAAAATGTAAACAAGGAAAAATCATAGTAATGAAAGATACACAAACAATTTTGCAAACCTCCCAGTAATCTTTCAATGCAAACCTCAGTAAGGCTACAGAAACTTCGTTTTTGAACCTTGTAAATGGATGTGGGTGCTCTTGAATGTTTTCTAAACTCATGATATAAATTGCTACAAGTAGTTGCAAAACAATTTAGGAGGATTTGTAATAGAATAGGATTGCATTTTATAGAGGAAAAAGTGGTTAGAAATTGAACATTGTTAAATGCACATGCTAAAAATAGCATTGGAGGAGGTTGCAGCAGTTCCGAGGCATTTAGGGACAATAATGAAATTAATTACAGAAGTTGCATCTGGAAAGGTGGTTGTATGTGCAATTCAATTGCCCCCACCTTTCTAAGATTCTAGAAGTGTAGTTAATTAGGATGAGGATGTGGAGTCTAAGTGGTTGTTGAATGAGTGGCAATTGACTAGGATATGCACACTTAATTAATTAATCATTTAATTAATAAATGGTGATTAACTTAGCACAAGAGGGAATAAAGGGTACTAGGGATTATTTTAATTAATCCAAAGGGTGTAATGTGTATGAATTAATCAATTTAATCAATTAATCACAAATGGGTGAATAACAACGCGTATTAGGATAGCATTGGGAATATGTGAGTAATTTAGGGGTGTCTACAAAAATAACATCACCTTCATATACATCTCCAATTTTGTAGTTATTGAGGTCATCCATCGATGTCAAGGTACAAGGCAATGTGTCTCTCTTGCAAGATTCAATTAATATCATACTAGAGTATGGAACTTGTTTTGTGAAGTCTCATAATTGAGGGAGTTTAAAATGTATACCTTTTAGCATCATTCTATAGTTGTGTATGTGCTTGAATGCTTCCAAATGTCATTTTCATCTAGATGATGTTGTAAGAATTTTCTTTGTTTAGTATAACAAATTAGAAGAAGTAGAATTTTTATGCAATGTGTGTTTAATGGGATGGTATTACATATGAATAGTTGAAGAATATATGAAGTAGCTAATGGTGAATGCTTCAGATGAAGCTTACTCCATATTTGTTTTTGTTGTTATTTTATTGTTGGTTGGTTGTTATTGTATTACTTTTGGTATATTGTGGTTGTTTATATGTTGTGTTTATGTATCGATGATTATTGGTCAGACACGGTGATTGTATTTACATATGATCAAAGTAATAATATCATGATTTATCCAGTAGGCATCAGTTATGAAAATTTGAAGTTGATTTATTGTTTTATCAGACCATATGTGATTAATGGTATTTAATTGCTAAGAATTATGCTTTTGCATTAGGAAGTAGGAGTTTTTGCTTCTCATATGTTTTTCAAGAATTTGTGCTTTTGTATTATGTTTTTTTATGTTTATGTTGAGATCGCCAACTATGTATAAATTGTGGCTTGTAAGTGCATCTGTAAGAGTTGCATCAATCATGGCTATTGTGTCTTCTTTTTTTGCATTTGGTGTTGCATATATCTTTATAAGTGTTGTATGTTGTTTTTTATTGTAAAGATGGTTAGTATTACTTCTACATTTTTATTTTTCTTTTTTTTTGGTGGATACATAGATGTTTTTGTTTATAGCAGTCAATAATCTGTGTATGCGGTACATAGAAAACAAAATTAATGTATTTAAACATATTTTGTTTTGTGAAATGTGGCATATGTGTTTCTTGGAAGCAAAATATGTTTGAAGACATTAAATTGTGGTTGTTGAGTACATCTTGTATGTGTGCTTGTAGACTTATCGTAGTCAATGTGGATATTACAATATGGTTTCTTGTAAAAGCAATGTTTTGGTCAAATTCTAGTTTCCACATTGTCATTGTTTCAAGGCGTGTCATCTCGATGCAAACCTTTTTTTTACCATGAAAATTTTCATTATTAAAGGGGACAATAAGAACAATGAATCCATATTTCTTACACGTGAGAGATCTATATAAACTAGTCCATGTTTTTTTACTCTAGATGGGGAGAATGGAAGAGCATCCATGGTTGGTCCTTGTGACCTATGTATTGTTCTTGTGCATGTAAGTTTAACCGGAAATTTGTTTTCTTATTATTACAGTACCCTTTTTTTGCAGGTTGTATTGGCTTTACAACACATAAAATAGGAACCCTATCATGTTGAATTTTGTTGTCAAATAAGCTAGATAGTTTTTTTTCCTAAGAATGTCTAATTTTTGGATCATTTAATTTGATCCATAATATATTAGTTTCGTGTTTATTGGTGTATTATTTGAATGTTCTGTCCAATCCATTTATTATGTCATCTTGTATATTATAATTCCCCGCATAGATTTCTACTAAAATGTTTGGTTTCAAGTAAATATGTTGAGAGAGTTGATCGAGTATATGTTTTTGTTTTGACATATGTGTTGTCTTCCTCATCAATTTCATTTAGGAAAATAATGTTTCTCACAATCTTTGACAACATTCTTTCATTATGTACATCAACTTCTTTATTCTTGAAAAATAGATACAAAAATGTTGGATCATTTGGTGGTGGTTGTATGCAATTGTAGTTGATATAATTTAAGTCTTACTTCGTTTGAGATCCTTTTTACATTTTATTGAGGATTGATACAAATTGTTTGTCTAGTTTTTACATGTTTGTTTACAATTGGTACACTTTGATGTTATCTTTCTAGAAATTATATGGTATTTTCTCATCGTCAATTGTTGGGTGTTCAAATAATAAACAATCATGGACTAGTTGTGATTGTTATAAGTCTCCAAAAAATCATGTCAATGTTTCCAAAGTGTATTTTGGGTTATTCATTATAATTTGCATTCATCATCAATACAATAAAAGAAGATTCCTCCTAGTAATGATATCTCATATGTTAGAACTATTCATACCTAATCATATTTCTTTGAGTGTGTCTACACTCAAGGGAATGGTGTATATTTGTTAAGGGTAGAAGAAATGTTAAATGTAATGTTATTCCACCCACATTATACACAAATTTACTTGTATATGTTAATTTCATCCCTTTTATTTTGAGGGGATTTTTGTTAATGAATTTATCGTAGACTTGAACTAGAGACACATAAATGGCTCTTACAGCCAGTGTATTTCCTATTATCACACCAAGTGTTAATAATATGTTTATTGGTTTTGTAGGATCTTTTTCATTTTTTCATTGTTATGTCTTTTACAATGGTTTGCTATGCTCTTTGTTTAGAAATCTCATTGTTTTATAGTATGTGTTATTATCAATTATGAACATGTGTTTTACTATTTCAAATGACTTGCAAGTAAAATTATTTTTTAGGAGAATGTTGTAGCAAAATAAAATCTGATTTCAGGTCCTACTTTTCGAACAAATGTTCACTAGTTTCTGGGATCTAAGGATTCGTTATCTATGAGCTTAGAGTGATCTTCAATTTTTGGTTTTATTTGATCCAAATCTCCCCATAGTGCATTCATGTAGTAATTGTATTTGGGCATATTGCTATTGATTATTTTTTCATGGACTGCATATGCTTATCTTCATGGGGAGCAGTCATGTTTCAAATTTACCTCACTTTTTGTGAATGACACATACAACAATAAAATTTCTCTAGAATAGTTTTCTATAACTATATGTTTGTTATATTTGACAAATATAATAACATGTGGTTTTTTGGTTTTCAAAATTTGTGTCCCATTTTCCTACATAAAAAAAAAGTGAGGTAAATGTGTTTGAGTGCATTTTCTCTTGTAATATAGTAATCTATTAGTGATAAACAAATTATGTTTTCTGATTTTTCATGTTCTTGTGTCAATAAACTTGGAGGTTTTAAAATGAAAGTTCTTTCTTCTAGTGTATATGTATTTATGAATATACATTTTCTAGAGATTTCATTCAAAGGGATTGGAAAAAATATGTAAATAGATTGTTAGGAAGACATTTATTGTGAATCGAACAGTGTGTTTCCAAGTTTATGTAGCATTTGAATGGAATCAATGTTTGTATATGCATGCTCTTTACATATTTTTTTGAAATCTCTTATAATTGATTGTTATTACTCATGTAAGAGGTATAATAAGATGCCACAACATATGTTTTAACTATAAATTTAGCATATGTATTTGCTTTCCATAGTTTTGAAATTTTTCTTGAGAATATATTTGTCCATATTTGTGATGGATCTAGTTTTAAGAAAATTGTTGGTTGTTCAATCATAGTTTGTATTGTCTTTATGTAGTCATCTTCATTCAATTTGAGTTATTCTAAGAACATTTGAAATGTAAATAATTTTTCATAGTGACTTGTTTCTAGTGTTGTATAAATTTGTTTTGAGTTTGCGATTGTAAGCTCGTTGTTCTCAATACATGGTTCTCGTATTATAGTCTTTTTCATAAGTGGCTTTGAGAATTTGTATCTACATTTTGTGCTTTTTTTGTTTTTTATTTGCATCTTTTGGTGTGGTGATGTTAATGAATTTTTGATATTTCTTGAGGGAGCATGTCACTATTGCAAGTTAATTTAGTTTCTAAAAATTCTTCTATGGTTGAATTGTTGTTTATTTCATATATCAATGCATTTCTAATCAATAACATGAAATGGGTATGTTGTTTTCCTTGATTTTGAAATTCCATGACATAAAAATGATTTTATAATTTTCCAAAGATGGATTTATCTTAGTAGATCATTTATCTTAGGGCATAAAGTTTGTGCTTGTAATAACGAGTACATGTGAAAGGTATTTTATTACTAAGGATTCACTGCTTGATGTGTTGAAATGTTGGAAGGAATATGGCTTATGTGAAGTACTATATTTATAATTAAATTTAACCAATGTTTTTCTTAATTTTCACCAACAATGTTTTGCACTTGTGAAAGTTACAGATGGTGTTTGAGTCTCTAATTTTTGTATCATAGTAAATGCATTTCTTTTTATTTGATGCAAGTAGTCAGGTGAAATACATATGTGTTTGAATTCAATATAATTGATTTCAAATCTTAGTATTTTATCTAGGTTTGTCTTGTACTTCACTTTGTGAGAAAATTTCATCCTTTTAGATTTGTTTTTCCAATTCTTATTCAAATAGTGGAAATCACTTAGTCTATGATTAAAAAAAAAAATATTATTGGCAAATAGTTTTGTGAAAGGGACTATACCCTTGTACACTAAGGCTCAGAAGCCAGAATTGAAAATTAAAGCACAAGAGAAGGATCAAAATCGCGAAAGAACAATTAAGCCCAACTGCAGAAAACAGACTGCAAAGCAAAAACCAACAACCGACTAAACATGTGATAATTAGCATTGCTTTGAAGAATGTGTTTTTTATGTGGTATACAAACATGTGATTAGTATGGCGTACTTCTCATTATGAGTTTTTTAGTAAGATTGTTCTTTTTTTATCAGGTCACTACTTGAGTCTCTAAAAAAAGTGTTGGGAAATTTATTTCTTCAGCATACTCGTCTTTAAAAAGAGGTTGTTCTTCTGCAAGTGTAATTTTTATAATCTTATCTTGTAGGTCACGAATAGATTTAGAATTTGTAAATTTGTGTACCTTAGTTTGTGTCATGGTTTAGTATTCATCATCACTACCTATTTCACTTTCGTCTATGGTATCCTCTTCATCTTAACTTTTTGTTTCAACAATAACAATCATTTGTTTCCAATGTTTTTTTATTTTGACATTATCTATTTGGTATAGTTTCCTCTTACATAATTTCTTTAAAGTGTGCATAATGATATTTGGGAAAACCCTCTCTTCTTGATATTCATTCTCATATTACAACCATCTCTTAAGGGAAACATCAACAATTTTTTTCATTAATGTTTCATAGGAGTGCTTTTTATAAAATGTCGTGTTTGACAGTAAATTAATAATTTCTCTAGTCAATCTAAGTTGTGGTTTCTTGTATCCCAAATGTCATATTTTTTCAAATACAATTCTTAGTGTTACAAGCCATTCTTCCAAGTCTATAAGTCGTGCCACACAAAACAATGGAATATTCAAGTAGATGTGGTTTTGTGTAGAAAATTTTGGTAGACATATATTTTTCATTGCATGGTTGCATTCTATGCATATAGTGTTTATAATAAGTTCTTGGCATAGCTTGCACTAAATTCATGTATGTTTCTTTTTCTTGTTGTTTCAAGATTGACATGTTGCCCCTAAAATGTAATTAGATGCAAATTGAGCAAAGATATGTCGACGTGTCTTAAATATTTGTCATATATCTTTGTGTTGTATTATTGGTTGGTTTGTTTTCCATACGTATTAGATGTTTCAATTTGCGAACTAATATTTTTTTTTTTTTTTGTAAAAGCAATGTGTTGTTGGTCACATTTGGCATTGTTGAGTTGTGAAGCTCAATTACTTCAGATTAACATGCAATATGAAACTTGCTGGAAAATATAGTAACCGACATCGGTTATGGAGGGACCGACATCAGTCACCTATGACCGGCATCGGTCAAGCAAGGAGGAATCGACATTGGTTAGGGCTAACCGACGTCGGTTACCTGTGTGGGAGTGTTTTATTTAACTCTCGGGAATTAGATCTATTTTTAGTATTAAAGTAGATCTATTGATTGTAATTGCATGGCTAAGTGCCCTAAGTTTGTATACGCCTATATAAGCATGAAAGCTAGGGTTTAGAAGTAAGAATTAAGAAGAACTTGCAAAAGTTGATGATTATTGTGAGAATAATTGTGAGAGAGAGAATTCTTGGAGAAGAAGCAAAAGCTTGAGTGAAAGAAAGTATTGTACATCTGAGAGGTGTGGAAGATTGTAAATATTCAATTGTATATCTTGTGAAAGCTTTGGATAATAGATTGGCTTGTTTCTTGGTGGACGTAGCCCACACTGGGTGAACCACGTTAAATCTGGTGTTGATTTATATCTCTTGTTTTGTATATTTCTTCTGGTAGAATATCCACTTTTATTTGCATGTATGCTTAGATCTGATATATTATCTGTACAACCGGTGTGCTAACCCCAACAACTGGTATCAGAGCTTTGTTTGAGGGTTTTGTGTGTTGACAAGATTTACTCACAGAGGGTTTTCTGATTGAGTGGGAGCTACAGCAATGGCAGAAGAAAAAAATACAAGGTAGAGAAGTTTGACGACCGAAATTATCAATTATGGAAGATGCAGATTGAGGATTATCTGTATCAAAGAGATTTGTATTTACCGTTGGATGAGAAGTCTAGACCTACGAAGATGACTGATGAAGAATGGAATATTCTTGACAGAAAGGCTTTGGGATCTATAAGATTGAGCCTGGCAGCATCCGTGGCTTCCAATATTACAGAAGTGACTTCTACGGTAGGGTTAATGAAATCTCTTGCTAATTTATATGAAAAACCTAGTGCTTCAAATAAATTTTATTTGATGAAGAAACTATTTAGTTCTAAGATGCATGAAGGTGGATCTGCATCTAGTCATTTGAATGATTTCAGATCTATTGTAAATCAGTTAAAATCGGTTGATATTCCATGTTTGATGATGAAGTGAAAGCACTTTTATTCTTATGTTCTTTGCCTGATAGTTGGGATAACTTGGTAATGGTTGTTAGTAATACAACATCTGCTAATAATATTTTGAAGTTTGATGATGTGGTTAGTATAATCTTGAATGAAGAAATTCACAGGAAGAGTACAAAGGAATCATCATCTGGGAATGCTTTGAATGTAGAAAGCAGGGGCAGGCAGAAGAAGAGATCCAAGAGTAAGAGTAATGGGAAATCAAAGTCAAGGGATAACAGATCTAAATCCAGAGGTAAGGGAATTACCTGTTGGAAATGTGGAAAGAAAGGACATGCAAAGAAAGATTGTTGGTCAAAGGATAAAGAGAACCAACAACCAGACAAAGGTAAAGAAGCAAATCTTGTTGCAGCAGAGGTAATGCAAGATGCTCTTATTCTTTCTTTAGATAATAGAATTGAATCATGGGTTTTAGATTCAGGAGCTTCTTTCCATGCAACCCCTAATAAGGGTTATTTCAGAAATTATGTCCAGGGTAATTTTGGACATGTTTATTTGGGTGATGATGAACCTTGCAGTATTACTGGTAAAGGGGAAGTTCATCTAAAATTGCAGAATGGAAATACATGGGTATTGAAAGATGTGAGGCATGTGCCAAGCCTCAAGAGGAATCTTATTTCTGCAGGGCAACTAGGTGAATCTGGTTGCATGGTTACATTCACAGGAGACTCTTGGAAAGTCACCAAGGGTGCTTTTGTTGTGGCAAGAGGTAAGAAGGTAGGAACGTTATATTTATCTACCTGTGTTACTGATTCCTTTTCTGCATTATCTACTTCAGATTCAGATGCATGTATGTGGCATAATCGGTTGGGCCATATGAGTCAAAAAGGAATGTAGATCTTAAAGGCTAAGGGTAAGTTATCAGATTTGAAAGATTTAGATCTTGATTTCTGTGAGCATTGTGTCTTTGGAAAGTAAAAGAGAGTGAGATTTCTCAAAGTTGGGGCAACTAAGAAGGAGCAGAAATTGGAGCTTGTACACTCAGATGTGTGGGGACCAGCTCAGGTAGCTTCTCATGGAGGATCCCAGTATTATGTTACTTTCATTGATGATGCTACAAGAAAGGTATGGGTTTATTGTATTAAACATAAATCTGATGTTTTTGAGACTTTTAAAAGATGGAAAGCCCTTGTTGAGAATGAATCAAATTCAAAGTTAAAGTGCCTTAGATCTAACAATGGTGGTGAATATTGTAGCAAGGATTTCAATGATTATTGTTCAGTGAATGAGATACATAGAGAAATAATGGTTCCAAGAACACCACAGGAGAATGGTGTTGCAGAAAGAATGAACAGGACAATCATGGAACATGCTAGAAGTATGAGGATACATTCTAGATTGCCCTTGCAGTTTTGGGCAGAAGCAGTTGATACAACAGTTTATTTGATTAACCGTGGGCCTTCAAGTTCACTAGATGGAGGAATACCAGAGGAAGCTTGGACCAGAAAAGAGGTAGATCTTTCTTTTCTTAAAGTTTTTGGTTCAGAAGATTTTGTGCATATTGATAAGGAAAATAGGAAAAAGTTGGATGCAAAATCCAAGAGATGCACTTTCATTGGTTATGGATCTGGTGATTTCGGATTCCGTTTTTGGGATTTAGAGAATTCTAAAATTATTAGGAGTCGTGATATTGAATGGAATGAAAAGAGAATGTACAGGGATCAAATTTTGGTACCCAAGGATGAACCGGTTGAGAAGTTTGTGAATGAAAATGAACTCTCAGATTTAAAAGTAATACTGACAGGGTTACACAGTAACCGGTGTCGATTGACCCCTGACCGACATCGGTCAGCAGAACCGATATTGGTTACAGAAGAGCCAAACCGGCATCGGTTAGCAGAACCGACATCGGTTACAGGTGACCAACTTCGGTCACTATCAGATTTAGATACAAATGTCCAGGAGGTCCAGAATGAGCCTCTGGTACCCCAAACTCCTGTGAGAAGGTCACAAAGGGTAAGTAAACCTCTAGAAAGATTTACACCTTCTCTATTTTATTTATTATTGACTGATAATGGTGAACCATAAATTTTTGGAGAAGCAATGCAGGATGAGACCATGTGGGAGCATGACATGGATGAGGAGATGGACTCCTTGGAACAAAACCAGACTTGGGATTTGGTTAAGTTGCCAGCAGGTAAGAGGACATTGCAGAACAAGTGGGTTTACAGGATCAAGGAAGAAGAGGGTGGACAAAAAAGGTACAAGGCAAGGCTTGTAGTAAAGGGATTTGCACAGAAAGCAGGTATTGACTTTGGTGAAATATTTTCTCCTATTGTAAAGATGACTTCTATTCGTACTGTATTGAGTTTAGTTGCAGTAGAGGATTTACATTTAGAGCAACTAGATGTGAAGATGGATTTTCTTCATGGTGATTTGGATGAAGAGATTTATATGCAACAACCGCTTGGGTATGAAGTCAAGGGTAAGGAGAAATTAGTGTGCAGGTTGAAAAAGAGCCTATATGGGCTCAAGCAAGCTCCAAGGCAATGGTACATGAGGTTTGATAGTTTTATGCATGAGCATGGTTACTTGAGATGTGAATCTGACCATTGTGTTTATTTCAAGAAGCTTGAAAATGGGAGCTATATTATTTTGTTATTGTATGTGGATGATATGCTTATTGCAGGATCTAGTATGCAGGACATTGGTGAGCTTAAGGGAAAGCTAGCTCACACATTTGCTATGAAGGATTTAGGAGCTACAAAAAGAATCCTTGGCATGCAAATACACAGAGACAGGAAGAACAAGAAATTGTATTTGTCTCAGGAGGATTATATCTACAGGGTGTTAGAAAGGTTCAAGATGCAAAATGCAAAACTTGTTAGTACACCTATGGCTGGACACTTCAAATTGAGCAAAGATCAGTGTCCTTCATCACATGAGGAGGTCAAATACATGACACGAGTGCCATATGCTTCAGCAGTTGGGAGTCTCATGTATGCTATGGTTTGTACCAGACCAGACATTGCACAGGCAGTGGGAGTTGTGAGTAGATATATGGCCAATCCAGGTAAAGAGCATTGGAAAGCAGTCCAATGGATACTCAGGTATTTGAAAGGGACATCTAGCATGCAGTTATGCTATGGAGGTTCAGATATTTCATTATGTGGCTATGTTGATTCAGATATGGCTGGAGATCTGGATGGTAGGAGGAGCACTACTGGATATATTTTCACAGTAGGTGGGATGACAGTTAGCTGGATTTCAAGATTGCAGAAGGTTGTGGCTTTGTCTACTACAGAGGCAGAGTATGTTGCAGCTACAGAGGCTAGCAAGGAGATGATATGGATGAGTAGGTTCATGAAAGAGTTGGGAAAGGAGCAAGATGATTGCAAATTGTTCAGTGACAGTCAGAGTGCAATTCATTTGGCAAAGAACTCAGTGTTTCATTCAAGAATGAAACACATTCAGTTGAGGTATCACTTCATACGACAGGTATTGGAGGATGGGCAGTTGAATCTGGAAAAGATTCATACGAGTGAGAACCCTGTGGATATGCTAACGAAGCCATTAGCAAAGGAGAAGTTGGAGCTACACTCCACTTCTATTGGTCTTCGAGTTTGAGACTTGAAGAGGAAGAAACAAAGCTAAGGAAGGATCCAAAAATGACGTTGTACAGGTATGGTGCAGTAATTAATCTCCAAGTGGGAGATTGTTGAGTTGTGGAGCTCAATTACTTCCGATTAGCATGCAATATGAAACTTATTGGAAAACACAGTAACCGACATTGGTTATGGAGGGACCGACATCGGTCAGGAAAGGAGGAACCGACATCGGTTAGGGCTAACCGGCGTCGGTTACCTGTGTGGAGTGTTTTAATTAACTCTCGGGAATTAGATCTATTTTTAGCATTAAAGAAGATCTATTGATTGTAATTGCATGGCTAAGTGCCCTAAGTTTGTATACGCCTATATAAGCATGAAAGCTAGGGTTTAGAAGTAAGAATTAAGAAGAACTTGCAAAAGTTGATGATTATTGTGAGAATAATTGTGAGAGAGAGAATTCTTGGAGAAGAAGCAAAAGCTTGAGTGAAAGAAAGTATTGTACATCTGAGAGGTGTGGAAGATTGTAAATCTTCAATTGTATATCTTGTCAAAGCTTTAGATAATAGATTGGCTTGTTTCTTGGTGGACGTAGCCCACACTGGGTGAACCACGTTAAATCTGGTGTTGATTTATATCTCTTGTTTTGTATAATTCTTCTGGTAGAATATCCGCTTTCATTGCATGTATGTTTAGATCTGATATATTATTTGTACAACCTTGTGCTAACCCCAATAGGCATGATGTGTTAGATTTGTCTTTTTTTCAACAAGTGGTTTGTCTCCAATAAGATTTGTTTTCAGTTTTTTCTGGTTTTGTATAATGTGTTTTATCTGTCGGATGGTGATTGTTGGTAGCGTAGTGGAAGTCATGTTGTTTTGTACATGTATTGTATGAATGGATGTATTTTTTTAACTTCACCTAGATGTTCATAGTGAAAATGATTTGTGCATGTGTCGAAGCACATAATGTCATATGTTGATAATGGTTGGAGGCAGTTGCAGTACACAATGTCAATGTTACTTGAAGAATATATCCGTATTTCTACATTAAGGAACATGGACAACCATTGAAGACATAAATTGTTTCCTTCAATAATGCAAAGACAATATGGTAGAATCGAGTTTACTATGTATGCTTTCCAATTTGTAACTTTCTTTGTAATTTGTTTTATTGAATTGTAGTCTAAATACATATGCAGCTATGTAAGTGCCTTTTCGTCTTCAGATAACATCACATTCCAAATGATTATGCCAAATATCACCTCAGGCATTGAATATCAAACTCTTTACTTGTCAATTCACAGATTAAAGCAAATAGGATTTTTCCACAGTCGAATGTGCATGTGTTTATTTTGTATAGTGCACGTGCATGTATTATAGGCAAGATGTGTTGCCAATGGACTTCTAGGTTTTTGCAAATTGTTGATAGGATAATGTAGGTGAATGTGAGATTAGAGGATTTTTTTTTGCAAATAGTGGTTTGTAATGCCCAAATAGTGGATTGTTGTCATGGAACAAAATGGAATAGGAAATGGAGTCGAGTTGTTCATTGAATTAAAGATATTTATTTCTTCATGTCAATGACTAAACACATATTACTATGTTTATCCATTGTGATAGCCAATTAATACATAAATTGTCGCCCCAAAGTCCATGCTTTTGTTCAATTGATTCTAGTGATGCAAAGAGCCAAATTTTTAAGAGATATGTTTCAATGTCATTTATGACATACAATTTGAATAACTCATTTATATCTAGTTCGAGTTGGTATGATTGAAGTGCATTTGGGTCACCCTTTTCTATGAAATTCAAAAAATGGTCTCTAAATCCATGAACCGTAATTCTAAAAATGTATATCGGAAATGGAGTAGTACTTGAAATGTGTCAAATAGGCAATCACCCATTCTGTAGTAGTATGATTGCAATTAGAAAAGATGATGTTCTTTTAGAGCATTATCAGTTGTATTATAGTACGGTCTATCCATTTTCTAAAATTGTTCTACGATTATAGTTTCTGGACATGTTTTATTGTACTTTCTTTTACAACTTCTCATTGAGTGATCTATATTTGTTTTGATCCAAAGTATCAATTCAAAGAGGCCAAATATTTGTTGTTGTATGTACCTTTTATTGTGTGGTAAAAAATTAAAATTGTGCTTTGTTCCTTTACTGTAAGTACCATTCAAAATGCATATAATCACATGCTTATTTAAAACTACGTATTTTGTTCAATGTAAATGAAATTTCAAACTTTAGAAGTGGAAGTAAGCACCACAAAAATTTATATATGAATAACAATATTATGATTTTTGAATTGTTTAATCAAATAAACAAAAAAATCCCAACCAACGTCTTTTCCAATTCAAATTGATTTGTGTACTAATTAATATTAATTTCAAGGAAAAATATAATTTAAATACAATTTATAGGTTCTTGGCTTTAATTTAAAAACAAAGTGAGCCAACAATATTTTAAAATTGTGTCATAGTCACTTGATGGGTCAATTATGGAAAAAATCACATGTTAGTCATTGTTATGCATGTAATAGTCACACAACCTAATTTTTTAAAAGTTGGAGGTAGTTCCCAACCAATTGCCCTAATCATTGAGGTGGTTGCATTGGGAGATTTCCTATAAAAATAATGATAGCAAAGATTGTATAACACAAATTGAAGAGTTGGTACATGATAGACTCGCGAGAAGGGCAGTTTCAAGTTAAAGGCAAGTGTTACAAAGAGATAAATTCTCTCCATAACAATTGTTGATCAAGAAAGGCGCAACATAGGTTGAGTCACCCATAAAAGAAGAGATGGACCCTGCAAAAGGAAATCCAAATGTTGTACAATAACTTGGAATTGCATTCAACGACTTCTAAGGAAATATGTGTTGGTAGGAAACTTATTTATATCTATGCCATATCTTTGTTGGTGGGAGATTTTATAACATTTTGGATTGCTCTTTCGATATGTCTAAGGTGAGGGAGATTTTATTGTCATGACTCCAACCCATGTTTAATATTGACGACTGTTTACACATGTTTATGTGTTTCTAACTATAATTAATTAATAATTTCATAATTTTCTTTGTAAATTTTTTATTGATAGGTGGCATGCTAAGTCACAAAGATTTAGACGTTTCACAAAGAATTAGACATGGTCATAGTGCATTATGATTCATAAACCAATAGGGGTGATGTTGTAATGGAGATGCTTCTCTCACTAAAAAAATATGCGAATAATGGTGACACTTCAATCTTCATCTTTAGCTTGGGCGACACCATCGACATCATCGCAAGCGACAACGGTGGACATTGTTGGTGTTATACGGTGATGGTGGACATCATTGGTGTTGTGCACTCAGTGCACCTTGAAATTTCTTCCACTACTCTAAAAGTCTACATTCAAACAAAAAATCAATCCTGCAGTAATATATTACGATTCTTGTGCCAATAGGGGTGAAGTCGCACTAGAGTTGGCCCTCTCACTCATATAATGATCAATGTATGTTTTTTATATTGCTACTGAGGTCAGGTATACCAAAATTAGTTCGACTCCACAAACCTTACTTGCCTTACTACCCATATCAAACATACATCTTTAAGTACATCTTAAAATTGCTTTCATAACTCTACGACCCCACATATTTAACTATGGATGTAACATTACACCTCCTCTTAATACAAGTGCTTCAACAGACTAGAACAAATGTGAAGAACAATATCACATATATCCAATGGTTAGAATATGCAAAAACGTTGTATCAAAACAAAGATCCTCTCCCTCTTCCTATAATTGAAAATAAGGACAAACTCTTTTCTATAAAGGACATCAAGGAAGGAATCAAAAAGTTAGCAACATGCAAAGCTCAAGATATTGATGGGCTACAAGTGGAATTTTTAAAATGGAGTATGGATGACATTGCACCATACATAAAAGAGATTTTCAACAAAGTTATTCGGTACGGTTTTCCATAAAACTAGACAACCAACATTGTCACTCCTCTTCACAAAAGTGGTGATGTCAATAATCCATCAAACTACCGCACTATTATGATTAATCCTATTTTTAGAAAACTCTTTGGTAGTATGGTGAAACATATAATTATTAATTGGGCCGAAAAGGAAGGTAAGACGACGAAAGGGCAGGTTGGTTTCAGACCAAAACATTCTACTATTGATCACTACATCACCCTCAGACACCTGATTGAAAAGGTTTGGGACAAGCAAGGGGAAGAGGTCTATTGTTGTTTTGTTGACTTCAAAAAGGCATTTCACACGGTGCCTAGAAGTAAACTTTGGGCCAAAATGGAAGAATTGGGTATACCAGAAAAGTACAGGGCAATGGTTCAGAGGCTTTATGATCAAGTTCAAGCCAAAATAAGAACAAAGGATAGCTTATCCGAGTGCTTTGGGAGTGACATCGGGGTCAAACAGGGATGCCCTCTATCTCCCACTTTGTTTGGGCTATACATAGACATGTTAGAGGAGTGGATTGACACAATGGGTGGGAGTGGAGTCCACCTAGCTTCTTATGTGGTAAAATTGTTGCTTTATGTTGATGACCTTATCCTTAGGGCTAAAACATCGCATGGATTGCAAGAACACTTGAGAGCTCTGGAATTATTCTATAAAGAGGTGGGGATGCAAGTGAACATGAGTAAAACCAATGTCATGATTTTTACTTTAAGAAGATAACCAAGACAAATAAATTTTGAGTTCAAGGTGGTCCCTTGCAAGTGGTAAATGATTACAAGTATTTGGGTCTTGACTTTCACAGTAATCTTAGTTGGGAGGCCTGTAAAGCTAAGATGATACAAGGGGGATGAAAAACTTCATATATGCTCCAAAACATATGCAGATCAACAAAAGTGTGGGATTGGAAAACCGAGTTGACTCTTTTTGGGTTACTTGTTACCCCGGTGGTTTTATATGGCTGTGAAATTTGGGGCAACAACACGTCGGCGGTGAAATGGAGACAAATAGGAAGGTTACAAAAACAATTTATCACAAGTAGCTTCAAAATAAAATCCATAATTCCTTACGAGATCATTTTTGCTGAAGCTAGGGCCTTCCTGATGGAGGCGACAACTTTGATTTGGATTTTGGGGTACTTGAAGAAAGTGGAAAGCATGGACGGTCTCTGGTGGCCCAAGATAGCAGTGGAAGAAAAGTTGAATAGAAGGAAGTGCACTTGGATGAAGCAGTTAGAAAAGTAGATGAAGAAATGAGGAATTAGCATGCAGGGGTGTCGTAACACTAATGTGGATATCAAAAAGTATGTGAGAGAGAAAGTCAAAACTGCCACGTGGATGAAATAACTGGGAAGAAAAAGAGAATATTATGCCAAGAACTTTAATTCGACATGTGATCATGAGCAAAAACACTATGTGGAGTCGAAAATAAAGTGGAAAGCTAAAATGTTAATTGCCCAGCTAAAAACTAGTTCACATCATCTCAGTTTTGAAACAGGGAGACAAACAATGCCAAAAGAGGAATGATCTGAAAGTGTTTCCCAGTTTTGCAGGTCAAATTTTGTGGAAACAGAATGACATTTCTTATTGGAGTGTGTAGCATATGAGAACATTCAAAATAGCTACGCTGATTTTTTAAAAACAGAAGCTCTCACAACCTTCTTTGAAAAGGATAAGATTGCAAAAACAACAAATTACTTGACTAAAATTCATAATAAAAGGCTCAAGATTAGCAAAGAAATCTAAAAAAAGTAGAAGTAGCAATTTTGGACGAGTCTCTTTAGTGTATTTGAGGCTACATCGTGGACGACGTCATTAAAATCATTCATTCATTCATATTAGTAAGACCATATTTTAAACGAAGTAAATGAAAAACACATGTACACATATTCACGGTCCAGCGATCATCTCAAGGGCCTCGGACAGATCCAGGGGGTGCTGGAATGGAGGAGCCAATAGAAACGGTGCAGCGATTCATAAACGACTTTTTGGAGCAGGGCAAAGAGAAAACTCCAAAATCACCAGCAACTGACAGCTGGCGAAACTGCTCAACAGGGATACCGTCGGCTGTCTCAAACTAAAACCAAACTCTGGGAACTCAGCCATTCAACATTGAAAACCACGCATATCGTGGACCGATTCCAAACAAAATCTACTTATAAACACAATCCACTTCACACATCCTCCGGGAATTGCATTCAAAAACTTCTGAAGAAATCTGTTCCTTTTCATATCCACTTCCAGCAATACCTACTGCAGAGTTAAGCCATGGCAGAAGACAAGCATCTGTCACAGCTGAATGTGGGACAAAGCAAACAACCCCTCGGTATGTTTTTATATTCTTCTGCAAAATGGAGAGCACTATATTTTTAGTGTTGAAATTGATGGTGTTTTTTAATCAGAATATATACCCATAGTTAGAGATATGTAAATACTGTTTATATGCATCCTTGTAAGTAGGATTTGTGAATTATTTTGATATTAATCAGAGTATAAATCTATACACCCCTTCCCATTTATGTTGTTACAGTTCAGAATATATATATGTTGGATCGAATACCCCTAGCAAGGTATACACTGTATATATGGATCTACAAAGGTAGGATTTGTGATTTATGTTGTTACAGATCAAAATAGATACCCATAAATATATACACGTCCATAAAGAGGATTTGTGATTTATGACGTTACAGTTCAGAATATATAGAGGTCAAATTAAATACCCATAGTTAAATATACACACTGTATAACTATCAATATGCATCCACATAGGAAGGGTTTGTAATTTAAATTATATACAGACACATATATACAGGTACGGTTCAACTTCAGAATACATACAGGTAAAATTAAATATCCATATCCAGATATACACACTGTATATGCATCCACATAGGGAGGATTTGTATTAATGTTGTTACAAGTCAGAATTCATATGCATAATTATTTGTGATTTTTTCTGCTATAGTTCAGAATATATACATGCCAAATTAAATATCATAGCGAGATATACACACGGTATATATGCATTCATATAGGGTGGATTTGTGATTTATGTTGTTACAGGTCAAAATTCATATCCATAAATATATACAGTGTATATTTACAATTTTGCACCCACATAGGGATTATTTGTTATTTATGTTGTTACAATTCAGAATTCATATGCATAATTATTTGTGATTTTCGCTGCTATAGTTCAGAATATATACATGTCAAATTAAATATCATAGCGAGATATACACACGGTATATATGCATTCATATAGGGCGGATTTGTGATTTATGTTGTTACAGGTCAAAATTCATATCCATAAATATATACAGTGTATATTTACAATTTTGCACCCACATAGGGATTATTTGTTATTTATGTTGTTACAATTCAGAATTCATATGCATCATAATTATTTGTGATTTTCGCTGCTATAGTTCAGAATATATACATGTCAAATTAAATATCATAGCGAGATATACACACGGTATATATGCATTCATATAGGGCGGATTTGTGATTTATGTTGTTACAGGTCAAAATTCATATCCATAACTATATACAGTGTATATTTACAATTTTGCACCCACATAGGGATTATTTGTTATTTATGTTGTTACAATTCAAAATAGATACAGGTCAAAAATTAAATGCCCATAGTTAGGTATAAACTGTATATATGTATTCACATAGAGAGGATTTGTAATTTATGTTGTTACAGGTCAGAATGCATATGTCCATAGTTAAATATATACATTATTTATATAGAACTACATAAAGTTGACTTGTGATTTATGTTGTTACAGGCCAGCCCAGCGAAGAGCAACAGACCAAACTGTTTGAAGTGAACACTGCTCCACTCAGGACATGGGCAGATGTTGTGGGCTTGTCAGGGGAGGATGCCAAGCAGAAAATTGAATCAGAAAACCGAGGCTTGAGAGTCGTGATAGTTCCGGAAAGCTCCTTTCTTACAGCTGACTATAATAGAAATCGTGTTAGGGTATTTGTTGATTCCAATGGCAAAGTAACCAAAACCCCCATGAGAGGTTGAAGAGGTCTATATATGACAGTATTGGTTACATTTCAAACATATAATGTATACTTATTATGACTATCAGGTCCCCCTCTTACCGTATGTTCATTTGGTTTTAGTTTGAAGCAATGTACTTCATTAGCAGGGATGCTCTCATGACTGATGTGTATTGGTAACTTCAAGAAAGAATAAATGGTGGGCCTCTAAAATAATTGTGGTTTGCAGTGTGTTTGATACCATAAAACATGGTCTTTAGAATAATTGTGGTTCTGTAAGGTAAAGGTTATTTTTTAGGTCACGGCCAAGCCAGGTGCCAATTTGGCCTATGAGAGATCCCTTGTGGAATTAAAATCAGGGGATTTCGTTCCATGTATACTTTATATATTGTTTTTTATATTATTTTGTATCCATGGGTTTCAGCCTCATGACCAAGCCAAACTGAACCTTGCCAACCCACACCCGGAGTACAATTCACCTTACCTTATATTTTTGGATGTGGGTTTGTATGAGTTGAAATGTTTCAAGTCATCGCCAAAACATTTATGGAAAACCTCTTGCAAAAGGTGAGAGTAATGAGATTATTGGGCTTTTATCATTCTCTTGACAACACATGCAGTGATTGGTGCATATTGCATACCCCTTACAGAAAGTTTCTTCAGAGCCGAGCTTTAGAACTCAGACATCCTAATAAGTTCTGCTTAGAAATTAAGCCCTTGACCTCGCCATCACAAACTCATTGCAATGTATTCCTCAATAGGAAATGTAAACAATTCCCTCCTTTTAAAACCCTAGAGTAGGTGCTCAAACCCAAGTGCAATACAATACTAAAAGTAATGTATCTAGTTGTCGGCATTTTGTTATGTGTCACATGGATCAGTACAATCGTCAAATTCAATCCAGATAGATCATAAATGTTATGTGTTGGTATACAACAAATATGAACATTTCCCATAAGACTTAATTCATTATTGATATGGTGTTGAGATGGCGAAATTTGGTGTATAGTTTTTTTTTTGGTTAAGGCTCAGGTTTCAAACCCCAATCCACACTTATTAGCATGCCCAAGTTCTTATTTTGGGTGAAAAACTTCTAAGCAAGGGATATGTGTCAATCTCTCAAGGCCTGCCAATCCTGGTGACCCAGGAATCACACTTAATCACAGGAAGAATCACCTCCGCCTTACAAATGGTAAATCTCAATAGATTCACAAACAAGGTTTTCCCTACATGGTTGGAGCAGAGGATGACAGATGCCCTGTGCCTGTTAGGTGCTTATGTTTTAGCGTGGTTTGGAGGATAATGATATGCACTAGCTGCTCAGATTATGGCCTCTACCGTCCCACTGACATTGGAAGTCTCAGATGACTGCTTTTATAGGTTTCTGCAGGATTCACCTCATTTAGCAGTAGCACCCAGGAATAGGAAAAAAATTATTTGTTTAAGCTCAATATGCTTAAAGAGAAGGCAGGCCTAACATGTAGGCGAAACACCTGTCTTGTAGCACAAATCACTGCTTTCAGGATAACAAGGATATAGTTTCATCTTGTCCACAATTTTGTCTATTAAATCCCATAGATCCAAAAAAATATTTCAATAGCAAATGAAATTTGTTATTTTTTTTCCTTTTTGAGTTTCCTTTGATGATGTCTATTACCGCCACTCTAAAATTATATTGCTGTAGGTTTCGGATGCAATCTTGTTTTCTGAACAGTTCTCAGACATTGTGCTTATCAACGAATTAAGATTATTTTGTTACTAAGCATTGGCTAACTCAAAACCATTGTGAGAACAATGTAGTCTCTTTACGTGACTTTGAATTGATTTTACTCACTTGCAATTAGTCAGGTTTTTCGTGGAAGTTGTGTTTGGGAGCACTAAACATGGATGTTTTTTTAAAGGACTTGTTGAAGAGTGCTTCAAGCCTGATAGATTGATATTTTAGGCACCTGAGTTACTTTCCTCATAGAAGAACATTCAATGCCCTGAGAAACTTCAGGAATCAAGGCAACAAATAGGGGCTTCATTTCTCATCTTTGTTACCATTTTACAGCTCACACAACTTAACATTTTGTTGAGTTTGGGGAATTAACTCGCAGAGGGTCAGTCCTAACTGCTATATGATTTAAGGTATTTATATAGGTTTTTGTTACGTCTACTACAACTTTGGCCTATAATATGTTTGTGATATTCTGACAAGTCAAATGCGTTTCTAACCGAGTTGCAGTTATTTTGGCTTTCTCTGCTTTTAAAAAAGTAATACGTGAATTCTCTTGACCAGTCAAAATTGAACTTGTTTACTTGAGAAATATGCATGGCAAAGTTCAAACTTTGAAGCCATTACTTCTACTCTGGTTAAAATAACTTCTAACCACTAGTAGATGAGAAAATAGGGTGTCAAGTGGGTAAGTTGGCAATGTACTAGCAACATAGATGCACCAGCCCACAAAAGAGATACCAAGCTACACAATTTGCGTCTACCTGGCACCTATAATGACTATGGGAATTATATTCGGCCTTACTGTTATTTTGGTCCTTTGAGCCAATGACAAATTGGGTGGGGCAAGCCCTCTTGTGTGATGGGCAAAGTTCAGATTATTGGGCTTTAACTGTTTGCTAATCCGAGATGATTCTTCCCATGATTAGGTGCAATCCATAGGTCAAACGGATTGCCTGGTATTCAGTGACCAATGTGTATCCCTTGCTGGAGAATTTCTTCACAACCAACCCTTGAGCTTGGGCATCCTAATAATTAATTAGTATTTGTATCTGCTCCCTGTATTCTTTCAATATTAGTGATGGGATTAGAATTGTAAAAGTCACACATTACTTTAGTTTATGCAGCATTTAGTAATGCTTCAAGGAAAGTATTTTAGCATTTATTGTCCAAATTGCACATTTTACCATGCATATTCCCTTCGGTATAATATAAAAAGTTTCAATGAAATATCTGGATTGAGTTTGCAAACATTTTACGTGAGTAACATGTTTTGGTCTTAATTAAAATGCTTGGACTTTTGTTATGTGAAAGACTAAAGTAGGGACTCTTGAACCTTGTAGCTCGTTTGTATATGAAATGGGAACCCATCATATTGATGGAGATTGCTTTGGGTGGAGTTGACTGCTTTGAAGTACAATCTTCATATTCATAATAATGTCTATAAAAAAAAATCCTGATCCTTGTTCAATTACAACAGCAACGTTCTCAAATTTTCTTTGCAATTTCAGACTTTTTCAGGCACAAAACAACCTTTCAAGCCCTTCTCGGCATTGCTGGCAATTTAAATGAGAATTTCCAGATATTTCTCAATAACAACTGATCTGAGTGGGAGCTCCAAATTTATCACAAACTGTACCACCAAGCCCAATCCGTTAGTCTGTGGTAATGTCCAACCATTTTCTATGGTTTGCAGCAGCACAGAACTGCCTCATGTGGTTCACATTATCACCAGAGCCAATGCCATAAATAGTCAGGACCTATTATGTGCTCTCACCAAATATCACACCAACTACTCTAGTGGTGCAATGGAATCAAGGAAGCTTGAACATAGTATGTCATCTTGAGCTGTAGTATACATCATTGGCTTCATTAGGGTCCGTCACTTATGTGTCAAACCACAGAGCTCAACTCTCTATACACTTTCACTGTTACATTTTGAAGCCTCTTAGCCATAATAAATAGAAGGTAAAGGATTCTGTTTCTTGTGCTTGATTATATGTTATATGTACGTTGGTAGGAAGTTAGAAAGCAAGAGGTAAATGAAAATACATAGCTGTTGGTCTAATCCTTTAAGATTTTCATGTCTATAACATCAAGATTAGTAATATTATTATATGTACGTTGGTAGGAAGTTAGAAAGCAAGAGGTAAATGAAAATACATAGCTGTTGGTCTAATCCTTTAAGATTTTCATGTCTATAACATCAAGATTAGTAATATTATTGTTACAATTTTATATATTTCCTATGCATCAATCATTTCGTAATGTTATTTCCAATTCTGATTCCTGTTTTATAATTTCTTCAGCATATAGCCCATCTAAAATTTTGTGAGTTTAATTTAAAAGTGAAAATTTACTATTTTTGCTGTTATGGTTCATTTGTGATTCATTCTACATCTGCCAATATGTGGCGTTTTAAGTGCATGGTGAACATTCAGTTGTGTCTGTGCTTTTCCACCTGGCAATGCTTTCTCCCACTCTTCAGTACAACGCCTTCAATAGCGACCAGACCATTTGCATTATTTGACAACCCATATGCAAAATATAGAAACTGACAGTAAATCTGAGGTTTGTTGTGAAAATGCTAGACTCATTTTTCCTCATAATACAATAGGGCTATGAACAAGTCTTTATAGGGCCATGGTGAAAAAAAATAGGTTCAAAAGTCTATTGATGCAGATGGGAATGAGGGGACCAAGTAAATAACTGCCAAACTTCCCAGTTTAGGACTCACAACCCACACTCAAAAGACTGACACAAGCACAACTGGAACAACCAAATTCTGTCTTGATCTTCAACAGCATTACAACAACCTTCAGAGATGTAAAAGCAAAATAAACACACTTCTCACCCCTATATACCATGAGGAAGTCTACCTCTTGGTCCAATGACTGATTACAACATAAAAACATCACTCTTGGAGGCCCTTGGCTTCAATGTCATCCCTCTCTGAGTTAATCTCCTCTGTTCTGCTCTGTAACTCGGAGTCCTCTGAAAACTGAGCTTGTTTTGCTTAGCTCCCACCCTTTCCAAACTCACCCCAACTCTTCATTTCCCTTTGAATTCAAATCTCTCATTTGCCACCCTCCCAAGCGTCTCTTGGAGTCCAAAAATTCTTTAAAAACTGGCACATGTGGCAACATTCAAAATTCTGGGCATTACTCAAGTTTTCCATCCTCCTCTGGAAAATCCGCTGATCTTAGCAGATCGACAGGTCACCAGGGCAGTTTTGAAACCACCGTTTGTGCAAACTAGTAATCTCGTTGCGATAGTTAAGAAACCATGACTTTTTGTTCAACAACAATTTCGCCATTGCCCAACAAAGAGGTACTTAACCTATGGGAAATGGCTGAAACTGTCTTCTGATCCCTTTTCCTTTGTTCTGGCATTATTCTGAGCTTTCAGTGATGCTTCCAGACTGTTGTACATGCTTCCTCCACACACACAACCTTGTTATTAGGCCAACAAGTCGCATAAACACAACATTCGTGCACAAGAGAAACCCAACCCATGGTTTTGGTTGATGCAAGATTGCTCATGGACTCGGATGCTCTTGCATCAGACACCTAGGGTAATAAAACTGTTCATGAACTCTCTACGATCTCCTCAATGGTATTTCTGTACTTGGCAACTTTGGATGGACTCATCCAAGTTGCATCTTCAACTTTCCTATTCTTCTACTTGACCAAGTACTCTCTTTACTCCTTTTCCCATGTCCATTTATTGATTCTCTCATTCAATAATTTCTGAATCTCTTCTCTAGCCTTCTCAGGGAACTATTGTTTCCAATCAGTTTTTGTAGAATTTGAACCTTCAACTTCAACACTTGTTTGTCCCTGAAAGTAAGGGTACAAATCTGCTATGTTGAAGATAGGTGAGATATCCACCCCATGTAGTAGCTCAGTTTCATATGCATTCACTGAAAATCTTCTCAAAACTATGCAACGCCCAATCTTTTTCCTCTTGAGCTTGTTGTATGTTCCTTCGGAGAACCTCTCCTTATGCAAATGTGCCAAAATCAAGTCACCAACTTGGAAATCCATCTATTCTCTTGATTGATCAGCTCTCTTTTTGTACTTTGTCTTACCCTCTTCAAGCTCCTTTTTCACTTTTCTATGCACTGCATGTATGCACATTACAAAATATTCGCTTCAGCACTTCTACTCATCTCAATAGTGCTTCTCACCTCACTCACGCCTCTAGGGCTGCAATGATACACAATTCGAAATGGGCTCGTTGTTGTACTTCTGTTGACTGAGTTGTTGTATGCAAACTCAGCTTGTGCCAATGTCATATCCCATTGTTTAAGTTTGTCTCTCACCAAACATCTTAGCCAATTACCAAGACTTTGGTTCACTACTTTGGTTTATGAGTTATCCATCCAGTTGATGATGATATGCAGAGCTGAAGTCCAATCTTGTTCCCAACTTCCTCCAGAATGTTCTCCAAAAGTGCCCAAAAACACTGTATCTCTATCGAACACTATGCTCTTTGGTAAGCCATGCAATCTTACCTCTTCCTTGAAGAAGAAATTTGCAATATGTGTGGCATCACTGGTCTTTCTACAAGCTATGAATTGTGCCATTTTAGAAAATCTATCAACTACAAAGATAGAATCATTACCTTTTTTAGTTCTTGGCAGCCCAAGAACAAAACCCATGCTCATCTGCTCCCGTGGCCTTTCCAGAGTTGGCAAAGGCTGATATAAACCTGTATTCTGATTTTTGACTTTTGGATATTGGAAAACTCTACTTCCTTGCACGAATTTCTTCACATCCAAGCTCATTGGTGGCCAATAGTAACTCTTGTATGTGGCCTAAGAGTGTCAGTATGATTATCCTCTCTTTTCAATAAAATAGATTAGGATATAAATAGAAGAACATTCTAGGGCCAACACATAAGCCACAATATAAACCAAGAGATATATGAGTCATGGATTTGGAAGACAATGATCCACTCTCTATTCTAGGTGTATGACTAAGATAGGGGGAATCTTACTAGGATCCTAGGTTGTAAGAATGAAGGTAATAAGCAAGTGCATATAAGATGTCTAAACTAGGGTTGTAAGAGACAAGGAGGGGATGGAAGGCAATGTTTGATAATAAGAATAATGCTTTAGACAAAGACTGTGTGCTACTCTATCCTAGTCTAATACATGATGCATCAATCACAACCAATCAAACCAAATGTAAAGGAGAAGGAAGGTTGGGGATACTTTTTGAAGACACTGTTGTCACATTAACCACACCCTGGGTTAGCAACACCTTATATGAGAGTGTTGTTGTGGGTGCATCACAAGAGGGATAGATGGGAGACCTAAATAGACCAAAGTTGGGAACTCCAAAGACTTGACAATTCTTGTTGGTGCAGTTCCTATTCTTGTGGCTCCTATTAACCCAATGCTCCAAAGTGGACTACCAAGTGTAAGCTCCTTCAAACTTTTAAGACATTTAAGATCAGCTCAGCGAGCGTAGGAAGACTGATATGATGTATGTGAGAAATGACCTCAATGACACCTATTTTTAAGGGATCATAACCCAAAGTTACTAACTCTCTCAATCTACAACATCGACCATGGTCGATGCAATTGAGTAGCAGATAGTCATACCAGACGGTATCGGCGAGTGTTGATGTTGTAGGCTAGCAATTGTTGGCATGAGGGTCGTGGAGGGGAAAGGAGGTGGAGGTAGAGAAAACGCTTGGGAGCAGATGTGAAGGTGTTGTAGGTAGGTGTGGAGGTGGCTGTAAGAGGGTAGAAAGAGGATAACAAAGGAGGTAGTAAAGGGGTAGTAAGGCATGCTAGGTAGGTGTGGAGGTGGCTGTAAGAGGGTAGAAAGAGGATAACAAAGGAGGTAGTAAAGGGGTAGTAAGGCATGCTAGGATGATCTAAATCACATTGGGCACACAATGACTCTCTCCAAGTATAGCTAATCAATCCGCTCGTTCCCAATACTCCCTTAAGGCACACACTTAAGGAGATTAGTGCGCGAATGAGATGTAAAGAGAAATCATTAGTAAGAGTAAAAGATAAGGTGTTGTCAACTCGCATTCAGATGTACTAGTGTTTTATCACACCAAATGACCTGCAAGGCCTCCACTATGCTTCTCTCGTATTAAGTTCTCTCTCATGGAACTTCTTGGTATGCACAACCATTGTCCCCTGAACAACAATCCATCCTGCAAAAAATGTTCCATCCATGGAGTTCTCTGCATGCTAGTTGGATTCATGCATGCTGTCCATGCATCTCTAAAATCAAAGTCCTCATGCGAACCCTTCATTGTGTGAAACCCAATGACATCGACTCTCATCTATTTTATCACAAGATACTCTCCTGCTTAAAGCATTTGCAAGTTTATTGCATTTACCACTCCTATGCTTCAAAACAAAAGAAGAACTTTGAAGAAACTCAACCTACTTCATTTGCTTTTCACTTAACTTACCTTGGCTGTTTATAAATTGTAGTGCTTGGTGATTCTTCTATAACATGAACTCTCTAGGCAACAAATAATGCCCCCACCTCTTGAGAGAGTGTAGCATAGCATAAAATTCTTGGTCATAGATCAAATACTTACACTTTTCTTCCTTTGACTTTTCACTAAAGTAAACTATGGGCTTACCTTCTCAGCTCAAAACTGCTACTATGGCTGTCCCACTTGCATCACAATCTACTTGGAAGACTTTATTGAAATCCAGCAATACTAATAACAGCTATTTTGTTACATTCTTCTTCAAAAACTAAAAACTCTCCTCTTTTGCAACAATCCACTCAAACTTGTTTCTATCACCTCTCATAGACTCTGTACTGGGAGCACATATAAAGCTGAAGTTTCTAATGAATTTCCTATAGAAACTTGCTAACCCATAGAAGTTCGAGGATTCAAACATTGTTCTAGGTGATGGCCATTAACTATGGCTTTTACTTTCTTCAGATCCATCTCCTATCATTCGATTGAAACTACAAACCCCAAATATATCAGCACCTCCTCCATGAAGCTACACTTCTTCGAGTTGAGTAGCAACTTCTCTTTCAGTCTTTCTAACCCCAAACTCAAATGCAACAAATACCCTTCGTTACTTCTACTAAGAATCAAAATATCATTGAAGTAGACAATTACAAATTTACCCAAGTAAGTTTTAAGCACTTCATTCATAAATCTCATGAATGTACTTGGAGCATATGACAACCCGAATGACATAACAAGCCACTTATACAACTCATCATTCATTTTGAATGTGGTTTTCCATTCATTCCCATCTCTAATATGAATTTGATGTTACCATCTCTTCAAAAACAGATTGGTGAAGTATCTTGCCCCAATCAAATAGTTCATCAAATCATCCATTCTTGGCAATGGAAACATATATTTGATAGTTATCTTGTTTATAGCATGTGAATTTGTACACATCTGCCATTCTCCACCTTTCTTAGGTGCCAATACTGTTAGAACTGCACACAGGATCAAACTTTCTCTTATCAAACCTTTCTCCAATAGCTCATTCACTTGTCACTTCACCTCTTCATTTTCCACGGGAGTCATGTTATACATTGCCTTACTAGTCAAACTTGATCCAGGCATTGGATCCATATGATGGCTAATGCTTCTCACAAGAGGCAATCCATCCAATAGGAACAATATAAGCATATCCATGCGAAAAAGTACTCACTTCCTGTGGAATTTCTTCCATCTTCTCTGTTGTTCCAACCTCCGTGGGTTTGGGATTGAAATCCAAACACATCTTCTCCCTCTTTACTTCCTTACAAGAATTGCTTACTTCTGCTTCTTCTCCCCTATCCTTCCATGGGCTCAATGGGAACCTTTTGCCATCCTTCTCAGTTCTGTACGTGTTCGCTTCCTCATCATGCACGACCTTCCTTCATACTGTCACGGTTGACCCTACAACATATGGCAAACATCCAGGGGAATTATGTCACACACAATTTCATTTTTCTAAGCCCCAATCCAAAAATTCACCCTACTTTGCTCCTTCACTGCAACCTGATATCACTGGGTATGGATTGGGATCCACCAATCTTTTCAGCCCAATCTTTTCTATCTTCTCATCAGCAACTAAGTTATCTGTGCTACCACTATCAAGCACAACCTTACAACACTGACCTCCCTCTTTGCATATAGTCCGGACAAGATGCTTTCTTTGTCCATTCATCTGCTTCCTTGGTTTTATCAGCACTCTCTTCATCAACAGAGATTCACTGCGCTCGGGGTCTAATGTACATATTGGATAACCAACACTCTCCCCATCCACAAGAGCAACATGAATTCTTGCTTCGGCTTTCTTACTGCTGTTGTTCCAAAATGCTTTAGGACACTCAACTGCTTTATGTTCAACATACTCTCCACATTCAAAACACTTTCTCAAGAATTCTCTGTTTCTCTACCAATATCCTCTTCCTCTAGAAGAATACCCCCTTCCTCTTTGTGCTTGATTCTAATTTTGAGAAGAGCTTGCTTCCCCTTCATGAGTTGGTTTTCCTCTACTACTGCCCACTTGTCCTTTGCCTCTTGAAAACCTTATCTACCTCTAGGGGTCTTCTGCTGCCTTCTAGCGAACTTCTCTTCCACCTTCAATACACATCGATAGGCCTCTTCTACCGACTTCAATGGAAACATTTCACTCTCATCTTGAATTGAAAGACTAAGTCCATTAACATATCTTGATGTCTTTTTTTATCTGTGTCAATTTGACCAACTCTAATTGTGAGTCTATAAAACTCTTCGTGTAGTCTTTCACATTCATTTCCTTCTGCCTTAAGTTTTGCAACTTCTTCAATAAGCTGAATTGATAACCCAAAAGCAAGAACTTGCCTTTCAACTTTGCAACCATTATGTCCCAAGTTTTTTTCTTGGTTTTCCCTCCTCTGTCTCTCTAACTGCACATGATCTCACCACAAGGATGCATGGCCTTTCACCTTTATACAAACAAACTTGACTCTCTTCGAATCCTCCATGGACTCATACTGAAAATACTTTTCCAGTTTTGTGATCTGGTCAATAAGATCCTCAGGGCTCAAGCTTCCACCATAGCTTGGGATATCCATCTTTGGTTCACTTCCTAGCCTTGCAATGGTTCTCAGAAGTTTTTCTTTGTGTGCATCTCTAACGTATCTTTCTTGAATCTCTTGAAATTCTTCATCATCATCACTTTCATCAATAACTGTTGCTCTTCTTCTTTGTACATTCTCCATAGCATTTAATTGCACTTGGATTCTTCCTAGCATCACTGTCGGGTCTGCAACTCTAGGTACTCTTGGTGCTCTTGCTCTTCCTCCAGGAAGAGATAGTCCTATGTGTGCCATATCTTTACTACTAACAAGCTTCTCTTTCACAACTTGCAAAGGAATCAATAAGAGCCCCACACACTCAGCCCAGCAAGGCAATCCTTGCTCTGATATCAAATGATACAGACGGGAATGAGGGGGCCAAGTAAATGGCTTAGGACTCGCAACCCACACTCAAGGACTGACACAAGCACGGGATACATTTCTGGAACAACCACACTCTTTATTGATCTTTAGTAGCATTACGACAACATTTATAAATGTAAAAACAAAATATACGCACTTCCCACCCTTATAGAGTATGAGGAAGTCTACCCCTCAGTCCAATGACTGATTAAAATTTAAAAACTTCACTCTTTCAGCCCCTTGGCTCTGCTGTCAGCCTCTCTGAGTTGATCTCCTCTGTTTTCTGAAAATTGAGCTTGTTTTTCTTAGCTCCTACCCTTTCCAAACTGACTACAACTCTTTATCTCTGTCTTTGAATCTCTCATATAAGTCCTTCCCATGCACCTCTTGGAGTCCCAAAGTTCTCGTACAAACTGGCCCATGTGGTAAAAAGCAGAATTCTGGGTGTTACTTGAGTTTTCCATCCACCACAGGCAAAACCACCGGTCTGTCGTAACACTGCCAGGGTGGTTCTGTTCCACCGTCTGTCACCGAGAGGCAGCAGTGAGCACCTCCTTAAAGAGTAATGCTCAATTGAATGATTTCGTGAAATTCCATTAAATTTGGAGGTTGGATTACAAAAAAGCAGCAGGTTATTGAATTTTTAGTAGCCTTTTGAGTCCAAGCTTTTTAAGGTTTTGTGAGAGCACAAGAGGAAGGTTTCCCTAGAGTGATTCACCAGGACTGTGTCAGAAAATCCCAATAATGTACCCGTTGTGACTCCATTTTTTTCTAGTATTCAAGCCGATAAACTACTAAAATAGATATCTCCATTCCACCAAAATATGGTAACAATATGTGGGGCCCAATTTTGAAGGTTTTTATTTTGGTTTAATATACCCCACTTGCTCCAAATTTCAACATGTGCTTCCCTAGATTTTTAAAGGAATGAAATAAATTATAACCCTTTAACTCTTATTTTTTGATTCGTCAACATAGCCAAATTGATTGGTCAACATAGCCAAATGTATTGAGTGTTGTTACATTTATTAGAAAAACCTAGTAAACTGTTAATTATCTAGTTGTATTGCTTTGAATTAGGTATGGCAGCAAATTGACTCCCCTTTGACAAGATCTGATTGCATCTTTCTAGCATGTTTGACAACTGTGGTTTTATTTGTAGGTCAAGATAATGGCTATATAATTAAATGGTGCTAGGAAAGTTGTGTGGAATGGAAATGAATGATTATCTTGAATTTCAAAATAGAATGGTAATTTCTCCTTTTACTATAAACATGGTTTTACATTGGTTATGAAAATGTTCTACACAGACACAGTGGAAGCTCCAGCAACTAAATAAGCTTTAAGTAATGACAAATTCATTTGAACAGATAGACAGTTAATCAAATTTCCGTTCACTAAATGCGCAGTTTATTATGTAGGATTTATTCATTTTCTAAATGGTTTCATATTAGATAGAATTGTACTTGTCATATGTGATTCTTGTGAAAATTGATAATTTGCTACCATATATGTAGATTTAGCTGTACAATCATGAAACAGGGTAAATAATACTAATATATTAATACCTTAGCTAGGGAACAATAGATGGAATTTACTAAGTAGCCTTAACAATTGAAAATAGCATCATTTCCAATAGATTTGTATAGTAAATGAGGCAAATATCAACTATTTGAATAGGTGGATGCTGAT
The DNA here is from genome assembly GCA_019776745.2 of Taxus chinensis. Classification (NCBI taxonomy): domain Eukaryota; kingdom Viridiplantae; phylum Streptophyta; class Pinopsida; order Cupressales; family Taxaceae; genus Taxus; species Taxus chinensis. The sequence continues at coordinate 12,744,612 of CM034147.1, forward strand.
TTTCTTATGTATCATTAAGAAATTAACCATTAAACAGTCTGATATATGTGAGACAAAAGAGGTTAATATAATGAAATTACAAGAAGATCCATCCACTATAAGCTGGATACAAAAGATGATAATGAGTATGATGAATATAGTCCTGATGATATAGACGACTGTTTGTCTAAACTTTGCTTCACTTCTATGGCTGCGAAGGAATATCGAGATTATTCAAATGTGGCCAGCATTGATAATTTACATGACATAATTCAAAATCAGAAGCATAAGAACTATCCTAACACAATTAAGGCTACTGTACAATAGACAAAAGCTCCTATGATAGACACTTGTTATAACAATAGTACTACAAGTGGCTTGCGGCCTACCAGCCAGCTGCCCTGGGTTCTCAGGTCCCTGTAGATGAGAGAACCCAATAGTTGAGTGGGGTTCAATAGTCGAGAGGGTATTTGAGGAGGGAATACCCAAAACTTGAGAAAATTTAAATGAAACGTAGCTGTACAAATGACATATTATTGTACAACTTGTACCCAACAAACATGTAAAATAGTCAATCACAAGGTGACACGTCAGCTGTCCAACTTTTAGATAACCCATGCAAAAGTTTAGGTCCAACCATTTTTTAGCGCTTTTCAAATTTGATATTTTAAATCAATTCAAAAGGTGACTTTCCCTCCAAGTAAACACATGAAACGAAATTTGTATATTAAATATATGTTAACTCAACTATGTGACAAATTTCAAGTGCTAATATGGCACCATTTGATTGTCACATGGATGTCAAGTTAGGTATCACAAAACTGGTTCTGCTCCCCTATTGCCCCTCCATGTTACTCATCTAAAAAAAAAACATTTATATGAGTGCATCCTATAAAGGATATCTTTCACATGGAGAAGGCTCATGATAATATTATTGGTTACAACTTGCTATATAAATATTTTGTCAAATCAAATAGAAGTGTGCGAAAGCATGGTGTTTGGGTAAGAAATATTCATCATATGAAAACCAATGCAATCATCTAATAATACAAAACAATATCATGCACCCTACTTCACAAAACCAATGTTGGACATGCCTCCCATGACCCACTATTACATTCGATGACTATGAGATTCCCAATGGTGATTCTATTGACAAGCCTTCATTCATACATATTTTTTATTAATTCACATCCAATACAAAGAATTATGGTAGACAGATGATAAAAAAAACATATGCACTGTGACTTTACTTGCTAGCCTTGAATACACCCACACTAAATTGTTTGGTATGATGATTACGGTCAAAGGCATGGTGTCTGAGCTAGGAATATTAATCATATGAAACATCTAATGCACTCATATAATAATACAAAACAATATCATGCACCCTACTCCACAAAACTAATGTTGGATGTGCCTTCCATGACCTACTATTACATTTGATGATTATAAGATCCCCAATGATGATTCTATTGACGAGCTTTCATTCATATATACTTTTCACCAATTCACATCCAATATAGCGAATTATGGTAGACAAATGATCAAACAAAAACATATGCACTATGACTTTACCACTAGCCTTGAATACACTCACATTGAATCGATTGGTACGACGATTACAATCAAAGGCTTAGATGGAAATCGTTAGGACCATATTAAGGATATTGTAAGACCACTTATGGTAGGACCTACGACAATTTCTACATGGCTCCTAGTTTTTCCTAGCAATCGGGACATTTAAAATGTTACTAGGGTCTCTTTGTATGTACACAAGATGCAAATTATCCCATCCACTTTACATCAATGCTTAAATATGTAGATGATAATAAAATGATCATTATTTGGATTATTCCTTGGGAATTCACTTTCCATCCTGAAGTATTAGACAATTTGTTTCCACAACAACAATTCATACAACCTTCATAACCAACATTCAAGCCCAACATGTAGCACCTATTCATCCAGTCCTTGAGCTAGTTTTACAACAATCTATTGTGCCTATCAATGAATATCACCCAAGCGATCTCGAGTCATATAGTAAAGAACATAGGTCACAGTACATATAGTTCCTAAGACTACTTGAGCTCCACAACATACATGCGATCATATTTATAAAGCACATGATTTAGGTTATCATTTGACTCAAGAATATTTTTTGAATATTTGTAGTGATACAACCACTTCTTCCCACCCAATATGCATGAAATTTGCATTGATTGATCATGTACCTTCACATGATCATCCCATTAACATGATCATATGTTATAATTACTAACATATCCATATGTTAGTTCGACTACGCAACACAAATTATTGTACATAAGTGCTTGTTCATTTGTTTGTTTTTGATTGACCACACTCTCTTGAGTTCACCGATACTTCCTCGATTCTTCTATTTTGGTATTGTTTGTTTTCTTATCTTTATCATTCTTCTAGCCTCTTAGTTTTGACTTGATTTCTACCCCTTTCCCTCTTGATTGTTTGTCTTGTTCATGTAATCTACATTAGCTACCATATGATAACATGCACATTGAGGTATCTTGATTCTAGTGTGTATTGATTTTTAAGGGGATATGTATACTATTTGGAACCATTGCCATTCTTCTATTTCACAACCTATGCCTCTTGGATTTTTTAATTGATTAGTTGTTACATAAAACAGAGTATTTCAATATTCAATAAGATAGAGAAATATGCTTGTGGATAAAACTGTGTCAATTATTTTTAAATCAGTATTTCATATCGCACTCGATAGATGTTACATGTTTGATACAATTTTCAAAAATACAAAATTAGGACCGATACACACCTTTTTTATTAGTATATATAGATGAGTTTTGCTTAGAGGATACACTTCTACACAGATTAGAGACATTTTACATGGTTAAGAGATATTTTAGATGATTTTTTTCTTCCCTATTTAGAGACATTCTACATTGTTTAGAGAGATTAACTCAATGGTCAAAGAAATTCTTCATGCTTTTGAAAGTTTATATTCAGTTTTGGATCAAATTCATATCACTTTCAGTTGGATCACTTTTATTTTTTGGACTAGAAATATAATATTCAATTACATGTAGGTTTCTCATTTTGTAACAAAGTATCCTTTCTTTCCCTAGGTTTAGTTTCAAGACCATTTGACATGTCATATTAGTTTTAAGACTTATCATAGTAGTTTAACATTTGTTCACTTCTCTAGCTAGGACGCATTAATTTCCCTTGGTGGATTAGCTATAAAACCCCTTGCAATGTTGTATTAGAGATCACATTCATTCATTTATTTGGCCAAGTAGTGGATACAATAATGTTGTATTAGAGTTCCCACCCCCATTGCAGTTTGGTTGATTGACACCCATGGCATTTACTTTTGTGGTTCAATAGTATTCTTTGTTTTCCCTTCTTGCATTCAAGGAACATTCAGGTCAGTAATTATATCATCTGGGGCATGTGCACTCCATGACAATCTCCAAAAAGTTCAATAATGACATCATATTTCACATATCATTAGATGTATTCATTACATTGATTTTCAAAATTTCAAATTATCATATAGTTTCAAGTTTTTATCAACATCAATATTTATGTACATATGTTTTCACTTGTAGATGTTCCCAAGGGACAATCTATCATCCCACTCACAACTCTTCACACCCTCAATAGTAATCACATGGATACATTTTTAATTTCTTCAGCCTAGTATTTTACATTTCATTACAAATACGATTTAAAAGGGAGGCATCTCTAGTAACCTAAATTTGGTATGATGCACTTGACAACATTAGTTTTGGCAATCTTTGAGATATTTGAACTAATGACACATATTGAGCTCTTCTAACAAACACTTCCTCCTTTTGATGACCCATACAATTTATTTTTCACCTCTATTTGTTGAATTCACACATTCAGGACCACTTCCAATTTTCTTAGTCATCCTTACACATTTATGGACAGTTCTCTTGTTCTTTGGTCCTTGAGTTTTTTCCTCTAGGATAGGAACAATGCCCTTGGACAAGAACGATGCATGTCTTGTCCTCCCATGTTGTTTATGTGCTCCACATGGGTAATAGTCAGATTCAAATTTGGGCACTTTCATTATGTTGGCCTATGCTTGTTCCTCAGATTGACATGCATGGGAAATTAAGGAAGAGTCTCTTTTATATATGAATGAACTCTAAGGTCATTATTGCATCCTCGCATTTATGACACCTTAGAGAAAGAATGATACATGTCATGTCCTCTCATGTTGTTTATGTGCTCCACATGGGTAATAATTAAATTTCAAATTTGGGCACTTTCATTATGTTGGCATATGTTTGTTTCTCAGATTGATATGCATGGAAAATTAAGGAGGAGTCTCATTTATATATGAATGAACTCTAAGGTCATGATTGCATCCTCACATCTGTGACACCTTAGAGATCACTACACAAAAGACATACACTTTCTAAATATCTCAAGAGAAATCATAGAGTGCATGTCAAGGGTAAAATTCAAAATACGAAGAATTTCTAATCCAAAATTTCATGCTTGCCAAGTGTCTTATGCCAACTAAAGGGTCTTAACACATTTATGTAGTTGGGATTTGATTATCCTAATATCAAGAGAAAGTACGTTGGGAGCATTACATCAACCATGCTTCTCCTTAGGTTTTTAGATACCTAGCGGTGTCCACATGTAGTGGGTGCTTGTTAAGGATGGTCCATGATTTTTTTGGAATTAGGTTAAAAGGAGGGTTTTAGAAGGTCCCAGAACCTTTACAAAAATCCAATATTGTGAAAAAAACATTGAAAATTTCATTGGACATGCCCTTAGAGATTCCAAAACAAACCGAGAGAGAAAAAAAAAACAAAGCATAACAAAAAACATAGAAAATATATCATAAAATATTTTTCATCTCATTCACAGTATTCTTGTCTTTGATTGAGCCACTTTTTTCAGCCAACTACTCATCCAAGGTGAGCAATTCGATGCTATGCTTGTTGATGACAGCTTGCGTATTGTCAGCATATATTTCCCAATCGTTCAAGATAGTCAAGGCCCTCTGAAGCTTAGTGAGGATGGAGGTGATCAGGTCAATTTGAATATCTTCAGCTGGTGGGTTTTCTTCAGCATCAATTTCTTCATTAGCTCCATTGTTTTCCCCAACCTTAGTGTCCTTTCCTGTTGGTTTATCAGTATCCATATTATAATGCTAAATTGTGTCAATTTCCAACATTTGGACATCCCTATCCTCATTTAACTTATCAACATCTATAGCTACAAGAACATTTTTGAGAGAGTCAAGATACAACTCGGCTAACCCTAGCAGAGCTTCAGAGAGGATTTGATCCAAGCTGATGACTGGGGAATTTTCAATAACAAGAACCAAGAGGGTATCACTAATAGGGGATTAAAGACATGGTTGATTATAGGAGTGGGGAGGAGAGATGGTACCCGTAGGGGAACCAAATTCTTCAAAAGAAGAACCAATAATGGTGACATCCGAATCAGAATCTAAGATGACTCATAGATGACGTTTATTACTAGAAAAGGGGCATGAAGTGGGGGAAGAAGTGGGGAGGTGGTGCGGGTGAGATGATTTCTACCCATTTAGGGAGGAAAGAGGATGAGATCAGTAGGGGAAGTGACATACTGAAAAAGGAGATACAAAAGGAATTGATGCAAAATAAGGCCTTCACCTTCCCTATCTAAATTTATGTAATGTTTTAAGGATTGAATTAAGAAGGAAGACATGTTAATTTTCTTACCCCTTTGGATATGTGAAAGGATGAAGAAATGAGGACCGTAGACTAATTTGTAGTGGCCATCTATAGTAAAATATCACATTATAACCTTGGCCACTCTGTTCCAGGGAGGCCGAAGAGACTCTCTCACATAGACAGATAGGTACTTTGTCAGATGTTCTCCTAGACGAATGAAATCTTGCATCTCCACATTCAATGAGCATTTGAAGTAGACAACCCCTGATGTCAACAAACCAGTAACCGAGGAAATGGTGTTGGTCAAGATTTTGCAGTAAGTGTTTCCAATCTGAACTTTTCCTCTCAACCAAGTTGCTAATACCACATATGACACAATGGAAAAGTAGCTTGAAATCCTTTCCAGGAAAGTGGTTATACCATTTTCCTTTAGAACATCCCAATCTTCTTCATCATCCTTATACTCGGTGGAAAAAAATCATTTGATACACTTGAGTTTCCCATCTATGATGCTAAATCAATTCATACATGCAGAAAAATTATGGGGAGCATTGAATTAAAAGACCACCTTCACTTTTTACATGGCTATAGCTTCATGAGTCCACGTGTACTTGAAATGATGATGATTAGAAAAGGCAAATCTTAAAACAAGATCTACCTAAGTGGTATTACATTTTCTGCACATTCGAATGCTTTTTAAATGTCGTGTCATCATAATGGGGAAATTATGACGACTGTCCCCGATATTAAATGTCATCTCACTATTGAACTTGCCGACACTAGAACTAATAACCAAAAAACAAAATAAATTAATTGATAGAAGAGAAATAATTATGCAAAATCTGTAAGAGATCATTTGGGAAATTCACAATCCAATTTTATTGAGTTTGTAGGACTCCCTTATTTTCGAGGTGGTCATCCACTTTGTTCCCTTCTCTGTATACGTGCTAATACATAACTTCCTAAAAATGGTTTTGAATAATACATATGTCAGCTATTATATTTTGATCATCCATTTCCCCATAACTTCCGAGTTAAGGATATTAATTATGTTGAGTAAATCACTCTCCACAATAATACATTCACTCCCTATTTGAAGATTTAGTTCAAGACCTTTAAGTATAGCCATTGCATTCGCCCTATAATAGGTACCCTCATTGAAATTAGTTGCAGTTGTAGCAAGATGGGAACCCATGTTATTGCGAAGAATAACACCTCCACTAGATTTATTGAGATTTCCCTTAGAGGCATCATTAGTGTTTAGCTTGATCCAAATAGGAGGGGGAGGAGACCATAAGACCCTATTATGTACTGCAACCAATGGTTTTTCTCTATGTTGAATAGAAAGTTACTAACAAAAAAAATTGTTGCCAAAAAATTAAATTTTTTACTGATATTTCTTCCAGATGCAGCTGATGATATTGCCTTGGAAGAGAATAGATATGCTCTTGACTACTTTTGTGGGCTCTATGTTGTTTTCTCTTAATATTATCCTATTTCTTTCCTTCTAAATACACTAGAGGCCATGGGGGAGCATAATTTTGCAACAAAGTGAGAGGACTGGGTGCAAGAAACGAGAACACCATTGTTGGAAAGTAACTTGAAGAGATTATGGGAAGATCCAAAATATGCCAAAGTGTTTCAAAAGTCAACTCCATATAGAATGAGAAAAAGAACAATATAGCAACAAATGAGAGGAGGACTCTAGAGCCTTGAAACATAGAACACAACAAGAAGGTAGTGGGAATCCCCTTCTTTTAATATTTTCACTAGATAAGAAGGCATTTCTAAAAGAGAGAAAAAAAAACCTATTTTAAGGATAACCTCCTTGGGCTAGATGCTCTAAGAGGAGGACCAGAGCTAACACACAATTAAGAATCATAAGCTGATTTAATCATGAATTATTTAGAAGGTGAGAGAGGCTAGATATGATCATCTGTAGGTAAGGAGAAAGGGATGTATTGAGAAGAGATAAATTCTCTCAAACATTTCAAGTGTTGAATCTACATTTGAATAATACCCTTCTAGTCAGGAATATGCCAGGAAGGGATAGAGTTGGAGCTAAGCAAGTAACCATCAACTTTATTTCCATTGTGAATAATGGGGGGTATTTTGATTATATCCTAGGAAGGTTCCTGACATAGAGGTTTATCTCCAATCCACGAATCAGACCATAATTCAATTTGGATACCATTACCTAGCTCCCATTTTGTGCCAACACGCAAGAGAGGTAGAGAACTAACCATCGAGTTCCATATGGTTGCACCATGATGATGGGAGGAGTGAAGGAAAATATTAGAATGTGACAAATATTTGGATCTCAATATTTAAACCCAATTGGCAGAACTAGAAGAAACCACTTCCCAACCAATCTTAGCAATTAGTGCTTGCATTCATGTTAGCAACACATTGGAGTCCCAAAATTTCCAATTTGGTTAGCTTACAAACATCATTTCAAGAGACAAAGTGAATCCTCTTCTTGTCCTCAGAACCTCACCATAGGAATATTTTTTGTATTTTCTTGATAGTATTAACAATAGAAGATGTCATTTTGAGCAGTGACATGAAATATATAGGTAGGATTTGAAGCATAGCTTTCACCAATTGGAGTTTTCTAGCATGACTGAGAAGATATCCTTTACATGCTGCAAGCTTCTTCTGATATCTTTCTATGATAGGGTTACATATAATTTTTATCTATTTTCCCTTGAAAACAGGAATGCCATTACAGGAGGAAGGAAAATACACAATGTTGTGACTAAAGCTATCCACTATTCTTCTTTGAGTTTTTGGTGGAGTATTTATGAAATCTATAGTACTTTAGCTAAAGTTGATCAATTGCTGAGATGTCGCTTGCTAGAATTCCATAATTTATTTTAGAGATCTTACTTTAACTATAGATGCAACATTTAATAGAATAGTATCATCTGAAAACTGACTGTGTGTAGCAACATGGTAGTGTGAAGTTATTTTGATACCTGAAATAATAGTTGCTTGTTTTTCTGCCTCTAAATCTCTACTGAGGGAGTCATCCATTAGCAGGAAGAGGAAGGAAATAGGGGATCCCCTTGTCTTATTCCTTTTTTGTTCTTAAAAAATCCATTCGGAATCCCATTTATGAGGATGGAGAAATAAGGAGTAAAAATACATGAAAAGATCTAGCTATACCATTTGTTGTCGAACCCATAACATTGAAGCACCCATGAGAGAAAATTCCAACTGACTTTGTCAAAGGATTTTTACATGTCTAACTTAAGGATCATACCAGAAGACTTCACATCTTGAGTAGAATGAATAGCTTCATGAACATGAATAATACCTCCTTGAATGAGTTGACCACTAATGAAACCATTTTATTGCTTAGAGATGAGATCACTCATTAATGGTTTTAATCTAGTAGCCAACAGTTTTTTCATAATTGTGTAGGAAGTATTGCATAAAATTATGAGCCTAAAGTTATCAACCAATTTGGAGCCGATATATTTAGGTGCTAGAGAAATTAAAGTAGTGTTTTATTCTTTCATAAGAGACTTACTATGCTACAATTCATTCACTACTTTGTAAAGGTATTTCTTGATGATTTCCCAAAAATTTAAGAAGAAGGCAGTAGGGAATTCATCAAGTCTGGGATCTTTATCTCCTTTCATTTTGAACATCACCTTTTGGATTTCCTCCATAGAGAAGGGTTTCATTAGATTCTCATTCATTTCATCAGTGACCAATTTTGGTATGTGTTGTAGCATCTTGTTCATGGCATTATCATTCAGTGGAGCCTCTTCCTATGGGATGTTAGAGTAAAATGAGACAAGCTCATTAGAAATATCTAAATCAATAAATAACATATTACCTTCAGATGACAACAGTTATTTGATTTTATCTCGACTCTTATGATTAGAAGCTATGATATGGAATAATTTTGTATTTCTATCTCCTTTCTCAAGTCACAATACTCTTGATATTTTTCTCCAATAGGCTTCTTCTTCTTTCAATTTATTGTGGTAGTCACTTAAAAGATAAATTTCCTGCTTATGAAGTTTGTCCATTCTTCCTTCTTTCTCAAATTCTTCAGATATGCTCACAATTTTTTGAGTCAACTTCTATTTATAGAGCTTGATGTTACCAAAAACCTTAACTTTCCAGAGTTTGAGTTGTTTTTTATTTCCTTAAGTTTTCTAGAGAACTTGAACATAGCGGTGCCCTGAATATTAATATCCCACCAGCTCTTAATTAGAGGATCTAACTGGTTATTTTCTAGCCAAGCCATCTCAAATATAAAAGGTGGGTTTTTGGATTTGAGTTTAGTGTTAGCACAGAGTAGAAGAGGGTTGTGATCAGAAGCCGCTTTATCTAAAGCAATAAGATAGAATTAAGGGTAGAGTAAGATCCAATCCATGTATCCCATCTCCCTATCAAATGTACTTTAAATATGATTCCTACCAATTATGTGGTTGGACCAAGTGTAGGAAGCCCCGGAAGTCTATATCAAAGAGCTCTACGCATCGTATGAGTTCAACAAGAGCTTCCATATTGGATGGGCACGTAAGGGAACCACCATATTTTTTAGAGGGGAAGAGAGTATTGTTGAGATCTCCCAAGATTATAAGTGGAAGATTGTCCATAGTTTCTTTTGAAATTTGAGATTTATTTCAAGAGTTGTTCTCGATCTGAGTCTAGATTTGGATCATAAATGTTAATGGTAATCCAGTAAGCATCAGAGTCAACTTCTTGGAACAGAATTCCTAAGTAATTTACATGCTTTATAAGGCAGCCACCTTTTAATATTTTGGGATCCCAGAGAGTGCATAATCCCCCTAAGTTACCTGATGAATTTTGAGCCACCAGAGAGGCATTTGGCCAGAGGTTGGGAAGGTTGTCTTCATTTTTTAGTTTAGTTTCCTGTAAAGCATTATTATATTAGGAGAATGATTAAATCTAATATCCTCGAGGACTCTCTTCTTTTGTAAAGAGCTGAGACCTCTTATATTCTAGGAGATTATTTTCATTTTTTGGATTTAGGCTTGCTCTCCACCACCATGGGGATGGTACTTTGAGTTCCTTGTGCCAAATTTAGAGCTGATTCTTGTTGTAGCTTGATGTTCCTAGGGGTTCTCCATCAAGGTTTTTCAGTGCCAACATCAGGTTTCTTACTACTACTTCTGGTAGTCTTGGGTTTGTTGTTATCATCAGAGATAGGGGAGAGGGGGAAAGATGAGAATCAATTGGGAAAAGAGGAAGAGGGAAAGGGGTGGGGGAATCGAAAGGGATAGAGGATGAGGGAGGTAGGGAGGAAGAGGATAGGAGACCCACAACAAAGGGGGAAGGATGAGAAACCAAAGGGAAGGAAGTGAAAGAGGATAACATAGATAGAGACACCGAAGGTGGAGAAGTTGGGAAGTAAGGGAGATGATAGTGGGGACAGTACCAGAAGACGAAGGAAGAGGGGAGTCCCTTGGAGTCTCTAAGGGAGAAACAACTAGTGAAGAAAGGATTTGTGAGGCAAGAGAATATTCCATAGGTTCCTCAAGGTTAATTTCACCCTCTTTAAGAAGAGAAAAGGGGTTAGATGTAACTACCATGGGGACAGCTTCAGGATAGCCCCTTTAGGAACATATTTCCCTTTCTTTTTAAGGATGACATTAGAGTTTTTTGATTTGGATTGTGGCTTAGAGGGACAAGCATGAGCCTTATGTCCAATGCTCTTGCATATGGAGAACACTTGTGGAACATATTCAAATTCAATGGGTTGGGTCCAAACACCAAAGTCAGAGAGAAGATAAATCGATTTTGGGAGTGGACTACTAACATCAACATTGACACAAAAATGAGCATGAATAAATCTTGTTTTGGCTTTAGTAGCTTGATCGATGGCTATGAGAGAGCCAATGGAAAGAGCAATACCTTCAATAACCGCAAGATCCAAAAACTCTAGGGGAATTCTTGTAAGACACACCCATATTGGCACATGCGTCATATTTTCTGTTAACAGATTAAAACCAAGAGTCCATTTTCGTATATAGAAGCCCCTTCTATCGAATAACCATGGACCACCAAGTATATCTTGCATGAATTCTACTTTGAAACTAAAGTAAAAGAGTATGAATCCACTTGGCATGGCTACAATCTCCAAAGCACTACAAGAGATCCATTTCATGCATGCCCATTTCTTAATGTCTTCCAGAGGGGGTCTGGGCCCCATCAGTTTTCCCACAAGAGAAAATTTCTAGAAACAGCAACTACAATCGGTGATGTGTGAGGGGATTTGAAGAGAAAGATTCCCTTCCAGAAGGATAGGAAACATTTATTCTGAATGTGGGGTAGAGGTAGACCCTGTCACCACTTTTTTCCATGCCTTGGTAGGAGGTTGAGGCAATAGTCCCCCAGTGTTAACATAGGGGGGCACTAGATCCATAGTAGAGGGGTCCAACATTTGAACAAACACCAGAGGTCGTAGAAAATTCAAAAATCAACGGGCGCGAAACCAAAGCCAAATTAAATGAGGATGGTCTAGGATTATTCTGGGGCAAGTACTATCATTTTCTAGTGATTTTGGTAAGGTTTGGAAAAGGAGAAGACAATCCTATATTAGCAAATGTCATAAAAAAAATTAAAACTTGATTGCAATAGAGCAAGCACATAAATATCAATCAAAACAAATTCATACATGAAAAGGATGGTAGCCCTTGACATGAACATTGCCTATTTTGTCATTCCTTATTAGTCATGTCCCACAGTGCATGTCAAACAACAAAGTTTTCTAAGTCCTTTTTTATGATCTTTAAAGTTAATTTTTGGTATTTGTGCTTTTGTGTAGTTTTCCTCAAGGAAAAACAAGTTTGGTCTATTCCCTTTCTCACATTCTATCTTATCTCTCTTCATTTCTCTCTAGTTTGTCCTAACCCTAATTTAGGGCCTAGTTATTGTGTACTTTATTATATCATCAACATATTTTGAATCAAGTGAAGTTTTATATTATTGTATGCCATTGTGTGTAAATCATTTTAAAAAATTACAATAGTTATTAATGTATTTATTTCATTGATTAAAAAATCTCAATTTTCACAGAGAGAGAGAGAGAGAGAGAGAGAGAGAGAGAGAGAATTATCGCATTAAGCACTCATATATATCTAAATTGTAGGATCAATAAAATCTAATAAAAAATAAAAATATTGAGAAAATAATAATAAAAATATCTGTGTAATAGGTCGACGAGTCAAGGAATTTTTTAGAAAAATATCAAGATAATATTATGTTTTTGTTGAAAACCATAATTCAGAAATGCAAGGCTTCATTGTATTAATCAAAAGAAGTTGCAATATTTTTAGCCATTGAACACCGTTGTTTACATTTTGTTACAACACATGATCAGTAGAGATAAATCTCCATGACAAGGGATGACAAGTGAACTAAGTTGAACTATCTAGTCTAGTGAAATAAACAAAATAGATCACACTAGTGAATTCAACACCTAATCGAGACAATTAGATAGAGAACTAAGAGTAACACCTAAAGACAACATCACCCTAGGAGGTGTATTATTATCCACTAAATGCTAAATTAACATCCTAAAATGTTATTTTTATCATTCGAATATTAATTTTGCATTGATTACATGAACTGAAGAGGAACTCTCTAGTTAGGTTTATGTGAAGTGCTTGCAGTGAAAAGTTCTCCACATAGTTCAATTGTTAAAGTAAAGTGGAGCTGGAGGATGTGATAATGACCAATTAGTTCTTTAGAATACATGGTTCTTCATGAATGTTATGTCAAGTACCTTGAGATATGTGTAGACACCCGAATTTTTCTTTTGTAATCTTATTGCCAAACGCACACAAATCACTCTCATTCTTTCCAATTACGTTATAATTAGTGATCTTTTCTTAATTAACGTTTCTTACCACTTTAGCCAATTACCAACACTTTTTTGATTGGGTAACCCCTTTCGCATTCAGAATGTCACTTTACGGTGAATTGTATGTCAAAATCCTCTTCAAAACAGACAATTAGCATTTATTAGCTAATTAAGCCTATTTTGCCCTTGATTTGGTCAATATGCCCTAATATTGGCTTAAACCCCTCTTCCAACCACTCAAAATCACTCCACTTTCCTCCACAACGTCTCAACAAGCTTCAAAAGCTTATCCTAGCCTCCTAGTTGACCCTAAGCGGTTGATTAAGGCTTCATACCTCTTAATCACTTGGTAATTCACTAATTGTGATTAGCAAGGCCTAATCATGATTAGTGATTCTAATCTAATTTGAGGCTTTTAGTCCCACATGTGCCAAAATACAAGTTTCTCCCAAAATGAAAACTATAAAAAGGGTGTACCTTTTACCTTAATTATTTACACCATGTTTTGATTTGCATCTTATATAATAAATATGATATATAGCCAAGTTCAATCCTTGCCTAAAGCCTTCAACAAGGTTAGTAGATGAATACCTAAAGTGACTTAACAAGTCATTTAGAGAGGTCATTTCACCATTGTTTGGAGTAGCAATCATACCAATTTTATTGCCCTCTTGGGTCTATTTAGGCCCATGTTAGGTACTTCAGCATATTAGTAGGCATGTTTAGTTTGATTTTGATTTGTATTCATGTTAGTTAAGCATTCCTTTAAGCTTCTATCTTAATGTTACATTCCTAGACTTAAAACCTTGACTAGATATGACAATGGTGTTAGCCTTCCTTAGTTGATCATGCAATTTTCTTTGAAGAGTTTAGGGTGCTTTCATTTGGCATGCCTGGTGGGAGCAAACCCCATTTGCATTCATTCTCAAGATTTTTAACATAGTTTTAAAAAAATTATATTTCAAGTTTTCTTAGATTAAATTCCAATTCTTAGATTAGATTCAAGTTTTTTGTAGATTAACTTCAAATCTTTCTAGCTTGATTTCAAAGTTCTTAGATTAAATTCAATGTTTTCAAGATTTTTAGAGTAGTTTTCAAAATTGAGTAAATCAATTTTGTAGCTAGGTAGTTGTTTCAACTAGATTAGTGGTAGAAGTTTTTTTTCATGTTATTTGTAGGATATAAGGAGGCTAATCCCTATCAAAATTGCCTCAAAATACCAAAGAAGGGATCTTTTTGAAGAAATTCTTCTCAAAATTCATATTTTTGTCACCTACAGGAAAAATTCGTGCATATGCATTGAAGAGTGTGCTTGTGCATCAAGAAGAGCACCTATGCTTCAAAATATGTGCTTGTGCACTAAAATCCATGCTTATCCCTCTCTGGAGATGCTTGTGAAACACTGCAGTTTTGGTCTCTGAGTTGAGCTTGTGCCTGTGCATTAAGGTCTGCGCCTACGCCTCTCTGGCCATGCTTGTGCACTATTGACTGTGAAAATTTGACAGAGGTGTGCCTATGCTTTCAAACTTGTACATGTGCTTCAAAGGGCGCGCCCATGCACTCAGGTAAATTTCCTTCAAATTTCATGATTTTTATTTCTAGTTTTTAGGATTTATGTCATATTTAAAGGATTTTAGTTGTTGTTTTTGTCAATTTACTGATTTTAGAGAAATGTTCCTAACAAAATTCACTTAGGGCTTGATAAGTAATCTTTGTTAAAATTTACTTAGGGTTTGATAAGTGATTTTTCATGCTTTATTTGAGTTTGGAATAGGGTGTGTATGTTCTTCCCTTGTACTTAGTGTGATCTTGGGAATCAAAAGCACTTCTAAACCACTTTTTACTATTTTAGAGTAAGTAAGAAAAATTATCATTCATTGATATGCTTTATCTTTTAGTTTAGGAGCTTTTTCACCTGATTTGTAACCAAGGATAAAATTTGTGTATGCTCTTCCCTTGCACCTAGTGTGATCTTGGGAACCAAAAGTAATTTTAGTCTTTCATTAAGAAGCACCTGGATTAATTGGGAATAAACCTTGTTTTACAAATTTTTATGGTAGTTAGTTAATTTAAAAGATTTTCATCTAGTTGGGTTATTTGTTGTGTATGCTCTTCTCTTGCACCTAGTGTGATCTTGAGAAACAAAAGAAACATTTAATCCTCTTTCTATGATATTGTGAATCTTTTTGAACTACTAACCATTTGTGTAAAGGACCTAAAACACTTGTCAAAGAAAGAAGCGCTATCTTCAAACCAAAATCTAACATTCACGTGTGATTGTAGGTTGCAAAAAGGAGTACAAAAAAACCACATTATGTCTAAAAGATAAAAAATACACCACAATCATCACATTGTATTTGTAGGTTTCGGTTAAGAGCTACGGATGGTCTGCTTAACTAGGACATAACCCCTTTGGCATAAGCCTTAAGCTACAACAAAGGGGGTGGTCACAGGAACCCTAAAGTAGTTCACGCAAGAGGGAACCTTGTGAATGAAATAGGAAAGTGCTCCACACTATCGACTTGATTAGTACGCCTTGGTGAGATTAGAGTCAAAGTTACTTCCATTGTGACCCCAGTGATAATACAACTGAATGCACTAGTTGCTCATTGTATTAGAAGGGGGTAAAGTAAAGCCGAGATACTCCTTGGGAAACCTTGGTAAATCAAGCTCACAGAAGTAAACTTGTGACACATAGAGAGAGAACCACCTATGAAGCTTATCAGATTGGAGCCATTGTTTTTGTCTTAGTTGTTATACTTGAGAGCTCTCACAAAGTTATCTCACAAAGTGATAACTTTTTTAGATTCAAACTCTTGTTTTTCAAACAAGGGAAATAATATCTTGAAATTAAAACCACATGATACTTCATCATGAAATCTAATTTGTGTCATTTTGTCCTAGTTTTTCACTTGTCCTAAGACACGACGAAACTTTGCCAAAATAACACCAACTTTATTTCAACACCACTTGGTCTACACCCTTGTTTTCTTGTTGTCCATTTTTCAAAAAAAGGAAACAACATATACAGATACTGCTAGATATCACGTGTCCACCACTTTTTTATTCTACTTGCACGTGACTAGGTTGGAATGCCACAGCCCAAGTGTTGAAAGTGTGCATGATATTTAATCATGATCTAGTAGGCCCCATTGTCTTAAAAACCCATATTTGAGACATATTATCATTGTAGTTAGGTATTTTCATTCTTGTATTCTTTTGAGTTATTACGCTACATGCATTATAGCCATATAATTGAGATATTTACATCTTATTTCAATTGTGAAATTAGGCCTAAATCTCTATATTGGAGAGTTACACTACTTGCACGCATAACAATTTCTTGTTATACTTAGACGTAATTTTTACACCCTAGCTTTGCATTGAATTTTGTGAGTGCTTAGGTTACTTTTTTAGCATCACTATAATGCCATTTTGATACTAAAATCTTGCTTTCTCACAAAGTTTGATTACGCCTCTAAATAGCATTGTTACACTACTCACACTTATATCATCCATTTTACAAAGCTTAGACTTCGTTAGTGTTTAGAAACTAGATTTCAGTATATCTTGTTAGAAGATCGCATCAACATTATCTTATCATTTAGGCCTTGTTTGTTGCAAACTTGACCTAACTGGTGATATTGTGTTGTCACTATTTGGTTGTAAACCTATCTAGACAAATCTTAGAGAGTAAACTATTTGGTGTGACTAAATTTTGAGCGTTGTACATCATTGTATTATTTTAAGGAAAACTTGTGTCATTCCATTACCTCACTAGGGTAGCTTGTTCATTATTCTCTAGTTCGTATGTTCACATTGACCTATTAATTTTGTGGCTATTCTATAGTCACCTTGTTTTGACAATTTAGTGTCGTTACGCTGCAAAAATTTGACTAAGGTCCCTTTTTTAGTAAACCTTAGTGGAATTGTTTTGTGTTGTATCTCCTATCTCGAGTATGCCTACTATGAGGATGGAATACCTAAGATTAGAAACCGATATATTTGGAGGTGACAACCCTCTCTTAAGTGGTTGAGAGGAAGATTCTCCTCCTATGAATATAGAGCGTCCTCCTGCCAATTTTGACAATTACTTTTTTCAAAACAAACATGAGGTTCTTATGCATGTTATGGAACTAGGAGCTAAGTTACCTCCCACGGTGGACCCTTCTCTCATTGTCGCAATGGTTTGATGGGAAGAAGAAGTGGAATGTCCTTGTCACCATATAGATGACATATAAAACCCATGTCACGCCTCTACTTCTGCACAACAAAATAATGAGGAAGTGCCTTTCGAAAATGATAGAGACTATCGCTTACCTCCTCTTAGAATTCATTGTGAAGACCATGAAGCACATTTTCACCACAAGTAACCTCCTCATGATGAAAATCGTAAAGAAATACCAACCCAAGAGGTAACCTTAGAGGAACAAGTTCAAGCTCTCACTCACCAATTGGCAAGTTTGGCTTCACATATCAATAAAGAGCAACCAAAACCTGTAAAACAAGCTAAGCCAAAAGCTTCATGTCATGATTATCAACATACTCCTAAGGCAAATACTCCTCGTCAAGAGGCACAGAAAGACCCTTATGAGGATTTTTTCACCAAGAATAGGGGTAGGCATACACCTAGGTTTAACCCTTTACATAGACATACGCCACCACCCACACAAGACCAAATCTTCCCCCAAGAATGGTCTATTTTAAAGAACACCCTTCAAGCATTATAAGAGGGCCAAAATGGTAACAATAACAAGAAGTACCAATTCGATGAGTTATGTCCCTACCCATTTGAAAAATCCATGCTACAGGTACCTTTCCCAAGACACTTTGATTTTCCAAAATTTGACAAGTATAAGGGAAAAGGTGACCCTCGTGACCATATTAAATATTTTTATATGGCATGCCAAGAGGTTGCATTTAGTGACAATTATCTTATGCACCTCTTTTCACAAAGTTTAGGAGCAACAATACTATAATGGTTTGTACACATCCCTAAGGGATCCATATCAACATGGATAGAAATAGCAGAAATTTTTCTATGAAACTTATCTTTTAATATAGAGAACGATGCCACCATGTTGGATCTTTGCAATGCGAATCAACAAAATAACAAAAAATTCACTGCATTTTTAAAACACTGGAGAGGATTGGCTAGCCGTTTTCCTTGCTTCATACCTGAAAAATAGTTAATAGGAATATTTTTTCCCAACCTCCATCCTGACATTACGTTCCACTTGCAAATGCATTGTGACAACACGTTCGAGGAGGTAATCGAAAAAGGGAGTCAAATTGAAAAATCATTGTTAGCTAGGGGGACTCTAAAACCTTTCTCCCACGATCAAAATGATTCCAAATCTAACGAAAAACCAAAGTTTGTTCATAATAAAAACAAAAACATTGTTGGTAATGGGATAGTAGACTCCAAGCGAGTACAAGCCATTAAGAACCACACACCTTTGAAACTTGCAAAGGGAAATACACATACACAGTATAAACACCGTACTTTCACACCTCTATCTGAGTCAATATTGTCCATACTAAAGCAATTAAAGGCCATTAAAATGGTTAAATATCCTGAAACATAACCCTACGGGGATGACGCACCTAAACCGTCATGGTTTAGGGAGAATGAATTATGTGGATTTCACTGTGTAAAGGGTCATACAATTGATAAGTGTTTAAGATTAAAACACTATATTCAAGACCTAGTCGACAATGGTGATATTGAAGTAGACTCTGCTGCCGCTGTAAAATATCTAAATGCAAACTTAGGGATTTTCAAAGATCCTTTTCCCAATTACGAAGGAAAACAATCCGGATCAGGAACAATCATCTTAAAATAAGAATGCCAACTATATGTTGAACAAAGACCATTTTGATGCCTTATAGGTTGTGTTGACCCAATTGTTGAGAAAATCAATATAGTTAGAATTAAAAAAAGAGGGTGTGCCATGACAATGCGACAAGTTTGCCTTGTTATAAATTTAGAACCTACCCCCACTCCTCTTCAAGAGATTCATTATGATGTGTTAGATCAACTAGAGAAGACTAAAACTAATATTTCAAACTTAGACCTTCTAAAATTTCTAAAGTCCATAAAGATATTATTTGTAAAACCCTATAGGGATTAGGAGTATCTATTGAGGTTAACCCTACACATTTACAAGCCATGGTAGCGCAAATCACTCCCGTAAGACACATAACCTTTAGTCCGACAAAAGCCTTAACTGAAAAATCCTTCCCATAACCTACCCTTACATATTGAGGTAATAATCAAGCATAATAAGGTCAAGAGAGTGCTTATGGATAATGGATCGGGTCTTAACATTTGTACCCTTAAACTAGTTCGTCAACTAGGTGGCACACAAACTGATTTGGAGACAAAGGTCATCACCATAAAGGTGTATGACAATGAAGAAAGAAAATCAGCTAGAATGATCAATTTCTCATTAGAAGTTGGTCACATAACCCATGATATGAAGTTCCATGTCTTGGACTTGGAGCTCCCTTGCAATATCTTGCTCGGTCACCCATGGATTTATGCCATGAATGTCGTGCCATCAATGTATCATCAATGTCTAAAATTTTAGTATGAAGGATAGACACTTACTATATAAGGGTATCCCCAATCGTTTTCTCATTGCAGAGCATTGTCCACCTATTTTCCTACCCTTTACGATTGTCCCTTTATGGAGATTATTGTCCCTATTCAGTCAGAGTCCCTTGCTTCACGAGTGGATCCAAACACCCTAACTCCCAGTGACAATAGTATGTCTACATCAAAATATCCTTTTTCTAAGTGGGAGATGAAGGTCATAAATAATGGTTATGGACAATATAATCTTCAACAAACCCTTATGATTCAAAAAATTCCGCTATCAGCCCAAGCACGTGGTAGACTATGCTACAAATTCCAAAGATCAAGGGAGAATTGCCCCTTCAAACTTTTCACTTCAAGAGGCTTGTTGGAAGATGAAATAATCCTCAACAATATTATATTTTATCCTCAAGATGATGAAATGGATTTATGTTACAAGTCATCTAGGTATGTTATTCCTAACATAATCATGCTTACTATGAGATATCAAGGACATGGTTGCGGCTGCCAAGAACAAGGTCTGTTAGAAGTTCTTTCAATACCTCATCATATATTGGGTAAATCAGGTATTGGAGTCCATTTGTATGAGTCTCACCCTTCAGATAATGATTATGTTTCTTCTGAGAGTGAGGATAGTTTATCTGAAAATGAAAGTGAAACATATTCTTGATGTAGTCTTTACAAAGACCTCACCTCTATGAACCTATTCTCTAACATGGCTATCCTTACCATAACCCATGTTACACCCACCGTATCCCCTATAACTCAAACCTTAAACCTCATCTACCCATCACTTGTGAATTGGGATCAATAACAACACATACCTATTGACGTGTTTTAGAATGATGAGACTATTGGTGAGTTCATGGGCATCAGAGATAACATTCCAAGAAATGATCACAAGAAAGGATTCTCCATTCATCTCAACGCATGTGTGTACTTCAGAGAGAAGGTATAGTTATGTGGACACTTGAGTAAAAAAGTAAGCAAGGGAAAGAGTCCTATAGAAAAGCCTTACAGAAATAAAAAGGGGGAGTCCTATAGCGAAAACCTCTTCGAGGTGCTTGTGGATAAACAAACAGAACAACCTATGGAAAATATAGTGTACCCATATAAAGATGAAGACCTCCCTGAACCACCTTTGGTAGAAGAGGATCTCAATCTCCCTCCCAATCGTACGTGCATGGGGGAAAAGTCAAAGCTACATGTGGAAGATACAATAGATGTTAACATCGACATAGAGGAGCTGCCTAGAATAGTTAAGTTGGGAGCTTCACTCTCATCTCAAGAGAAGAAAGCATTTACATGAATTTTTAGAGAGTATGCAGACATATTTGATTGGTCTTATGCCTACATTCTAGGACTTGATCCTAAATTATTCATACACAATCTTGTTGTGCACTCGGACACCAAGCCCATCAAACAAAATCTTCGGAAGATGCATCCTCACGTCGCCTTACTGGTAAAGACAAAGCTAGAAAGGTTATTAGAAGTAGGATTCATCAGGCCTATCGAATACTTAGAATGGATTTCAAATGTGGCACCAGTTTAGAAAAATCCCGTCAGTATCAGAGTGTGTACTGATTTTAGAGATATAACAAATCTTGTCCCAAGGATGACTTTCCTCTCCCTAACATCGACATGATCATTTATTCTACTATTGTTTATGAGATGCTATCGCTCATGGATGGATTTTTAGGTTATAATTAGATAAAGATTGCATAGGAATATTGACACAAGACACCTTTCACAACCCCATGGGGAACGTTCTGCTACCAAGTTATGCCCTTCAGCCTGAAGAACGCATGTGTTGCATATCAGAGGGTGATAACTATAATCTTTCACGACATGATAAGTGACATCATAAAATATTACGTAGATGATATACTAGCTAAATATAGAACTCGAGAGGAACACCCAAATATTTTTTGGCATATCTTTTAGCGCCCCAGAAACTACAAAGTCTTCCTTAACCCGAAGAAGTGTGTCTTTGGTGTGTTATCTGGGAAATTACTAGGATTCATTGTGTCAAGGAGAGAAATAGAGGTGGACCCTGCAAAGTTCACAACCATCACATAGATGCCTCCTTTTAAGAATATAGATAGTTCCGTAGCTTATAAGGGAAAATTCAGGCCATTAAAAGGTTTATTTCACACCTAGCAAAAAAGTGTCATACTTTCACACATCTTCTTAAGAAGGATGTTAATTTCACCTGGGGGCCAGAAAAACAACAAGAATTTTATTTACTAAAAGAACACTTGGCTAAACCTCTCGTTCTCATGCCGCCCATGGCAAAAGAACCCTTGTTATTCACATTTCACAATCGGGGCATTGTTGGCCCAATATGATCAAGAGAAGAGAGAAAAAAATGTATACTACTTAAGCAAAACATTAATAACATATGAACTCAATTATCCATGGATTGAAAAGGCTTTCCTAGCCATAGTGTTTGCTTTCTAGAAGCTATGCCATTATTTTATCAACAATAAGGTCAAGATTATTTCGAAGGTCGATCCACTAAAATACTTATTTTCAAAACCCGCACTCACAGGAAAGATGGCTAATTGGATCATCTTGTTAAGTGAATTCAACATTGAGTATGTGCATCAAAAGTTGGTAAAGGGACACATCTTAGCAGATCAGCTAGAAGAAGCTCCACTACCAGGTACAAAACCCTTGAGATTAGAGCTAACAGATGCATCCATCATGTACCTTGAGGAATCTATCATTTGGCAACTGTACTTTGATGGATCCTTTACCTTTCATGGTTCAAGTTCTAGATTTGTGTTAATCACTCCTACGGGAGACTTGATTCCCTAAGAGTTTTGACCCAGGTTCCCCTACACGAATAATATAGTGGAGTATGAAGCTCTCATCGCAGGGATGAATCTAGCTATTAAATGGGATATGAGATGAGTTAATTTCATAGGTGATTCAATGCTTATTATCAAACATGTCACAAATGAATATAAGGTCCAGCATGAAAATATGCTTCCTTATAAAATAATGGTCAATTCCTTGAAATAATTCTTCGAGCAGATAACATTTGAGTATATACCAAGAGCCCACAACATAGCAGTAGATGGGTATAGTATGATCCATGTTAAGGATTTCGCCAGGGAACAATGCCATGCCATTCTGTTGGTGAAAAATCATAGCACCCCTGGATGCTGATTAGACTTCTAATTTGATCGTTCGAAGCATCCAGTGCGATTGCATAACATGGAGCTTTTCCCAAGTGTGGGACCTCACGAAATCGGAAAAGCTCTCCGGATGAAGGCCGGCTCCTATTCCTCTGTTCAGATGCATGAATAAACGCAGAGGGTTTACCCAAAAACCTAATCTAACTTGCCAAGGAGACAGGGTAGAGAATGCATAAAAATAAAACCTAAACTATGGAGGTGATGCACCGAGGAATGTTGGACACCCGTTTTGCAAAATTAAACACAGACCACATAAATGCAATACAACACCATGCACAGGTAACCAAACTGCAATAAGAGATCAAAAATGAAAGCAATGAATACATGAGAGGGTTTAGAATCAATCACAGACATATATATTGCTCAAGGGTCGATACAGTACATTGCAGTGGCCAAGAGGCAAAAAAACGGCATTACAATCCATATGGGAGGCTTGAAGGCTCCACAAATTCTCTTGCGAGCAGGAGAGAAGGGAGAGTGCAAAACGAAAATGCCCAACCCTTTTTTTAGAGCCTCTCCCGGCCATTTATATGAAGAAAATGAGGGAGAAGAGAAGAATTCGGAGCTTCCCCAACCACCTCCAAAACTGCACCTAACTTCCACAAACCATGGCGGTAGGTAAAAAACTCAACAAACTCGAAACATGGCGAACTGTCCATTTCCGCGTCGGGATTTTGCGCCTGTCGGGTTCGGGATTCCCTTGTGCATTTGCATCGGGCTTGGGGGATGGCTCGACATGCTGCTTGATGTTTGCGTTCTCCCGAAACCCGCTTCCGCCGTGATTTCCGAGCTTTCCTTTGTGTCGGGGCGGAAGATGAACTTGCATGCGCATCGGGTTCGGAGGGGTGCTCAACATGCTTCTTTTTCATGTTTTCCCGACATGCTTCCCCGACGTCGAGACCCGATTTCTTTGATGTCAGGTTTTGGAGACCCCCCGACATATTTTCTTTGATGTCAGGTTTTGGAGACCCCCCGACATGTTTTCTTTTGCATGTTTCTCCGCCTTGTCTTTCCGCCTCCGAAACCCGATTTCCCTTTGTGTCGGGTTTTCCAACCCTTGCGACATGTCCTTGCGCCATGCTTCTCCCCCTCCGAAACCTGATTTGCTTGCGTTTATCTATATTTACCCGGGGGGGTAAATATATACAACAATTTGGCGACTCACGGGGTTACCTGCCTGCTAGGTAGAAGATCAATGGCCTTTTAGCGATCCATTGGGCATGGAGTCATAAGCAATAACCTGAAACCGATCTGATATCTGATCCCGAGCCTGATACCGCAACTCCTTCTCCGAGAGCACGCTGAACTGTAGAAAACCAACCCAGGAGCAACGAAACCTGTGCCAAAGCACTTAGGGAAACTGAAACCTAACTACAACAAGACAATGTGCATACGCACTTAGAGGAATTGAAATCTAGGCTAATATTTACAAGGGTAGAACTTTTCTCTCTTCAGTAGCAATGTTTAAGATAGATTCCGTTGACCAGAATCGGGAATTCTTCTCCGTCCAATGTAGACAATTGGAAGGCATTGCTATTCTTACATTCCATGACCATGTAGGGGCCACTCCAAATGGCGTCAAACTTGGAATGCCTTCCTGGTTTTTCCCGGTCTGCATCCCATTTCAGAACTAGGTCCCCTTCCTGGAAGGTCCTTGCTCTTGCTTTCTTATCAAACCATCTTTTCACTAAGGCCTGGTCTTTCTCAATTGTTTGAACTACATGTTCTCTAATTTCTGCCAATTCCATCAACTCTGCATACCTGGCCTCCATTGGTTCGAACTCAGCCAACTCCAATTGCTTCATGAACTCCAATGCAGGCAGTTCTAATGATATAGGCAATACTGCCTCTTTTCCATAGACCAACTTGTAAGGGGAATTACCTGTAGACCTCTTTGGTGTTATTCTGTCAGCCCACAATGCTGATTTTAGCCTGGTATGCCATGTTCTTTGATTTTCATCCAGAGTCCTCCTGATGATTTTTAGCAAATTTTTGTTCGTGGACTCTGCCTGTCCATTACCCTGTGGGTAATAATTTGAAGAGGTACTCAAGTAGATTCCATTCTTGACAGCCCATTCTGTAATCTTGGAACCTACGAATGCCAATGCATTGTCTGATATGATAGTGGCCGGCACACCAAACCTGGTCACTATTCCTTCATAAAATTCTAGTATATTAGACTCGTTTGCCTCTTTGAGCGCTACTGCTTCAGTCCACTTGGTGAAGTAGTCCGTTGCCGTGAGAATCCACTTGTGGCCTTGGCTTGAGTTTGGATTGATGACCCCGACGAAGTCCAATCCCCATTGCATAAATGGTTGGTCAATCAAGATTGGGTGCAATGGAAGCGCTGCTGGTCTTTCTTTGCCCGTGAAGAGTGCACATTTCTTACACTTTCTTATCCATGTATAGCAGTCATTGAACACTGTGGGCCAATAATACCCTGCCTTCATTATCTTGAGAGCTGTTACTCGTGGGGCAAAATGTCCTCCAGAATCTTCATCGTGAAAATCTCGTAACACCCTCTCAATTTGACCTGTCCCAATGCACCTCAATAGAACTCCATTGATGTCTTTCTTAAACAAAACACCATCAACAAGCACATATGGAATGGCTTGTAATCTGAAGTATCTCCTTTTTGCTTTGCTCATTTCTGGGGGGCATAGGCCTGTTTGTAGGAAGTGTATCATACTCTGAGTCCAACAAGGAGTAGGCACATCATCATTTTCCTGTTCTTGACCATCCTGCAATATCAAGGTAGTCTCTCTTTCATCACCTGCTTCAACTCGTTGACTCAAGGCTAGCTGTTCGCATAGTCCCTTTCCACGTACTAGTTTTGTGACCTTGATCTCGATGTCATATTCCATGACACGAGTTATCCATCCTGCACGTTTCTCATTCAGATCCTTGTTTAGAAGGAAGTCCTTGACTCCCGCATGAGAGACCAATAATTGGATCTTATTGTTTGAGACTAGGTGCTTGAATTTCTTTAAACTCCTGATCACTGCAAGGACATGCTTTTCAATGAAAGAGTACCTAGTTTCGTATTCCTCCAAGCCTTGACTGAAGAAAGCAACTGGTTGTTCTAATCCTCCTTTGTTCTGTTGTACTAGGATTGCAGAAATTGTGTCTCCACCACCGAAGGCATATAACATGAAATCTTTGGAGAAGTCTGGATTGACAAGAGTCGGAGCTTGAGATATAGCTTCCTTTATTGCCTCGAAACTTGCCTTGCCTTCAGATGTCCACTTAAATGCCATGCTCTTCTTTAACATCAGCGTTATTGGTTTTACGAGAGCTGCAAAGTTTGGAACAAACCTACGGACAAAATTGATCCTTCCTAAGAAGCTTTGAAGAGCCTTCTTGTGACTTGGCAATGGCAATGCTTGAATTGCTTCGACTCTCTCTGGGTCAATCGTCAATCCTTCCTTTGAAACAATATGGCCTAGAAGTTTTCCCTCGTGAGCCAAAAATATGCATTTTTTGGGATTCAATGATACCCCAAATTTTCTACATCTCTGAAATACTTGCCTCAAATGTAAGAGGTGATCCGCTGCATTTTTTGAGAATACAGTGATGTCGTCAAGGTATATTAGAACTATTTTATTGATCAACCCCTTAAATGCCATATCCATTGCCCTTTGGAAGGTGGCTCCAGCATTTGATAGCCCAAATGGCATCTTCTTGTAGGCATATGTCCCCCATTTGGTGGTGAAAGCCGTCTTGAACTGGTCATCTTCTTTCACCATCACCTGATTATACCCTGAGTAGCCATCTAGGAGAGAGAATCTCTCTGAACCGGATACTACTTGCAATATCTATTCCATTGACGGAAGTGGGTAATGATCTTTGAGAGATGCCCTGTTGAGGTCTCGGAAGTCCACACATAACCTAATTTCTCCGCTCTTCTTCCTGACAGGAACCAAGTTCGCAACCCAGCTTGAGTGCTTGATCGGGAATATAATGCTTGCCTCTATTAGCTTGTTTAATTCTTTCTTCATTAGAGGCTCAATGTGAGGGTTGACTGGTCTCTGCTTCTGCCTGATGGGCTTAGCATCCGGATCCAATTCTATGGTATGTTGTGCCAAATTTGGATCGAATCCTCTTAAGTCTTCATAGCTCCAAGCGAAGACATCTGGAAATTCTTGGCAAAGCTGTATGAAATCTGATTTCTCTTGCTCAGTGGCCACTTTACCAATTTGAAGTGTTTTGCCTTCCCCAACCGGAATTGGCTCTGAATCTTCTCTCTTGACCTGTATGTTAGCCTTTTCCTTACGGAACTGGTCGTTAGGGTTGAAGATAGACTCCAACGTTACTAAACCCTTAGGAAGCTTGTTTGTCCGTAGCTGCACCACTTGATCCCCATATTGCTGCTCTAGCCTATCTTGATTTCTAGCTGAGAATTCAGCTTCTTCTTGCAAGAAATTGACGATCTGTTGATCGTTCTCAAACACCTGCCAGCTTGTGTTGTTATCTGGAACTGCTGGCCTCACAACCACATGGATATGTGGCTGTGTTTTTTCTCTTCTGATGTTGTCAACCACATCAAACGTTGCTCCAACTGCTGCGAGCCTATCTGCGGCTTCATTTTTCTTCCTGGGTATGGACACAATGCTGAAAGCTTCGAAATCCTCAATGAGGTCCCATACCCTATTCTTGTAGCTCTTTAGCAGGTCATTCTTTGTAGCATGTTGTCCCCTAACTTGGTTGACGATTAGCTCGCTATCTCCAAACACCTGCAGGTTCTTTATGCCCTTTTTCCTGGCCCAATGAAGTCCATGAATCAAGGCCTCATATTCAGCTGTGTTGTTTGAACAAGAAAACTGGAAACGAAAAGCTGAATAATACTTGATGTCTTGTGGTGAAATCAACACTACACCACCTCCAGCACCTTGTCTGCTTCTCGAACCATCGAAGAATAATTTCCAAACTTTGCTTTCATCTCTTTGTTCAGGCTGAATGATGTCAGGAATGGGTGAATTTTCTTCATGTATACAATACACGCCCAATTCAGATTCTTCAATTTCCTTGTATGGGTCAAATTCATGACTCTTGTTTGCCCATTCATCCAAAGTTAAATCAGGAATTCCCTCGACCTTAGTACCTGCTTCTAGATCACTTGAACACTCCTCCTGATCAAAAACTGAGCAATTTGCATTGATAGGACCTGGTACATAAGGCTCAATATGGAAATTGGCAATTGATTCTGATTTGATTGTTGCTTTAGCTCCATACCTTGTCCTGAAAATCATGTGCGACCAATCTGCAGATAAATATCCACCGATCTTTGCAGTGAAGTCCCTTGATAAACACAACGCAAAGAGTGGCGGGAGGTCAATTACAGACACATCTTGTAGGACTGTAACATTAGGACATGAATGTAGTGTTAGGCTTAACCCCTTGATGACCCCAACTGTTCCCACTGCCGTTCCATCTAGCTGTACTACTCCTTTCAGCACTGGCTCATACTTCAGACCCAGTTGGTCCGCTATTTGCTTCGGCATCACTGAACTACTTGCTCCTGAATCTATCATGCAGTTGTGTACCAAGTGGTTTCCAACAATCAATGAAACATAGAATGGTGGAGGCTTCAAATTTTTTCTTGTCTGGCCCCCATCATGTTGCACTGCATTAGTGAGAACTTTCTCATGTCCCTGGTTTGATACATTTGTGGCAGACCAATTAGCCATTGCAGCTTGCAATAAATCTCGTTGCCCTGGGATCGCCAGTGATTCCCACATGGAAATGTTCACATGTGTCTTCTTCATTTGATCGATGATGTTGAAGGGGGATGAATTGTCCTTTTGCTGTCCCTTACTTGGTGCAACCTTTTCTGGAGCTTGAACAGGTGCGTGTGTTGCTACAACAGGTACCTTAAGCTGATTTTGCACATTTGGAGCTATGTTTGGTCTGCTGACCCCCTGTTGTGTAAGAGTGGGTTGAGAAACAACTGGATTAGATGGTTGTCCCTCTACTATGCTTCTCTTCTTTGACCGTGTGTTGGCAGCCACGCCTTGAAAAGGCTGTTGGTTAACTCCACAGAAGTCTTCCGTTTGCCAATTGGCCAATGTGGTTTCTATCGGAGGTCCTTCTTGTTGCGTTCCTTGCTGCTGATTCTCTTCCTGACTTGGTTCTTGAGGAACACCAATGGTTTGCACCATCAAGGCCTGATTCAGTGCACCATTAAAACATGCTGACTGATTGTGAGGTAGATTGCAAGGGTAACACCAGTCTGTACTCTTGTGCCATGTTGTTTTGTGTTGGAACCAAGGCTCTTGAGGATGTCGCTGTATTTGGATCATACGGCCGAAATGGCCTGGCAGCTTGAGGTTGTCCTTGGTTTTGGTTTTGATTTGCAGCCTGAGGTGGTGGTGGTCTATTCTGTTGGTATGAGGGCCTAGCCTGGTACTGTGCTTGAGGCTGATACGGTCTAGCACTTTGAGCTTGCTGTCTTTTGATAGTCACAAGCTCATTTCCAAGGTTCTGCAGTTGTTTCATGACCTCCTGCAATTCCTTTGAAGTATTTGAAGATGTGGATGCCTCATTATTGCTTTGATTTCTAGGAGTTGGAATGGGATTCAACTCTGGTGCTTGACTGGTTGTAGGATTTCCCATATCTGGATAGAGAGGCATTGGTGGCCTTGGTGCAAGCTTGCCAGCTTGGATCAAACAGTTCTCTGCTCTGATCGCTGTGTCATAGGCCCCTGGCAGTGTTGTCCCTCCCATTGATTGGATCATCATGGCTATGTCTGAATTTATAGCCTTTAAGAAATAAAGGAATGCTCCTTCGGCAGTTGGTCTAACAGCTATTGGAATCCTGTCCCATGTCCGTTGGAACCTGAAGTTGAAATCTGTCATTTGTTCGTTAGGAGCCCTTTTGATTGTTGTCAGCTGTTCCAATAAAGATAAATTGTCCGCCCTCTCCCCGAATTGGTTGCAAAGAGCTGAACAAAGTTGGTTCCAATTCGTAATAGACCCCGCTGTAAGGCTCCTAAACCATTGTAAGGCCTTACCTTTGAAAGATGAAGCCAACAACTTGACTGCAACATCCATTTCATTTATTTCGTGGATTGCACATACATTAGCAATATCCTGGATGTGATCAATAGGAGTAGTATGATTTTCTCCTGTGAAATAGGGTATATTCTTTAGCGCTGCAACTGGAATTTGATTCTGAGCATTTAGGGCAAGTGGACTACTGCCCGTGAAATTGACAAAGGGATTCGGTGGTAGATGTGCCATTATGATTGGCCTAAGAACCCTAGTTGATGCGAGAAAAGGTCTACCAGGTGGAGGTGTAGACAAAGTCCTGTTAGGTGGAGATGGTGATCTTTGTGGTCTTCTTCCTCTCCTTCCTCTGCCTGGTGAAAGTTGCAAGTGGACAAATAGCCCTTCTTCTCGAGTATTAGACCTGGTTCGAATTCTTCTCATGTGCCTGGGCAACTTGTGCTGCTACACCACTGAACTCTATCCCTTCGGAGTCGCCAGATGTGTTAGAGAACGAGCCTCTAAAAGACTAGATTTTGCCAAGTTACACACCAAACTTGACAGTATTGAAAATATAATTAAAATTTGAAGGACCCAGAGGAGACAATCTTCAATCCGGAATTCGGCCCTTGTTGTGCAGCTGCGGATCCTTGAAAAGTACAGGCGGAACTCAGGTCATGCAATGCAACTCACAAAACCCGAATTGCCATGGTCAGAACTCGGGACATGCTCGACATCCCTCAAAACCTGAAAAGACTGCTGTTGTGTATAGGATCATGCAATGCATCCCCCAAAACCTGTAAAGACTGTTGGGTCTGCTTTGATGTTTTCGGACCCCGAAAACCCGAAATCACTAAATACCTGAAATTTTGGAAATCAAAATATCAAAAAACTAAAGATACCCTTTTGAAGGTTACCTTCAGATCTACCAACTGTTGAAATTTTGACCTGTTTTGAGCAAGATAAACCCTTGAAAAATGATTTCGGAGTTCGGCCTGGACGGAGCAAAATCTGAAATTTTAAAACTTGCAATTTCTCAGTCTGAAAATCGTGAAAACTCCTTCAAATCTTCATGGAATGACCTCTTGGTCCCACCGGGCGTGCCAAAACTGTTGGTGCAAAATCACAGCACCCCTGGACGCTGATCAGACTTCTAATTTGATCGTTCGAAGCATCCAGTGCGATTGCACAACATGGAGCTTTTCCCAAGTGTGGGACCTTGCGAAATCGGAAAAGCTCTCCGGATGAAGGCCGGCTCCTATTCCTCTGTTCAGATGCACGAATAAACACAGAGGGTTTACCCAAAAACCTAATCTAACTTGCCAAGGAGACAGGGTAGAGAGATGCATAAAAATAAAACCTAAACTACGGAGGTGATGCACCGAGGAATGTTGGACACTCATTTTGCAAAATTAAACACAGACCACATAGATGCAATACAACACCATGCACAGGTAACCAAACTGCAATAAGAGATCAAAAATGACAGCAATGAATACATGAGAGGGTTTAGAATCAATCACAGACATATATATATTGCTCAAGGGTCGATACAGTACATTGCAGTGGCCAAGAGGCAAAAAATGGCATTACAATCCATATGGGAGGTTTGAAAGCTCCACAAATTCTCTTGCGAGCAGGAGAGAAGGGAGAGTGCAAAATGAAAATGTCCAACCCTTTTTTTAGAGCCTCTCCCGGCCATTTATATGAAGAAAATGAGGGAGAAGAGAAGAATTCGGAGCTTCCCCAACCACCTCCAAAACTGCACCTAACTTCCACAAACCATGGCGGTAGGTAAAAAACTCAACAAACTCAAAACATGGCGAACTGTCCATTTCCGCGTCGGGATTTTACGCCTGTCGGGTTCGGATTCCCTTGTGCATTTGCATCGGGCTTGGGGGATGGCTCGACATGCTGCTTGATGTTTGCGTTCTCCCGAAACCCGCTTCCGCCGTGATTTCCGAGCTTTCCTTTGTGTCGGGGCGGAAGATGAACTTGCATGCGCATCGGGTTCGGAGGGGTGCTCGACATGCTTCTTTTTCATGTTTTCCCGACGTGCTTCCCTGACGCCGAGACCCGATTTCTTTTTCATCGGGTTTTGGAGACCCCCCGACATATTTTCTTTGATGTCGGGTTTTGGAGACCCCCCGACATATTTTCTTTGATGTCGGGTTTTGGAGACCCCCCGTGTTTCTCTACCTTGTTTCTCTGCAACCCTATTTCCCTTTGTGTCGGGTTTTCCAACCCTTGCGACATGTCCTTGCGCCATGCTTCTCCCCCTCCGAAACCTGACTTGCTTGCGTTTATCTATATTTACCCGGGGGGGTAAATATATACATTCAAAAATGTCCCACAAAAACATGTTAAGTAGTTTGCCTACTTTTTATTTGTTGGTTTGTATGTTTTTTAGTTGCATTGCTTTTTCATATTGTGTACTTTAAGATAGATTCACTTGCTTACTTAGATTTAATGTTATTTTAATATGTGGTGCATTGCATTGAGTTCATTTTATCTTGCATACTTGTACATAAATGTGTTTCTTTGATTAGATTTGTTTAACTTGTGCTTGTCGATTTTTACTTGTACAGTGTGTTATCACTACATCATCATATCACATAAAACCATCACATATATACATCATATACAAATAAAATGCTAAGTATACATCACTCATGTATGCTAAAGCTAATCATCAAATGCCGTATCATCAATGGGGCAAGAGGGGTTGTACGTGATCAAAAATTTATCCCCCCCCACACCAATATAAAAAATTATAAACATGTTTTACTCAATGTATCTCATCAACATGCAATATGACATCAGCTAAGGCTATCTCATAATTTAACAAACGTGTGATACAAACATAAAACATAAAAATTAAACATGATATATCATAAACAAGATGTGATACATCAATAATCCATCTATCATCATACATCATAAAAAAAATGTTTGTGTACACAAAAGGGTATCTCAAAAGTACAATTAATACAATGACCCAACATGGGCATCTATAAAAAAAAGTGTTTTCATCACGAGGCATAGTAAAAAATAATACAAATTGTACATCTGTATAAAAAAAATGCCTTCATCATGAGGCATGATAAAAAATTGTACATATACATTTGTACAAAAGTATGCCTTCATATTGAGGTGATACACAAAAAATGTACATCTAGTACATCAATAAATAGAGTCAACCATGACTCGAGCCCTCTCCGGGACTTCCTGGTGTAGATCTACCATTAGCTGGGGGAATCTGAGATGTTGGATGTGTAGAAGGTGCTAGGCCATGCTATACATACCCATGGTTCTCTAAATCTTGTTTTCCTGAAGGACCCTATACAGATCATGCTGATCGCGACTGCCTCTAAGATTTAGAATGAGACGAGGTGCCTACTATCTGGCTATACTCAGTGACTCTCTGATTGGATGGTTCGACCACATAATAATGAATCTTATATTATGTAGCCTCACTTGCCACAATAGCACTATGCACAATCAACTTCTGTAAACCTGAAGAAGTGTCGACCTACTGTAGTACATTGCGCTCTGCTCTCACACTAGCCAACTATATCTGTAGTTGTTCTCACTCTGCAATAGCCTGGTCTCGCTCTAAAAAAATTTGTTCTCTCTCTGACTGTAGATATAATCCATCTGCAACCACCTGGTCTCTCTCTGTCAGGGTTTGTATCCTCTCTTCCCTAGCCTGGTCTCACTCGGTAATGAATTGATCTCTCTCAGTGATCACCAAGTTCCTCTCAGCTATGGCTTGAAGTTTTCAAGCTACTACCTACTATAGCCACTACTTCTCAACTTCCTGCTCACCAATTGGTATATCCTCATCCATTTACTGCTCAACCACCTTCTCACCAACTGGTATGTCCTCCTCCATCTGTTACCCTCCACCCCTGCCATCTCCTCCATCTCTCAGTGGACTATGTGGTGGACTCGCATGGGGAGGTGATGGAGGTTTCTACAAAGGTACCCATAATGGAGACTGTCAGGGCATTTGTGATGCCAATATATGTGGCCACACTACTATCTATGGCCACACCAATACCTGTTATTACAAAAAAACTTGTTGAATGAGCACCTGCGGTACCGGTACCTTCCGCCACCATCCCTATGGATCTTCCTTTCCCTATGCCTGTGCCCTAAAATCCATGTGCCCCTACATCCAATATCTCATGTAGAATGGTCAAACTTTTAGGTAACACTGTAACATACTAACGTGCATAGTCTTGTGTAGTACCAGGATTCACTATTTGTAGATGTTATGCCCAAGGATGAAAACCCACATGTAAAAAGAAGGCACGAGCTCGACCCAACTTGATCCAAAACCCCATATGAAAAACCTCTCTGTATCTCTAGGAATAACACATCTCAACCCCAGGAATCCCTTGAATATGTCCAAACTAGCACTAAACCCGGTCTACTCTATACCACTCCATAATGTGGCTCCTCCCAAGAAGCCCTTCTCCCAAGAAGGAAGTGATCCACCATCACTGTACAAAGCTCAAAAACATCCTCAGGCCACTAATATAACCTATATGGCCACCATGTAATCATATGGTGTCGTAACTTATCAAACTCATGTCTGTAGTAGTTAGTATCTCCAGCGTGACTGCGTACATCCTCTCTGACATGAACCCAACTCATAATAGAAGGCTCTCCAAAAACTCAAGCTCTCAAATCTCTCATAGGGTGACCAATTTCAATATGGTCCCAGGACCATATTTGCAGCAAAGTAGCAGGACCCACAGACGTTTATCTGTGGTAAGCTATAAGGTGAAGATCCACATATAAATGGGACAATATGCACTAACCCTAGTAGTAAATCTCTCCCTTTAGAAGGCCATGAATAAATCCATTGAGGCCAAGGGGAAATCAAGAACTAGTCTTTTCAGGAAGCAATATGCCGCTGACAAGAGCTAACAAGAACACAGGGACTCAACCTAGCCGCATATCGGCCATGTACCTCCTAATGAAAACTATAATACCCTAGTGGGGTATATCTGTCACTCCAAATTTCATGGTTATGTATCGCTCAATATGGTCATGGAGACCATCGTAAGTGATCAAATGACCCTGAATATGAACTTGCAAGATCTGCCACAGATCCTCTAAGGTAATACTCATCTCGCCAGTAGGTAGACGAAATGTATGGCTCTCGCTCCACTATCTCTCAGCTAAGGTTGTGAGTAAGTTATGGTCTAAGGTTATATGGGGCATGTGAGCTATGTGTGCTAACCCAATCACCTCTAATGTGATCTATAGAAAAATCTAGTCACGTCGGCTAAAGGCCTCCTCATAGGCCTAGAGTTGCATATGTTGCTCCCGCATCTCTAACCTATCTAGGTCCTCCTGTAAAACTAATCTGGTCATTTAATTATGATCATATTCTTATATTTTAATATGTCATTTATTCTTCTACTCTATCATTTAATTTCTCCATTCTACCATGATTTTATTCTATTTTGATATACATATCATCTTTACCTAACACCTAGGGTTTGTTAAAACTTTGGTTTTCTTACAAAAAAACATTTAAAAAAGACTTTTTTGCACTGGCATGCCCTTAGTGGCACCATTTCACCCCATAGTGCACATGCGCACTCTTTAGTGCACCAACACACCCCTTAGTGCATATGTGCATTCCATTCAGACTTCCAAATCCTAGTTACTCACCATCGTACCCCTTTGTGCATTGGCACACCCGTCTATGAGCAGTTGCATGCCCGCCCTTGCCTAAACTGCCATTTTTGCATAGGCACATATATGTTATATATAGGAACATGCGCGCCCATGCACTATACAACACAAATGCACCCCTAGGGCCACACCTGCACATTTCTACCACTAAAAATCCCTAATTCTACCCAAAAATGCATGCATTTTAATCAAAATTTAATAATAATAATTAATGAGGGTAAAGAAGAGCTTTATATACCTATAGTCCATCCATTGGGAGCCTCATGTACTCTCTCACGCGATCCGCATAGTGTATTTGGCTCCGCATCCTCACCATCTTCTCCTGTAGGTTAGAACTCTGATCAACAGTAAATGGTAAGTGAATGTGGTAAATGAATTGGTCGTGATGGCTTATATACCCATTTGTACCTCACGTGACGTGTTTTTCACCCCTGAGGTGCCTTGAAACCATCGTAGTTCTTCTAATTTATTCTAATATTGTCCGTGATGAATATTTTTAATAAATAATTATTTTAGCGCCCGTTTAATTGCCTTGGAGCATCTTTTTACGTCCCGATAACCTTTTCTACTACTTGGGGCATTTTTTTTCCTTATGGTCACTTTTAACGTTGTCTCACGACTTCATTATTTCTTATATAATATTTTCTTCCATAAAAATAAAAAAATCAAAACAACCAAAATTTTTCAAAAAAAATGATGAAATCATTAAAAATCCAAGAAAGTGTAATAATTCATTTTTTTCAAAAATTGGTAAACGACAAGCACATAACTGAAGCCTATGTCAAATGTATTGTGCTCAAACATCAAAATTTTTCCTACAAAACATATTTCTTAGGTTCTTGTTCATTATTGTCTCAATCGACTTGTTAATCATCATGATCTACCTCCATTAACAAAAGTTAGGCTACATGCTATGTCGGTCCTCCTGTGCAACAATGAGTTGCCAAGGATTGTGTCATAGTGCATGAAATATTTTCCATGGGACTAATTGTATCCTCCATTATTCCCCTCACATGTATCGTTTCTCGGGGCACCATTTTAAACCCTTGTTGTTACAACACAAACATTTGGGAACTGCAACTTGATAACAAAAACATTGGTGTAACTGTTTTAAACGTTGTTTGTTCGAGTGCGTGTGATTGTACTGGTTTCTCTGTTAATTTTTTTGGTTTACTTTCTCGTATTGCATTGCATTGTGTATATTACATTGAGTTAGGTATCATTTTAGTTTCTCGTATTGCATTGCATTATGTATGTTGCATGGAGTTACGTAGCAATGGACAAATGTTGTTAGTTTAGCTTTTCATATTATCTTACATTTTTGTTCATTTCAATAAAGGACGATGATGCAGACCTACGGGAAAAATGATAAAAACAAGTTGCTTATTGAAAGGTTGGATGTAAAGTTTGGGCTTGCCCTATATACTCCATTGATAATTTCTTCTCCATTTGATCTGTAAACTCTTCAACTTTGGAATTATCCACAGAATCACAATTAATCGTTGTTGTTCTACTTTCTATTAGAATATAATAGAGATAGCTAGTGAATGAATTATACTTGTGCTTAGAATCAACAATTTTTAGAAAAGGAAAGAATATAGACTCATACACCAACAATTTTATCCTAGAAAACCTCCAGAGGAGGAAAAACCAGTCGAGAAGGGAAATTTCTCTTTCTTCCCACTTTTATTGGCCAATTCAATAATAAGTACAAAAATTACAATAAGTATGAAAGAGAAGTAGATAATATCTCACACTTCCTCCTAGTTACTGGATTTCTCTGACTCAATTACTCCTTGCTTCTACAAATCACAATTCCAACACTAAGAGCTTCTTACTCACTTGCTTCATTCTTCGATGATCTTTTTTCTCTTCCATAACATGCATTTATAGCCTTTCTCATGTCCTCCCATGCACTGGAGAATGTGAAAGGTCATGGAGGAGAAAGGAAACAAACAACCTTTCAAATTCTGAGGTTGTTCATTTTCAGATTTTGTTTTCTGTTCGAGAGATCCAGGACTGCCACCTTGTGTAGACCGGCGGTCCTAGGACAGCCACCTTGGTTGGGTGGCGGTTATATAACCGCCACCCTGCATAGGGTGGTGGTCCTGTTACTTAAAAGATAGAACCTTCGTGTATCATTTTTTTCTTCTTCATGTTGGCTGATTTGATAAAGTAGAGTAATTTTGGATCCCTATGGATCACACCTACCCTACATAGGAGGCTTTTGGTCCCACAAAATCTTAGTGGGGGAGTAGATGAGGAAATAATTCCCTCACTTGCTCCTTTGGGTACCACCGAGCCTGCCTTGGTGTATTTACTTTCAGTCCAATCTTCCAAGACTCCTGTGGACCTCTCCTAGTCTCTTTGACCTTTTGCTACAGTACTACATCCTCCTCCAATTCACCTTGTGAGTCTAAGATAAAATCCTCAATGGAAGGTAACAACTGTGGTTCTTCATCTTCATCTAGCATGGATGGCTCATATAGGTGGAAGTGTACTATAGAGTACATCCTCATGAATGATGGTAAATCAAGTCGAAAGGCATTTTCTCCTACCTGCTTCAATATGGTGAAGGGTCCATATCATAGTGGTTTGAGCTTCCATGCTTGACCTTGTAGTCTATCCTTGCTCAAGTAAAGCCAAACTCTATCTCCAACATGAAGCTTATGTTCCCTTCTATGTTGATCTTGCCTAGCTTTGTACTTGGCCTGAGATTTCTCTAACTGTTCCTTGACTTTGAGATGGATTTGTCGGATCCTCTCAATGAATTTTTTTTCTCTAGTCACCTCTGTGTCTCGTGTATCCTTCCCATCCTATTGTCCAACTACTATGTCTAGTGGATTATGTCTAGTGGATTTGTAGGTAGATATCCCAAGCATGCTTCAAACGGTGACTTCATAGTGGATGTGTGTACTGCCCAATTATAGGAATGTTGAATGTAGGCTAAGGACTCATCCCAAGTCCTTGGGTATTTTCCATTATACCCTTTGATCAACTATACCAAAGTCCTATTTACCACCTCTGCTTTTCCATTTGTCTGTGGATGGAAAGTTGTGCTCCTTTGTAACATGGTATCCATCTTGTCCCACAAAGTAGTCCAAAACTTCCCCAAGAACCTGGAATCCCTGTCAGAAACAATAGACTTTGGAAAACCAAAATGCACCCATACATTAGCAAAGAAAATATATACCACCTCATGTGCTTTTACTGTCTTTTGACATGCCATAAGAATACACATCTTACTAAATCTATCAACAACAACATAGATATAGTCATGGCCATGTTTATACATAGGTAATCCTCCTACAAAATCCATAGAAATGTCCTCCCACAGACGAGCAGGTACTATCAACGGCATTTACAAACCTTCCTTCCTAGTCTTAGGCTTGCTAGTACAACAAAGTTTACATCCTTGTATAAATTTTGATACTTCTTCTTACATATTAGGCCAATACACATACCTTTGCAAGTGGGTTAGGGTCTTGCCAACACTGAAAAGTACCACTACTTTCGAGGTATGTGCTTCCCTCATCAATAGAATTCACTCTCATTTTGGCACGTAAATCTTCCCTCATCAGTAGAGCAGCTCGTCTTTGAGATAACAATCTTCAATCCATTTCCTTTTAGCTCATTGGGACTGCAACTACTGAAATGTCACCCCAAAGTCTTTGTCCTGGGCATATGCCTCTCCATAAGCTTCCTTCATGAAGGGCTCGATCTAAGAGATAGTGGCAAGATAGGAAAACTTGTCTTGTGTGGGTGGCCTAGACAACATGTCTACCACCAAGTTTGTACTACCCTTCTTGTATTTAATTACTATATGGAACTGCTAAAGGAACCCCATCCATTTGGAGTGCCTTTCCTGCTGTAATTTAGACTGTGATTGCAAATACTAGAGATGTTTGTGCTCAGTGTGCACAATAGTTTTTTTACCCAACAAATAATGCTTCCATTTCTTAATTGCCTTTACTATTGCGTACATTTCCTTATCATTTCCTGAATATCCTTTAACTATTGAAGTGAAAGTTTCGGAATGATAACATACGGGTTTACCTCCTTAAAGCAACACTGCGCACATGGCATAATCACTGGTATCTGTCTCTACTTCAAAAGGCTACTGCAAATTAGGTAGAGAAAGTACTAGAGCATGAATAATCTTGTATCTCAATAATTCAAAGGATTTTTCTTGTTCCTTACCCCAGTTAAAACCCTTACTCTTTACGGCCACTATGTGTAGAAGTGATGCAATCGTGGAGAATCCTGGAATGAACTTCCACATGTACTATACTTCTCCCATAAAACTCCTAGTATACGTGGCTCTTGTTGGTGTCTGATTTCTTCCACCTTCTTTGGATCCACTTGTAGCTCTCCTCCTCCAACTACGTGCCCAAGATAGACAAGTGACTGTTTGGAAAATTCACATTTCTTCATATTACAAAGCAGTTGTTTCTCCCCGAGAACTTATAAGACTTGCTGCAAATGTGTTTGATGATCTTCCCATGTGGCACTAAAAATCAAGATATCATCTAGATATACAATGACACATGAATCTATGAAATCCTACAATACATCATTTATCAATCTCATAAATGTAGTGGGTGCATTGCATAATCCAAAAGGAAGTACTAACCATTCATACAAACCTTGTTTTGTTTTGAAGGCAGTCTTCCATATATCCTCCTCCTTCATCCTAACTTGGCAATAGCCAGACTTGAGATCCAACTTCGTGAAGAATTTGGCATGCTGAAGCTGGTCCAAGAGATCATCTATGTGGGGAAGTGGATATCTATGGTGATCTTGTTCAAAGCGCACTAGTCGATGCACATTCTCCAAGAACCATCCTTCTTTGGCACCATCACAATAGGTGAACCACATGGTGAGGTTCTCGGATGTATCACCCCTTGGGCTAGTAGTTCATGGAGTTGTTTCTTTACTTCAGTACTCTCAAGAAAGGATTTCCTATACAACCCAATATTTGGTAGAGGGGACTCTGACAATAGCTGAATCTCATGCTCTACTTCCTGTTTTGGAGGTAATCCACTAGGAGCCTGAAAATATTCCTGAAAATATTAAATAATACTATCCAAATCTTACTTTCCCTGGTAAGAAATCTTTGCAACTTCTACCCCATCTTGTTTATCCTTCAATAAAAGTAAATAAAACTGATTATGATTTGTCATAATAAGTCATTTTTCTTGGTTAGCACTAACCATAGTAACTCGTGTCTTATGTTGGTGTGCTCAGATGTTGTAGTTGATCCCATCCTTGACCCATCTGTACCAGTTTTCCCTCTTCATAAATATAGCATCCCTAACATAAAAGTAAGGACTCCCTAATACAACATCAAAAGCATCAAGTGGAATAATGTCAACTTCAAAAACATCAATATATTGAGAATTTATCCTAAATTTGACCTTACATCTTCTTGTTACCTGAATTTCAACACCCTTCTTCACCCAACCCAAAGGATAAGGGTGTGGATGCTCGTAAGTCTCACGACCAAGCTTCTTTACATCTTCTTCAGAAATCAAGTTAGACTGAGAACCGATATCAACCAAAGCATTTACCTTAGTTCTCTTGATCTAGATTTTGATCTGGAATAGTCTACTCATCTCCTCTTCTTGGCTATCCATGTTGGTGGCTATGCATCCAAGCCTCTTGTCTACATCAGATTTATCTTTTATTTCCACCTCACCTTCTGTTTTCACAATTGTCATGGAATTCTTTGGGTCCTTGGTTCGGTTCTTCAGATGCAACTTCCAACATGTAGCATCAGTATGACCATTGATATCACAGTTATTGCAAAAATTCTTGGGATCTTTACAAGTATTCAAAGTAGTGGCAACTTGTTTACCTTTCCCTTTCCACTTACCCTTGTTACTTATTTTCCCAAACTCTTTCTTCTATTGATTTGTTGACTTCTTTACCCTTGGCTCTGCTTCTCCTTGTTTCTTTTCATCATCTATGTAGTACGCCTGTACGCATGCTTCATTGAGATATTTGGGTTTTGTGGAGATGACTTTTCTTTAAAGGTGAGTGTGAAGTCCTCACAAGTACTTGGTCAGAATATCCTCATCCTCCAAGTCCATGTTAAGCAACATGGCTTGCCTCTGAAACTCCGTAGTATATTCCAACACACTTTGACCACTGTCTTGTCTAAAATACTACCATTTAATCATTTGGTCAGTCTTATGGCCAATAGGATAGAAGTTAGCTCTAAGTATCTCTTTAAATTCTTGCCAATATTTCACGATAGGATGCTTTTTCTTTTCACATGTGGCTAGATGGGTTTCCCACCAAACCAGATCATGTCCTTCCATTTTGAGACATGTAAAAGTGATCCTTTGTGCCTCAGTGACATTATGGATGCTAAAGTAGACTTCTAACTGTTTTAACCATTTATCAAGCAACTCTGCATCTATTTGTCCTTCAAAGCTTTTATTATCAACTTTTTTTTCAACTTTAAAAGGAGTATGATCATATTTTACCTTTTCTCTTGTGTTATAAGTCTCTTCTTCATGATCTTCCCCATAATTTTCTTCATGGTGGCTCCTTCCTATGCCAAACTTTTCAACTAAGCCCTGAACCATTGAGTCCATGGAGTCTTGTTTGA
Source organism: Taxus chinensis (assembly GCA_019776745.2). Classification (NCBI taxonomy): domain Eukaryota; kingdom Viridiplantae; phylum Streptophyta; class Pinopsida; order Cupressales; family Taxaceae; genus Taxus; species Taxus chinensis. The sequence goes on from CM034147.1 coordinate 12,787,264, forward strand.
CAGAAGTTGTCTTCTGTAAATCAGCAAGCTCATCTTTCCTTTCAAACATCCTATATATCATGGTCTCTAGCATCTCAATTCTACAGACCAAGTTCTCTTCCTCCATTTGTCCCCAAATTATCTGTTTCCACTTCTTTGTAGAAATTTTTGGATCAAAAGGTAAAGCCTCTTCTCCTTTAGATCTCGTCACTATCATACAAATCCAAGAATGAATACCACAGTCCCGGATAATTACTAGCTCTAATACCAAAATGATCTGTAAACTCTTTAACTTTGGAATTATCCACAAAATCACAATTAATCGTTGTTGTTCTACTTTCTATTAGAAAATAATAGAGATAGCTAGTGAATGAATTATACTTGTGCTTAGAATCAACAATTTGTAGAAAGGGAAAGAATATAGACTCATACACCAATAATTTTATCCTGGAAAACCTTTAGAGGAGGAAAAACCATTCGGGAAGGGAAATTGCTCTTTCTTCCCACTTTTATTGGCCAATTCAAAAATAAGTACAAAATTTACAATAAGTATGAAAGAGAAGTAGATAAGATCTCACACTTCCTCCTAGTTACTTTCTTACTCTGACTCAATTATTCCTTGCTTCTACAAATCACAATTCCAACACTAAGAGCTTCTTACTCACTTGCTTCATTCTTCGATGATCTTTGTTCTCTTCCATAACATGCATTTATAGACTTTCTCATGTCCTTCCATGCACTGAAGAATGGGAAAGGTCATGGAGGAGAAAGGAAATGAACAACCTTTCAAATTATGAGGTTGTTCGTTTTCAGAATTTGTTTTTTGTCCAAGACAGCCAGGACCACCACCCTGTGTAGACCGGTGGTCTTAGGACCGTCACCCTGGTTGGGCAGCAGTTCTGTAACCTCTACCCTACACAGGGCGGTTATCATGTTACTTAAAAGATAGAACCTCTGTGTATCATTTTTTTCTTCTTCGTGTTGGCTGATTTGATAAAGTAGTCATTTTGGATCCCTATGGATCACCATTATCAATTATTATCATTTGTAATTTTTCTTCCAAATCACCTAGGGTAATAAACAACCATGTTTTTCCCTATCCTTTTTTCTTCTAAAAATAACCAAGGGTTTCACACCTGTTCTATCTGATTTCTTCTATCCATTTCAATCATATTTTCGATCATCAATTGACTTCTTCTATCACCCCATCGACACTCGAGGGGGCATCCTTCATCCTGCTAATTTTCTTCAAAAATTTACGTATTTATGTTTGTCTACTATATTTGAAGTGAAGTCACTAATTTCACCTCAAACAGGGGCAAATGTAGACACCTGAAGTCCAGTTTTGCAATCTTATTGCCAAATGCACACAAATCACTCTCATTCTTGCCAATTCCATTATAATTAGTGATCTTTGCTAATTAACTAATGTTTATTACCACTTTATCCAATTAACAATGTTTTGTTGATTGCGTAACCCTTTTCACATTCAGGATGCCACTTTACGACGAATCATATGTCAAAATCCTCTTCAAAATAGACAATTAGTGTTTATTATCTAATTAAACCTATTTTCCCCTTAATTTGGTCAATATTCCCTAATATTGGCTTAAACCCCTCTTCCAACCACTCAAAATCACCCCACTTTCCTCCACAACGTCTCAATAAGCTTCAAAAGCTTATCCTAGCCTCCTAATTGACCCTAAGTGGTTGATTAAGGCTTCACACCTCTTAATCACTTGGTAATTCACTAATTATGATTAGAAATTCCTAATCATGATTAGCAATTCTAGTCTAATTTGGGGCTTTTAGTCCCACATGCACCAAAATACAAGTTTCTTCCAAAAGAAGAACTATAAAAATGGTGCACCTCTTACCTTAATGCTTTACACCATGCTTTGATTTGCATCTCATATAATAAAGGTGATATATAACCAAGTTCAATCCTTTCCTAAAGCCTTCAACAAGGTTAGTAGATGAATATCTAAAGTGACTTAACAAGTCATTTGTAGAGGTCATTTCACCATTGTTTGGAGTAGCAACCATACCAATTTGATTTCCCTCTTAGGTCTATTTAGGCCCATGTTAGGTAATTAGGCATATTAGTAGCCATGTTTAGTTAGATTTTGATTTGTATTCATGTTAGTTAAACATTCCTTTAAGCTTCTATCCTAATGTTACATTTCTAGACTTAGAACCTTGAATAGAGATGACAATGGTGTTAGCCTTCCTTAGTTGATCATGCAATTTACTTTGTAGAGTTTATGGTGTTTTCAATAAGATATTATAATGTATATGATTTTATGTAGATGATGATATATGACAAATATCCCCTTATTTAGTTAGATGTTTATATTATATGGGGTTACATAGGAATTAGTTATATTGGGTAATGAGTCGGTCTACATCAGGATTAGGTGTTGCCCATCCATTAAGAGTAATATATTCCTATATAAAGGAGGTGTGTATCATTTTGAGAATGTCTTATGTGACTTGAGTCCTCTACTTGGTAAAGTATATTGGAGGTACCCCCCTTGAAGTGGAGTTTCCATATTGGGAGATCATGGAGTTATTCCTTCCTTAAGGATTAGTGTATGATGTTTCCCCACCTTAAGGGTAATATTATATTTATAAACATATTGAATATTAGGGCATATTGGCCCAATAATATCTCTTGTGTTTTTTATATTTTGCATATTAATTGAATTCTTCAATTATTTATATGAAGATCATATCAAGTGGTATTAAAGCATCAATATGTGCCAAAATTAGGTTAAAACCCTAATTTTTAAGATTTTTCAATATCTTATAAATGGATGGGAAATTGTTTTCAATTTTTTTTTTCTAGAGTTACAAAATAGTGCAAGGAAGCTATAATCCAAGTTTCATAATTTTTTGATTTGTTTTAAGGAAGTTATGGATCTTTTAGGGTTTTCCATAAATATGCTCCATAGGTTGCAATTTTTAGAATTTTTTACATTTTCAGAAAGAGCTCAAATTATAATTGGGATTTGTTTTCTGTATTTTCTAATTTGAGGCCAACATTTTGGAAAAATTGGTAGGTCAAAGATTGGTTAAAAGAGTTTGTTCTTGAAGCCTTACTTTTTGGTGAATCATGTGGTTACCAAAGTTTTCTAGAGAGGATGATATTATTGTTAGAGATTGGTTTCTTTAATTCAAGAAGGTGTTTTATAGACACGAGTAATGGAAAAAAATTTATGGTGCACTTAATGGTAAAGAAACAAGATGGTGGTTCTCAATGAATTCTAGAAAATATGTTTTTTTTGGGAAGAAATGGAATAGTTTATCTTAGATCAATGGGATGTAAAAAAATAAGATGATGAAGAAGAAAAATAAGAGGAATAAAATAATGGTAACGAGGAAAAGAATGTAGGTGATGATGATGATGATGAGGCTACAAATGATTTACAAGAAGAGGTAGAGGATCATGATGAGGAACAAGAAGAGATGAAGTATAATGGTTCAAATAGTTTAGTTCTAAATAAATAAAATTCAATATTTCAATTCCATGGATGCATTCAAAATAATAAAGTCAATGCTCTATAAATCTTAATACTAAGTATAACTTCATCAACATGGATCTAGCTCAAAACTTGCATGTTCAAGCAAGGAAGCTCAAATGAATGGTAAGAAAATTCATTTTTTTAATATTTGAAACTCTCTATTGATAAATATGTTTTGCATTCATATTTTTAATGCATTGGATATGGATAGTTTGGTACAAGAAAAAGAAGGTGACCTTGCAGGATATCACAATTGAAGAGAACAAAGAAAGCTCAAGATAAAACACAAGGATATATATGAAGATGGAGAAGAGGAGAATATAGATGACACAAATGAAGTGAAATAAGAATATGAAGAAGAAAAAACAATCTACCTACTCCAAAGAAACAAACAATAGCAATTGAAAAGGTTGAATAAGAAAAAATAGAAGAACTTGTTAAGGATCCTAATTTTGTGACATATAGACATTGTACGTACCCAAAATTGTAAGGTACTGTACTGCCGGAACAGTGTAACAAGTGCCCCAATGATGATACAGGTCTCCTCGCAAGGTGTTCGGGATCCAGAAAAGCCCTCGGAGTATGCGTTAACATCCCGCATGCCCCGCTTAGCCCCCGCGCCCTTTGTTTTCCCCTTTTTCCCTCTTTCCTTGGCCTCTTGATCTTCAGTGACGAAACCGCCGCCCTGCAGGGCGGCGGTCCTGTAACCGCCACCCTGCTCAGAGCGGCGGTCCTGCGCGCGTTTTCCAGAACGTTCTTTTGACGCGACTCGCGTGAAATATCACGATTCACCAGCTTTTCCTTGCCGACTTGAGCATGCATTTATGTTTTTGGTCCCCTGGAATAGTGTTTTTCCTTTGTTTATTGTTTAGGAGTTCAGTTTGGTTTTGATTTTTGGGTGATTGAATTCCTATAAATGCATGGCTTGTGCTCAAACAAATGGGAAGTTTGGCTGGATTTTGAAGACTGATCTTTGCTCTCATCTCCTCATTTTTAGTATTTTAGCTTGTTATCTTGTTTAGAAGTCCCATAGTTTCAATTCACTTGCATCTTTAGTTAGATTGCTCAGCTGTTGGTAAGCCACATACCCATCTTGTGCAGGCAGTGCTGTCATTTCATCCAATCGGCCTTGAAGCTTGCCTCTGAATTTCTCTTTGCTGTAGATTTAATTTTATTGTTGCTTAGAGTTCTTAGTTTAGTTCATTATATGCTTGGTTAGCATTGTTCAGCTGTTGGTAAGCCACATATCCAGCTTGTGCAAACAGTGTTGTTATTTTATCCAATCCATTGGAACAGAATAGCTTAGGAAGCCATTAAAGTTGCAGGTTTTTCTCTTCGAATAAGATAGTTACAGGTTCTGGTCGCTTCATGTTGCATGACTCGCAGTAAAATCCCGCTAGGAATCGCATAAGCCAAGCTCTGTACTCTTGCACTGTCCCTCTCCTACTCGCATTTTCAGTCTGCATTCTGAGCTGTCCTTGTCCCAAAATCTACTCCTATCGGTGCTAGCATTACACGCTTTTCTGGATCCACGTGAACATGAAAGAATGAGGAGATCATACTGAGGGGACGAGATCACACACACCATCGGATTCGCCACTGTTCTGCGGAATCCAGGTTTTAACTTTCAAAGTTCTAGTTAGAATCATATCAAATAGAGTAGATAAATTGCTTCATTTCAGTAAATTCTATTCTCGATATTGCCAGGGAAGCTGTGAGGATTGATAGTTTCTGAGAAACTATGATTCACTCCTCACTTCTGAGGTAGGATCGAGAATCTTGCAGATAGATTAGATGAGCTATTTTATTTATTTAGAATAATTCTACAAATCACACAGGCAAATAACTACACTCGGTTATCTTGTTTGTTTTAAATTGTTATTTAATTATTATTTCTAGATACGCTTAAAATAGTTTGCTTTCCTTAAAATTGTTAAAAGATTTCTTAGAAGAATAAAAGTTATATATATGTTTTAGATTTATTCCACGTAGTTAGAATTTGCTTCGTTACAGTTAGATTTACATTTCGTTTCGTATGACAATCACGGGACCTCAGGAGCCCAGGGAATATATATTTGAGCCAATCGTGCCTCAACCAAACCTCGTCACAACAATAGTTGACATAGACCAAAATCTCAGAATACAAGTATTCCGAACAACCACAGATTTACAACTGATCAGTTCTCAGTTAAGAGGGTTAAACATAGAAGACGACCAAGCACACACGTTTTGGTCGAACCAACCAAACTACAGATTGCCCTAGGCAAAGCACTCACATGACTGTAGAAGGGTTCGAAAGAGAACAAACCTTTGGTTGTGATCCTTTGGTCCCACAGCCGGTTGCAGGAGACACTCTCACAGACATAGACACCGGTTTAAGGATCCAAGTTGCGCGAACGCCTGTGAGATATTCTGAGAAAATCACACAGTTATTGGTCCTAAACATAGAAGCTGAGAAAGCATACGATTACTGGATACTAGGGATTAGAACTTGATTTCGCGTATGACCATAACAGGACCGCAACAACCAAGAGTCTATGGTTGTGATCCACAGATCCCACAGCCCAACGAGTCCACAAGTCAATCAGATATAGACACTAGCCTACGCACCTTGGTATTCAGATCCACTCCACTTCCACCCATCATCATCGAACAATTGTCCTTACTAGATATAGCGGCTAACGAAGCTAGAGAACTCTTGACTAGGCCATAGAATCGTCCGTAGAGTCAATTATATTCACCATCCACTATATGACCTTATCAGGAGACATACACGAAACTATCCCAAGTCATTTTCCACGTATTCCGCAACCCATAGATCGAATCACGCCAGAGCTCGATATTGATTGGAGCCTTCGAGCAGTCATCCTTGCCAATCGATCTATCACACCAGTCCAAGTTAGAAGGGCCTTCTTTGCCTTAGATTCGCAAATTCCATTAGTGCGTGTCGAAGACATTAGACTGCCTAACTAGTTTGTCTGCATCCCATGCATATTCTACCCCCACCGGCTGTCTCGGCATGACCTCGAGAGGTCGGGTACGCGGAAGAGTCACTTGTAGATTCTCACGCTCGCCTGTCGCTTTTCCGGCATACAAAATTGGTGAACCCGACGTGAAACAAACGAATCAAATTAGTGAAGTTGACGTAAAACTTCCTACTTTCTCGTTCGGAGTCATAATATCACGTTTCCTTTCACAAATCACCTTCGCTCCTTCCCATTATTCTGCGGGTATTCATATACCCCCTGAATATGTCGGGATTCGATGCATATGGCAGACCCCTCTTGGGTCTTGAGGCATACTATGCCCAACAGAATAGGCAATCATCACCCTCGCTCTCAGTATGGGGTGACAACTATTCAACTAATCAGTTGTCAACACAAACCCCAAGAATCAGATATAATTCATCTTTTCAAACTGAGGAGTTAGATCAACCCCCTCGAACGCAACAAACAGAGCCTTCAGGTTCAAACAATATGACGTTTACCGGAGAATCTGGTTCGTCTCCTCAAATGCTACTTAGACCACAAATTAGTAGGCAATCAGATCCATACCTGGTCTTAGATGATGGACAGTCAATACGTTATCCTAGGAGTGAACAACGCTCCCGGGGTATGTACCCACCTATAGGAGGTTTACAAATACAACCCGAGATCTCTTTTCAAGAAAATACCTCTATGCCACTGCATATAGGAAATACTCTCAGAGAAACTTGGCAAGATAGCGATCAGTTTATGACAGGATATCACGTACCTATACAACACCAGGGTATACAACAAACGCCGCTCAGGCAAAACACCATGACTTCACCAAATGAAGTCATTTCAACGTTAGTAGAAAAAGTGAGAGGGTTAGAACTGGCTCAAGCAAGTCAAAATTCTCCGTTCATACAAACAGGAAGTTCCAATCCTCCATACCACCCTGGCCAAGTAGATCTCCTCACAGGAGTAGGCACGTTAGGCATGCCTCCTCACTATCCACAACAAACGCCAACAAGGCCCATCATCTCTAACACCATTCCTCCCGGTCTAGTATCAAATAATCCATTCCTAGACAATACCCCGTCATACTTAAACATGTACTCCAAATCACCACAAGGAGATATTTTCTCCTCTCCCAGCATGTTTTCTCAAACACAGGGACCTCCTTATGCCCCTACCAATGCATACTCTGCACCGTATCAACAACCTATCCCACCACCACTCCCTCAGCAACCACCATCAATGGTCGAAAGCTATGCGATAGGGACTTATTCAGAATATCTGAAGGAACCCTTAGACTTCACCATACGAAGCGTCATGCTTCCAAGACCTCTTCCTGATTTACCCAAGTTCAAGGGTGAGGGAGATCCAAACGCACATATCAAAGCTTACGCTACAGCCATACGAGAATTACTCCCTTGGGATGGGGTTGTTGCTAAAATATTCCCCAAAACCTTGGAAGGCATTGCTCTCGACTGGTATTACAGGATACCTGAAGCCTCCATCCATTCATTTAAACAACTCGTGTCAGAGTTCATCAAAGCCTTCGACATGAACAAACTGTTGAGAACAGGAATCAGGGAATTCTTGCACATCAAACAAGAACACAACAAATCTGTCGCCCATTTCATCCAGAGGTGGCGTACAGTTCTTTATTCTTCAGCAAGTGCTCCAAACATGGATCAGATGGAACTATGAGATTTATTCCTTCATTCTCTCAGCAAGGAGGTGAAGGAAGAAGTCCAGAAGTTCCCACTAAGAACTTACGATGAAGTACTTGAGAGCGCTCTTCGAATAGACCAAGCAGCGATAGATAGTGGTCGTAAGACATATGGAACAAACGGGAGGTTAATCACCTCCACTCAGAACACTACAACTATCACAAATGTCAATCAAGGACCCAAAATCCTTAACAAAAATCGTGGGGTAACAACGGATGGGGTAACCGACCAGCCCAAGAGGGTAAATGTTGTTAATACTCCGTCACAAACAAACAACCAACGAAACAACAACTTTACCCTGACAATCAATACAGTGGATTTTAACCATCCACAACAACAACAACAACGGCGAAATCCCATACAAGGGCCAAGCCAAAACTCATTTGGTTATCAAAACCAAAGTCAAAGCCAAAAACAACAGATGCAAAACTTTAATCCTAATAGGCAACAGTTTGATCAGAATTTTAGGCCACAATACACACCAAACCAACAAAATAGGAATTACAATCCCAATTCTTATTGTGGTTTCCACAAAATTCGGGGTCACGATACTAGAACGTGCCGTGACTACAATAAATTTATGCAACGCTTGCCAGAAGAACAAAGACAGTTCTTCACAGATTTTTTTTTTGGCAGATCCCGTCTCATCATCACCAAATACGTTTGCAGGGGCAGTTTCCCCTCAGAATGCTCCCCTCAATATCTTTAACGATCTGCTCCCAAATCATGATAGCAATAGGCTGAATCCAACTGGAACAAACAAAGGTGCAATGACGGGAAACAATGATCATGAAGCCTCGACTTCATTAAATCCATCAGTTGCGCCACAGTTAGGAGTTCAACCAAGACCCAAGATAGTCAGTTTGGTAGAATTAGACGCTGAACTACCTATCGAAGCTATAACAAGAACACGAGAGTATTTCTCTCAACCGAGCCCAAGTCATCTGCCAGAAACAGATAAGAGTCAGCAAATAGTAGAAAAACCCGTAGGTGCCTATGACTTAATTAGCGACCTAACAAAGACCTTCTCACACATTTCATTTTTGGACTTACTAAAGAACTCTCCCCCTCACAGAGCTGCTCTTTTAGAAGCATTAGGTCTAGGCCATCTAATTAACATCACTCCACCTCCTGAAACACAAGTAAATCACGTAGATTTTGATATCCACCCTCCGGGGCAGCCGGACAAGGATGTCGAATTCATATTCGAAATAAGTAAAATGCCCACAGATGCTGAGATTGCACGCCGAGGTGATCCAGCCTTACACCTACAAGTATGGGTTTATAATAACTATGTAAAACGGGCAATGGTTGACGATGGGGCCGCAGTTAACATAGTCCCTTTCTCTTTCCTCCAAAAACTTGGATATGGGGAAACAAACTGTTCCACTACTCGAAATACATTGAGAGGCTATGATAGCCTTAAAGCCACTTCGATAGGAACTATAATACTGCCAGTCACCTTAGGGCCCAAAACAATCTGACTGAGTTTTATATTATAGATCGGGAAACTAATTATAATATGATACTCGGCCCTGACCATGGATACACCGAATGAAGGCAATCCCTTCTACTTTATTTCAAGAAGTAAGATTCTTGCATCTAGGAAAGGTATTTGTAGCCAAAGGCGATCCAAAACCTTTCGATTTGCACCTAGCTGATTTAAAGAAAAGACCAGGGGTGCACTCAGAATTTGAACTTCCAACAAACCAACTTAATAAACCCACTGACCCAAAACCAGAGGAAAAGTTGGTACCTACAACGGATCTTGAAACTACCAGCATAGCCAAAACAATCCCAAACCCCCAAAGATAAAACTAAAGAAACAGTATCATTAGGGACTACTGCAAAAATCATTGAGTTGATAGAACAAGATTCACCAATGTTCTTACCATTTGATTCAGTAGGCATAGGATTTTCCCTAGGTGTTGGTTCCCTTCCAGCAGAGGACCTCTGTATGGTAGAAGTAGAGTGCACAAACGCAGCAGATGCCCTAACATCTATACTCCTGGCTAAGTATTGGACTCTCCATTTCGATGGGGCTAAATGCCGTTATGGAGTGGGGGTAGGTATAATTCTTACTTCGCCCGATGAGAAAGTCCTCCCATTTGCCTTTAAGTTAAACTTTGAATGCACAAACAACGACGCTGAGTACGAAGCCCTCCTCCTTGGCCTTCACCTTAGCCAAAAGAATTGGTATTGATAACATTAGAGTCTTGGGAGACTCGCAATTAGTGACAAACCAAGTTTTTGAAGTATATGAAACCAAAGCCGAACACTTGCAGCTTTACAAAGAAGCCGTGTTAAATTTAAGCAAGACATTTAACTTCATATCCATTGAAGCAATCCCGCGAGAGAAAAATCTTCTCGCCGACTCGATAGCAACCTCAACATCACGCTTTACTCCAAGCAATGAGTTAGAAGATACCCAATTCACGGTGTCCATTCGTGATGAACCATTGATAAAAATAATTACAAATCCTCTTTTAAGCGGAAGTGAATCTACCGTCCCAGACCGTATTGATAGTGATGCGGCTACTTTGGATTACTTAAATGCCTATGCAACACTACATCTCTCCTATCACATACTAGATTTATCCTTGATTCCACATTCGTCTTCCTACTTCGGAAATCCCGTAACGGATCTTCCCTCACAAATGGAATCCTAACATATACGCGGTAGAAAATAGGGATGATTTGGATTTACCTCTAGCACCACTTGAGTTCGAAGAGGGTAACTCCTCTTTGATCAAAGAAACAATTGATGTCAACATCGGGACAGAAGATGAACCGAGAATATTGAAATTAGGATCATCCTTAACCCTAGAAGAAGTGGAAATACATACTCAGATTCTCAAAGAACATCATAAGGCGTTTGCATTTAATTATAAAGAGATGACAAGAGTCGCACCCCACATTGCGGTGCACAACCTTGTCACTAGATCAGATGCAAAGCCAATTAAACAAAAATCAAGACCCATGAAGCCCAAAGTAGCTCTCATAGTAAAAGAGGAGGTAATAAAAACTCCTTCAGGTAGGATTCATCAAGCCAATTGACTACTCCCAATGGGTATCTAACATCATTCCCATTCTCAAGAAGAATGGAAAGATACGCATCTGCATAGATTTTCGAGATATCAACAAAGCGTGTCCTAAGGATGACTTCCCATTACCATCCATAGACGTTATTGTTGATGCAACAACTGGTTTTGAACTTTTGTCTCTCATGGATGGATTCTCGGGATACAATCAAATCAGAATATCTGAGCAAGATCAAGCTAAAACCACGTTTATAACTCCTTGGGGAACCTATTGCTATGTTGTTATGCCATTCGGTCTCAAGAACGCCGGTGCTACGTACCAGTGGGCCACAACATACATATTTCACGATCTAATTCATAAAATCATGGAATCTTACGTAGATGACTTATTGGCTAAAGCCAAGAAGTGTTGTGACCATCCCGAAGTACTCCGCGTCATTCTTTCACGTCTAATAGAATATGGAGTCACACTAAACCCAGAGAAATGCGTCTTTGGTGTAACGGGAGGGAAGCTCTTAGGTTATATCATATCGTCACGAGGAATAGACGTTGACCCAACCAAAATTCGGGCTGTCCTCGAAATGGTTCAACCTTCAGATAAATATGGAATCATATCATTTCTTGGAAAGTTGGGTGCAATCCGAAGATTCATCCCGGACTTAAGCTTCGCCGTTCATCCAATCAACAATTTACTCAAGAAAGACTATAGCATTAATTGGACCAAAGACTGTAATGAAGCCTTTGTTGCAGTTAAGCGTTTCCTTTTATCGCCACCTACGCTAATGCCACCTAAGTTAGATCGACCGTTAATTCTATATTCATGAGCTACTAATGTCTCGCTGGCCTGTATGTTGGCCCAAGAAGACGATAACAAGAGAGAACGTGCGATTTATTTCATTAGCCGAACGCTGCTCGACTATGAAACACGCTATACACAGGCAGAACGAGAATGCCTTGCCATAGTCTTTGCTACTAAACACCTAAGACATTATATGCTGAATCAAGAAACGAAGGTCATGGTAAAAACGGACCATTTACGGACTTTTCTCACACAAGGGTCATTGTCTAAAAAGGTTGGACGTTTTATAACCTTAATGGGAGAATTTGAATTAACATTTTTAAATCAGAAGTCAGTTAAGGGACAAATCATCGCGGATTGGTTAGCTGAAAACCCATTAAATGGAGGCGATTTAGTAGATTTAGACTTTTCAGATGAATGCGTATATTATATCGAAGCCCGACCCTCTATCTCTGAATGTCTTTGGTACACTGATATCATTAACTATATCATGGACCATACGTATCCAGAAGGAGCTACACCACAACAAAGAAGACGGTTACGCATTATCGTAGCTAAGTACGTCATTATAGAGCAAGTGTTCTATCGAAAAGCATTCAATGGAATGCTCCTAAGATGCGTTGACACATAGGAATCCAAGAAGATTCTCCATGAATCTCACAGTGAAATATATGGAGGACACTTCGGTGGCCATGCCACCGCTCAAAAAATACATCGAATGGGATATTTCTGGCCCACTCTAGAACATGACGCAATAGAGTTTGTACGTAGGTGTCGTAAGTGCCAAGAATTCTCCCACGAGATCCACATGCCAGCACAAGCTCTACAACCAATCGCAACTCCATGGCCCTTTTCTACATGGAGTCTAGACTTAATAGGGAAATTCTCTCCCTCATCCACAGACGGCCATAATTTTATAATCATGGCCACTGAATATTTTACCAAATGGGTGGAGGCCATGCCTCTTACTACTGTACTTGGTTCTGTGATCGCCAAGTTCATTTTGAACCAAATCATTTGCAGGTACGATATCCCGCAAATCATTATCTCCGATAATGGAACTTCTTTTAAAAATGAAGAGGTTTGCGACCTATGTAATAAATTTAAGATAAGCCATCATACAGCTTCCTTGTATTATCCCTCAAGCCAACGGACAGGTTGAAGCAACAAATAAGACACTGAAAGCCATTCTCCTTAAAACGATGAAAGAAAACAAACGAGATTGGCATTTAAAGTTATATCCGGCCTTGTGGGCCCACCGAACCTCAATAAGAACACCAACGGGAGAAACTCCTTTCTCGCTAGTATTTGGGGCAGAAGCAGTTCTCCCGCTTGAAGTTGAAATACCTAGTCTCCGCATTTCACTACAAGGGATTCTGGATGAAGACGCTTACAGAGAAGCATGTATTTCCCAACTAGAAAGCCTAGATTAAACTAGGTTAGATGCTGAACAGCGGCATAGAGCTTATGCTGACTGAATGTTCCGGAAGTATAACAAGAAGGTTTATGAACGCGACATATATGAAGGTGATCTAGTCCTAAGGCTAGACAGCCGGATCGACAAGAAGACCGGCGAAGGAAGGAAATTCCGGCCCAAATGGTTGGGCCCATACTGAGTCATGAAGGACTACGGAAATGGTGCTTACCTCTTATGTACGCTAGAAGGTGAGGAATTTGGCGAAACAGTCAATTCCCTACACCTCAAGTGATTCTACGCATAAGCAACTAGCACTACTTGTATAATTATCTACATTGCATCTTCATATAGATTAAGATCATTTTGTCCACTTGTTTCTTACATAAATTGTGATCAAGGAATCTATTCTCAAAGAAATTCATTACAAACTCATGATGTTTGTTGGCATAAAGATCTTTAATCATACCTCTTCATTTTTGTGAAATCATCGATATCATTTCAGAATCTTTTATCAAATAAAATCAAACATGACAAAGTCTTAACGGTAACCATACCAAGATCTGCAAGTTTGTTCTCGCTTTGATTTCTTCTTAGGATAGGTGTCTTGCCTATGGTCTGTTCTAGAAGCTTCATGGTGTCACATCTATCCCATATATACATCTCTTTGGAAATAAGCATATACTGACATTTTACTCAAATAAGCAAATCAAAAAATGATTAAACAGAAAATTTTATTTTTATACATTTCCTTGCCCCACCAACCTTCGGTGATGAGCTTGCGTCTCTTACTAGTGACGTAGGGTTGGGAAATGATGGAAATGCCCTTACTCGCTTATGCCTTGCCCACGGTGATAAACCCACGCTTCTTACTAGTAGCATGGGGCAGAGTATAGAGGGTCCTCTTGACATAGCCAAACGTTAAAAGGTCATAAACAAACAATTCAAACTTTGAGTCAAAAAACGAATGAATCAGATGTTCAAAATTCCAAGAGAGTTAAAATCCTAAAAAAAACACAAATTTTGTCTACTATGTGGCCATCTATAGGTCTAAGTCTAGATAAACCACAAAGCAAGTCGCATCCAAAACTATGAAGTCACTCGAGTGGAGTTGGCTTGTAGCTTCCAATTTGGTTCCGCCAAGGCTTTGTCTGTCTTTCATCACTATCATTTCACCACTTTTCACAACTTGCGCCCTTCTTGGCTCTTGGTGATGAGCCCTCGCATCTTACTAGTTGCGTGGAGTTAGGAGTGGGGCAAGTTAATCTGTTCATCATACTGGTTATTTTCATCACTTTGCCAAAACAAACATGAGGTATCCAAATTGCTCACAGAAGCTAAGATTCAAAATCACAATATATCTACATTATCATGTATCAGCATCATGAAACACAAAAAGAAAGCAAACATTTACATCATCTGTTCTCCATTGCATACATATAAAAAGCATACAAACATACATCGTAGTATACACAAGGAAACTGGAAATAGAAAGGGAAAACATGAGTGCCAAGCTTTTGATCCAAAAAAGAATGCATATATATAAATAATCAATGTTTATATACAATGCCATCATGCTCTAAGCATGGTCAAAATGCTCAAAGAGCCCGTGATATACAAAGAATATATAATACAAAGTACACGAGGGCCAAGAGGCCTCTCAATCCCTACGCGACCCCTCCGAAGGTGCACGCCCACGCCTAGGACTCCGGCTGCACCGACGCTCTAAATGTACAGAAGGCTCAGGGTCCTGAGGGGCAGCCGCGGTCTCACCACGAGAATGGCTCCTCATGAGGTGCTCAGCCGTCCTGTAGCCCGCTAACTCTGTACGGAGGGTCGACACCATCCTGGCCACGTGCCAAACGGGAGCGAAGACATCGGTATGCCTACCGGCTACTGAGGGCTCCCCGACATCTACGGATAGCTCCGTACGTGGGTCCTATCCATGGGGATCATCAGGGAATCGGTACATACCCTGCGGATCAAATCCCGCCACTCGTCAACAGTCTCTGCAAACAAAGGAGAAAAACGAATTAGAAACCAAGCAAGAGGCTAAAAGATACAAGATAAAAACACAAGGAGAGATAGCAATTAAAACAAATCCTAAATTAAATAAACATTAAAAGGGAGAAGGGTAACTTACTCGGATCCCCAGGCATCCAAGATGGGTCGCTGGGGCCGGCACCTGCCGCGGATGCCGCTGCCGACTGAGGGGCTACTCCCGTGGCAGGGGCAACATGTCGCCCTGCAACTGACTCATCCTCTCCGCCATGGCCCTGAGAGAGTGGCTCCTCTGAAACTAGAGTGTCCTTCTCTGCGCTCTGCTCAGCCCTCTCTGCCTACATAATATCCTGAGTGTCATGCCACTCAGGATCGCTGTCCTCGGTCTCCTCCTCTGTCCCTCCCTCCGTGAGCTCCTCAGAGTCAGAATCAATATCTATAGGGTCATCGCTGCTATGAGCAGGACCCGCAGCAATCTGAAGCAAAGGTGCCCGAGGCGCACAGGCTCTCTCCTCTAGCGCGAACTATCCTCCTGGCTGCAATAGGAATGCCAGGAGTGATCGCTGTCTAACCACGGCCTCTAGGCCCCCCCTCTAGCCTCGCGGACTGATCTGTAAACTGGCGCCACTGGGAGAAGCATGCCCAAATACAGTAGAACGAACTGCTGAGGAACCCGGCCGAAAGGATGTACCTCTACTCACCCCACTCGATCAATGAGCTGCCCTGTGGTGGAGCAGGAGATCAGGGTAAGAGTCTCCTCGCCCCATATGCCGGCCATAAGCCGGTACGGTGTCGCCTCCATGTCTGCAGTAGTGAGGGAGGAAACTGGCTGATGAGGTGCTCTGAGCACCGACATATCTGTCCATCTGGCTGCCCTCACAGCCCCAGGATCTACCACCTCCACGCCTCTGCCATAAGGGATAAAGCATGCTCATACACCCAACTCATGACTAAAGTCGGGTGGCTCAATGACTGTCCCTGTAAACGGACCACCCTGTATAAATCATGGTAGGTGGTCCCCAGAATATCTGCATCCCCAGGCGTATATCCGTCCGTGCCCCTCTATCTGCGCAATGATGGGGGCCCAACAATATAACAATGTATCCCCTCCCTTGTCCCCGATCAGTCTCGAGGCAAGGATCCCCATGACGGCCTGTCGAAGTACGGGGATAGGCAAAGAAGGAATGGATCGAACTCTCACTCCCTTCTTCGACCTCGTGGAGATAACTGCATCTCCCATATATGCTGCCCACTGTGTAATCTATGCCTGTGAGCCTGTTGTCTCCAATGTAAGTCTCCTCCCAATGATTGAGAACTCCCAGAATGCGGTAGACATCCTCGAGTGTAATGGTCCACTCACCACGGACCCCTGGCAGTCAGAAGGTGTTCCGATATGCATCCCAATAAGAAAATAAGTCACAAAGGATGTGACTCGATGGTGCAACATGGGGCACGCACGATATGCGCAATATGCCGGCCCTCTGTAGTGTGTCCTCCTCGTCCTGTGAAAGGGCATCCAGTACCCTTGAGAGCCAATCACACTCTCTCTCCCTGCTCCATCTAATGTACTCCGCTCTCCGCCTGCATACACCCAAAAACACACAAAATAGAGCAAGTTAATATCCGAACAATGCCGAGAGAGCCATAAAAATGCGTGGAAATGCAAAAAAAATACAAGTGTAATCTTAAATTTAAGTTCCTTTTGCATTCTGTGCAAAAACCGCCGCCCTGAGCAGGGAGGCAGTTTTTTAACCACCGCCTTAAGGGAGGCGGTCGTGTAACCACCGCCCTGAACAGGGCGGTGGTCGTGTAACCACCGCCCTGGCCAGGGCGGCGGTTGTGGTCCGAAAACCCACGCAGGTTTTTAATCTTAAAAAGCCTACAAACAAGCAAAAAATGACCATTTGACCTAAAAATGGAGCCTACCCAGTAGGCGCCCCCCCCTAGGTGGACCTTTTGAACCTAACATTTTCAAAAAATAACCCCCCCCATTACGACAAATTTAACATTTCAAATTTAAAGGGGGGAAAAACACAAAATTGAAGAAAACCAACCTGTGATCTAGCAGGGCGGTGTTCCGCACGTGAAGGCATGATCACGATCTCGCTGCGGACGTTTTGACTCTACTCACGCAAGAAACCGTCACTGTGGGTCCCAGAGCTCAATATCAATCAAATCAACTCGCGCGCAAATGAATAGGAAAATGGTCCCACTTTTCATATATATAGCACCCTGATTCGTTTTAAAAGACTTTTTCACAGGTTTGGAGCACTGATGGAGGTAAGTTCCTATCCCCGCATGAATGGTACGTTCTCATTCCCTATTATTTTAGCGTTTATTTTCCAAGTTATTGTATCTATCTGCACTTGAGTTCTCTTTTCATTTTGCAGGTAGCGGGAATTTTGGATGGCGTCATTTCAACACACGGACGAGTAAGGTATAACTTCTAACTCCCCATTTTGGGACTTGCCATACTCGGACCCACCGTTTTATGCCTCTTCATGGTTAAAACACTTCTCCGAGGGGGTAATATGTACGTACCCAAAATTGTAAGGTATTGTACTGCCAGAACAGTGTAACAAGCTCCCCAATGATGATACAGGTCTCTTCGCAAGGTGTTCGGGATCCGAAAAAGCCCTCAGAGTATGCGTTAACATCCCGCATGCCCCGCTTAGCCCCTGCCCTTTGTTTTCCCCTTTTTCCCTCTTTCCTTGGCCTCTTGATCTTCAGTGACGAAACCGCCACCCTGATCAGGGCGGCGGTCCTGTAACCGCCGCCCTGCTCAGAGCGGCGGTCCTGCACGCGTTTTCCAGAACATTCTTTTGACGTGACTCGCGTGAAATATCACGTTTCACCAGCTTTCCTTGCCGACTTGAGCATGCATTTATGTTTTTGGTCCCCTGGAATAGTGTTTTTCCTTTGTTTATTGTTTAGGAGTTCAGTTTGGTTTTGATCTTTGGGTGATTGAATTCCTATAAATGCATGGCTTGTGCTAAAAAAAAAGGTCTGAAGTTTGTCTTTGAATCTCTCTTTGCATTAGATTCAGCTATAATTTTTCTTAGAGTACTTGTTTTAGTTCATTTGCATGCTTGGTTAGCTTTATTCAGCTGTTGGTAAGCCACATATGCAGCTTGTGCAAGCAGTGTTGTTATTTTATCCAACCAGGACTGATCTTTTGCTCTCATCTCCTCATTTTCAGTAGTTCAACTTATTATCTTGTTTAAAAACCATAGTTTCAATTCACTTGCATGCTTAGTTAGTATTATTCAGCTGTTGGTAAGCCACATATCTAGCTTGTGCAAATAGTGTTGTTGTTTTATCCATTCCATTGGAGTAGAAGTAGCTTAGGAAGCCATTAAAGTTGCAGGTTTTGCTCTTCAAACAGGATAGTTTCAGGTTCTGGTCGCTTCATGTTGCATGACTCGCAGTAAAATCCCGCTAGGAATCGCATAAGCCAAGCTCTGTACTCTTGCGTTGTCCCTCTCCTACTCGCATTTTTGGTCTGCATTCTGAGTTGTCCTTGTCCCAATATCTACTCTTGTCGATGCTAGCATTACACGCTTTTCTGGATCCACGTGAACATGAAATAACGAGGAGATCATACTGAGGGGACAAGATCACACACACCATCGGATTCGCCACTGTTCTGCGGAATCCAGGTTTTGGCTTTCAAAGTTCTAGTTAGAATCATATCAAATAGAGTAGATAAATTGCTTCATTTCAGTAAATTCTATTCTCGATATTGCCAGGGAAGCTGTGAGGATTAATAGTTTCTGAGAAACTATGATTCACTCCTCACTTCTGAGGTAGGATCGAGAATCTTGCAGATAGATTAGATGAGCTATTTTATTTATTTAGAATAAATCTACAAATTACACAGGCTGATAACTACACTCAGTTATTTTGTATCTGTTTTAAATTATTGTTTAATTGTTATTTCTAGATACGCTTAAAATAGTTTTCTTTCCTTAAAATAGTTAAAAGGTTTCTTAGAGAAATAGAGGTTATATATTTTTTAGATTTATTCCATGTAGTTAGAGTTTGCTTCGTTACAGTTAGATTTATATTTTATTTTGTATGACAATCACGGGACCTCAAGATCCCAGGGAATATATATTTGAGCCAATCGTGCCTCAACCAAACCTCGTCACAGCAATAGTTGACATAGACCAAAATCTCAAAATACAAGTATTCCGAACAACAACAGATTTACAACTGATCAGTTCTCAGTTGAGAGGGTTAAACATAGAAGACGACCAAGCATACGCGTTTTGGTCAAACCAACCAAACTACATATTGCCCTAGGCAAAGCATTCACATGACTGTAGAAGGGTTCGAAAGAGAACAAACCTTTGGTTGTGATCCTTTGGTCCCACAGCTAGGAGCAGGAGACACTCTCACAGATATAGATACCAGTTTAAGGATCCAAGTTGCACGAATGCCTATGAGATATTCTGAGAAAATCACACAGTTATTGGTCCTAAACATAGAAGCTGAGAAAGCATACGATTACTGGATACTAGGGATTAGAACTAGATTTCGCGTATGACCATAACATGACCACAACAACCAAGAGTCTATGGTTGTGATCCACAGATCCCACAGCCCAACGAGTCCACAAGTCAATCAGATATAGACACTAGCCTACGCACCTTGGTATTCAGATCCACTCCACTTCCACCCATCATCATTGAACAATTGTCCTTACTAGATATAGCGGCTAACGAAGCTAGAGAATTCTGGACTAGGCCAGAGAATCGTCCGTAGAGTCAATTGTATTCACCATCCACCATATGACCTTATCAGGAGACATACATGAAACTATCCCAGGTCATTTTCCACGTATTCCGCAACCCATAGATCGAATCATGCCAGAGCTCGATATTGATTGGAGCCTTCGAGCAGTCATCCTTGCCGATCGATCTATCACACCAGTCCAAGTTAGAAGGGCCTTCTTTTGCCTTAGATTCACAAATTCCATTAGTGCGTGTTGAAGACATTAGACTGCCTAACTAGTTTTTCTAACATCCCACGCATATTCTACCCCCACCGGCTGTCTCGGCATGACCTCGAGAGGTCGGGTACGCGGAAGAGTCACCTGTAGATTCTCACGCCCGCCTGTCACTTTTCCGGTGTACAGACACCCATATCATCATAAGAGGAAACAATCATGGGGGAATATCGTGGAACATGAGAGAAACAAAAAAATGGATGTATTGGTCATTAGAGGAAAAAGCAATGTGGTTATACATGGGATCATAAGAGAAATAATTATGTGACAAATAATTACAATGAATATGCATAGAGCCGAGAAGGACCAACTAGGGACATGCATGGGATCAAAGTAGTGCATCATATTAGGGTAAGTGCATGGAAATGAGGGGCTAAAAAGTGGAATAAATATGTAAAATCATTGAAAACATGTGTATGTGGTTCTAAGTAACGCATTCGCGGTTTTGATTTCCAAACCAAAAGTGTGTACACACTATAATGCTTACGCATTCCTAACATTGAGTTTTTTTGGGGGGTTTTGAAGTGGAATGTGAGTCTGGGGGCATATTTCCCGACATTAATATTTATTATATTATTTATTCATAGTTTTATTATTTCTTATACTTTAAATTTATATTAGTGAATATAAGAAAGTAGGGTCATTCTGCACCTAATAGAAATGGTCTCATAGCTCCAACAATATAATCTAGAAGATAGTTTTTAAAAATATAATTTGGTCAATACTTACTCAATTTTCAGGATTTCATCATTAGACCTAAATATTTTGGGGTGTAAATTTTTTAATCGGTATCTATTTTGGGAAAATATATAGTCATTTTGTAGGTTTTTTGGCCTTTCAAATTGGTTACTAACATTTATAAGAGTATTTCGATGTGGTCAAAAGTATAGTTTACAAACCTCATAACTTCCAAAGATAGGCACTTGCTTGAATTATATGGACTTTTGATTTTCCCCATGAGTGTGGATTTGAAACCATAATTTCATCTTAGAAGTAAGGGTAACATTGTATCATAGATGAATACATATTTTACAAGACAAGACACTATCCAATCAATTATATAAATAGGTCCAATCGGTGAAGTGGATCTAAGTTATCTATCTCACCACATTGGTTGATACATTCATCTCAATAGGGAGTCAAGATATATTTCCCATACAAGATGAGTGATTGATAAAAAATCAGCATACATCAAACCCAACAAATGAAATTATTTCTCAAGAGAAATCTCTCAGTAGATAGAATATATGGAGCCCACCCCAGATCTATAGGGGTGTTTACCCCATATCTGTATAGTGGATAGGGGTGGAGAGGAGTGAGTAAATATAGGGGTCCATGAATTTGGGATGAACACTAGTTAGAGAGAGAAAGGAGAGGGATTGAAAACTAACTACATAATATGCATAACCTCTTTGGACCCTAGTTCTTTCAACTGATCAATGGTATGTCGGGGGATGACATGATTGATTGACTCTCAAAGGCTCTTATCAATGGATTTATTTTGTGAGATATAATTTTTTTTGACACCATATGAGGAGAGAGAGGGAATGATCAAGTGTGTTATATTAATTACTTTGTTACACTTCTCTGTATAGAGATGAGAGGTTCCTACCCTCCTCAATTTGGTACCAAGTTTGAAATTTGTTCCATGCTTCATCTATTGGAAGGAGACTACTTTGAGACACACAGACATATGGGCACAGGCCAATTATTAATTACTTATAAATAAAGTTAGAGGCGGGGAGGGTATTTATATAGATATATACGCTTGGTCGATTGAGTGAAAGAGTGCATATAAATGGAGGTGCACATAAACACTATGGGTCTATCTTTATGTTGATGAGCCAAAAAATTAGTTAGATAATTATCCACGATCTTGAATTTGAAGTTGAAGTTTCCATATTATAAGTTATACTTGCCATATAAATTTTGTTTTCCAATCTGATATACATATTTAATATGCCCACGTGAATAATATTCATAATCAATAATGTAGGGAAGTGACTTGGTTCCCATACAAGAAAAATGATAATCCTTTGAGCCGGATAATATAGATTAACGATAATAAGGGTTGAGCAATAAGATGATTTGTCTAAAGACCTCGTGATATCTTTGTTTGTTCAAAATAAGAACAAGAGATAACTGGTAGAGTTGGAAATTAAAAGAGTGCATCACTTTGATATCTATAATGTTCAACATAAGTCAGGGTAGGAGTTTGTGGAAAATGTTCAAGAGATTATAAGCATTGATTTCCTTTCCCTAAACCCTAAACCCCAAACTAGTTAGGGTAATTTATCCAATTGAATCCCTATTAAATTAATTATGATGATGCGATGTAATTTGAAGATGAATTGGCTTTAATAATATCATGCACATTAAATCAATCATTAGTATATAATGTTATTTGGGCTTCAATGCAACCTAATTACATCACTATTTTAAAAAAATTGTGAGATGGTACAATCAGAGAGAAAATTTGGGCCATTAGAACCCCATGAACTCTAATGTGACTATATATAATGTGATTTTGAGCACAATCTACACCACTACATCATTACACATACTGATTAGTTGATTTTTTCAACTAGAGTGTCAGTTTAGGCAAATTTGAGATATTAATCATATTTGTGACTATTTAATGTGATTTTTTATTCAAATCGACTCCCTAATTATATCATAAATAACATGTTTAGAGTTGATTGTTTAAAGAAGAGAGGAAATATGGGTTAATTTGAGCCATTTGAAACTAATTAGAAATTTATAATGTGATTTATTGCTTAATAGCCCTAATTACAACTCTGGATGAACTAATTAGTTAAAATGGTTTGAAATCAAATACGTAATTTGTGATGCAGGAACAACATGGGATAATTGGTTATATTACATAAGTTTTAATATTTTATGACTTATTAAGGGCACACACAAAGGATGGTAAATGAGAAAATGGTGCAAGGAAATTTATAACATTAGAACTTGGGCGATGTCAATGATTATGCACAGTGCTTGCACAGCTGCATTGTGAAATGGTTTGATTTCAAAATGCACACTGGTTACACAAGAACACAAGTATAATATTTCCATGAAGTTAAGGGAAAGGAAGAGTTTTTTTCATTGTAGTATTTTTTCAATGTTTGTCACAATTTCGTGGTATAGTCATGTGGGTTAAGCACAAATCCTTAGGTCAATCGGATAACTGAACACATAATATAGTGTACACTAATGACATGGTTTGTTGACAAAACATGTCAGAGGAGTGCCAAATATTAATGAAGAGAAACTATCTATGGACACATGTCACAAAAATAAATAAGGTCAACATACAAGAATATCTCATAAACTATCTTATAGATCTCTAGGAAGATCTCAAGGATTGATTATCCTCACCCACCAAATCTAAAAAATGTAAGAGGTCACGTAGAAAGACAATGTGGTGTTTTAGAGGAGTTAATGAACTCACTTCCAATGCAAAAATATCTAAAACCTAGTAAAACATAAAGGTAATTAAGTTCATTTGAGGGGCTAGAGCGCTGAAAAGTAGAGAAGAGAGCCTGATCCTGAAATAAACAAGTGAATATTATGAAGGGTTCTCAGAGAAACACCATGAATGGAGGATATGTTTTTTAAAGTCCATTAGCACATATGATATTACATGAAGCTGTCATAGAGATGATGTGGTATAGATAAAAAAAGAGAAGGGAGAGAAGATTACACAACTAAAGAATGAAAGTGGATGCAGAAGGAGGATTCCCAACATAAGGACCATATTACACAAAATATTACTATGGTGCATAAATAAGTGTACAAAAGAGGATACCCTAGTGAAAATGTGGGAGAGCAGTAGAGAAGAGTGCAAGTCAAAGAAGACTCCAAGACCATGGAGTTGAGAAGCACAAAGACAAAGTCATGCACATGACAATGTGAGAGTGAAAAAGCTATTTAAGAGCAATTATGCCATTATAGGACATTAGAGCCGAGTCAAGAGAACAACTAGCATAGGATAGGTCCTCTAGGAAGAACACCAAGAGTCTATAAAATATTCTATAAGAGATTTCTGAGATAAACAGAGAGACTAATTGCATGCATATACCATAACAGGACATTGACTAAATTAGAAGAAACCATTTAGTTTCATTCCACTTTGTTAACTCTAAAAACTTTGTTACATGGTCGATCACTACGTCGTGTCATCATTAGTCAATTTGTTTAAGCTAAAGAGATAATTTAGGCCAATTTGACATCCTAATCCTAGTTGTGACTATGTAGATGTGAATGTCGACTCAATTGGGCTTCCTAATTATATCATGCATTACATAGTTAGTTGATTGATTCAATAAGAGAAGAAATATAGATTAATTTGAGCCATGTGAAACTAATTAGAGCTTTATTATGTGATTTTTTACTTCATAGGGCTAATTAAAAATATAGACATGAATCAATTAGTCAATTCAATTGAAATTGAAGATGCAATTTGTGATGAAGGAACATCACAGGGGAATTGGATTTCTTACATAAGTTTTACAATTTTAGTTAAGTACTGACACACACAAGGATGTTGAGAAGGATAATAGATAAAGGAAATTGAAACACAAAATTTAGATGATGGCGATAATTACACAAAGATTTTGCAGATGTTTTGTGCAACAATTCAATTGTATAATGTGCGTTGATAGTCCAAAATCGTTACATCTTTGTGCGAGCTTATCAGAATCAGAGATCAAGGCATTTGCAACACTCAAAGAATTTTAGGGATTTTTTACATGGTATTATAAGGATATTCTAGGACTATATCCCTCCCTAGTTGTACATAATATTGTGGTTCACCCAGATGCAAAATATTTCAAGTAGAAATTGAGGAAAATGCATCCTAAGGTTGCATTTGCTAATCAAGGAAAAACTTGAGAAACTACTCAAATAAGGCTTTATCAAATATATATATATATATAACTCAAAGTGGATACCTAACATGGTGCCTATTGCAAATAAGACACTAGACATCCAAATTTACAATGAATATTGAGATATCAACAAATACTGTCCTAAGGACGACTTTCCCTTGCCAAATATTGACATGATTGTCAACTCTACATCAAATCATGAAATGTTATCCCTAATGGATGGCTTTTTCGGTCTATAACCAGATTCAAATTTCCAAGGAAGATCAACACAAGACAACATTCACAATACCCTGGCCTTAAGAATGTAGGGGAAACCTATTACTGCGCAATGACTGTCATTTTCTATGATCTACTTCATGATATCATGAAGGATTATGTTTATGACATCCTTTATAAGTACAAGACTAGAGTTGATCATCTAGTCATTTTGCATTGTATATTTGAAATATTGAGAGAATATAAGGTGTGTCTTAATACAAAGAAGCGTTTCTTCAGTGTTACTTCAGGGAATCTCCTAGGATTTATATTATCATGGAGGGGACTTGAAGTTAACCCTACTAGAAAAGAAATCATGGAGATGCCTCCACCGTAGAATCTTTGTCAGTTATGAGGACTCCAAGGAAAAATTTAGTTTATTTGACACTTCATATCTCAACTTGCAGATAATTACAATCATTTTAACTAAATTCTCAAAAAGGATGTTCAGTTCAAATGGACACAAGAATGCCAAGAATATTTCACTAAGTTACAAGAATATCTATCAACTCCGCCGATGCTAATGCCACTTATTCAAGACAATCCTATGTTATTATACACATCTATAACTGAACATGTAATCGGGGATTTGTTTGCGCAACATAATGACAAGGGATTAGATAAAGTTGTTTACTATCTCAATAGAACATTGATTGATCATGAACTTAGATAATCTCAGGTCAAAAAAGTATGTCTAGCAGTAGCATTCACCTTTCATAGTTGCAACATTATCTGCCCAATCATACAAAAAATATTATTACCAAGGTAGACCCCTTAAAATATCTACTATCAAGACCTATCATAATAGGCCGAATGTATAGTTGGGTGGTACTCCTAAGTGATTTTGACATAGAATTTTCCAATCAAAAATCCATAATAGGGAAATCTCTAGCAGATGAACTAGTCACAATGCCATTGTCAGACTCTAAACCACTTCATTTTGAGTTCCTTGACGAAGACTTGTTATATATTGATGCAGTTCCTTCATATATATTTTTTAGATGTATCTTACAACCTGCATGGATCAAGATTTGGTATTGTGCTATACACACTGGATGATGATGTTATTCCC
This sequence comes from Taxus chinensis, assembly GCA_019776745.2. NCBI lineage: Eukaryota > Viridiplantae > Streptophyta > Pinopsida > Cupressales > Taxaceae > Taxus > Taxus chinensis. The sequence goes on from CM034147.1 coordinate 12,813,957, forward strand.
AAATTTTACCACATTGGTTTCCCATGCACTAACAACATCATGAAGTATGAAGATCTAATAATAGGACTAGGCTTTACTATATCTTGGCAGCTCCAAGAGTTGACAGTCTTTTTGGAATCCCTTTTAATCATCAAGAAAGTAAATAGAGAATATCAGGTAAATGATGATAAACTTGTTCCTTATAAATACATGTTTGACACTCTTAAGGGTTACTTCCAACTTATAACATTTGAAAAAATTCCTCATGCACAAAAAAAATTAGTAGACGTCATGGCAACTATTACATCCTTTCTTGAATTTGATACAAATAAAACACACAACAAGTTTCTAATTGAACATATTTTGGTGCGCGCATATCATATACCGAATTCCACCCTGGTGTGTGAAATTTTTGGTCTTGAGAACCCCTGGTACCACAGCATCTATATATTTATCCAAGATATAACTTGTCCCGCTAACATGAATTCAACCCATAAAAGAGCCTTAACACAACGTGCTTTGTGCTAGACAATCCTTGTTGAAACCCTTTACAGAAGAGGATATGCTGGAAATATCTTAATATGTATTAATTAGGAAAAAGTAACTCAAACAATAGTCAAAGTGTATTTGGGTATCTATGGTGCACATACGAGCAACATGTTATTAGCCAAGAATATCTTGCACATGTGCTATTATTGGCCTACTATGAAGTATGATACATGAAAATGTGTCATACAGTGCCAGGAATATCAATGGCATGGAAATCTAACTCATGTAACTTCACAAGCGCTCAAACCTATCACTTCACCCTAGCCTTTTTCTATACAACTGCTCAACTTAGTTGGAAAAATAAAGCCTACATCCTTTAATGGCCACACATTCATAATCACCACTATTGAATATTTTACCAAGTGGATATAGGCCCTGACTCTCACCTACATCATTGGGTCAAATATTGCCTAATTCATCCTTAACCAAATCATTTTCCTCTTTGGGATCCATACATCTCTTGTCATAGACATAGGTACATCCTTCAAAAAAAAAATGTCAAGGAATTAGCTAAAATTTTCCTTATCCATCTCAAATGGCCAACTCCTTACTACCTGCAGTGTAATATCCAATCCAAATCTTCCAATAAAATGATCAAATCGATATTAGAGAAGAATGTTGATAAACATGGTCGAAATCGACACACACAACTCTATCCCACCCTATAGGTTTATCCAACCTCATTCCATACTCCAACATGAGCCACTTCTTTATCCCTCATATATGGTTCTAAATATGTATTTCCCATCAAAGTTAAGTTCCCTTCCTTCCGTGTGTCACTCCAACACTTGGTGCATGAAGAATATTACCGCTAGGAACGTCTTACAGAACTGGAACTTTTAGATAAAGGGTGTGTACATGCTCTAAACGACTTGAAATTATATCAGAATCGACTCTGACGGAGATACAACAAGATAATAAAACCAAGATAATTTGATATCAATGACCTTGTACTTAAAGAGAATCAAAAGAATACTACGAAAGAGCTCATTGTTAGCTCTGTTATATTCATTTTTCTTTTAAATGAGGACTTGTTTCCATTTTTTTTTTTGACCAATTTCTTGCAATATGTTACTTAATAGGATCATTGTTAGATTTGTTGTGTTTATTTTGCTTTGCATTTTGGGTTTAAGTTTCATTCCTCATCTTTTTGTTTATAAATTGTTTATATTGAGTTTTTATCTAAGCTCATTTTACCTTGGTTTTTGGGTTTGTTTTCCACTTTTATCTTCCTTTTTGGACCTATCATAGGTATTTTGTAACCATATTGACTTATTCATAATCAGGGTGTCTATCAATTACCGTGTGTATAGGATTCTTTTGCAATCTTGTTATTGTTTTGTAATCTTTTCTATGTTTGTTTTTCATCATAGTGTTAATTCTAAAAAGTGCAATAATACAACAGAATTAACACAAACATATAACACCACCATACATCATAAATAACAACTACACTATGAACATGTAAGCTAAGATACATCATCATTCATCCATAATAATAAAAATTATCATCTAGTATAATATACACCATCATGTCATCATCTATATAACTGCTTCAAATAGAAATCAAAACATTATATACATTAAAAATGTCCATGTACACTATATCCAAAAAAAATCATATGCATATCACATACACATGTCATCAAAGGCATCAATCTACAAAAATGTGCCATCATCATGAGGCATATATAGAAACATATACACTATATATCATATAATGAGTCAAGGGTGACTCTCCACTGCACTAGGAACTCCTTGTATCTCCTCTCCACCTATCGGTGTTGGAATCTACACTAATCAAGGTGGCCTCAATGACCATTATAATCTACCAGACCTCATGGCTATGTTTCCTACTCTCTAACTATATTCTGCGGGTATCTGACTTGTAGGAACACTGCCTCATATAATTCTGGGTAGAACCCTATCTCCTATGCTATGGAAATAATGTCATGCATCATATTGCCCATCCCTCCTGCCTCTGCCACAAGGTGTGAAACATCTCTATATATGGTTAGCTGCTGAACATGTCTAGAATATATGCATGTGGAATAGTAATCAGGAAACCCTAAATTTCTTACATTAAACTTGTCTTATTAAGAAAATGTTGATAGTGGCATACATGATGAGGATAAATCTAAAATATCTATAACCTGCAAACCCTAAAATTTCATTTTCATATCAAGGAAATATTGATAAAAAGGCATACAAGGTGTCGGTGACATTTAATTGTTGTGAAATCTCCCAACACCAATACAATGTGTGTAAGTGAGTTTCTTTACTCACAAGTGATAATACACTAATTTTATTTCTATTATTGGAAATGAGAGTGTACTCTATTTTTATATATGCTCGATAAGTGGATGGGAGATTCAGATGTGTTTATAAATAAATATTTTACTATTAAATGATATGTAGGTAAAAGACAAGTAGATTGAAGATTGGCAAAAGAGTACACACATTTAATATGTAATATAAGAGTATTTATTAAGCAATATTCCACCTACCATGTAACAATTAGATCAACAATACATATGAAATCCATGAGGGGGAGAAGTTTTTTTTTTGTTTGCATTTTCTTTTAATGGCATATTGTGACATATTTTTATATTATTTTTTATTAGCAATGTAATACTTCTAATAAATCCTTATATATGACTATCAGCCTCTCAAAAGCACCTACGGATGCTTTTGCTAGTTATATGAAAGTTACACTTACTTGATATCGACATGACATCACCAACCAAGACATGAACATGGATCAAAATAATTTATCAACATAAACCCTCACCACCCACTAAGAAAAATTGTTCATAAGTGGATCCAACGAAGTGACAAGTAGGAGGGGCATTACAAAAGACATTTCCAAATAGAACCTTTTGCTCTTTTAGTGTGTTCAGTTTGTTTTTTCTATTTACTTTTCGTTGTGTTGTTTCAGTGTGTTCCTATTTGGTGTTATTTATTGAATAAACACCTTTGCTAATGTTTGAGAAAATAAGGATTTTCAAGCTATAGAAACCTAAATTTGGCTACGTAATTTTAAGCTAAAATTGCACTATTTGTCCTATTTCTCGTCATTTCATTATAATTAGTATTTTCCTGCTAATTAGCTAAGATTCCCCTTCATCTCAGTCCATTATCAAAATTTTGTTAGTTATAATCCTCTTTTAATTAATTAATTAACCATTATTAGTTAATTAGGCCTCTCAATATCATATTTAATTAATAAACCCTCTTATTAGTTAAACCTCCCTCTCAAACCCTTCAAATTCTACTAATTTACCTCTAAATCATCTCCAAGTGGCTTCTATAAGCTTAACTCAAGGCCTATTATTAAATCCTAGTTGATTAATTAAATCACCCCCAACTTCCAAGAGTTGTTAATCTTTAATTAATCTCTTCTAATCATATGTATCCCTTTCTAATTCTACTTTTCTTTTATCCCATATTCACTAGGTTGAAGTTTCTCCCAAAATGGAAAGCTATATAAATAACCTAGTACACTATGTTTCAACTTACACCATGTCCTTGTAAGACATTACATTTGATGAGAGCATTTTCATGTTATTGGAAATCTTTGTTCAAATAAATCTCCCATTTCTACTTGGAAAATAGTAGGAAGAGAAGAACCAAAAATGGAAATCAAGCCATATTGGTGAGATCTCTTCCTCTTCCTTGGGGAAATTCCTTGATCGTGCATAGTTGTGTTCGGTTCACAAAGGAAGTATCAACAATATAATAGCACGTCCAAAAATAAAAGGAGGTTTGCATTTGATGTTTGATTTAATGTTTTATGCATGTTAATTAAAGCTTTCCTTTATCTTTTATCATGATGTTTTTGTTTTATTAAACTAAGTTATGAATCTACTTGGTGTTAGGTTCATTTCATTAACTTAGATTAGTTTCACATGCATACATATGGCATGCCTAGTGGGACACCCCTTTGTCTCATGTACGTTCTTTATTTTTTTCTTAGTTTAGACTTCATTTTTCACATGCTCATTATTTCAAAAAAATTTAAATTATTTTGTTTTTAAGCATGCATCATCATGTTTGATTATGTTGAGTGTTCCTTTTAGGTATTTAGGAGGTGAAATGTTGTCGAATTTGAGTCTTGATGAGAAAAAAATGAGCTTTATGTTATTTTTGTCTTCTACTTGTGGCCACTTGCAAATAAAACATCTGACAGAAATCAAATTTCCATTAAGTTTGATGGGCATCCAAACGTGCCCATGCTACCCTTCCACTTGCACACTAGCTCTCAACAATTCCAAGATTCCCTCTTCACACCATCGTCACTCTCCCTTTTGACTTGCAAATTATTATTATATATTTATGTACATATATAATATTAATGTATATATATTTAAAATATATAAACATGTATGTAGATCTATGTTTAGATTTGGGGAACAAAAAACTTACAATTGCACATCCATGCCATGACACCATTATAAAAGGGTGTTTGGCAAGGCACTTACAAATGTTGATATATTGTTGTCATGTTCATATGAAGGTTACATTTACTTGATATCAACATGTCATCATCAACAAGGACATAAATTTGGATCAAAATAATTTTTCAACATAAAATCTCATCACCCACCATACTAGTGTGCTCATAAGTGGAGTTGATGAGGCGAAAAGTAGGAAGGGCACTATATAGGACATTTCTAAATAGACCCTTTTTCCCAATTTGAATTTGTTAAATTTTGAAAAGGTGGTTTCTTGTGAGAATATTTTGACAAGAACTCAAATGTATTTTGGGGACTCTATGGGATTGCATTCTCGAACTATCACTCATTTGAAATATTTTCTTGGCGCTATTTTATCTTTCTTTGTTAGTTTTGAACAACCTCAACTATACAAGTATGATAGTTATGTTTATATTGTGGAAGAGTTTGAAGACCTCCTTGGGGAGTTCACAAAATCATTTACCAAATAGATTACTATTATAGAGGGCTAATGAAATACTCCCACTCATGAGTTTCTTATATATATAATGAGAAAAGTGGAGAAAGCCAATTATGTACAAGGAAAAACTCATCAAAGTGAAGGAAAAACAAATAAACAACCACAAACCTTTCTCCAAGATTCTCTGGCAACCTGAATGATGAAATTTCTGAAGTGCACACACACTTATTGAATTTCTTATGGTTGTTGGATTGTGGATACCCTAAATTGATCTCCAAATGAAGGAATGATAATGCTACGAGAAAATTGGACACAAGGATGAAAATTTGAATGGAAAATGAGCAGAGGTTGGCTGCAATTACACAAAGCTTACGGGGATTTTTTTGAAGGATATGACCTATTATTTATAACTGTAGGAGAGGCCATGGAGTCGTTGAAGGTTTTCAATGAGATCATGAATGCATATTTTGAAAATAGCATTGGAGAAGGTTATATAGGTTCGAATGGATTGAATATCCATTGTGGGGAGAAAAAATTTTGGTTAGAAATAAGTTTGTATTTGGAAAGGTGATTGTACATGCAACTTTACTACTTCCACCATTTTAGGATTCTAGAAGTGGAATTGAGTGGGTTGACTATGATAGTGAAGTGAAGTCTAAGTAGAGGATGAGTAGGTAATGCACCATTTAATTAAATAAATAGTTAATTAGATTAGCTAGGGGCCATAGGAGTATAGTTTGAGTGTAATTATAATTAATTTAATTAATTCTAAAAGGGGATGTGATATATTTAATTGAATTAAATCTTGGAGGGATGAATACTTACATCATGCAAGAATTAATTTAATTAATTTTAAAGGTTCATATGGATTAGCATATTATGCAAGTGATATGGATAAATAGTAATATGATAGAAATATGTATGTATTTTTAAGGTGTCAGCATGTTTTCCTCTTTAAAGTGTTATTATGAAGTAATAACATTTTAAAGATAGTAGACGCGTGTAGATTAGTGAGTAGAAGACAAGGAAGCATGGTGGACTTTCTTGATATGCCTCAGTGAAATATTTGGATGCCCCAACAATTATGGATGTCAAAGGGACACCCCCTCAAGTGGATGGGTGATGTAGCAAAGCGGTGGAAAATTGTTTGATAGAAATAAGGCAAGGAATAGAAAAAGAAAGGGAGGGATTTTTCTCGTAGCATTAGCATTAATTTAGATAGCGAAAGTTAGAGAAACCTTATTTTGTTGTTGCACAATAGAGTTTCCACCCTGGTTATGAAGGAATCATGATGTGTAACCCATTATGTGCATAAACAAACACACACACACACACACACACACACACACACACACACACACACACACACAACAAATAAGCAATAAAAATTAAAACAAATCGAATATACACCGTAAAAGTATGCACCATGGTTATGAGAAATCCAAAATGATAACGAAATATGTATAATTGGTCACAAAACAATATCAAAAATGCAACACAACTTGAAAGGAAGACAATTAATTATGCCCTTAATGCATGCCACAGTGATAAGTAAGCAGATTGAAATTCCCCCAAGAAAGAAGTTGAAATGCAAGGGGATAGGATCAGATGGAACAACGGAGTTAAATAAATCCTCATAAAACTCTTGTTAGATCCACATTGAAGATTGATCTGAGAATAAGAAGGGTCATTGACCCCAAGCAAGGACGCTGAAATGCATGGGAGGGAATGATTGATTTGACTTTCCCTAAGCAAGGATACTAACATGCAAGGGGAAGATGGTTTGTTGTGATAATCGTAAGATGATTGGAATGATCACTAAGGAAGGAGTTAAAAACTTGTTTTAATCAAGTTGCATTGGTTTGTTGAAATTGTTGATGTGTTTGCAAGTTTGTAGAATTATTTGATTATTTGAATGTTTTTTTAATTTTTTTGATATATGTGATTTTTTTTTATTTTGATGCGTTTTGAATTTTTTAGATTTATGGAGTCTTAGACTCAAGAAATAGGGTATAGTTAGAATAGATGAAAGCAGCGTGGTAGGGAATGTTGCATGTGTCAGAAGAAAGCATTTGAATGCCTCATAAAGTTTGAATTAGTTGATTGGATTACCCCGACGAGTGGGTGGGCATTGAAATGGAGCAGTGGACAACCATGTGATAGGATAGAGAAGAAGTCACAAAAAAACGTCTAGAGGAACGGAAAATAAAATGAATGGATTAGGTCACAAAGACCAAAAATAGGATAAATTAGGGTTTTTATGGTATAAATAGATGGGAGGGAGGAGTATGAAACATCATGAATCATTTATGCTATTAGACTCCTTTTTCTATTTGAGTGAGATTTATGATGTGATATTTGATAGAGATGGCTTGATGAGCACAACGCAAACATCGTGTAGACCACGTCCGAGAGTTTGGGTGGAGGCTAGACGAGGGTGCAACAATAAGTCACAAGAAAAACTTAATTTTATGTTGTATTCAATGTTAGTTAGGCCTATGAATAAATTGAATTCAAACACTAACACATGCACTTGAGTGCGCTAGCGTACAAGTGTATGCGATAACATTCAACTGAGGGCATGAGAATAATGAGAGAAATACGCTAGCACATTGAACATGCTAGCATCAAGGTAATGGCATGAGCGTCTAAGTGGGTGCACTAGCATTAAATTAGATGCACTAGTGTGTAAGTACATATGCTAATGTATCCAAGGTGTGTTAGCATAGTTAGGTGATTTTTACAAGAATTTTTGGAGGTTATAATAGAATAAAGATGATTTAATAATGTTTTTGGGTGATTTTTAGGAGAGACCATTTGCATTAGGCATGCGAGAGTGTCATGAAAGATTGAAATCATAACAAATGAGATTCACACGTAGTCAACAAAGACAGTTGGTTGCACTAGTGGAGGTGACAAGACTGACATATATTACACAATTTACACATATTATATTAGACCATTGTTTATTGATCGTGTTAGCCAAGTGATGTCACAATGAGAGTCATACTTTTATATTTTTGACTGGTGATATGATGACGAGCTTAGAGGATGTGCATCGGATCCTTCGAGTGCCAATATAGGGTAGACTCGTGTAGTGGGATAGGAATCCCATGCGGATACTAGGACACATATATGAGTGATGGAGGATATTCTTAGATAGGGGATGGTTATGCACTTATATGGGTGTATGGATGATGCAATGGTAACACAACTGCCCATTTAACTGATGGATCTTATCAGTGGCTATTTGTTTCCTGATAAGAATGGGTAATCTGCATGTGGAATAGTAATCTACATAGGCATAACTATTACATACCATGCTATGTAACCACACCGAAACACAAGTTAATGTTGTAAATAGTTACAGCAAGTGCAGAAGTCAGAGCTTTGCTTTACTAATAATGGTAAATCATGGTTCTCTACTCTCATAATTAAATCATCCCTGCACACGGAGATAAATATGTAACCCTACTATCTCCTCATTTTATTATATACAAATTGATTGATCTAGATCTGTATCTGTATTTGAAGCGGGTTTAATTGTCTCTAAGAGGAAACTGCTACCTACCATTATTTTTTTTGTTGTATGCAGAAGAAGAAGAAGATTGAAGATTAGGAGGCACTTCATTTAGGCGTAATGTCTCTACAAGATTTGTTTATTTCATTGTTCCTCTGCGTGAAACCCTTTGTTTATTCTCAAGACAATTTTTAATTTAACAAAGTTTTACTCCTTGACTTCCGTAAAAATTAACAATCAGGTAATTTTTTTGCGCCTTTGATAAAAATGTAGTATTGGAAATGAAAGACCAAAGATGAAAAAATAACTACGGCGAAGAATAGTGGTTCCTCAAGAATTTTAGCTTTAAAAGGCCTATCGGCCAAACATGACAATGATATGTCAAAATTTGAAAGTGCCTTGCCAAACACCCTTTTTTTAATAGTGTAATGATGTGAACGTGTAATTATAATTTTTTTATTCCTTAAATCCAAATATAAATAAATATTTATACATACATACCTATATACATATAATTTTATATATTTTAAACATTATATATATATGAAAGTCAAAAGGGAGTGGTGGTGGCATGAAGAGGGAATCGTGGAATTGTTGAAAAATAATGTGTAGGTGGAAGGGTGGCCTAGGCACGTTTGGAGGTCCATAAAATTTGATGGAAATATGATTTTTGTTATATGTTTTATATGCAAGTGGCCTGGTAGATATGTATATGCCTATTGTTTTCGCCCTCAAAATTCCCCTCTTTTTGAAGTCAAGTTTTGAAAATTTTGAGTCGGTACCTTGGAGTAATGGATCGTGTCAAGCCCGGTATTGTCTACAGTTTTCCATTCCATGGAGAACGCTTTGAAATTTGGGAGTAAAGGTGGAGTTTTTCCCTTTCTTTTTATTCTTCCACAGTCAGAATGAGGGGCGTATCTTCCATGTCAATTTTTGCCCCAACATCCACAGGTAGTACGTGGACATCTCAAATTGGATGCAGTATGACCATGTTTTAAGTGATAGCGGAAGCCTCCACGCGTCCAAACGACGCAACTCCAAGGGCAGGTCCCAAGGGATAGTCCTCAAACAAGCGCAGGTTTTCCATGTGTCCCAGGTCCAAAATGAAGACATAACAAGCCTGAATCGAGCTAAGTATGGAAGGTTCAACGGACGGCACCACGTGCCTCATCGGCGCAACTTCAAGGGTCGAAGCCAAAGGCGGTTCCCTAAACTTGCGCCAACTCTCCACGTGTCCCAGGTCCGAAAAGGGGACAAAGTTGGCTGTTGAATCGACTAAGTACAAAGAGGGTCAGCGGAAGCCTCCACGTGCCTCAACGGCGCAACTTCAGAAGTGAGACCAAAGGGTCAGTCTTCAAATGAGTGCCAGCTCACCATGTGGTCAGAGTTAAAGGAGAGTCCAGGACCGGCGGAAGGAGCCACATGTTAGCTCGGTGCCCTTTCAGGGCGCGAAGCCAAAGCGGAAACTCAAATGAGCGCCAGCTCTCCACGTGTCTAGGGTTTAACATAAGTCAAGTGGGCAGCAGGCCCGAATTAGCTAAGTATGAAGAGCCGGCGGAAGCCTCCACGTGTCTCTTCGCCGCAACTTCAAGGGAAGAATCAAGAGCGGATCTCCAAATGTGCGCGAGCTTGCCATGTGGTCAAAGTCAAAGAAGGGGTAGAGCCGACCGTTGAATTGGCTAAGTACAAAGAGGGTCGGCGGAAGCCTCCACGTGCCTTAATGGCACAACTTCAGAAGTGAGACCAAAGGGCTAATCTCCAAATAAGTGCAAGTTTTCCACGTGATCAGAGTCAAAGAAGGGGTAGAGCCGATTGTTGAATTGGCTAAGTATGGAAGGGTTTGTAGAATCTTCAATATGTCAGCTTGGTGCAACTTCAAAAGAAAAATCTGGAGGCAAGTCCCAAATGTGCATTGGGCTTCCACGTATCTAAGGTATGACATATGGCCCCACCAAATGAAAGGGACTTAGTCAAAAATGAAAAAATACTGAACTAACCCATAAAGGGACACATGGTCACATGTTTCAAGTCAAGGCGGGGGGCGGGGGGCGGGGGCGGGGGTGGGCCCTTTTTGTGTTTTGATGCAGTTGAAAAGATAAGGCAGGGAGGCAGGCCGGCGAAGCAATTTGAGTTTTTTAGCCCGCGTTGAAAAGAGGTAAAAGTATATAAGTGATCTGCGGCTCCGTCACCACTCAAGTAAAGCCACGTGTCAAGCCCGTATCAAAAGCGGGTGGGCGGGCCAAAATGTTCCAAAGTGCCATTTCTCTAAGATACACAAAATGCAAAAGGTGTCCCCAGGCCCGTTTCTGTTTAAATCTCTCCCATGTGGATGACTCAAATTCAAAGTTTGTAAAGGAAGATTGAACGGCTGCGATTCAATGCATCTGGTTTCGCTGCCAGGCATGGAAACAACCGAGACATTGGAGAGACTCAGACATCGATTTCTTGAATCAATTTTCATCATTTTTTGTAACTAAATGTAATCGTTCTTGGAACTATTTAATGACTTCTCCACACCGTTGTTAGGGTTGGATCCTGGTACTCTGTAGATGTAATAGATTCGAAGTAATCAATACAAAAGTTTTCCCTTTTCTTCCTCCATTACTCCTTCTTTCCTTGTCTGAAAATTTGTGAATCATCCATCTTTGCAGGCTAAGAAACTTTGTGTTCTTGTTTCTACGATTTCTGGAACTTTGTGTCCGTGAAATTATATATGTTTTGAAAGTGAATGATTCCATTCTGCATCTCCCTGGCTCAATACTTAGAAGGTTATACTCTGCTATCTATATTTCCTGAAAATTTCTATTATATTCTTCCCTTTCAGTTTCTTTTTTCCTCTATTCTTAGGTATTGATATTTTATCTTTGGTGTAAAACGTTTTGAAAGTGTCAGGAATTCTTAACGCAATATGAAAATTGTATATTTTTAGATAAGCTATGTGGCCTTAAATAAGGGAACCTCTCCCATAAAGAGGAGGGACTTGTTTTCTCTTGACTGTTGATTACTACAAAAGTACTATTTTTAAAAACCAAAAGTGGTGGAATAAGATCTTTGATGTTACTAGTTTCATTAACATCGATGTGGTAATAGAAGAAGGCTACAAGTGCAATGCATTCAAAGGTTCTTTTTGATGTCTACCATCAAAGGAATCTAGACAGTAAGCTCCCGACCCATATTTGGGAGTGATGACATATGGACCGATCTCGTTAGGGGAAAAAATTCCATGTTTAGTCCTTTCTAGAGTAGTGACATTTATAATTTGTTTGAGAACGAGATCACCTATATTAAATTCATGTTCCTTGACATGTTTTTAATGTGTACTTGATGCACTCTTGACAGACATGATGATGTTCAATAGCTTTTAGGATAATCTCATATAATAACTCCAATTGTGTTAGATGTTCTTGACGATAATCCTCATAAGGGATAAAATATCAAAGAGATATGCAGAGCGATAGGGATTTGAAATTTAAGGGGTGAAACTAGCTCAGAGCCATGGACTAAAAAAAATGGCATAACACATGTAGGAGTATGTATGCTATTAAGATAAGCTTAGACAGAAAGCATGATCTGGAGGGTGCCAATTCCTACCTGCTTGAGTGAAGATTTTCTTAAGAATTTTGTTAAGTGTTTTATTAGAATCCTCATATTATCTATTTCCTTATAGATAATAAGGCGAGGAAAATCTTAGTTTTATATTGAATCTTTCACATAATTTCTTAACCAAATTTTAGTTTAGACAAAATTTCCATTATCAATGACTAGCTTGTGAGGGATGTTGAAGTGACATATGATATGTTCATAGATGAGTTCAACGATTTTGTTTGATGTAGTAAAGACTAAGGGAATATCCTATACTCATTTACTAAAGTATCCAATGACTGTGATGATAGAATGATGGCATTGTGATGAACGAGGTTTGAGGAGGCCAATGAGGTCTAACCCCCGTTATGAGAAGGGCCATAAATATTTAGACGTTTGGTAAATCCTAACTAGGAATGTGAGTGAGATAAGGATGTTTTTGGCACTTAAAACATATCTTGACATATGCACAACAATATTGATTTAGATTAGGCCAATAATAGCCCATTCGTAGGATGCGTTTGGTGACAACCACACTATTAATGTGTCCACCACATATGTCTTTGTGGAATTATTGAATTGATTTATTAGATTCATAAAATTTGAGACATCTTAAAAATAGGCCATCAAATCTGCACTTGTATATAACACCACCTACAATGACATATCAGGTAGGACATTGCAGGAAAGATCACTTAACACTTTTAGACAGACTGGGGGGAATTTTGGATTCTGAGAGAAAATGAAATGTTTTAGTATACCAAAGGTCTGTTGTGTTTCTTTTGATGATATTGATAGAAGGGAATTCATTGTTGTGGGATGGTTCATAAAATTTGTGTACAACAACAAACAATTTACAAACATCACTTGATAGAGGGATGATGGATGCATGAGAAGCCATGGAGTTTGTTGCAATTTATAGAAGATTGTGGAACTATTTGTAGGGTGTAATGATCAAAGGATCCTAAGAGGAATTCAAAAATTGTTTTATATTTTTGTAGAATCTCATTTTTTACACTGATAAATTCCTTTGATTTCTGATTGATGACAAGTTTTGAATCTCTATAAATATCCAAGATTTGAATATTGAGTATGATGGAGGTTTGGAGACCCATTATTAGAGATTCATATTCTTCCATGTTTTTAGTAAATTTAAAATTTAACTTAAAAGATAGAGGGATAGGGGGTAATCAGGGATGTATAATAATGATACTGACACCTCCCCCTTGGTGATGCTTAGATCCATCAAAGAAATATTTCATTTTCATAGGAGTGTATTCATGATTGATAATGTTGATAGATTCATTAGGTATTTTTTTCATGAATTGATTGATTATCTGAGTTGAGGCTTTGGTGAGGTGATCGGTGATGTCTTTTCCCTTGATATATTTTTACAAGGTGAGTTCATGGTGAAACTCAGTGATGATCATGGGCCATCGAGTGATGCGGTTACTTCAATATGGCTTGGAGTGCATGGCCTTGAGAGGATTGAAGCTGATAATGACATAAGTATTGTGATTAATTAGGTAATGACTGAGCTTGGATGTTGCAAAGTAAAAGGAATAACACTATTTTTTGGCTTTTTTTTAGTGACTCTCATAGTCATAGAGATTTCGGATTATATAATAAATGGAGAGTTCATAAACCTTATTGTCTCGATGATTGAGAATGACACCAAGGGCATGATTATTAGTGGGTATGTAGAGGTATAATGGCTCCCCTTCATGTGGAGGTGTAAGCACAGGTGACGATAGGAGGTATTTTTTGAGGTCATAAAAGGCTTGTTGACATTTGTGTTTACCGAGTTTCTGTTAGTGCAAAATCACAACACCCCCAAATGAGTTATGGATCTGATTTTATAAGGTAGAGTCATTTGGTATGATTTTCATAACATTGGATCATTCTCCAAGCTATGGGACTTGCAAAATGGGAATGATCCTCCAGAGAAGGATAGTTCCTCTACCTAATCCTAGTGCTAAACTACTTCTAAGGAAGGAAATGTGGCTATATACACCTAATCAAACAATTCCAAGGGACCAGGGAGGAGAGAGATACAGCATGAAAATAAATAAATCCTACACTAAAGAAGTGATAACACCACGAAAAGGGAACTACTAATCACAAACCCAACTACCTAAAATGGAGAGAGGTGAGTAGTGGAGAGGATGGACAGATGCATCAAAAACCAAAGGTAAGTGTCACACAGAACACCATTTCAAACCCCTTAAAAACATCTCCCAAAACATGCACTGGACATCACAGATATGCACAGTATACCCTACAATTGTGAGAGATGAGAAGAGATAACAAAATGAGTAAATGATGAACAAAACACATCATAAAACATATTTTATTGCTCAAGGAGTTCACACAGTACACCATTAATAGGCAAGAGGTAGAGACAATTCCATTACAAAGCCAAGGGAGGAGGCCTAAACTACACATTCAACCATGGAAAAGAAAGAGAGTGGGGGGACAGGGAAGATGAATGAACAACCCTTTACGATGAATCCTACCCCTGTATTTATAGATTTGATTCAAAGAGAAGAAATATAAAGGGAATCAGGAGAAGTAGGTTGAATTTCAACCAATTTTGTTAATGCTTTTGATAAAATATGCCCCAAATCCATCTTTACTACATGATTCTTTGATTCGGCACCTTGAAAGAAGAGGAAATGGTGGAAATAGATCAAATCCAATATAGTTGTTAAGACAGATCGATCCTTGCATTGGAGGCTCCCAAAGGACGTTTCCTCCAATTTACTTCACCTAACCTCCTCAAAAAAAAAGTATTAGACCTCCATGGGGTGGGTGAGGCTGAGATTTTGCCAATGGTGTGAGATCAGCAATATTTTGAGTGATGAGTCAAAAGATATGCCCCTTCAAAGTTTGTATCAGATTCATACAAATGAACAGGGAAAAAAAGTTTAAAAATGGCCCCCCCTCTTGATATGGGACTCATGGTAGCCAAATTAGAGTAAAAATCATGTTTACAGGTCCATAATTTAGCTTTTCCCCTTTTCGTGAAATGTAAAACTCAGAAAACCCCTGCGGCCCTGAAGCTCTGACTTTTGACTCTGCTTGACCATTTTGCCCCTGCCTCCATTTCATCCTGAGACATGTGGAGATGTGGAACTTGCTTGAGCTTCTCTTTTTTGATTCACCTTTGGAGGAGTGTTGTTAGGACACGTGGTTCCCTCTTCTAGCTCTTCCATACTTAGTCAATTCTAGATTCTTTCATAAATGGTTTTGAGCCTGAAGACCTTGGATCCTACTCATTTTTCCTTTCTTTCTCATGGCCTCTCTTGTGGCACTACCCCTTATTATCTAACCCTAAAATTCCATTTTTGAGTCCTCCCTCGATCCTTTAAATAGATTTAATATATAGAAACATTCAGAAGAACTGTTTTTTCTATTTCTTCTTGTGCAGGATCAAATTTGACTTTCTCGGGCCTTTGTTTTCACTTTTCCTATTTCTGGAACTTGAGCTCGTGGGTATGAGTCATTTCCTTCATAATTTCCTTATGCGCAGGAGTTATCTTGATCAAAATTTCCTGGGGGGAGAATTTGGGATAATAATTTTGCGACTCACGAGGACATCTATCTACTAGATGAAGAAACCAATGGCCTTGAAGCATCCATTGGGCATGGAGTCTTCCTGATAAATATGAAACTGATTTGAACTTTTCAAGATCTGACCTCTAAGCCTCTTGGAAACCCACTAAACTCGGAGTTGAACTTCACCAAAAGAAAACTGAAATGGACTATGTAAGAGAAAAACTATAGCACCAAAAACTATGTACAAACTGAAAATCATACATACCCCAAGTGGGATATACAGAGTGTGCAAAAACACTTCTTCTGCTAAAAACAAACCTACCTACTCTACTCTAACCAAGAGAAAAGAGAATTCAAACAAAAGCTACAACTGGCAAGGAGAAATAGCTTCCCTTCCTAAAAAATGGCAGCTATGCAACTGATTTGGCACTAAACATGGCTGGTTGGATGTGTGAAAAAATAATTACAAGTTGATCTTCCACCCAAATCACCAAAGTATCAACTAAAGACAAAACCAATACCTCTTTTAGTTGATCTACATATGGATTGAAGAGGTATGGTAGTTG
Source organism: Taxus chinensis (assembly GCA_019776745.2). Taxonomy (NCBI): domain Eukaryota; kingdom Viridiplantae; phylum Streptophyta; class Pinopsida; order Cupressales; family Taxaceae; genus Taxus; species Taxus chinensis. The sequence continues at coordinate 12,830,625 of CM034147.1, forward strand.
ATCCTTGGTTCTTTGTAGCTCATCCTCATGCCCTAAAGTAGGCATGACTAGTTTTGGTTTCTCCTTTCGCTCTAATAAAGCCAAGTACCTGATTGGGCATGGTCTAATCCTTTGGATGTGCCCATTTCTCTGAATTTTAACTACAAAAATGGATTCTTCTTGCGAACCTTCTTGAGTTGATGGTGCGAGGGAGATGATGACATCCTCTTGCTCTTTTCTCTTCCTTCTCATGTGAAGAACATGGAAGACTATGATCCTCCAATCTTAGTTTCAGAGGGCTATCATGAAGTGTAGGTTGTTGCACTTGAATGTTCTCATCCATGGCAGCAGGCTCATATGCTTGGAAATTGGGTGATAGAGGAGTAAATGATGTAATTTCCTAAGGCTCCTCTCTATCAAGGAAATTTTCCAAGTCAGAAATTATCAGTGATGCCTTCTTCTTCTACTGTTACAAAATCTGATTTGGTCTCATCCATTTTCTCCTTCCCAATGGGACTTCGAGCTGGTTTTTCTTCTTCTTCCTTGGCTGATTGTGTAACTTGAATTGGATCGGAATTTCTCTCAGAAAAAGTGCCATTGTGGACACTACACTCTGAGCAACTTGATAACTGGTCTTCTTCCTTTCCTTGTTCTTCTTCTGCTGCAATAAAATCATTCCTAACAACCATTGAGTCTTCAACCTTGGCCTCCCCTGTAGGCTTAACTAGCAAGGGAATTTTTTCAATTCCATACCTGAGAGCCAAACTTACTAAACTTTTAATCATTTCTTCTTCCACTGGCTCTTCTATTTTTTTTCCTTGACTAATTTTTGGAATTTCATCTTCCTCACGTGGAATTGGGAAGGCAAGAGAAGGATTGGGTTGGGATTCAACCATTTGTGCAATTGTTTATGGTGGTGGGAAGGATGGAGCTTCTTGTTTCTTTGGAGGGGAAGGTGTTTCTTTTGGATCTTGTGGAGGGTATTTGGATTTGGAAGAGAAGAGGGAAGAAAAGTTGAGATGGGATGGAATACTAGGGGATGGAGGGATGGTTTTCACAACTAGAGCAGCATTGGCTAGGTTTACAACTTGACATTCAAACTGAGATGGTGTTGCTCAAGGAATGGAAAGACAAATACTAGATGATGGTGTAAAACTTACTCATTGACAAGGCTTCTTAACACCAAGTTCATAGGCATCTATCTCTTCTATCCATTGTGCAAGTTGGGGAAGCATTCCAATCATGAAGTCCAGCTTCTCCTGAGGGATGTAGTGTCTTGGAAAAGAGCCTTCCCATGGACAAGGTGTCGTGTAACCAATTCTGAAAACCATCATTTGATTTTTTTCCCTTGATTGAACCATGCCAGTCTCCATTTTTTGAATTTTCTCCCACATACTAGCATCTTGCATTTGATTGTCTTCATTGCATACATATCCCTAAGCGGTGATACACTAGAAAAGGAAGTGGCTGAATCACAGACGTGACCACCTGAAGTGGAGAGAGTTGAGCAGAGGAGAGGGTGGACAATATGCACCACAGGCTAGAGATAGTGTTCACATAGAGCACCACTTTGAAACCCATTAAGCACAGCTCCCAGAATCTGCAACATACATCAGAGCATGCACAATAGACCCTGCAACAATGAGAGGTAAGAAGAGACATGGATGAAATTAGTGAGCCAATGGATGGATAGATGTCATACAACGAAACAGAATGGGTCTATTGACTCGGATGGACTTACACAGATGTACATTGTCAGTGCCTCCAAGAGGCTAAGAAATATTCACCAAGATTACATCGAGCCATGATGAAGTGAAGTGCTTAGGTACTCCACACCTGTACCACTAAGGGAAGCCAAGAACTATTAGAGGGAGAAGAAGAGGGACAGATCAACAACATTTGAGATATGCCCCTCCTTTACAATATAGAGGAAGAATGATTTGAGAGTGATTTGGATAAAATTTGAATCTGTTTCAACAACCTCTACAACGCATGTGAATGGGAATGATCCTCTAGAGAAGGCTCAACCACCATCAATCCTAATTCCTAGCTCTAAAATCCACTTTTAAGGAAGGAAATTTGACTGTCTGGTTCCCTAATCTAACAATTCCAAGAGACCAAGGAGAGATAGAGAGCATGAAAATAAAGAAATCCTACACTACAGAGGTGATAGCACAGAGAAAAGGGATTTGCTGATCACAAACCCAACTGCCTGAAATGGAGAGAGGTGAGCAATGGAGAGGATGGACAAATGCATCACAGACCAAGGATAAAGTTTACACAGAACACCATTTCGAACCCCTTAAACACAACTCCTAAAACCTGCAATGGACATCTTGAGATATGCACAGTATACCATGCAATGGTGAGAGGTGAGAAGCGACAACAAAATGAGCAAAGTATGGGCAAAATGCATCACCAAACAAATTTTATTGCTCTAGGAGCTCACACAGTACACCATTAATGGGCCAAAAGATGACCCTAAGAAAATGCCATTATAAAGCCAAGGGAGGAGGCTTAAACTCCACATTCGACCTCCTGGAGAAGAAAGAGAGAGGGGGGCAGGGAAGAAGAATGAACAACTCTTTACAATGAATCTTGCCCCTGTATTTATAGATTTGATCGGAGAGAAGAAAGAGAGTTTGGAAGTGGGAAAAACAGGTCGGAAGTCATCCACTGTTGTTAATGCTTCTGATAAAATCTGCCCCCAAATCCGTCTTTACTACATCAATCTTTGGTTTGGCGCCTTGAAGGAAGAGGAAACGACGGAAATAGATCGAATCCGATCTGGTTGTTGAGACAGATGGATTCTGCATTGAAGGCCCGAAGACGATATCTCCATCTTTCTTCACCTAACCTCCTCAAAATTAAAGTTTCAGACCTCCATGGTGTAGGTGAGGCCAAGATCTTTCCAATGGTATTCGATTTGCAATATTTTGAGCCCTGAGTTGAAAAATATGCCCCTTTGAAGATTGTATTGGGTCCGTACAAATGGACGGGAAAACCAGTTTGAAAAATGGTTCCCCCTTTTGAGATGAGACACATAGCAGCCAGATTAGAGCAAAACCTTCTTTGGGTATTGCGTGTTTAGAATTTATCTTTTTCACCTTTTTTCGCGAGACTTTCCTACTACAAAATTTAGAAAACTCTCGCTGGCCCCGCTGTTTCCGCTTGGAGGCACATGGCACCCTTTTGTTGGCTGGGGAGGTGCGTTCCAATCTTTTCCTCTGTGTGCCATTTTGTCAAAAGAAAAATTTTCACCTTTTCCTACGCTTCTCTGCTTTGGCTTTGACTTGAGTTCAAACTTTGACTTTGGACTTCACATCTTTGCCTCAGTCAATTTGGAATGCGAGCTCGTAGGTCTGAAACGTTTTCCCTTCATATTTTCTCTTATGTGTAAGGCTTGTTCTGACCAAACTTTCCGGGGGGGAAATTTGGGATAACAGTTCCTTTTTGTGGACAATGTTATTTTGGAGAAAGCAGTTTGATGTTAAGCACTTCAGTTGGTTCGTTGAGCTAAGTGTTGTCGATCATCTCCAGAATAGGAACATTCATGCTCTTTCAATTATTTTGAGATACAAACAATACAATGGAGATGAGGCACTCATACTTGGAATGACGATCTTTCTTCAAAAGAAGATGGAGAGTTGGAGAAGCTCTTGGCGTGTCCATAAACAGAACAGCTTCCTGTGAACCATTATCATGGTATTATTTTTATAGTCCTTTTTGAATTATGCATTACTGAAGCCTTGTTAGGGTAGTCTTTTCTGAAGATTCCATTGAATTATGGTCAATTTGAGCTTTTTGGATATGAATTTTCTGCAAATCCAGTAATATTTTGGCCTCACAAGGATTGCTGTTGTAGTTTGGTTATTCTGATGGGAATATTAGTTGAGTTCCTCACCCAGATTTATCTCAGGACGAGCTTGAATGCTAAATTCAAATAGATTTCATGTATTTCTTGTAAAGATGGATTTGTAAAGAGTGTTAAATAAGGGGCAGATTTTTACCATGACTGTTGCTGTGAACGGTTGACATTTTCTCTTTAAACAATAAGTAAGACTAGAAAATGCTTAGGGTTGGAATTGTGACCATAATAATTTTTTGACATTGAAGTGAGCTGCATTTAAAAAAAAAAAAATGTATCCTCTAATGAAGGGATATCAATGAAGTTATTGTTTAAGATTGCTTTTTGAAAATTTTGAACTCTGATTAAGATCTCTAAAGCCCATGGTGATTTTCCATTTGATTGTCAATTTGATAGGTATTTGATCTAAAACGTCCCATTGGGCCTGCAAATTCTTTTGTTGCTTTTGAAAATTTTCAATATTAGGTCAGTCTGTCATCAGCTCAAATTTTGTGAACATTGGATCATTTTCACTCATGTATGTCAGTTGTAATCAGCAGCTCAAATGAAAATGGTATCCATGATGTTCCCACCTAGTTGTAAGGAGAGATATCCCAAGAATTTAACTAAAGTGATTTATGTTTTACCTCATTTTATCACTTAAACCTGGGACTCATACTCTTTAATGTAGATTGTAAAGGCTATATCTTGGATTATCCCAAGGTTGTGGCAATATTTTTTAGGAGATTCACAATTTTCTAAAAGCTATTTTTATCTTTATTAAAAATAACTTGCTCTTATGGATTCGCAACAATTTTTTTTTGGGATGTTTTGCAAGAAGAATGGTGAGATTCACATCTTTGATAAGTGCAATTTGACAATGCCTTTTAGAAGTGAAAACTATTTTTATTTCAATGATGAATAAGATTTCTTTCAATCAATTTTTTTTTTATATGAAGGGAAGACTCTTAGTGCTTGAATCTTGGATTCTCTGGATACAATCTTCGATGGTGAGCTTATAGATGTCTTGTTTTGCACATAAACTACTTACACTAGTCCTTGGATTACCTTTCAGTCTTACAATAAATGCCTTTCCATCACCTAAATCAATGTTGGTGCCACATGCACGTGAGGCACTTTATGGGAACTTTGGTTTTGGAGAGTTTCAATTTTAATGTGTAACGGTTGTGCAACATTTGATGGATTTGCTTATTTGGTGGTCCAATTTACAAGGTTGTGGATGGATCGAGGTAACAACTTGCAAGCAGTCTTTAAAACATGTCATAGACAGATCTCGCAATCCACAGAATTCTATCTTTGCATTGGTGAATTGTTTAAGTTGATCTGAGTTTGATAAGTTTTGGGTCCAAAGTGAGGGTAAGTAGCAAGATGAGATTAAAACTGATTTCAAGCAATCAGAGCTGATTCCTCAGTTCTGAACCAGCAAAAAGTTCAGTTGAGAGTAGGGCCTAATGAGTTATGATGAAAGGTCAGTGAAGATTGATTTCTGATTCATCCAGACCATTGCCATGAGCATTGCTCACATGATGAAAGGAAAGAAAAACTTTGGGTGGTCTTCTGAGGGTAAGGAGGCATTTCAAGGTATTAAGAAAGCCATTGCTAAGACCCCCATCTTGGCATGTCTTGATTTCAATAAGGACTTTATCATATATTTCTATGCTACAGAGTTTACCCTGGATGTTGTGCTGACTCGAAAGAATTATGAGGATCATGAGATTCCTATTACCTTCATGAGCTATGTTCCGAAATATCATGATTTGAAGTATACTAGGATGTAGAAACATGCTTTTGTAGTGGTCAAAGTTGTCAAGCAGTTTTGTTTTTATATTCTTAATTCTCACTCTTATTGTACTTGTTCCTGACACAACCATCAAATCCATCCTTACACAACATGACTTTGGAAATAAGAGAGGAAATTGGATAGCAAAGGTCCAGGAATATGACCTTGGATATCAAGCCAACTAAGCTAGTCCAGGGTAAAGGCTTGTGTGAACTTATTGCTGAAGGAGCTGATGCAACATTGTCCGAAGAAGTAGTTGATGTTCCTGTTGTCCTCTTCCTCAGTTCAACAGATGAATGGTACACAGACATTGCACATTTTCTTACCTATGGAGAGTGTCCATCTCACTTAAGTGCTAAGGAGAAGAGGGCTATAAAGCTAAATTCTACACAATATGTGTTATGGGAGAATGCTTTGTTCAAGCGAGGCATAGATGGAAGATTCCTGAAGTGTGTAGACAAGGAACAACAGAAAATGTTGTTCTTAGCTTTTCATGATCAGACTTGTGGAGGCCACTTCTCTTATGCTGTCACTACTCACAAAATAATTCGTGTTGGGGTACTATTGGCCTACCACTTGTTCAGAGATGCATCCAAAATGGATAGGTAAGTGTAAAGCATGTCCAGAATTTTGTTGGGAGACCTAAGCTGGCTACTTTGCCACTAAAACCAGTTGTGATTGATGAGCCCTTTAAATAGTAGGGATTTGGGATTTCATTGGAACTCTCAATCCACCCTCCAGTGTTGGCCATACTCACGTGTTAACTGCTATACAGACTACTTCACTAAGTGGGTAGAGGCCATCCCAGTCAAAAGCACTACTTCTGAGGTAGTGTGTAATTTCATTAAGGAGAACATATTCATAAGGTTTGGGGTACCAAACAAGATTGTAACTGATAATGCTTCAAATTTTTCTTCTTCTGAAGATAATGGATTTCTGTTATGGTTATGGAATTTCCCTTGCTCATTCTGTTTAGACTATTACCCCCAAGGGAATGGACAAGAAAAATCAACAAACAAGAATATGGTAACCATCATTCGGAAGCTTGTCAATGACTCTTAGAGGAATTGGCACAAGAAACTCTATGATGCTCTCTGGGCAGATAGAATTACACCCAAAAAGAGCAATTGGGATGTCTCCTTTTCAAGTGGTGTATGGTGTTGAAGCTCAATTACCAGTGACAGTGGAATTACCAGCCTTGCACTTAATGAAGGCTATTGAAGATTTACGTTTTTCCAGTTCCTTGGATAAGAGGATCATGTACCTCCAGAAGTCTGGATGAAGGACAAGGTTATAGGTTTTTGATAGTATACTCAGCGCATCAACTGACCAGGTGAAATCTTTGTTTGACAAGAAAACAAGACCCAAATATTTTCAAGTAGGATACATTGTTCCACTATGGGACAAAAGGCATGAACCTTGAGGAAGCCATGGTAAGTTTGATTCCCTTTGGCTTGGTCCTTTTAAAATTAGGCATTTTGCTGGAGAAAATTCATTCTATTTTGATTATCTGGATGGTTCTCCTCTCCCACTTCCTTATAGTGGGTAGTATCTGAAGTTGTTCAAGTCCTAGGTGACTAGGCAGTCCTTTTGTATATTGTGCACAGTGTTGTTGGTTTTGGTTCATTTCTTAGTCTTTTATTTCTGTTTTTCCTTTTGGTTTGTGTTATCCAAAATGTGCCCCCTGCTCATTTTGTGGCTAACTCCCTTTCATCTTTCCTTCTCTTGTGCCTCAAACATAATATTTTGATTTTTAGGCACTCAAAACCTTCTGGAAATTGCACCATTGGATAGAGCTCTTTCTCAGCTTTCCAGAAAGGTAAAGTTTTCCTCCTAACTCCATGTATTTTTGAAGTTATGGCTCGGCGGAGTTTTTTGGGAAAATTTTCCCCTGAAAGGCCCGCGGCCAATGAGATGCCGCCACGTGGCACCTAGAGTGGCGGAGTGCGGGGAAATTTTGAAAATTTTTCCAAATGACCAAAAAGGTGCAAAAATTCGAATTTTTGCCCGCCAACCCGATTTGGCCCTGTTTTGCCCTAAAACTTCAAATGGCCATATCTTTCGATCCAGAGCTCGGTTTTTCACGTTCTTTATATCAATGGAAAGCTGGTGAAATTATATACAAGATTCTAGGGTCAATTTTGCATTTTGATGGAGTTTGGAGAGAGAAAATCAAAAAACATCTCTTGCACGTGGTGATGAGACAGAAATGACGTTTCAACCACCATTTTTAATGAAGAATGGCTCGCATTCTCTCCCAGCATGGTTAAAAATGTTAGGGAATGGGTCTGTAAGGATGCCCATGCTATTTTGAATGCATTTTGGTCAATGATTGAACCTCTCCCATGTTTTCCCGTGTTTCTCTCTCCTGGGCTCGTCCCTTGCACTGTAAAAGCCAGATTTGGCTCATTTTCAAAGGTGGAACATTTTTTGTGTATTGCAGGTCCCCTTTCTCACCTTGGAAGTGATTTTGGTGGAATATCAGACCTTTTCTAAGAGCTGCAACTTTATTTTTCCTCTCAGGTGTTGTAATGCAAGTGATTTTGATGATTAAAATAACAATACAGCCTTTGTGATTAGTTTTCATCCTCTGCCTGTGTTGTTTGGTTAATTTCTGATCCTTCATTACAATTATCAGTTTGTGCATGAGGTTCTTTGTTGCATTTTTATGGACTGTGTCAATCTGCAGAAGTAAAAAATGCTCACCACTCCTTTGGTGCATCACCTATTAGCATTAGTTTTAGTTTATCTGCATTCTCTATCTCTGTCTCCTTTGGAATTTAGGGTAGGATTAGGAATATAGACCTCTGCAACTTGTAAGTGATAAATCTGACCAGAGGAATTGAGGAACCAGCCTCTAAACTGGAGATTCCTTTCTCATTTTGCAAGTCCCACACTTGGGGAAAGGATTCAATGTTGTGCAATCACACTGGATGCTAGTATGATCAAACTAGAAATCTGATCAACATCCAGGGGGTGCTGCTGATTTGCCACAACAGTTTTGGCACGCCCGGTGGGACCTTAGAAGTCTTCATCTTCATTGCAACAAAATTGATGTGCATTTGTTGCAAGTTTCTTGCTTTAAAAGAGCTATAAATTACACATCTGGCGACTCCAAGGAAGAAGAATCAGCTGGTTTTAGCAGTGCAGACCTGAAAACTCATGAGAAGAATCACTACAAGGTCAAGAGCTGGAGAAGAAGAGGTGTTGTTTGAATATCTGCAATTATCTCCAAGAATAAGGCAAAGTGGGAGGAGAATCCAAAGGTCTCCATCTCCACCAAATAGAACTCTCTCAACTCCTCCACCTGGTAGGCCTTTCATTCAATCAACAAGGGTTCTAAGGCCAATCAGAATGGCACAAAACAACCCCTATGTCAATTTCACTGGCAGCAGCCCACTTGCTCTCAATGCACAAAATCCAATCCCAGTTGCAGCATTGAAGAACATTCCATACTTCACTGGAGAAAATCAGACCACTCCTGGTGATCATGTTAAGGATATTGCTAACATTTGTGCAATCCATGAGATCAATGAGATGCAAGTTGCTGTCAAACTGCTGGCATCTTCATTCAAAGGGAAAGCTTTGCAATGGTTCAGGAGTCTTGCCTCAAGTTCTATTCAAAATTGGAATCAGCTATGTATAGCCCTCCATGAGCAGTTTGGGGAAAAGGGAGACAACTTGTCCCTTTTGGAGCAGCTGACAACTATCAAAAGAGCTCCCAATGAGCAGCTGACTAATTTTAATTTTAGATTTCAAAGGACTTGGGAGAGAATTCCAGTGGCAGTCAGGCCAACAGTAGAAGGTGCTTTTCTTTATTACCTTAAAGCTTTAAATTCTGATATTTCTATGTTAATTCAGTCCATGGGAGGCACAACTATCCCCATTGCTTATAGCATTGCCATTAGAGCTGAAAATTGTTTGATTCAAGCTGGCAAGCTAGCTCCTAGGCCTCCAATGCCATTATTTCCAAGTTTAGAGAGCCCAAGTACTAGCCAAGTGCCTAATTTAGCTTCTATTCCCACTCCTAGAAATCAGAATTCAAGTGAAGCTTCCACTTCATCTTCTAGTGCCTCAAATGAACTTCAAGAAGTCATGAAGCAATTGCAAAATCTAGGTAATGAGCTGGTTACACTCAAAAGGCAGCAAGCTCAAGGTTTTAGACCTTCCTTCCAGCCTCAAGCTCAGCCTAACAGGCAGCCATATCAACCCCAAAGACCACCCAATCCAGCTGCAAACCTAAATCAAGCAAGGCCTCCTGCCAACAGACCATTTCAGCCCTATAATCCCAATGCTACATCTGCCTCTAAAGCATTAGTGCCAGTACAAAACAATATGGCTCAAGAGTATGATTGGTGTTTCCCATGCAATGAACCTCATAACCAGTCCATGTGCTTCAACGGTGCCTTGAATCAAGCATTAATGGTGACAACAACTGGTGTGGAGGGTGAAGGTAGTCAAAGAAATGACCAGCAACAAGAAACATTCCAGCAGCAATCAGCTCCAAATGATACCACACTTGTAAACTGACAGGCAGAAGATTTTTGTGGCATGAACCAGATAGTTTCCCAAAGTGTTGCAGCCAACACAAGGTCAAAGAGGAGAAATTTGGGTGAAGAACAACCATTGGCCCCAAGTAATTCACGACCTTCTGTCACTCCACAAACTATTGGCAAGAAAAATGCAATCCCAAGCACACAAGGACTGCCTAAAACAGTTCCTAGGCCAACTCAAATGCCAGTTGTTGCTGCCCATATACAAGGGATGAATGTGCAGGCCAAGGGACAGCAAAAGGATACTTCATCCCCATTCAATATCATTGATCAGATGAAGAAGACAAATGTAAACATATCAATGTGGGAATCACTATCTATCCCAGGCCAAAGAGATTTGCTACAAGCTGCCATGAAGGACTGGTCAACTTCAAATCAGCAAGTCCAAATGCAAGAGAAGGTGCTCACAAATGCTGCCCAGCCTGAGGGGAATCATGGAGGACAGCAAGGTAAGATGTTGAAGCCCCCTCCATTCTATGTTTCATTGATCATTGGGAACCAATTAGTACACAATTGCATGATTGATTCCGGGGCAAGTAGTTCAGTAATGCCCAAGCAAATAGCTGATCAGTTGGGAATTCAGTATGAAACCATATCCAAAGGGGTGGTACAATTGGATGGGACAGCAGTAACAACAGTTGGAGTGATTAAAAACTTGAGTCTTACTTTGCATGCCTGTCCCAACGTGGTTGTTTTGCAAGATGTCTCAGTAATAGACCTTCCACCACTCTTTGCCCTATGTTTGTCAAGGGATTTCACAGCTAAGATTGGAGGTTACTTGTCTGCTGATTGGTCACACATGCTGTTCAGAACAAGATATGGAACCAAAGCCACAATCAGGTCTAAACCTATTGCAAACTTTCACATTGAGCCTTACACTCCAAGTCAGATTAATGCCAATTGTTCAGCGTTTGATCAAGAAGATCACCCAAGCACTGATGAAGCTGACACCAAGGTAGGAAGTATCCCAGATTTAACTCTTGATGAATGGGCTAACAAGGTGCATGCTTTTGATCCTTATCAAGAAATAGAAGAATCTGAGTTAGGAGTCTATTGCATGCATGAAGAAAATCAGCCTATTCCTAGCATCACCAAGCCAGACCACAAGGATGACAATGAGGTATGGCAGTTGTTTTTTGATGGATCAAGGAGTAGACAAGGTGCAGGAGGGGGAGCCATGCTGGTTTCACCTCAAGGAGTTAAGTATTATTCAGCTTTTAGATTTCAGTTTGCATGCTCTAACAACACTGCTGAATATGAAGCCTTGGTGCAAGGACTGCATTGGGCAATCAAGAGAGGAATAAAGAACTTGCAAGTCTTTGGTGACAGTGAGTTGATTGTCAACCAAGTCAAGGGGCAGCATGCTGTCAAGAATGATCTACTCAAGTGCTACAAGAACAGGGTGTGGGACCTCATTGAAGATTTTGAGGGTTTTGGCATCAAATCCATTCCTAGGAAAGAGAACCAAGCTGCTGACAGGCTTGCAGCAGTTGGGGCAGCCTTTGACGTTGTGGAGAGCATTCAAAAGGACAAGGTACAGCCAAACATCCATGTGATTGTGAGGCCTTCAGTGCCGGACAACAATGTAAGTTGGCAAGTATTTGAAAATGATCAGCAAATCATCCATTTCTTGCAAGAAGAGGCTGAGTTCTCAGCCAAAAATCAGGAAAAGTTGGAGCAGCAGTATGGTGACCAGGTGGTGCAGCTGAGAACCAACAAACTACCAAAGGGGCTTATTACTTTGGAGTCCATTTTCAATCCTAATGATCAGTTTAGGAAGGAGAAAGCAAACATCCAAGTGAAGGAAGAAGATTCAGTGTCCATCTCGGTAGGAGAAGGCAAATCACTCCAAGTTGGCAAGATGACAACTGAGCAAGAAAGGTATGAGTTTATACAACTTTTTCAAGAATTCCCTGATGTGTTTGCTTGGAGCTATGAAGATTTGAAAGGTTTCAATCCCAAGTTAGCTCAACACACCATTGAATTGGATCCAAATACTAAGCCCATCAGGCAGAAACAAAGGCCAGTCAACCCCCACATGGAGCCTCTCATGAGAAAAGAATTGAATAAGTTGATAGAATCAAGAATCATATTCCCTATCAAGCATTCTAGTTGGGTTTCCAACTTGGTTCCAGTTAGAAAGAAGAGTGGGGAAATCAGATTGTGTGTTGACTTCAGAGATTTGAATAGAGCATCTCTCAAGGATCATTATCCACTTCCTTCCATGGAGCAGATTTTACAAGTTGTTGCTGGCTCCGAGAGGTTTTCACTACTTGATGGCTATTCAGGGTATAATCAGATTATGGTGAAGGAAGAAGATCAGTTCAAGACAACCTTTACAACTAAATGGGGAACTTATGCATACAGGAAAATGCCATTTGGGCTGTCCAACGCTGGAGCTACCTTCCAAAGAGCAATGGACATGGCGTTCAAGGGTTTGATTAACAACATAGTGCTGATATATCTTGATGATATCACTGTTTTTTCAAAAAATACAGCAGACCACCTCTCTCATTTGAGACAAGTGTTCCAAAGGTGCAGAAGATTTGGAGTCTCCTTGAATCCTAAAAAATGTATTTTCTCTAGCCCATGAAGGAAAAATCCTTGGTCACATTGTCTCCAAAGAAGGATTAGCAATTGATCCAGAAAGAGTTGAAGCCATAAGAGCACTGCCATTGCCAAGCCACAAGAAGGCCCTCCAGAGTTTCTTGGGGAGAATAAATTTTGTTCGGAGGTTTGTCCCAAATTTTGCAGCCCTTGTCAAGCCTATCACCAAGATGTTAAAGAAAAGCATGGCTTTCAAATGGACAGCAGAAGGCAAGGAAAGTTTTGAAGCAATCAAAGAAGCCATCTCTCAAGCCCCAACTCTCATCAACCTGGATTTCTCCAAGGATTTCATCCTCTATGCATTTGGGGGTGATGACACTATCTCTGCAATTTTGGTACAACAGAACAAGGACAATGATGAGCAGCAAATTGCTTTCTTCAGCCAAATCCTGGAGGACTATGAGGTGAGATATTCTTTTATTGAGAAGCATGTTCTTGCAATAATCAAGAAGCTTGAAGAAGTTCAAGCATTTAGTCTCAAACAACAAGGTTCAATTGTTGGTTTCTCATGCGGGAGTTAAAGACTTCCTCCTCAACAAAGACTTGAATGAAAAGAGAGCAGGTTGGATTACTCATGTCATGGAGTATGACATAGAGATCAAGGTCACCAAGTTGGTCAGAGGAAAAGGATTGTGTGAGTAGCTGATTTTGAGAAAACAAAAGGAAGCATGCAATGAGAAAGAGACTGTTTTGGCGTTGCAAGACAGCCATGAGCAAGGAAGCACTCAAGAGGAAAATAATGGTGTCCCCACTCCTTGTTGGACCCAAAGTATAATGCACTTCCTAAGCACAGGCCTATGCCCTCCAGAGATGAACAAGACCCAAAGAAGACACTTCAGATTGTAGGTTGTCCCATATGCCCTTGTTGATGGTGTCTTGTTCAAAAGAGATGTGAATGGAGTACTGCTGAGATGCATTGGTACAAATCAGATTCATAGGATGTTGGAAGAGTTCCATGGTGGACCAGCTGGTGGTCATTTTGCACCAAGAGTGACAACTCTAAAGATCATGAGGGCTGGCTATTATTGGCCCAAGATTTTCAATGATTGTTATGCATGGATCAAGAGGTGCAAGAATTGTGCATTCTTCACAGGTAAAGAGAGGCTAGCTGCCCTTCCATTGCATCCAATTTCAGTTGACCAGCCATTCATGCAATGGGGTTTAGACTTCATTGGAGTCATTAATCCCAATTCAAGCCAAGGGCACAAGTGGATTTTAACAGCCACAGATTACTTCACTAAGTGGACTGAAGCAGTAGCACTCAAGGAAGCAAATGAAGCTAGTATCCTAGACTTCTATGAGGGAATAATAACCAGGTTTGGTGTACCTAGCTACAGTAATATTAGATAATGCATTAGCATTCATCGGATCCAAGGTGACTGAATGGGCTGTCAAGAACGGGATCTACCTAAGTACTTCATCAAACTATTACCCTCAGGGTAATGGCTAGGCTGAGTCTACAAACAAGAACTTGTTGAAGATCATTAGGAGGACTCTTGATGAAAATCAGAGGTCTTGGCATACTAAATTGAAATCAGCTTTATGGGCTGATAGGATAACTCCCAAGAGATCTACAGGTAACTCTCCATTCAAGCTTGTTTATGGGAGAGAGGCAATTTTACCCATGTCTCTTGAGTTGCCAACATTGGAACTCATGAAACAGTTGGAGTTGTTGGAGTTTGAGCCCATGGAGGTTAGATATGCAGAATTTATGGAGCTCCAAGAAATCAGAAATCAGGCATCCCAAGCAATGGATAAGGATCAGGCTTTGATAAAGAAGACATTTGATAGAAAGGCCAAGAATAGATCCTTCCAAGTTGGAGATCTAGTGTTGAAATGGGATGAAGACAGAGCAAAACCGTGGAAGGCATTCAAAATTTGATGCCATTTGGAGTGGCCCATACATGGTCACAAAGTGTAAGGACAACAATGCCTTCCAATTGTCTTCATTAAATGGAGAATAACTATAGATTCCAGTCAATGGGATCCATCTAAAGCATTTCTACTAAAGGGAAATTCTCCACCTTGTAAATATTAGCTTAGGTTTTCATTCCTCCAAGTGCTTGTGCACATTGTTTTGCTGTAGATTAGTTTTTCTTTCCCTAAGTGCTTTGGCACAGGCTTGTTGTTCCTGGGAATGTGTTTGCAGGCCTTGCTCCATCAGGTGATATTCCATGTTCCTCCTTGCAACGTTCTAGTCAGTTGGGGTATCAGACAGAAAATCAGGTGACTCCATGCCCAATGGATTGCTTCAAGCAACTGGTAACTTCATCCAGCAGGCAGATGACCCCTCTGAGTCGCCAAAATTATTATCCAAAATGTGCCCCCTACTCATTTTGTGGCTAACTCCCTTTCATATTTCCTTCTCTTGTGCCTCAGACATAATATTTTTCTTTTCAGGCACTCAAAACCTTCTGGAAATGGTACCATTGGATAGAGCTCTTTCTCAGCTTTCCAGAAAGGTAAAGTTTTCCTCCTAACTCCATGTATTTTTGAAGTTATGGCTCGGCGGAGTTTTTTGGGAAAATTTTCCCCTGAAAGGCCCGCGGCCAATGAGATGCCACCATGTGGCACCTAGAGTGGCGGAGCGCGGGGAAATTTTGGAAAATTTTCCAAATGACCAAAAAGGTGCAAAAATTCAAATTTTTGCCCGCCAACCCGATTTGGCCCTGTTTTGCCCTAAAACTTCAAATGGCCATATCTTTCGATCCAGAGCTCAATTTTTTCGCGTTCTTTATATCAATGGAAATATGGTGAAATTATCTACAAGATTCTAGGGTCAATTTTGCATTTTGATGGAGTTTGGAGAGAGAAAATCAAAAAACATCTCTGGCACGTGGTGATGAGCAGAAATGACGTTTCAACCACCGTTTTTAATGAAGAATGGCTCGCATTCTCTCCCAGCATGGTTAAAAATGTTAGGGAATGGGTCTATAAGGATGCCCATGCTATTTTGAATGCATTTTGGTCAATGATTGAACCTATCCCATGTTTTCCCATGTTTCTCTCTCTCATGGGCTCGTCCCTTGCACTGTAAAAGCCATATTTGGCTCATTTTCAAAGGGTGGAACATTTTTTGTGTATTGCAGGTCCCCTTTCTCACCTTGGAAGTGATTTTTGTGGAATATCATACCTTTTCTAAGAGCTGCAACTTTATTTTTCCTCTCAGGTGTTGTAATGCAAGTGATTTTGATGATTAAAATAACAATACAGCCTCTGTGATTAGTTTTCATCCTCTGCCTGTGTTGTTTGGTTAATTTCTGATCCTTCATTACAATTATCAGTTTGTGCATGAGGTTCTTTGTTGCATTTTTATGGACTGTGTCAATCTGCAGAAGTAAAAAATGCTCACCACTCCTTTGGTGCATCACCTATTAGCATTAGTTTTAGTCTTTTCTGCATTCTCTATCTCTGTCTCCTTTGGAATTTAGGGTAGGGTTAGGAATATAGACCTCTGCAACTTGTAAGTGATAAATCTGACCAGAGGAATTGAGGAACCAACCTCTAAACTAGAGATTCCTTTCTCATTTTGCAAGTCCCACACTTGGGGAAAGGATTCAATGTTGTGCAATCACACTGGATGCTAGTATGATCAAACTAGAAATTTGATCAACATCCAGGGGGCGCTGCTGATTTGCCACAACAGTTTGTTTCCCTTTTCGTGTGTTTTGTCTTCCATATTGGTTTTTCCTTTGACTCTATTTACCTAATGGATAAGGCACTGGTCCACTTCCCCTGAATTTTTCTATCGTCCTTGATCTTGCCTTGTTCCTCTGTCAAGTCATCTCTCGAAAGAGCCAGTTGTTGTCACCCTCAATATTTCACTCTTTTTGAAGTCAAGTTTTGAAAATTTTGAGTCAATACCTTGGAGTAATGAATCGCATCGAGCCTGGTATTGTTTGCAATTTTCCATTTCATGGAGAAAAAATTGAAATTCAGGCGTAAAGGTGGATTTTTTCCCTTTCTTTTTATTCTTCCACAGTTGGAATGACGGGCGTATCTTCCTTGTCAAATTTTTCCCCAACATCCACAAGTAGTACATGGACATCTCAGATTGGATGTGGAATGACCATGTTTTAAGTGATAGCGGAAGCCTCCACACGTCCAAATGGTGCAACTCCAAGGGCAGGGCCCAAGGGATAGTCCTCAAACAAGTGCAGGCTTTCCATGTGTCCCAAGTCCAAAATGAAGATAGAACAAGCCTGAATCGACTAAGTATGGAAGGTTTAGTAGACGAAGCCACATGCCTCATCGACGTAACTTCAAGGGTCAAAGACAAAGGCGGTTCCCCAAACTTGTGATAGCTTTCCACGTGTCCCAGGTCTAAAAAGGGGACAAAGCCGACCGTTGAATTGGCTTAGTATAAGAGGGTTGATTGAAGCCTCCATGTGCCTCAACGACACAGTTTCAGAAGTGAGACCAAAGGGTCATTCTTCAAATGAGTGCTAGCTCGCCAAGTGGTCAGAGTTAAAGGAGAGTCCAAGAATGGTGGAAGGAGCCATGCGTCATCTTGGCACCTTTTTAGGGGGAAAATCCAAAGTGGAAACTCAAATGATTACTAGCTCTCCATGTGTCTAGGGTTCAACAGAAGTCAAGTGGGCAGCAAGCCCGAATCAGCTAAGTATGGAGAACTGGTAGAAGTTTCCACGTGTCTCTTCGACACAACTTCAAAGGAAGAATGAAGAGTGGGTCTCCAAATGTGTGCGAGCTTGCCACATGGTCAAAGTCAAAGAAGGGTCGACCATTGAATTAGCTAAGTACAAAGAGGGTCAGTGGAAGCCTCCACGTGCCTCAATGACGCAACTTTAGAAGTGAGACCAAAGGGCCAATCTCCAAATGAGTGTCAGTTCACCACGTGGTCAGAGTCAAAGAAGGGACAAAGCCGATCATTGAATGGCTAAGTATGGAAGGGTTTGCAGAAGCTTCCACATGTCAGCTTGGCATAACTTCAAAAGCAAAATCCAGAGGCAAGTCCCAAATGTGCGTTGAGCTTTCACGTGTCCAGGGTTAGACATATGACCCTGCCAAATGAAAGGGACTTAGTAAAAAATTCAAAAATACTAAACTAACCCGCAAAGGGACACGTGGTTACGTTTCAAGCGAAGGTGGGGAGGCAGGCCTTTTTGTGTTTTGATGCCATTGAAAAGTCAAGGCGGGGAGGCGATCTAGCGGAGTAATTTGAGTTTTTGAGCTCGTGTTGAAAAGAGGTAAAAGTATAGAAGTGACCCGCAGCTCCGTCACCACTCAAGGAAAGCCATGTGTCAAGCCCGTATCAAAAGCAGGTGGGCAGGCCAAAATGTTCCAAAGTTCCATTTCTCTAAGAGGCAAAAAATGCAAAAGGCATCCCTAAGCCCACTTCTGTTTAAATCTCTCCCACGTGGATGGCTCAAATTCAAAGTTTACAAAGGCATATTGAACGGACGCTATTCAATGCATCTGGTTTTTCTGCCAGGCATGGAAATGTCTGAGGTGTTGGAGAGACTCAGACATCAATTTATTGAATCAGTTTTCACCATTTTTTGTAACCGTTCTTGG
Organism: Taxus chinensis; assembly: GCA_019776745.2. Lineage (NCBI taxonomy): Eukaryota > Viridiplantae > Streptophyta > Pinopsida > Cupressales > Taxaceae > Taxus > Taxus chinensis. The sequence continues at coordinate 12,848,947 of CM034147.1, forward strand.
AAGCTATTTAATGGCTTCTCCACGCTGTTTTTAGGGTTAGATCCTAGTACTCTGTAGATGTAATAGATTCGAAGTAATCAATACAGAATTTTTCCCTTTTCTTCCTCTATTACTCCTTCTTTCCTTGTCTGAAAATTTGTGAATCATCCATCTTTGTGTGCTAAGAAAATTTGTGTTCTTCTTTATATGATTTCTAGAACTTTGTGTCCGTGAAATTATATTTTTTTTGAAAGTGAATGATTCTATTATGCATCTCCCTAGCTTAATACTTATAAGGTTATACTCTGCTATCTATATTTCCTAAAGGTATTGTTATGTTCTTCCTCCCTCATCTCCTTAATTCTTCTATCCTTTCGTATTGATGATCTTTGGGCATAAACGTTTCAAAGTATCAGGAATCCACACTTTGAAAGTTGTATATTTGTACATAAGTCTTGTTGCTTGCTTTCAATAAGGGAAATTCTCCTATTAAAGAGGAGGGACTTGTTGTCCCTTGACTGTGGTTTGTTAAAGTTCCATTTAAAAAACCCAACACCTATGCAAATTTAAACCCAAACTCTACAACCCTTGCTAACTCTACAACTCTCTCTCATGCTATGGTGAGCAATGTTCTTTTGATTTTGTTTATGTGACGTTTCAAATCATTTTTTTATATTTTAATATGTGTGAGTAGTATCAATGATTATTGATATATTTTCATGTCTAAAATAAACATTTTTGACTAGTGAAAAATGATTTTGGAAAACAATGTGCCCCTTTAGGTACGTAACCATCTTAGAAGAAAACTTACATAACATGACATGATATAGGAGTCTAGTGAGGAAATTAGATCACACGATTGCTGAAAGATGAAACCATGGCCACTTGATAACCACCTCTTTAAAGTTATACATGTAGTTTGGAACCTCCTTATATTAACTCTAACTCTAACTCTTTTATTTACACATTAGGATTGAAATTTCATAGTTGGTTTCACTATAACTATTTGGGAGGTGTTTCTCATATGTGGGGTTTGGAGCCACTTTGGCTTACGCGGTGCAAGTATAAATTTGTGATTTTTAATCATTTTCTTTGGAATAACAACTCCAAAAATAAGTACCACTCGTTGCATTCTAACCCCATCAACTTCCCTGCATTTTCACCATATATGAGGATGAGTTAAAAGTGATAAAATACTTGTTTGGTTACTCAATGACCCTTTATGAAATCATTTTATGGCCTCTTGAGCTACTTTGAGCTATAGTGTGGCCAAGTCATGTTGACCCAAATTTTAATGTTATGAAGTTTTTTTGGAATCAACCTATGAAAAATTCGTACAGAAGGAGAATCTATCTTTCCATCCACACCCCTTCTATCTTGTATTAATAATTTTTAACCATTATTAGTTTCACATTATCTCTTTGGGAATCTTTTTTTCCGTGCTAGTTTCCTAGCCTTTTTGGTTTACAATATCTATGTGCAAACAATCAGACTTTACCAACTTGCTCCAGAATGATACCTCTAAAATGAGTTTTTTTTAATCATATTTTTCTTTCCCTATCCCCTCAGTGTTCTCACCATATAGGAAAAAAATGAGAAGTGAATGTTTCCTATTTCACGCACTTTTTTGTCCCTTTTGGAGGCTATTATGTGGCCATTTTGGCTAATTTGAAATGTGATGTTGTTAATCCCTTGGCCCAATGTTTGAGTCTGCTAGATAAATCTTTCCTGATACGTTGATTAGGTGTGATGGAAAGTGTTTTTAAAACTAATTTATCCCTTTAAACTCTATTAGAAGTTTAAACTATGTGAAGATAATGAATTTTCTCTCCTCTTTACTCTCTCTAGAACTGTGTGGAAATATAATTTCTATCTATAGGGAAACGTGATTAATTCCAACATTCATACTAATACATGTTATTATAGGTGGTAGGTGTTGTAGTGAAAAAACAAATGTTTGGTGTTACTTAAAGATTGTATTCACAATTAGTTTTCTTGAAATTATATAAATTCATTTTGAAAGAAAAATTATAAAGCTTGATTTAGTATTTTAATCAAAATGCAATAGCATGGTCTTATTTGTGGATTTTGGTATAGAAAATAATAAATAAAATAAACACCAATGAACTTGATCAAAACACACACCTTTCATCAATTCATGAAAAATACAAATACATAGACAATTACACCCTATTTTCAATGAGTCTTTCAATAACAAACTACCTCATATTATCTAATTATGTGAGGAGTTATTACTCCATAAGAACTCACTCACTCACACACAATATTATATTAAAACATTCACGTACCAACAAATATAATATTACTCAACAATACACATGTGTACCACTAATATAATATATTCCTAACATTCCCCCCTTATTGAAAACATGGGAGAAGAGAAAACATATCCTACAAATGTTGCTCCCTAAAAAAATTGCTTATACCAAGTACAAATCCATCAAGTTGTCTCTTTACCCTCATAATGGCGTAGCTACGAACCAAATTCCCGAGGTTCCCAAATTTCTTTCCTTGAACAATCAAATTTATCTCTCCAAGATTCATGTTATCAAGATCATGAACTATCTAGACAATAATCCATATTGAGTTTACCTCAAAATCTTCTCTCCCCCCCAAGAGTCTGATTTGTTTGAACATGCTTATTTTCTCAAATGTTAGCAAATGTGTTTATTTAACAAATAACACCGAATAGGAACACAATGAAACAACACAATGACAAGAAAATACAAAAACCAAACTGAACACATTAAAAGTATCGTCAAAGCACTGTGCGGCCCCATCACCAGTGGCTAATGAGAGGTCATTGTTCAACCTCCTTCCTCTATTGTCTCCATCCTCCTACATGATTATATTCACTTAGTATAGATAGTCTTCATAATTATAAACACCATATTCGTTCATTGGTTCTTGCTTGCTAACTGGTTCTTTCTCATTAAACACATTTGCTTCATTTTTTTAATTTTTCCTTTGAGAATTTAATTACCTAAAATTTTACAATACCAAGATGTGTGCCCATTTTTCTTACAATAAAAACATTAAATATCCTCCTCATTTTTTGTAGCACACTTTCTTCGGTTAGATCCTTTGCAGCTCTTTTTTCTTCAACTAGGAGAGCTGAAATCACATCTCCTAGTGTTTGGGAATGTATGTGTCCAAGATTGAAACGAAATTGCTATATTTAGAAATATTTTTTTCTAATAATATAGCTTTTGTATCTTCATCATCAACTGGATATTTGACTTCTACTATTTGTCTCATGAGAGATGTCAGGTCATTAATGTGGCTATTCATTGTAACTCCACATATTTTGAGTTTGAACAACTAGAGTTTCAAATAAAACATTATGTTGATTGCTTTGGCTCCAAACAATTTGTTCAAAATTTCCCAGATGATCTTCAATTATTTTTCAAGGTATACATAATGAACTTCAGAATCTGATAGAGCAAAGCCAATACTGGATTTGGTTTTATCATCTTTACTTTTCCACTATGCCAATTTACTTGAATTTATAGTTGTTAATTATTTTCCATCTATTATCCTCCACAAATTTTAGTTCATTAGTTATATCTGGATGTTGAATTTCTAGGTATGAAAATTAAGACCATTGAATTTTTCCAATGGATTGTCCATCTTAAAATCTAAATAACATAATGAAACAGGGCACCAATTTCTACAAAGAATATTTCCTTACAAACAAAAACCGAGTGACCAAATGGATCCTAATATTCACACAGAAAAGACTCACACATGTTTTTATTTATTGGAATTTTGACATAATTAAGATAGAAGATCACAAACATATGCCTAAACAAAACTAATAATATTGATGAAAAATATTTGTTGAATGGCACTAAAGGATTGAACCACACTACATACTTAAACACAATAATAATTGAAAACTAAAAGATTTTTTAATAGTTTATCATAAAATATACTAAATAGTGGAATTATACAAACATCCTAGCATAACACTTATAAACACCTTATCAAAATATTTGCCTCACATTAACAAAAAAATTTATGGCTTTAACAAACAGCATGGAGAAAAATTCCATCAAACCAACAATCAAAATGTCAAATCTACTTTATTTTGTAATACCCATAATTTATTTTAAGACAGTGTGTAATGGGGGAGTTGGTGTAATCGAGGTGGCACTAGGAGATCCAATGTAATGTGGGCATGTAAAAGACTCGATTATAATGCATGGATACTTATTAAACAACTTTTCTAGAGGGTTTGACAAAGCCTCCTTATAGCAAGAAAGTACACATTGATAGTCTGACAAGTGTGAGGTCTATCTAAATATAGACTGATTGGTGCAAATAAGATGATATGTGATCCAAATAGATTAATACAATTTAAAATCCACCCAAGTCAATAGGGACGTGTACAAAATTATAAAAGGGACAACCAATGGGATGAAAATCAAGCTATAAGGAAAATGTGCACACAAGTGTAAAACTCTTCATGACCATCATAAAACTCTTGTATGGCTTCCACTACTTTGATACTGTTATCTAATTTCACTACCTTGATGAAATATGATAACTAGCAAGCTTATTGTGATAATTACAAAAAGGGCCCACATGCAATGAAATGGAAAACATGCCTCTTGGAATTTTCTCACAATTGTAGGTATCTAAGGAATTTCATGAAGTGTTCAGGAGGGTGTAGATTTCAGGGGGATAGCTCCCAATCCTAGATTCAACTCACCAAGATCATAATCAAGCTATCATGACCTCCCAGCAAGTTATTTTGTATGGGGTGAGCTAAGAGAGAATGTCGTGTTGGCAATTAGTCAGGTAAGGGTCATCAAGCTGTGGGACTCTTCACATAAATCAAGATCTGCAAGTTTTGGTCAAGATATTTTTCACAAGGGTGAGCTCTCAAGTTACACCGAGCTATTTTAATGATGTCCGGGCTCAAGATAAGAAGAGACGTCAAATTTCACATTGGAATGGAAAAGTTATGGCAAAAAGGAGTTCTGCATACAACCATCTCATATCGAGGGAGCTCGGGATGCGGTGCTTAGGTTTCAAGGAGTAGGTTAGTGCAACAAAGAAAGGAGATGGTAATTCACAGGGTGAGGAGCAAGTTGTTTTCAATGTCAGAGAAGCGTCGAGCTCTTATTGATAAAGGCTGAGTTGTTTTATATGAAGATGCCCTCAAGTTCAAGGCCAAGCCAAAACCTCTGTTAACCGAGATCCATGCAAGAGAAAGATCCTATTTAGATCCACCAGGATATGTGTTGTGGAAGGGGGTCAAGCTCATGTGTTAGAGAAAGGGAAAAAGGACTTAGTGTGTTGAGCCTGAGCCAACAGAAAGTCTTAGTGTAGGCCCATGCAGTAATGGAGGCTAGTAGTACGAGGTTTCCACATGGTGGCATGATGTAACATATAAAGGTCAAAGTGGAGAGGAAGCTCCAAAGACGCACGAAGAATCCATGTGGAGGGAGTGATTTTGCAGCCCAATGCAAAGGGAAGCCCAACACATGGAACGATGAAGGTACGTGGCAAGTAACTCAGGGTGAGTAGGGTAGGGATGACGGTGTTGAAAAATTTAGACCCCAGAGAAAAGTGGCTTGGTACATTGGTATAGGTTAAGTCAGAAGTCAGGGTGAAAGAAAGGGGGCCGATCCCAAAATGGTAGATGTTGAGTTGAAAAATAAATCGATGCCAATGCAAGAAGTGACTCTACGAGCCCATGACCAAATGCAAAGTGGGGAAGTGTCTGGCAGTGCTAGGCTAGAGTAATCAGTAGCTCAGAGATCAAGCATATGGATGACTCATCACATTTAGAAATAGGTTGGCACCTATGTCTAAAGAAAAGCCCAAGGAGGTAGGGAAAGAGCCAACTCGATGAGTCAAATGTCAAGCTGGCATTACAATGATCAATACACCAAACACCCCTTCACGTGTCACAATGATGAAAATCATGATGGACCCACAAAAATTTTAATGCAAGGTCATTTAGAATATTTTCAAAGAATTGGAGAAAGAGGAATTTTTTTTAAATTGTTTGTTCCCAACCAAATTTTAATTATTTTGTCCCATGTATTGCAAGCAAGCCTATGAAAACCCAAAAGAATTGCAGTCGCTCAAAAGGCCATAACTGGAGCATTGCTTAAACAAATTTGCACAAAATTGGTATTGTTGGAATCGTGGCTCCAAGACCAACGCAAAAAATCTATAATTTCATAGATTGATGAAGATTTGATGGATAATTTTTTAGAAAATGAGCCCAGTTCAAAGAGATAGTTAGAAAGTGGTTGAGAATGCATTAAATGAGTATGGCCATCATTTTCTCTAACTACAAGGTATGGGACATCATGAGGGAGATTTTTCAAATCTATTTCCATCATTTCACCTCATTTATTGCAACTTACAAGTGTTTGAAGGAGATATTTTGTGATTTCACTCTTCTCTCTTTCTCATTCTATAAATTGTAATCTTGGGCTCATTTGTAAGGGAGTTAGTCATTTTCTCCTGCCCCCTCTCTCTTTCTTCTCTGTTGGGTTGAATGTGGAGCTTAGAACTTCTTCCCAAGATTTGTAATGGAATTTTCTCACCTTTTTCCCACTGATGTTGTACTGTGCATATTTATTGGAGCAATATAATATGTCTTGTGATGCATTTTGTCCATCCTTTGCATTTTTATTGTCTCTACTTGCCTCTACTCATTTGCAAGGTATATTGTGCATACTCTTGATGTCTATTGTAGGTTTTAGGAGCTATGTTTGATGGGTAACAAATGGTGCTTTGTGTGAATCTATCTTTGTCCTGTGGTGCATTTTTTCCACCCTTCCCATTGCTCACCTCTCTCCATTATAGCAGTTGAATTATTGGATAAGAACCCTCATTTTCTATTGTATCACCGTTGTTAGTGTAGGATTTGTTTTATGCAATCTCCCTCAACCTCTTGGACTATTAGATTAGGATTATATAGTATTTCCTGCATTAAGAGTAGTTTGTGGCAAGCAATTTAGGAGCAAGAATCAGATTTCTCTGGAGGGTTATCTTAAGCCCTCAAGTCCCACAACTTGAGAGATAACCCAATGTTACCCAGAAGTAGGGATCTGTAACCAAAAAATACCAGGGTACTACTTTTTAGTGATAACAAATACCAAATGTGTATTTTGATAGAGCAATTAAATAAACACGAATTACCTTGATCAGAAAACACACCTTTCATCAATTTACGTGGGATAAAAATATATAGACAATTACATCATGTTTACAAGGAGTCTTTAAGTAACAAACTACTTCCTAATATCTAATTACATTAGTTGTAAATCCAAAACAATTTACTCACTCACACACAATATTATTAAAATATTCACATACCAACAAATATAATCCCACTCAAAAACCTCATGTGTAAAACTACTATGGGATATTCCTAACATTGTTTTAAGAATATTTAGTTATTTGATAACGCACACGATAAGTTTAGTGAATATTATGGAATTTTATCTTGATTGAAATAAGTATTTCATATGAAAAATTTAATGTAAAAATGTTGATTTGGATCATGTTGGATGTGTGCTTGAAAAATATTTGTTTAACTTTAAAAAACACTTATTAAGACCACAACTTAGGAAAAATACAAATAGCGAGAGTGTATTGGCATTACAACTCTATTTGAAATTATACCACACCTAGTCTTAAACATTATAGTGAACTAATGCAAAATCCTCTTGTGAAACCCAAGGCTTGAGAGATGTATCTCATGGTAAACCTATCTCACAATAAGTTTAATACTCAACTAGTGTAAGTAACCAATGTGTTGATATCATCTTGAATTATGTGTAAGATTCTACAATGGGGCCACACAAATGTGACCCTATTATAGTTTTTTTCTAACGAGTCCCTTGATCAGACATCATTCCTCTAAGAACTTCTTGTGAATCTCTTTTCAATTCAATATGAATGGAAAACCTTACCAATCAACCCTATAAATAATTTGAGACTTGGTGATCATTGTTATGTTGTGACTTTTAATATGGAAACCACACATGTAATGTAATGAATGTAATATTGTACTTTCTAGAATGAGAACACTTTCCCAACCTTTATCACCCTGCTACTTATGTGCTTCAAATGTAGCAAGTTAATGAGACCTTAATTCACATGAGAATTATGGATTTTCATCCCACTCATTATATGCCATTCTATATGTCTAAAATGGAACTTTAATTCCAAAAAATTAATCCTCCATCCTAGCTTAACTTGACTAACAAGAGATGATACCACTTCTTATCTTGCATGACCATGTGGAAGGGGTCTTATTGAGGAAACCCTATACTAGTGTCTTGACATGTTAGGCATCAACCTTAGGTGTATTCCTTTCTCAATTTGTTTGTAATTAAGATGGAACTCAACATGTTTTGCAAATTGTATCTTGAACTTAGAATGGGAAAACCTCCTTTTGAGCTTTGTGTAAAAATGTAGCCGGTTTTCTAAGAAATGTATTTTAGAGCCATTTGTAATTTGTAAATTGAAAATCTCCTTCCTAAGGCTATTGGTGAAACTTTGGTTTTCTTAAATAAAATAAAAGTGAGGTGTTTCCTTGAGGGGAACACATTAAAATAGAATTAGAATTCCAAAAATTGAAAATGAGTGTTTAAATCCTCTCATTTTACTTTAAATATTATGCTAAGCAAAAGGGTTAAATAATCAAACTTGTACTAATTTCTAAGCTAAATAATTATCTATTTAAATTATAGATAAGGTCCTTCTCTTTATTTATTATTGGCTAAACTATTGTCTTTAAATCACTCCTTTGAGATAATTTTGAATTTAAATAAGTGTTTTGAAGCTTGCATGAAATTGTGAATGTATGTGTAAGGGTGATAATACATCATTATTTAGTGGAGGGAAAATGGGTGGTTTAAGTGGAGGGAAAATGGTATGTTGTTTGTGTATTTTATCTTAGAGGAACTAAAGGATATCCAAGATTCCTTCATGGAGGGCAAGGGGCAATACATATAATGGTCTACGTTTAGTTCTAAATTAAATTTCTAGGTCAATTTAATAAGGTTTTATTTATAGTAATATAATATAGATTTCACTATTGAATGTGCTCATATTTACACCTTATATCATAACAATCAACCATAAAATCAAACTCATGCAATTATAAGTACAAACAAGATGGAAAGATGGACTAAGCTAATTCAAAAGATATTCAAGAAATGTCAATGACTGGTCTAGGAAAGGGCAGGGCATGAGATCTAGAGCAGTCACTTTCTGTAACTCTAACACCACAAGATCAAGAACATACAATAGGGTTGGGAATGTAGAAATTTTTTTTGACATTTTTTAGTTTCTTAGACAACCAACTCCTTATAATCTGGTTTTTTTGAGTTCCTTAAATGTCACTTGTTTCACACTTTTGTACATTTGGATCCACTTATAACCTTAGATTTCACACATGTACCTAAAAAATAAACCCTAGCTATCCTAAAACACACTCAAGAAAACATTAGATCCAAACTATGAAGATGCAAGATGCTTGAGTTGAATTGACCTTGGTGGTCACCTTGTTTTTGAATCATCAAGTGTTGCACTACATTTCAGACTAAATGTAGTTCTCCTAGTGCTTTATGCAAAGGTGAATGCAACTATCTGTTGATCTATCTTTTCCCTTGTGCCTCAACACCAATAGTGGGATATGCTACTTCATTCCAATAAAAACCCTTGTGTCTAGATGAGAGCTTCAAAATTATTCCCTCCTGCCTTGTGTATGCAATATGTAGATATAGTCCTTGATTCCTTTATTCAATAGGTGGTAGATAGATCATTAATTGATAGATAATAAATGCCTAGGTTAGACTTGTATATACATAAGTTATTACTTTGAAATTAGGACCTTATTGATGGGAAAGGCTGACCCAGAAGATACCATCCAAAAGATTAAAAATTGATAAATGAGCCAATTATGAGAAAACAATTGCTAAACAAAAGGTTCCAAGACAAAAAAGAATGGTCATGACCATATAGTATGGTCCTAGCCCTATTATACAGGCTTGGAAAAATCTCAATTGAAAGTAAAAAGTAATAGAAAGCTACCTTAGATATTTCTAAAAAAGGCTCAAAATCCAATAAAAGAGGTAAAATAGCAAAAGGTTAAGTTCAATCAAGTAAAAAAAAGTAAATCATTAAAGGACTAATGCCACTAAGATCTTGTTTCATTGTTCAAAACTCATGTACATAACTATAGTCACAAAATCACGCACTTACTACCATTATTATACCACTAAGTATGTTGTTTTATATATGGATCTTAAGTTAAGAAAATTATTCACTAATGACCCATCTCGTTGTTTAGTTGTCAATCTTGTTGGTCTTTGTTGTTATGTGTATTACACATTCATCACTCACTCGCATAGTTCAAATCAGGTTTTAGGAGCTCCTATCTGTCATGGTTCACTCATTTGTCATCTCTAGTCTTTGATTAGGACCCCTACATAGGGATTAGGGTACCTGAAGCACCCTAGTCCTAATTTCTAGAGGCACCCTAGTCCCTGTCACACTTGGTTTTAATTTAGACATTTGAGGTCGGTCTTTACAGTTTTCCCTCCCATCTCCCTAGGTACTAGTCGAACATGTCAGGTCATTAGTGTCAAAATTTGAATAAGAGATCCCTATATAAACACAACATACACACTACCTTAAGGGGGAAGACTATTTCTACTAAGGGCCAGCTATCTACATAGAGTAAGGGACTACATTTGGGCACTATTCTTCATCACACACTGCATATGAAGGGGTGTATTCATTCTATTTCATCCACCATTTTTCATTTTATCTAGCTATTACCCACTACTTTGGCATCATTAGTGTTGGGAACCCTAGGCATATTATTGCACAAACAACCACATAGAACTACATCAGGTCTGAGATGTAGTGCAGTGCTCAATCATAAGTCCATCTATTTTGCAACTGAGGACAGCCTGACCCATTCAATTGTAACTTTTTTTTAGGGTTTGATGATTTTGTGTGGGGTTTTGTAGGAGATTATTCATTGGAGATTAACAATGACACCAACAAATCAAGTACGACACTCACCTAGACCAAAGGTGAAGTATTTTCAAATATCTATCGACCATATCAGGATCATATTTCTGAGCTATTTCACATACCAAAACACCTAAATTCCAAACCAGAGTTCCCTCAGGTGCCCTTGTCCTTCCCTAGGCACTCCAGTCTGGTCATAACTACCTTCACTGCTACTTTTTGAGGTTCATTGACACTTTGTTCTGCCATTTTATCACTCTTTCAGTCCCAAATCATTGTGAGGTAAGTCTAAATCAAGTAAGTACCTTTCCCCTTCTCATTTTATTTCATTTAAAATATTTAAATAAATTATTTAGCATTTACATTTCAGTATATTCCATTTATTGTATTGTTGTACTCCTTAGATTCATAATAAAATCCCAATTTTATAGAATAATTTTGGTGAACCATAGATCAGAACATTTTTCCCTAAGATCCACAAAAACCCTAAATGGCTAAGGATAGCTATTCTCCTTCTCAATTCATCATGCCTCATATGAGTGGTAATCCTATATATGATGAGGCCACCATTACTGAACTAACTGCCTTATATCGTGATGTTACTATGCTAGATCATATTAAACAACAACTCTTAGCCCACGAATGCCATGTGCCTACTAGCTTTGAAAATTCTACTATTGGCATTGTTTCTGATCCAATGAGCTTCACTCATTGTACGCCATGTTATATAGTTAGCCATGACCCTCCAACTGACATTTCCAAGGAAGTTCTAGATGATTCTCTTATTGATTTCATGTTTGGTCTTGACAATGGTACATCTGTGCATATTGATTCTCCTCCTAGTCAGACCACTATTATATGACATCTCATGCTTCTCCTATTTCTGATAATGCTTCTCATGATCCATCACCTACTTGTCCACATTGATCATTCACACTATGTTGATGATCCAATTAATGACATTTTCATATCTGATTCTCTTTCTGATTTTGACGAAACAATTGATAGTCATGATTCTAATACTTTACATACTACTGAGTGTGAATCTCCTACTCCATTTTCATCTTCTTCTAAGGTTGTATCTACCACTATGCATGAATCACCTCCATATATTATTTCATGCTCTCCTATCACTCCATCTCCATCTATTAGTTTGTCTCCTCTTATTATTGCATCTCCATCTGACATTCCATCTCATAGGGATGTTTCTGATGCTAGTCCTAATGCTTCTATGGATGTTCCATCTCATTCATCACCTATTGCTTCTTTGGCACCTACACTTAATGTTCCTTTAGCATCGGCTTATCCTACATATCCTCTCTAAATCCCTATGATTACTCACAATGGAAAATTACAACCACTTAACACATTATTTTTATCCTCTACTATTCCTTCACAAGACATCTTGTCTCTCATGCATGTTGTGGGTCACTTACAATCTCAAGTTCAATCACTCACATTAGAAATCAAGGCCTATTATGATTCCATTGATAAAATTCATTGCATGGCCAACCCTATTCCTAAGAATATTCATAACTTGACATTTCCTAAGGATTTTATCATGCCTACCTTTTCATGTTTTGATGGTACTGGAAACCCCTACTTACATCTCAAGCATTATCGTATGTCTATGGATTCAAATTCTAATGATCTATTATTGCTTAAATCCTTTCAACATAGTCTTACCGACGATGCCCTATAATGGTATATTCACCTACCATTTGTATCTATTAGTACATATGATGAGATGGAAGAGGATTTACTCTATCACATCGTCATCAATAATGGCCCTAGAGTTACTTATGATCATCTCCCTACTTTACATCCACTGAACCTATCATGGATTAATTCTTACAATTCAATGCTTTATGCACCAATTAGTCTTTCAACCTATTGATATAGAGAATAATTATCTTTTGTCGTGGTTTGATTCCCACACTAAAGCAAAATTGCAATATGTTGAATCATTTACACTTTTATGTTATAAAGTTGTTGATCTAGAAAAAGACCCCATTGCCACACATGTTATAGATCCTCCACATATAGTTGTCACTGCTACAACATCTAGTTCTTCTCCATTACCATCAGTTGATCATCCTACATGATCCTCATCTCCTCCTTGCAATCAAGCTCAACCTACTACATCACAAAATCCTTCCTTCTCCTACTCCGTGTAGGCTACACCTCAATCTTCTACACATGTTTCACGTGAGCCATTACATTTCTCTCATTAGATCGACACATGATGTGCTATTAATGAACATTAATTCACTTACCTTCTAACCAACATCATTTACAACAATCAACATGATTGACCATATTGTAATTATCACCGTATCAATGGCCATAGGGATAGTGATTGTTTTTCCCTTCATGATCGATTACAACAATTAGAGGATAAGGGAATCATCTCCTTTGGCTCTCACTCACATGAGTGGTCCATATCTCCTCTCCCTCGTCCACGAGATACTACACTGGTTGAGTTATCTCCTCCTAGTGCTAAGGTCATTGTTCATCATCACCACAGGTCATCACTCATGCACGCTTCTCCATCACGTCCATTCATCACCATCAGCATCCATCTCATTCAGTTCCATCCATCATCCATCTTATCCATCACACCATATTACTGCTTCACATTGGCTTCCACATCCCTTGGCATTCACACCTCCCACCACTACTCCATATGACATTCAATTTGGCTCATACACATGTTGCTTCCATCACACACATGCTTCAGTCTATGGTAGGTGATTATTTCACCACCACCCCAATCCCACACCTTTTACCTCTTTGTTAGCCTTTGTCTTTAGTAAGGTGATTATTATCACCTCACTCCATGATGACGCACTCATGTTCTTATGGTTATTACATGAATTTTGAGGGATATATTACAATGAGAACCTCTCTTCACATGCTTTATCGATTCATCTAGCGCATTCTATCGAATCATTTCCTGATGACACACTCTTGCATTACATGGTTCATTCTTGAATACTGAGGGGTCTTATCTAAATAAACATCATCATCTATACACTGGGAGGTATCACTAATCTTCCCCCCTATCTTCATCTTAATAACATATGTTTCATTACGCTATAATGAACTATATCATACTTTTACATGACAATTGATCATTCATCACAATTTCATATTACATACATCATCTATTATCATATACACTATATCATCATCACATTACACATTACTCGACAACTATGCATTACAAATCAATTCAACAAATACACATGATATCCAAACACATAAAAAGTCATATATAGGTAGCATCAATCACATAAATCATATATAATCATTACATCATCACATCAATACTCAACAAATATACTTTTCATATGCCATTAAATCCATCTATATGTATTGATCATAATCAAGGTTACAAAACCTCTCATAACTGGGGAAAATCCCCTACATTGAATACATCAATACAAATCATATTTCATTATCTGGTATTACAAGTTCTTTAGAACTCGAAAACTTGCCAATAACTTCACGCCATTGATCGTGACCCCTATACCTCTCCACCTGCCTACATAATAGTGTGTTCTCTGTAGACTGCTCCATAAAATGAATCTGTAGTGTGATAAATTATGCAAACACATCCTGTGCTAATGGACCACCACCACACCTCTCTCACTCATCATGTCTCCTCACAAGCCTCATCCCTCTTGACTCAGTATCACGGTACATGTCATTGCTGCTATGGCCACTGGCTCAAACAAATGGGCATGCTTTCCTGCAATGTCATCCAAACACTCTAACATCCCTCTATCCATGAGTATTTCGGTCAACACATTCCGCGTCAATGTGTGGATAGATGTGTCCACAATCAATCTCCATTATGCATCACCTACAACTAATAGCACAACACATTAGACAACCATAACCATCACATAAGTAAGTAACCAATCATATAACATAACTAGATATATATACTCATGCTCAACTATCACTACCTCTACATTTTCGAGGGCATGTGCTTTCCCCTCCAGTCCTCCTCCCTATGGTAATCCCACCACATCCGCAAACAATGGAAACAAAAACACCCATCGATGTGTTGTCTACCATGCACGATATGCCTCCATACACCCAGCATCATCTGTAATAGGCTCTATCACCGCATCCCTCATCGTACGGCCTGGGAGGTACTAGTTACTCTCTATGGGCCCCGGTCTAGCTTCGGTCCTCCTAGGTGCTCTAATGGATCGTAACCACACATATGGCTCTGGGGGCACATATTGAGCCATACCAAACTATCAAGATACCCAATCCACCTAAAATAACTCTGTCACACTTGGAAACCGATCCTCCAACCACATAGTCCTCCGTATGCATTATAACTCTACAACATCCTCTGGCCATCCTCCATAATCTCAGTATGGCCTCCATATCACTACCTCTGGTCCCATCCGATCTATCAAGGCTCTATATGTATCAATATCCATCTTCCACCCACGTACTCCAACCCATCTCCCAACAAATATGTCTAGCCTAGCCCACTCTTCTTGCAGACCACCAACTGGCCTCAATACTGCTATATGCTCATAAGCCCATACATGAAATAAAGTATTCTATTCAATCCCACCTCCATGCTCCTCCTTGGTGAATCTTTAAAGATATCTATACATGTGGGCCAACACACATCATGCCCACGCATACTTAGGACCATCCTCTCTTATCCGATGGAAAATATCGTGCATCTTATATAATATTCCCACACCATATCCCTTCGCTGCAATAGATGATGCAATAACCATGACTATAAACTTCTGCAAATGTGGAACCCCTGACCTCAAGATCACATCCAAGCTAATATGGGCCTCGAAAGGCACTCGAGTCCCCACAAAATACCACCTAATGGCAAACATCTATCTCTCTATGTTCTCCACATCCATGACGTGTACCCTCTCCAACAATCGGTAATCACAATATGTGATATACATCCTCTAGTGTGACTGTCATCTCACCAGTAGGTAGCCAAAATGTACAAGTATCCGCACACCATCTCTCACACAAATCTATCAACATGGGCATATTATGGGGCACATCCCCCATCCTCGCTATGTGCCACAGACCGACACGGTCCATAACCTCCCAATCATCATCTGATAAACCCAACCCGAGAAAAGTACTCAAATGCTGACCATCGTGGAACTCCCTTGAATGGATATCCCTCTACACACCAAAAAACAACATCACACGATGCATTATAACACTATACATAAGTAAACATAAACATTTATGACATTACTACATAGTAAAAATCACATTTCCACCACTCTGACTGAATGCACACTTTCTAGACTAGGGCACCCAGAATCAGGACTAGGGTGCCCAGGAGAGGACACCAGTGCCCAGGTCTTAGGCACTCCTGTCTTGAAGGCCACTAACCCTTCACCGCTCTTGTCTAGGTCAAAAATGCCAAGAAAAAAAATCCCAAATTTTGTAAAAATTCATTAAAAATAACTACTATACATGTATTTTTCAAAAAAAAAATTACACTTACCAACTCCACCGTCGTACGTGACGCTACCGTGTTCGCTACCATCTCGAAATGGCTAGGTCATTCATCTCTCACTTGTAGCATCCTTACACACTCAGAGCTCACTCTCACACTCACGCAAAAGACAAATGAGTTGACTAATCACTTTTTCACTTTACTATTTATAGTCACTTTTCATTATTCACTCTACTATGGTCATACTTCACATTTACTACTCAACTAATACACGTCACATGATTTTGCCAATATCTTGAGAATTTTTACTCTCTACTCTCACCATTTGGCATTCTCTTTAGAATTTCACCTACCATTGTATCATGCACATGACACACATGATATTTCTCCTCGACCTTGTCTTTCAATCGGTCTACACACATTTTCATGATATCTATTATAAATTATCTATTATTGGGCTTACTTTCGGCTCAATATTTGTTCTCATTATCACTTCCACTTTTGCTAAAAGGGGGGACATACTATTGGGGTCATCCTATAATTCCCCTTACACCACTACACGATCATTCAACACTCCTAATTTGTCATTATCAAATTTTTTACTAATACACCATGCGACATTTGTTCATTTTCTATTCAATTCCCCCTAATGACCTAACCTGGGGGTAACAAGCATAAAATCTCTCTATGAGTAAACCAATCAATCAAATCAAAACAATCAAACACGTTAAACCTCTAATAATTGAAATCACACCATTTAATCTTAGATACAATACAACATTGGGGCTACATTTCGCTCCCAGATGACCTAACTTGGGATTTACATTGTTATTTTCCCAGATGACCTAAGTTGGGAAGTTATTCTACATTTTGTTTTGCTTTCATATGACCTAACTTGAAAGCCACCATCATATGTGGTGACACCCTTGGAGTGGGGGCAATGCGATGTCATTTCCATTCCTATACTCCTCCTATATGGGTCAACACATTTGATCGAAATATTTGGATCTAAAACCACTAAAAATTTGATCTGTGTCCATCTGCAATAGCTATATCTTGAGGATGTAGTTAAAGGTTAGAGAATAACACACCTTTATCCCTACACTCTTCCTCTGGTGGCAGGATACCCAAATCCTCTAGCTTTTTCATACGCACACAATCGGGTTGGGAATTGATCACTCCCTACCCCATCACATTGTCATCATACAACATTTGAAATCATCAATAATTAAACATTACAATCATCACTCTCCTTCAGTACACTTCATCATGGTCTTACATTTCTCACTACGTTGCATGGATCGACACATTGATCCATGGTTCGTCATGGTATATGGTCACATTCGGCGCACTCTTCTATCACATCTCCACATTTTTCTATAGAATGGGATTTTCTGTATTTCTCTCAGGTACACATCTCTAACTATTTTATGTTACCAATATTTCTCTCACCAACATAAAGTGGGGGAAAATTTAGTCACAAAATGATGCACTTACTACCATTAGAATACTGCCAAGTACGTTGTTTTATATATGGATCTTTTGTAAGAAAATTATTCACTAATGACCAATCTCATATTCTAGTTGCCAGTCTTGTTGGTCTTTGTCATTATTTTCTTACACATTCGTCACTCACTCATAATTCAGGTCAGGTCTATTAGGAGTCCTATCTTTCATTATTCACTCACTTGTTACCTCTAGTCTTTTCCTAGGGAACCTAGGGAGGGATTAGGGTTCCTTAGTCCTGATTTCTAGGTGCCCTGGTCCCCATCACATTTGGTTTTAATTTAGGCATTCGAGGTCATTCTTTATGGTTTTCCCTCCCATCTCCCTAGGTACTAGTCGGCATGTTGGGTCATTAGTATCGAAATTTGAGCAAGTGATCCCTAAATAAACACAACATACATACTATCATAAGGGAAACTATTTCTACTAAGGGCTAGCTATCTACATAGAGCAAGGGACTGCATTTGGGAACTATTTTGCATCACACACTATATAGGAAGGGGTGTATTCATTTTATTCCATCCACCATTTTGCATTTTATCTAATTATTTTCCGCTACTTTGGATTCATTAGCACTAGGGAACCCTAGACACAATATTGCACACATAAGCACATAGAACTAAATCAAGTCTGAGATGTAGTGCAACACTCAGTCATAAGTCCATCCATTTGGCAACTGAGGACAGTTTGACCCATTCATTTGCATCTTTATTTTTAGGGTTTTGATGCTTTTGTATGGGGTTTTATAGGTGATTATTCATTGGAGATTAACATGACACCAACGAATCAAGTACGACACTCACCCGACTAAAGGTGAAGTATTGCAAATACCTAGCGACCATATCGAGATCAGATTCAGAGCTATTTTACATAGACCAGAGCACCAAATTCTAGATCAGAGCGCCCCAGGTGCCCTTGTCCTTCCCCAGGCACCCCACTCAGGTTAGATCTACCTTCACTTTTACTTTCTAAGGTTAATTACGACAATTTGTTCCACCATTTCATCACTATGTTTAGTCCCAAATCATTGTGAGGTAAGTCCAAATCAAATAGGTACCTTTCCCCTTTCATTTCATTTCATTTAAAATATTCAAATAAATTATTTGGCATTTATATTTCAGTATATTCCATTTATTGTATTGTTGTACTCTTTAGATTTATAATAAAATAGAAATTTTATAGAATCATTCTACGATGAGGCCACCATCGTTGAACTCACTACCCTTTATCGTGATATTACTATGTCGAATCATATTCAACAACTCTTTGCCCACGAATGTCATGTCCCTAATAGCTTTGAAAATTCTAACATTGGCATTGTTTCTAACCCGATGAGCTTCACTCGTTTTACACCATGTTCTACAGTTAGCCATGACCCTCCTTCCGATGTTTCCAAGGAAATTCTAGATGACTCTCTTATTGATTTGATTCTTGGTATTGACACTAATACACATGTGCATACTGATTCTCCTCTTATTCAAACTAATACTATAGCTACATCTCAGGCTTCTCATTATCCATCGCATACTTGTCAACATGCTCATTCACATTATGTTGATGACCCAATTATTGACATTTTAATATTTGAGTCTCTTTCTAATTTTGAGGAAACAATTGATAGTCACAAGTCTACTACTTTACAGACTGTTGAGTGTGAATCTCTTGCTCCATTGTCATCTTCTAATAATATTTTCAATAACATGGGACGGGTGTTTTCGAAACCAAGGGAAGAGTGTCACATGGCTACTTATCTTTCCCCCAATAACAATTTCCAAGAATGAAACCGCACTACTGCAAAAGGATCTATATCTCAAAATTTGCTAAAAACCCATACAAAGTGAAAGTGAACAACGTCTCATTGCCCCAACCATGTATTATGTGGATGCATATTGTGATATGGGTGCTTGCATTGTATTTGAATATTTACATATTTCTCCTTGTATTTATAGTGAATACAATAGCATTTAATTCTAAGTGTGTTTTGGGTAATTGTGAGTTGCCACTTAGATGTTGAGATTGCATTGCATTGGGCGAGAAAAATTGGCCTTGCACAACCAACTTGCTAAATGTTAGGAAATCTAGTGTTCACATAATAGTTAATTGTTTATAGTATGGTAAAATTATACTTACAATATAGTAGTTAGTAAACATTATTATTATGTAACAATAATGTATATATGGTTATATTTATATATTACAAACATAATTTATAATATATTAGTGTTTGGGACCAACACCCAAAACAATTCTTGGAGAGAATCATGGGATGTTAACTCCCTATTTAAAGGCTATCTCTAGCCTTTATATTTGGCTCTATACTTTCTGGTATGATATACAAAGGAATATTATTATATGGTGTGCAATAATAAAGTTTATTGTGCTTAATTTACTGTGTAAAGCTCTACCAAGATTTACATTATGTATCAGAGCGGGTTCCTGCAAAATGACATGTTCACTAGTGAAGGGGCTGCCCAGTGGTAATTTGCCCCAAATTATGGCAAGATAAAAATAATGTATTCGCATTGTTTTAGGTAGTTTCGAAAGAACTAAGATATTTTTTAGTCTGGTTATTTCTCTTCTGACACCCTCAAGGACTTTAATATCAGCATCATTGATAGTTGCATTACGACTCTGTCATATATGCTTCAGGATATTCCTGCCTCTTACATGATTGTCTCGCATATGTACATGTTGAACGTGCCATTTAAAAAAAAATTCCATTACTAAGGATTGTTGAAACAATTCTGCACTGTAGCTCATGATTTGATTTGTTAAGTTCAACGTATGATCTACATTTAGCATATGACCAATGTATTACTCAACCTAAACATTTGCATTGAAATTGGTGGAAAATGTTTTATACTGTGCTATCAGTTTTGCATTGGATTCTCCATCTATTTGTATCCAATCTCTGCATGTTGCATAGAGTTTGCAAAGATCTCGATGTGACTATTGCACTCGACATTCGAGTCAACACTACATGCGTTCACTCCAGTCTGCAATCTCCACACTATTTATAATATAGGTTGGTTTTTAGACGTATGTCAAGTTTAGTTTTATTTTTGTTCATAGTATTTAATAAGTTATTTTTTAACAGTCATAGCAAGAGTTGTCTGGTCATTCCATACAAAAATAACTGTGTCAATTAGTTTACCAAAATTCAATCGTTAATTCTATGATTTCGAATTTTATTTATTACACTATCATCTCGTCACTGGTCAAATTCATTTTTGTGTTTTGAAAAGAGTCATTTTAAAAAAAAAGTTAATATTTTGTGTTTTCATCTAGGCTTAAAAGGCAAGCTAATTATATTAATTTTCGTGTTTATTTTCTTCGTCTAGTCATTTTTTGTGGAGTTGTCTTTTCGTAAATTCTATAATATTTTGTTAGTTTGAAGTCAATGTCATAAATAAATTTTCAATTTTGTAAAAATAAACAAAATTTGTCTTACAGACACATTTGTGGTGTTACCTAATGTCTAGAAAATAAATGTTTTTCATATTGTGGGGGGAATGATAAACAATGTGGAAATGATTAAGCTTCATGACCATATCCAACTGAGCTAAGCAACATGATACTAGAGGAAGGAGATACATGAGGTTGGAGGAAAAACAACGGCCTCTCATCAGTCACCAACGATGGGGCCGCACAAAGTTGTGGTGACATTTGTGTTCTTTATTTTCAATTGTGTTTGTTATGGTATGGTTCATTTTTCAGAGTACCCATATATATTCGTATTCAGTTTGTAGTGTGTTCTTGTGCTCATTATTGTAAATAGTGAGCAGTGATTCCTATATACTTCCTTGATGTAACAACATAATGAAGAACAAAAAGCATAGTGAAAAGTAGCATCATGATACTTGAAGAGGTTAAACAGTCAGATGAGTTCTTGTTCATACCTAGGTTTGTTGTAAACCTTTATAAAACCATTGAAGGCTATGCATATGGTTCCTACTTGAGATTCCGCACTGAGTAGGTCAAATATGTTCCCTACATTGATTGGTTGATAAGCAGATGGTTCTTATACGTGTTCCAACACTAGTTCAGTTAGATGTGTTCTCAACAATGTATGGTTGATAAGAAGTTAATGTGTTCCTTATTCTGCCTTCATATCAAGTTGTGTGCTGCGGTCATGAGTACGTAGAGACGGAAGGTTGTAGAAGAAGTGCAATTATTTTTCTACCATATAAAAACTAAGGGGGGGAATGTTAGGAAATCTAGTGTTAACATAGTAGTTAATTGTTTACCATATGGTAAAATTATACTTACAGTATGGTAGTTAGTAAACATTATTGTGTATGCAAGAATAATGTATATATGGCTATATTAATATATTACAAACATAGTTTGTAATATATTATTATTTTTATGGGTCTAACACCCACATAATTCTTGGAGAGAGTCATGGGATGTTGACTCCCTATTTATAGGCTATCTCTTGCCTATATATTTGGCTATATACCTACGAGTATGACATATAAGAGAATAATATTATATGGTGTGCAATAATATTTAAATTTTATTGTGTTTAATTTTTTGTGTAAAACTCTACCAAGATCTACACTAAATTTGAAATGAAGTATTGTGTGGGAGAGGATAACCTTACATAGTTAAATCATTGTACTTTCTTAGTGATTTGTAGCTGAACAAGATGGAGGGGATGACCTTGCATAATCAGCCCCATATATTTTCCCACCTTTCGGCGAAAGGAAAAGTGTAAAACATGAGGGCTTGAGGTGAAAGTGAGAAAGATTGAGAGATATCACAGTGCATCAGATAGGAATTGTAGAGTGCATAATGAAAATTGTTGATATCATGTAAAAGATCCAATGATAGACAACACATTACTTGTGTGTAAATAGTGCAAATAACATAGGTGATCAGAGGAATGTATGTGTTGATTGGAGAATAAGTACAAAGTAGGGTAATATTGTATCGATGCAGAAATGATGAAAAACATGATCACATCACCGTAAATAGCGTGCAAAACAAATAAAAATATCTCAAGATACGACCAACACAACTACATGGTACAAATTAAGTATATTGAGTAGGCAATAAATTAGGGTGTGGTAATTCCATTAGTAAAAAGTTACTGTAAATAGTAAAGCAAAAAAGTAAAAGGTACTTTTTTATTAGTTGTGATAGGAGCTCTGATTTTGTGATGATGTCGAGATATGGAGAGGTTGTGTAGACACAATTTGATCGTGTGGCCTATGTAATTTAGATGTAGATGACATATACTATAATATTTTTCTGTGATGATCAATATGGAACCTCGTGCACATTGAAGAGGGTTTCACTTCTAATGGTGATGAGAACGCTTCATGTAATTAGCAAGAGAATGAATCACAAGGAAAATCAAGTAGAGAAAGACACAGGGTGTCCATCATGCTCATAGATCAAAAATAAGAGGTACATATAAGAGTGCTGTGTAACGCGTGTGCATGACATGTGTACATAACCCTAACTAACCCTATTGACCTATTCTCACTAAGTGAGATGATTAACCACGTGAGGTGGATAAGATGTTGAGTGTCAACAAGACAAGTCAAATACACCAACACCCCCTTCATCAAGCTAAGGTAGAGGTCATGGAAAGTGAGAACTAAAATAGAAATCCCCTAGATAACTAAGAAAGATGTGTCAATGGGTCCCAAAAACTAAAGGTCTAATAAGGCACCCATGTACAAACAACATCTCTCTAGAAAAATAAGAGGAGAAAAATGTGTCCCAGAAACTAGGCCTGATGAGGTACCCATGTACAATAAGGATCTTAAGTAATGGAGAAAAACCCCAAAAGGAAAACATCCACTTACAAGAGATAAAAGACTCCCATAAATAACCTAAGAAAGATGCAGTAAATGGGTCCCAAAAAATAGGCTTGATAAGGTACCCATGTACAAACAACATCTCTCTGAAATGAAGAGAAGGAGAAGAGGACTAGAAATCCCGAAGAAGATGGTTGGATGTAGTAAACCTTACCCCAAGAAGAGACTGCAAGTGAAGATACTTCGGCGAGCAGTGAATGGTTTGGTAAAAATATCTGCAACCATATTAGAAGTCTAACAATACTGTAAATTGATGATATCATCATGAAACAACTCCTGAATGAAGTGCATATGTATCTCGATGTGCTTCATCTACTGATGCTGAACTAAATTTTAGTAAGTTGAAATGGTGCTCATGTTTTCACAGTAGATGATAGTGGGCCACTGATAGTGAATACCAAACTCTGTCAAGATACCTTATAGCCAAACAAATTATGTGGCAATGTTAACTTCTCCTCTATCCTTTGCCTCTGTAGAAGATATTTCAATTGCATTCTTCTTCTTGCTAGACTAACTTACAAGACCCAAACCAAGAGAAAAATTGTAACTTGACGTAAATTTATGATGATCTAAATCACATGCCCAATCCAAGTCAGTATATCCAACTAAGTCAATATCTACTCCTCATAGGTAATGAATGTCATCCATATAAGTGCCACAAACATAATGAAGGATCCACTTCCCATCTTTCCAATGCAACTCATGTGAATCCTGCATGAATCTATACACGATCCCAACAACATACGATAGATCCAGATGTGTGTGAGTAAGGTAAATCAAGCTCCCCACCAACTGTCGATAAAGGGTGATTCCATCTTAGTTCAATTTGTCTTGTATAATAAACAATCATGGAATGTTTATTTATATGCAACCCACAGTCCTTTGTGAATTCTTTAGTTAAATAACAAAGGTTAGATTGGTCATCATCACTTAAATGTTTGATTCAAGGTTTTAAGGAGTTAAGAATTTTTAAGGATTGTTTTGTACTTGATCTCTACCACAAGTCTTCAAGATCATACTAGTAGGACTAGTTCCACAATATCGAGTTTGATGTTACTACCCTCTTATAACAGTTTTGACAATATAATACAACATGAAGAAGATGAAAGCTTAATTTTCTATTGAGTCATATGCTCACTAAACAATATATCTCCGTCCTTAGCAAGTTTTACTTGATTCACCTTCGGATAATAATTGATGTCAGCTTATTACGCTTCAAGATTTCATTCCATAGACTTCCCTCTTGCTTGATGATCATAGTCATTACATTGATCTAGGTCCACCTTGTCATAAGGCCTCCATATTTTTGCCCCGCATTTAATAAATTTTGATATCTCTTCCCCTACATTGATTTCATCTTACCAAAACACCACTATACCATTCATGACTTAACCAAAACTTGCATTCAATTAACCCTCAAAACTATCATTGAATAGATTGTATTCTTTGATATAATAGTTCTAGGATTTAGCTTTTAGGATTATTGTTTCTTTTTCCCAGTGATCATAAATTTTTGGAGTCTTAGAAAAATTATGTAAGGATCTTCTAATCATCAATAGAATGTCCTAGGGATTTTACTAACCATTTAGCATCATCTTGAAGGTAATGTAATTATTCAAGAACCTAGACTAAGATTGTGTGATAACATTCACTCCAAAGGATGATTTATAGTATGAACAACATTTATAAGCACTTTAAAAATCCATTAAAACATTTTCCTAATCCATGAAAACTCTTAGAGAATTCAAATTACCTCAAACTTGCAGAAAATTCATTGATCCCTGTCACTGTTATGCTCTCACGAACCTAGAGAATTATGTCATGAATATCTCAAACATTATTCACTTACAACACAAACCATTCAACACCCACCTTAGGAAATGCCTCAAAACCTAACCTACCAAAAATTCAGATCATTAAGATTTGTTTTTCAGAATGTATGACTTATGATACGCCCATATTCCACTAAAAGAAGCTAAATTTTGACCTGGGAGATTTTTGCTATCGAATTATCCTTTCACACATGCCCAATTGCTCTGAAATTTTGTGGACTTATTATCCTAGATAAGATAGATATTTTTTCAAAAAATTAGTAAATTTAATCATTTAAAACAAAAGTTATGGTCTGTCATACTTTAGGGTCGAGAGCACAAAATTGTTTGTAAATCACTTAAAACTCAGAATCAAGAATCCAAATAAATTTCATTGGGTTTGTATCCAATTAATCCTCCTTTTCAAAATGACAATAGGTTATTAGATACAAATTTTCTTGATTGTGGAATTTTTGAGCCCGATGCCCTGTCTAAACCCTTGTGCACAGTCCCATCTAACATGCAAAATAGACTTTCTTCACTCATAAATCATGCATTATTCATTATAATCGTTGAATACACAATCAATGAAGGAGAATTAAAATCTAAGTGAAGCTCAGGAGATTCAAATTCAACTTATTCATAAGAAAACATGTGATACAACATTGATTTTCACACCATTCTTGCACACTCCCACATAAAAACATTAGCTCTTCATGAAAATTATCCATTTTTTTCTTCTCCCTGATGATAATTCGATCTTCTCACCTGATATAGCTTTTAATTAGTTTTTGTATGTATTATCTTGGATTAAAATCCTATATTTTGTGAGGATTTTTCTCAACCATACATGCATACAACTAAGAGATTAGTTTTTCCAACTAAACATGATTGTAACAGCTCAATGTTGACTAACAATATATCCTAGGAAATCCTAACTCTCTTCATATGTAGCATACTCACATGAAATTTTCATGAACACCTATTTTCACTCTTTTGGTATAGATATTTTACATCACAATTTGAAATATTCAAATTCCAAGGATACAAATGCTTGACATCAAGGATTATTCAAATTTATTTATACTCTTAAAGCATCATGGAGACTCTCTTGCATCATACTCCATAGGTAAGAAAGATTTGTACTCCAGTTCAAATGTAGTTCTTCATCATCCTTTAATCTTCACTTCTATGCCTATTTCCCTATGTATCTCTTTGACAATGTCTAGTGCTTGAGTATCTTTTTCATATACCTTTGTCTTTCATCATTCTTGCTCATTATCTATCTTCTTATATATACTTCCTTCTTCATCTCTTTCTCAACTGTCAAAAGCTCCTTGTATATGCCTCATACATCATGCATGTATTCAATATCCTCTATGTTCTTCTATGAGTTTGTCAGCATTCTAATTAAATCAGTGTGCTTCATTCATCTTATAAACCTTCTTTACCTGCATTCACAACATCGAACGGAAAGTATTAGATGCAAACATTTTGGCCTATACATCCCCTTGAGATTCCATTCATGTTTCTTGTTCTTCTTCATTTTATTTTGTTTCTTCATTGACCATAGTCAAATACACATTCTTCTATATCTTGTTTTTCTCTTGTACTTTTCAACTCATCTCTCAAGCTAGATCCATTGATACTATCAGTCTAATTTGGACTTTTATGTAGTCCCTTATAAAAATTTAGAAGTTCCTCAACTCCTTTTTATCTCTTCATCTCAAGGATAACATCATCATATGTCCTTCACTATTATTCATCAAATATCAGGAGTTAAATCTCTGTAATTAGTTCCTTCATCAATCTTGGGTTTTACTTGTCCAGAGTGATTTCTCATTTGGCACTTGTAAGATTATTCTCCATGCCGCATTATGAGTCTCTTCATTCAGCCAAGTCATGACATGGTTCATTCACTCAATGAGCTCATCATCATTTTCCATTCTTAGACTCATAACAATACATCCTTGTTTTCAAAGATACTAACCAAATCACCATTGTTTGCATGTTTCCTTCATCATAGGAAACTCATTTCAAATTTATTCACTTAAAATGAATTGAGATACAAAAAATGTGAGTGTATAATGCATAATTTAAATCTATGGCATTCACAGTTTGTTCAACACATTTCATTTCCTGTGGTCATGAGGTTCTCATTACTTCTTTGTCCTTATAACTTGTCTTCTCTATAGGAGTCTTGTTTCAAATTTACTCCTATTGAATTCTTGGTGTCATCATCACTCTTTCATGCCCATCACTATCATCTACATGCATCTTTGAGATGAAATTTCATCATTCTTTTCATTCTTTATCACCCACACTTGATTCTTCACTAGAGGATTTGGATTTTTAAACCATTTGGGGACTATGTAGCCATGATCATAATTCTAATTATCTGAGGTTTTCCTCATTCATTCCCATCCATAACTTCTGCAGTATACATTTTTACTTATTAGAAACATATGAGAAATATCATATTTAGAAGCTCAATTTCAGCTTGAAAACTTATTGTCTATATGCACTTTCTTGTATTAGTTGGATTTTTGCAATTTATTTTATCATAAGTATGATAAAAATCAAAATATATCCTTTATCTTCTCATCATTATGTTTTATGATCATACCTTTTTTCAAAAATTATTCACTCTCATAACTCTTCCTTTTGATGTACTTGTTCTATTTCATCTCCCAATACATCATAGAATTCTTATTTTGATTCATTCTTTTCACTTTCTTGCAACAATGTCCTATGAACATTTTATTCACTTGTAGGTGCTTTAGAATGCACTTCTTCATCATGAGCTATCGCAAGTTCATTCATGACTTCATATATCCTTTACAATTACCTTATCTTGACCCATTTATGTCCTATGCTTCAAGGTCACACTGTCTTTGATCTTCACCAGGACCATATTTTCATCCATGTATATACAAGCTAAAATAAAGAGTTAGAAATCAAAACAATATGACCAAAATATGCTTTATGAGTGTCCTCCATCATGGAAAATCTATCATTCCTCATGCTATCTTTGTCAAGTTCCTCTTTAGACACCACTCTTCCTTCATGTTCTTTAATAATGATAATCCTCTTTTCTTCTTCATAAGGTAACTCAATCTTCATTATTCTACGAGTACCTTTCTTCTAAATTTCTCTCTCCAAAGAAATCATATTTTTCCTCTTCTTCTTCTCCCTCAATAGCCCAATTGGCCAATAGCCATTTTATCTTCTTCCTTATCTTCCATCTGACTTCTTTTATGTTTTCATTGGTAATGGTCTCTACCATGGACTCTAACTTCTTAATAATCTCTCCTTATGTCCCTCTATTTCCTCATCTAAGATTAAATATCCTCTTCTCCTACGACATCGCTCTTCTTCTAAGCACTACACTCTTACTCACTCTTTCCATTTCTCTAGATCTTCACCCAATTATTTTTCCACATTTAGTATATAGATGCACTTGGTCCTCACCCAAGGTCATCTCTCACCCTAGTCTCTTGGTCTTGTCTCACCCAAGTTTTAGCTTCACCTCGGTCTCTTGACTTCTTCTGAAGCTTCATTTCTCTATGGACTTTAAGGGCTTTGCCATACTTCATTCCTTTTTTTTCCTTTTACTACTTATAATATATCCTATTTTAAAAATCAACTATGTAACTCATCACATCATCATTCAATCATTAGCACAAAATATATATTAAAAATTCTTCTTACCCCCATGCTCTGATACGAAAAATGTGATGACATCTTATCTCAACAACTCTTAGATCTCATAGCAAAATCATATGATTGTTTCTTTTATATGAACCCTCACGGTCCTTCTGTGTAGTCTTCAATTAAATAAGAATGCTCAGATTGGAATAAATTATCACTTGAAAATGCTTGAATTTCAATGCATTATAGGATTTTGAGGAGTTTAAAATATTGTCTTTTTACCTTGACCTACATGCTCTCAAGTCTTCATAATAACATCACTAGTTCATGTATTCTAGTTACAAAAAGTTCATTAAGGTCAGATGTTACCATCCTCATTTTTATTACTTAACAAATTCTTGATCATTATGCAGTTCATCATGAAATAAACATTTGAAAGTTTAGTTCCTTGTACTTGAGTCATATGATCACTAAACAATATATCTCCATCCATAGGAGAGACTAATTACCTGATTCTTGTTAGAGGCTCATTTCTTCATTTTTCACCTTATTAGGCTTCAAGATATGGTTCCCTATAGACTACCCTCTTGTTTGATGATCATAGTCATTACATTGATCTAGGTCCATTCTTGTCATAAGGCATCCATAATTCATGCCCCAAATACAATAAATTTTGATATCAAATACCCCAACATTGATTTCATCTGTTGCATAACATCAGTATATCATTCATGACTTAACTCTATAACTTACCTTCAATCAATCCTCAAAACTATGATTGATTAGATTGTCTTCTTTGATATAATAGATCTAAGATTTAGCTGTTATGATTATTGTATACTTTGTCCTAGTGATGGATACATTATCATGGAGTCTTGGAGACATTATTTAGGGATATTATAATCCTCAATAGAATGTCCTAGGGATTTTATCCTAGAACCATTTATTATCATCTTGAAGGTTATCTAATTATTCTAGTGACCTAGACTAAGACTGTGTGATAACAGTCACTCCAAAGGATGATTTCTAGTATTAATATCCTTCATAATAAATTTAATAATCCATTAAAACATTTTCCTAATCCATGAAAACTCTTAGAAAATGCTGTTAGGAAATAAGAGATAAAATATGCGGAATAATCCCTTACAGAATCGCAACAATGAGAAACTAATATTGAATAAAATATTACAGATAGCAAATAAAAGTGCAGAATAAATCACACAACACAGAGAGACACGATTTAACGTGGTTCACCCAATTTGGGCTACGTCCACCAAGAATCACTTGCTCAGATTTTATTCCAAGCCTCCACTCTCTCAATACAATACCCAGGTCCATTTGGAGCTATGCTCAACTATACTCTACAGAATTCACACCCGAATTAAAATCACAACTGCATTTCATTTTCTTGCCTATGTAACATATGCATAAGACCATATAAATAGTCAACTTGCCTAACTAGTTTGATACAGAACTGTGGGTATCAAAACCATGGGCAAAAAACCGTGGGTATCAAAACAATCGGTATCGAAAAACCATGGGCCCAAAAACAACTCATAACGGTTACCCATTACCCATGGGTTAATAAACCACCCATGAAAATTTGCTTCGGGGCCTTTACCCCCAAACCTCCCTGACCCGCTCACCGGTGAGCGGGACCACCGTAAAAATACCCGAGTGTAATCACATCAGAAGGTGTACCACACTCTAACATGAAAATAGGCTCCACAAACATAACAAATGCAAATCATCTCAAACTTGCAGCAAATTCCTTTATCACTGTCACTATTATACTTCCATGAACCTGGAGAATTATGTCATGAATATCTCAAAAAGTATTCATTTATAACACAGACCATTAAAAACCCACCTCAATAAATTCCTCAAAACCTTACCTACCATAATTAATATCATTACGATTTATTTAGTAGAATTTATGACTTTTGATATGCCCATAATCCACCAAAAGAAGCTATTTGTTATAGTCTTAGGAAATTTAGGATCTCGATCAAACTATCCTTGATCACACGTGTCCAAATTGCTTTTAAATTTTGTGGACTTATTCCTCATCCTACGATAAGATAGATTTCCCCATGAAATTTTCATGCAAATTTGGATCGATTAAAATAAACATTTTGAAACCTTGCCTTAGTTTTAGGGCCAATGAGCACAAGATTGGCCATAAAACCACTTAAAAATTATGTTTAAGAGCCCAAATAAATTTTAATGTGTTTGTAATCCAATTACTCCTCATGATCGAAAGTGGCAGGGAGATTATGTAGATACTAACTTTTACTTGAATGTGGGAACTTTGAGCCTTACTACCGTATCTATAGGGTTAGGTGCATAATCCCATCTAACATGGAAAACCCCTCAGACTTTGTTCAACATCAATAACTCATGAGATTATTCATCAATCAATACACACCTTGAATAAACATGCAAAGAAGAAGGAATTCATTATCTAAGTAAAGGATCATGTAAATTTAAATTCAGTTTCATTCAAGGTTAAGAATAATCATGTGATACATACATCGGTTTTCACACCAATTCTTGCACATTCCAACTCCTTAAACATTAGCTTCTTGATGTAAGTAATCCATTTTTCTTCATATCTCCCTGATTGCTTGAATTGGACCTATCTCTCCCTTGAATATAGCTGTTGACATTAGTTTTTAGGTGTCTTATCTTGGCTTAAAATCCTATATTTGGTGAGGCTTTTTATCAACCTTACATGCATGTAACGAGGAGATTAGTTTTTCCAAGTAAACATGATTTTAACATCTCAATTTTGACTAAAAAAATATCCTAGAAAATCCTAACTCCCTGCCTATGTAGCATACTCACATGAAATTTACATGCACACCTATTTTCACTCTTTTGGTAAAGATATTTTACATCACAATTTGAAATATTCAATTATGCTAATTTGTAGGGAAATAAATTCAAACTCCAAGGATACAAATGCATGCCTTTAAGGCTTGTTCAAATTTATTTATACTCTCAAAGCATCTTATAGATGCTCTTGCATCAAAGGGTACCATCAACCAAGGGAGTAGATAAATCGGAAACCAACATAACCCCAATAAGGAAAGAAGTACGAGAAGGCTTACAATCATACATATGAAACTGAAAAATCAAATCAAGGGAGTACTTAGGTCCCCAAGCAAGTAATGAAGCAATCCTTATTCAGACATAGAAAAATTGTTAGATAAGGCAATCTTCACAGAATCAATGATAGAGGAAGAACTACTCATGATAAAAAAAATCCTCAACATACAAAACAAGGATGAGTATGGAGTCATCTTTCTACAAAATGTAAACATTTGGGTCAGAGTGACACCGAGTGAATCCTGATGTGAGTAGAAATGAGTCTATTTTGGCATAACAAGCCCAAGGGGCTTGTTTAAGACCATAGAGACTTATTTAACTTACAAACGAGGGAGGGATCACGGATATAACCTAAAATTTGTTCCATGTAACTCTCTTCCTCTATGTCCCCATGAAGGAAGGAACTCTTAATATGCATCTAATGGACTTCCCATCTGTTTGCAGTAGCGATGGTGAAGGTCAGTCGAATATAAGTCATCTTCGCAACTGGAGAAAATATTTCCAAGTAATCAACCCCAACTAAATGGGGGAAACCTTTAGCTAATAGTCGCACTTTAAACTTATCGACATCACCATCAACACCATAATTTTTTCAGATTACCCACTCACATCGAATGATTTTTTTTCCTTTCGGAAGAGGAGTCAGATCCCAAGTATCATTCTTCATGAGTGAGGAATACTCCTCATCCATGGAAGAATCCAACTCAGGAATTCCATAAGCCTCCCAGAAAGACTAAGGGTCAGAAGTAAAGGCTAAGAAGGAGTTAGCTCCAAAAAAAATCTAAGTGAGTTTGCCTCTTGTCCAAAGGATCTCCCATCCACTTTGCTAAGTTTTCCTAGCCCAACAAAGACCATGAGGATCAAGATTATGGTCATAAGATTCATCACTTGAGTGAGAAGGAACAATTTTCCAATCAACTAGCAATAGAAACAGAAGACTCCGAAGCATAAGGGTCGGGAGGCACAAGAGGATCGAACGGAGAAAGAACATGCTCAACAACATCATCATCTGAAGATTCAGATGCAGAATCAAAGAACATAAGGACCTCAGAGGGTAGAGAAGTATAAGTCAAATAAAACTCATTGAATTTCATACTTCTCTTGATATAAATCTTATGAGTAGTAGGTTTCAAAAATTGATATCCCTTCATGCCATTAGGATACCCTAAAAATATACAAGGTTTGGGTTATTGTTCTAAAGCCTTGCGTTTCTTTTTGGGAATCCATGCCATAGCCTTGGATCCAAATGTTTATCTATATTTCCTGCTTCATGTCCAGGTGAGTGTATGAGTAATCAAGAAACACAAGACCACGTCGAGTATACAAGGGCTTAGTACC
Organism: Taxus chinensis; assembly: GCA_019776745.2. Classification (NCBI taxonomy): domain Eukaryota; kingdom Viridiplantae; phylum Streptophyta; class Pinopsida; order Cupressales; family Taxaceae; genus Taxus; species Taxus chinensis. The sequence goes on from CM034147.1 coordinate 12,882,690, forward strand.
TTGAAGATGGAGATGGATGATACGGGCGTAAAGAAAGCAGATGCATGATATCAAGAAGCTACATCTGCAAAACTAAACCAGATAATATTAGAACATAATATGCGGGGGTTTCCCGGACAGTGCCGATTCCAAGAGGATTTCAACTCCCTTGGACGATCTCAACCCCCGTGTCAGACAAGATAATAATAGATCGTGAACAGTAGTAAAAAAATGATAAGCAACTGAAATAACAAGAATACTTAGCTTATGCTCTTCTATAGAGATGAACCGGGCATCAAGATGGTAAAATGATGAATTAAGGAAAAGATTTCTCCTTCAAATGGACAGAACTCAGTTAAGCTCTTCCTTCTCTTCTGTAGCCTAGATCTCTCCAAGTCTTCGATCCTTTCTCTTCTTTTAAAAAAAATATTCTCCTTAAAAGTCTATATCCTTAAAAATATATATCCGTTTGAAATAATCTCCCTCCCTTAAATATGGGGGAAAAATCCCGTATTTATAGCTTATATATGAGACTAAACTTCAAGTTAGATGATACCTAGGGTATAGTAAAGTAACCTGAGTTAGGGATGTGATGTGATCAACGTGGGTCCCATAATTTGACTTATTAGGCAAAGTGGGGGACATGATTTGAATGGGGGGTGAAATAAAGATTTCATTTTAAAAAGAAGGTGTCGGATGGGTGCATTATGAATTAAATAATTTGTGAGAGATGGGGGATGATGCCAAAAATTGAATTATCAAATGGGTCCATATGGAGCCCATTGATAATTCAATTTAAGAGAAAGAATTCTTTTTAAAAAAAGAGTATCGAAGATATGCATTATGAATGAAATAATTTGTGAGAGATGGGGGATGATGCCAAAAATTGAATTATCAAATGGGTCCATATGGAGCCCATTGATAATTCAATTTAAGAGAAAGAACTCTTTTTAAAAAAAGAGTGTCGGAGATATGCATTATGAATTAAATAATTTGTGAGAGATGGGGGATGATGCCAAAAATTGAATTATCAAATGGGTCCAAATGGAGCCCATTGATAATTCAATTTAAGAGAAGGAACTCTTTTTTAAAAAAGAGTGTCGAAGATATGCATTATGAATTAAATAATTTGTGAGAGATGGGGGATGATGCCAAAAATTGAATTATCAAATGAGTCCATATGGAGTCCATTGATAATCAATCAAATAATGTGAACAAATAGATAGGATTTTATTTAACTTAAGATAAAGAGAAGCGGGAATGGAAATTGCATGAATATAAGATGTCAGGAGGGCACTATACCAAAAATAGATGTCTACACCAAAGACTTGAAAGTGATCAACATCAGGCTTGCGTCCAAACTAGGCTTAAAAAGTTGTTATCCCTCTTACTTCCTTGTGTGGAACATGGTTATGAATTTAACAAGAATAATTCACTGTTTCGGCCCATTACTGTGGATGAAGGTACTTTCAGTGAACCATACAAGTGGTCATCTCTTTAAGTGTTTGGTTATTTCTTTTTGCAATTCCATTTTGTGAAGGGTTGTAAGCAACTATACACTACAAAACAATCCCTCCAAAAGTATATAAATCCTCAAACATATTCCTCACATACTCGCCTCCATTTTTGGTTTAAAGAACCTTGATAGATCATTCCTCTTGTTTCTCAGCAAGAGCCTTAAAGTCTCGAAAGTGATTGAAAAATTCAAACTTAAGCTTAAGAAAATACACCTAAGTGTAACGTGAAAAGTCATCAATGAAAGTTAGTATATAAAGAGCTCTAGTAAACAAAATATATATGTCACTATGAACGAGATCCAAAAGACAAGTAGCTCTCTAGGATTTTACTTTGTCAAAACTATTTTCCAGGTGCTTCCCGAAGTCACAACCCTCACAAAGACCCTAAGAAAATATGATGTGGGGTAATCCATTAACCATTTCATTTTGGCTCAATTGTTAAGATAATAAAAACTCATATGGCTAAAAGACTCATGCCATAGCTTACTAACCTCATTTGCATGAGTGATCAAGGCAGTGAGCGTCAAATCAAAAGTAAAATAGGAGAAGGTAACAACCATGAATGGTGATATGCCTTTCCCTCAACCATAGTAGTGTCAAAGTGAAGCTCACGAATAATCACTGAGTTAGAACCAGATTATACTCGCATTCCTTCACTAAGGTGAGTGATTTGGTAAAATGATAAGAGATTGGTAGAGATATCATGAACACTCAACACTTAGTTAAATGATCCCCCATCCATCTCTATCGATCCAATACCAAAAACTGACACAGTTGTGTCTTCACCCAATGTGATTTGGGACATGCCACATGGTTTGATGTTAGATAAATCAATATGTGAATAATCCATGTGGTGTGACAAACTGAAATATATAATCCATGTCAATGAAGGAGAAACTCTAGCTACAAGGGCCTTTCATTTCTTCTTATCAGATTCAGACTTTCTTGCAGTGGAAGTCTCATATTTTGGAACATTTTTTTATAGACTCAGGAACACCCATATGATTCTTCTCAATTTAATGAGTAAGGTGATCTATTTGTTTTCTCATACATTTATGTTCTTCATGACCAGTCTTCTTGTAATATGAACACTTATACTTTTCTTTCTTCACTTTATTCTCAAAAGTTGAAGCATTTGTGTTAGGTTTGGTTTTAGCTTGGTTGGTATTAATTTATTTCTTAGGTTGGTCATTTTTCTCTTTCTTCTTTTCATTATTATTTCCCTTACTATTACTTGCTACAAGGGCATGTGAGTTGGACTTGAGATACCCCATTTGAATGAGTTTTCCCTGATCTCGAATGAGATGGGATGAAAAACTATCAAATAAGGGCATATGCCAAAAACTACACAGAGTGTATTTTGTAGCGTGAAAAGTTGACACGGAGACAGAGTATTTGGGACCCAACTTAGAAATAATCGACAAGATCAACTAGGAATATTTATTCTCCACTTTACATTCCTTTAACAACAATCTAGTGTGGATGAAATTTGAGAAGAATTTTTGCAGGTTTTCAAAGTCACTAGGATTTAATCCTAGTAGTTTGTTTTCCAACTCATGTGCTCTCATGTCATCTTATTTTCTAAAAAGATCATCTAACATTGTCCATGTAGAATTGGGTGTTTCAAACAACTCAATGTGGAAGAGAAATTCAGGAGAAACAAACATACAAAGAAGACCTAAGGCTTCATGACTTCGGTTCAACCACTTAGATTTTTCAGGCTCATCGTCAGGTTCGGTCTTAGCTCCCATGGTGATGTGAAATAACCCTCTACCCCTTATTTTATTTACCATTTTTGATCTCCATTCGAAGAATTTGAACTCCATGAGAAAAGGAATTAAAAGTGCATCCATCGCTAAGAGAGAGAAAGAAGAAATGTAGAAAATAAAAACAAACAACACAACCACACGGGACAATATTATAACCCCCTGATTTCGAAACTTAATAGTGTAGTGTGTTGGATACAATTAGGTGTGTATCATGAAAAAATTGGTCACTCACCTTACAATCAATGTAATAATGTGTAAGAGTGGAGACCACAATCAAGTTTTATTGATCACGAAAAATCGGCACCATAAATAAACACAATAAGCTAAAAAATAAGAGAAGAGGCGAAATAAAGTCCTGTTATGAGAAAAATCATCTCACGTCGCAACACAAACCCCCTTACTGCAAGACTATGGCAAATGCACTCACTAGTTAGAAAATAATAATAAATTCTATTACAATGCAAGAAATAAGATCAAGATGAGTCCCAGGGACCTCTAGGATGCCAAAAATTCTCCAAGAAGTACAAAAATGCTAGAAGATGTGCTACACACATTAACAAATGATCAGTCGAAAAAATTGTCTAATAACACTAAAAATTGCACTTTTGAAATGCCCAATAGGTTCAGTTTTAAAGATTTAAAAAGCAAAAGGACGATTAATAAAATCACTTAATTAGACAACAATAATTCTACTAACTGAAACTAAACAGCTGAAATTTAAATTAGATGCCTAATTTATCATTAAATCTCCTAAAAGATATTAAATAAATTAACCCACTTTAGATTAAATAAATTAGATCCTAAGATGTTATATTAAAAAGGGACCTAATCTATTAACACCCACACATTTAAACAACAACCCCCTTTATTAAATCTAACCCCTTTTTAAAAAATAAAAACCACCTGCTTATGAGAGCCACCCACTTTAAGATTATAAACCCGAACCCTTTAATACCTAAACCACCCCTCTTAATAATTACAAATCCAACCCTTTTTAAATTACTTACCCACTTAAGTTTTAAAAGGGCTCCAAAAAAATGAGTGGGAGAAAATTTAGAAGGGCAGTAAATGTCGGGTTAGCCCGATCAAGGGAAAGAAAAGTACGACGGGAAGGACGAGGCTTGGCTCAGAATAAGGCAGATTTGAGCGGGTGACAATGCATACAAATGACGCATAGGGTAATAGACTGGGAGAACACAGGCTCACATGCGGGAATGATATGAATGCACACAGGGAGTACGAAGGATCAACAAGGGAGACCACGACAATGTAAACTCAAATGACTAACCCAAAGCTACACGTAAGTCCATATCCTAGCACGAAAAATGCAGGGGATGAAAAATTTAGTATGGAAACAACCAACGTAGGGTAGTCAGACAACCCAAGACACGACCAATGAAAAGGGAAATGCAAAACCAAGGTCAACAACTAATGCAAACATGTTGAATGCAAAAGGAATGCAAAAAATACATGTAATGCAAAGACAAAGCAATGTGTGGCTCGACTAGTAAGGTTTAAATGCAAAACAACCAACGCAGAGAAAGGAAAACTTGATGTAAAACAAATCAAGGGAATTTTGAGGCAAAGGAACTCAATGCAAACCCAACCAATGTAACTCTCCCACTAACTTGCCAAAGGAGCTAGTTTACCCAGCTTGCTGAGTTGATCTAGGAGGAGAGAAGACAAAAAGGAAAAGGAGCAGCAACAGGGTACCAAAAAGGAAAATCAAGGAGGGAGGAGGATTAAAACATATCCAAAAGCCATAAATTAAAAAATTAAATTTTAATTAACTTTTTTTGAATAAAACCAGAGATGTAAAACCTACCTCCAAGTTTAGCGGTTCCTCAAAAATTAGCTACAACTAGCTAGATATGTATGTGAAACACCTAAAACCTGCACATGTACAACCAGAAAACCAATATAAACTCCAAAAAATAGATTTTTAAGCTTGTTAACAAGATTCCAAAAGATAATTGAAAACTTACACAGGAAGCACGAAAACAAAAAAATAATTATTTGGCAACCAGATTCAAATGTGTGCACATTTACCAAACAATTGATCTGATACCATATTAGATTATTTTGCAAGGATCAATACAGAACCTTGCGCACGTCAAAAAGGGTTACAGTTCCAATGGTGATGAGAACACTTCACGTAGTTAGCAAGAGCATGAATCCCAAGTAAAATCAAGTAGAGAAAGAATCAGGATGTCTGGCATGCTCATAGATCAAAAATAATAGGTACATATAGGAGTGATGTGTAATGACACATGTACACAACCCTAACTAACCCTATTGACCTATTCTCACTAAGTGAGATGACTAACCACATGAGATGGACAAGATGCCGAGTGTGGATGAGATAAGTCAAATATACACCAACATATACATTGGTAAGAGCATTTAATGTTGCTAATTTGTACCAAAATAGGGTGTGTGTGTATTCTAAAATTTCCATTTTTTTTTAATTTTTGCATATAGGGATAAGACCAGATCGGATGCTCTAATTTTGACCTTGGGTCAGAACCGTATAGTTCCTCCCTTGAACCCTACAATCATGACCTAAATCCATATGGGACAAACCTGCATTATCAGAGATGCCCCAAATGTGGGTTTTAGTTATTGTAGGTGAATTTAACATGATTATTTTACATTTTATATTGATGTATGATGATTTTTTACATTGTTTTGATGATCTAACACGATGTTTGTTACGCTTGTTGGTCTGAAAATCTGTCACTTGGTCAAATCTATGGATAAACGAGCCAATAGTGTGCAGGGCATAGCTCCTCTTTGAGTCAGCAAAGCGAAACTAGTTTATTGCTATTCTACCAGTAGGAATCTATGTAAGTCTCACAATATTCTACCTTCAGGGGTTTGGGATCTCATCCCAGTAGGGTGTTTCCGACTGCGAAAAGAAAGGAATGAAAGAGAAGATGAAGAAAGAGCAGGTCCGAAGGAAGAAAAGAAATGAATTCCAAAGCAGAAAGGTCAGAAGGTTTATGTTTTGGGATTGGTAGTAAACAGAGCCAAACCTACTTGCATAAACGAGCAAAGCAATACTGATGAATAAATGACAACAAAACAGAAGCAGATTTAACAGAATGAACACATAGATCTGACATAAGAAATATCTGATGTAAATAACACATGTATTCAGCACAAAGTCTAAATATTGTATTAATAATTCTTTCTGTTACAAAAAGCTCAAAGTCTTTTCTCCTCACTTCTATTTTTCATCTGAAAGATATTCACTCATGCCCAATACAACAAGCATTGGGGTATTTATAGAAGAAGGAAAGAAAAGAAGGCAAAAAGGAGCCAACCACCTATTTACAAAATACCTACAAGGATACACAAAATATCTCAAAGTCATGTTGACTTTTGACAACTTGATGGATGACATCATCCCATGGTGCAACATGGATGATGTCATCATTTGTGCTAACATACTCCAGATATTTACAACAAGAAAGTCGAAGAAGAGAGAGAAGAAGAAGAAGAACTATTCATCATCATCATCCTGCGGCCGAAAGGGAGTAGCCTGCTTTTGCTGCTGTTCAAGTGACGAGATGTGAAATTGAGCGCGGTATTCCATGAACTTGCTGATCATGGGCCCTAGTTGATCTTGGGAAGGATCCTTGTGTCGCTCACTAATCGCCTCACAAGTCTCTCGCTCGTCTATGAGCTTCTCTGGGAGTTTGGAATATTCTTTCTCCGCTTCTATGAGGAACCCGATGAAGTCCCGACAGGCCAGCAGGTTATTGATGGACTCTGCGTCAAAAGTGACCTCTGGCCCCAGCCCTTGCGAAACGATCTCCTTGAAGATCTGGATGGTTTCATCAACTTTCCTTAAGGTGAAGGAAGGAGTAAGCAACCTTGGAGACATGTTGAGAATGATTTGTTCCATTTGATGCATCGCGTCCAGGGCTTCTTCCTTCACCTTATCAATATTTTCAAGGACAAATTCCAGTTGATCCATCTGGTAGTCCAGAGTGGAAATGACTTTATTGAGGGCCCTGGGATGGCCGAAGATGCCAAACTTGACCAGATCTTTGACTGAACAGTCGAACATTTGTTGAAAGGTCTCATGCTGCAGCCTAGCATGGTCCAGCTCTTCCGATATGGGCCCTGCTAACGCTTGGAGCTCTTTATTCACCTTGTTGATGTTCAGATACAAATAAGAGAACTTGGCGATTACTTTTTCACTGTCTTTGAGGATCTGGATCCTCCAAGCGGAAACTGCCATACCCTACTCGCCGATCTTTGCATATTCATTAATTTTATCCTGGCTCAGAGGCTCAGGAGTCTCAGCGGCAGTTGTGGGAGGTGCACTGCCCATCTTTTGTAAGGCTTGGAGCAGATGTTTGTTTTGCTCTTTCAATAGCCTTTTCTCTTCTTTAGCTTCTTGAAGCTTCTTGCAGAGGGCGTCGAATGCAGATAGGGCCTCTCCTTGAAGGCTCTCAGAAGACGTACCCATTGTGACTTGAGTCACTGTATAATCTATTGGAGACAGATCCTTTTTATCCTTCAGAGCATTGGGGTATGCGATCTCCATAACCCTCTCTCCCGAAGTACTGTGAGAGAAGCGTGTGACAGGTTTCTGCTTCTTTGCCCCTTTGGACGGGATTACGGAGAAGTCCATCGGAGTGATGGGAACTTTCCTTTTCTGCTGACTTAAGCGCTGGGAGATCCAGGCTGGACTTATGGGAGAAGGGCCGGAAAAAGAGAAGGGGGCAGCTGCAGTAGTAGAAGGGAAAAACGTGGAGACACTTGGAGGCAGCATCGAGAGGGAGGTCGGAGAAGTGCTCACGGGAGGAACAGATACTGTAGGAGAGGAAGACATAGGAAGGGAAGGGAGCTCAGAGATGAGGGAAGAAATGGAGGGGGACAGGTCCGTGAGAGAAGAGAAGATGAACGAAGAAGCGGGAGGAATAGTAGAAGAAGGGGGAGAGGACACGACCAAAGGAATGGTCACTTGAGTCACTTGAGGAGGGGAAAGAGAGAAGAAGAAGGGACAGAAGGGACCTCGGTAGTTGCAGCAGTGCCGACATCCTGAGTGGATGGGCCTATTGGAAAATCCTCTTCTGCTTCTTTCTCTGGAGAAGCAAGAGTTACAACTTGTTCTGGTATAGCGGAAGGAGGACTTTCAGGAGCTTCCTCTTGAGTGGTGCTGGATTCACCCTCTTTGCCTTTTCCTTTGCCTTTAGGCTGCTGTTTTGATCTAGGAGTTGCGTTACCCAATGGGGAGGTTGCGAAATCAACCCCGAGGTAGATGAGTCCATTCATTTGGTGCCAATGCTCTGTTCTGCGTAGAGTTTCTTTGACCCTTTCCTCAATTGTCTGAGGTGCTTTGTTTCTATCAATCGCCGCAAAAGGCCAATCGTCCCCACCTGTATCAAGATATACTTGATCTACTTCCTCCTCAGTAGTTTGGAAGCCTTTGGGGACGATGGCTACCCCATACTGGATGATTTCTGCCAAGGCCAAACGAGAATGGTCCTTCCTCCTGAGTTCCACCTCATAATATAGGTCGATGTAGATATCCTCGATCTGAGGGACGTGGATTGGATCGAGCTTAGCCCTCGGCAGACAATTCCTTGGGTCGAAGGTGGGTCTAGCTGGGAAGCCATGTTTCAAATTGTACAGCTCTAGCTCTACAAACATGTCTTTTGCCTTATGATGAGTAAGACATGTATATCTACCCACTGTGAGGGGGAAAGGAGTTCCACCCTTCTTTCTTTTGAGGCACTTCTCATGGTAGGTGATTATCTGTCTTGACAGCTCTAGCAGAATCAACTTTGGTCCAGCATACCTTGGCAATCTAGTTGGCTCTCCCAAGAAGTTAGCCGCCCTCAGATAGGTGAATGTGGGGAATTGGGTGAACAGGGCCCCCCATTTCTCAGTGGCTGTCACTATGCTCTTGGTCGTGTGACCGTAAGTCATATTTGGCCTCAATAGGCAGATGATGAAGTAGAAAAATGTATCGTTGATCTTGGTAAATTGAGGGATGCTATTCTCCAGCTTCAATTCTGGATAGTATTCATATATTTTGACCTGGGGCCAAACTCCACTCCGCATCAGGGCTGGGTAGTCCCTTTCTGAAGCTGCAGCATAAACAACATAGGAATTCATGTAGAATCTCCCAGTTGTGGTAAATTGTTGTAGCTGCTCAGAGATCGTGCTGCTTATTATTTCTGCCCAACAAAAGCGTTGATCGGGCACATTCTTGTTCATAGTCTTTAAGTACCGCAGCATCCATTTATGGAAAAAGTGGGCATCAGGAAGCCCAAAGACTCTGCTCAGGAACGTGATAGTGTCGCTGAGCTCCTCTGAAAAATCACTGCGGTGAATGATTTGTGGCCAATGGGTTACTACCTTTTTATTCTTTAGATAGACCTCATTCATCAGCTGCATGCACTGATCTTCATTTTCGTCCCATGCCTTAATGCAGTCGTCTTGGCTAACGGCCACAAAGTGCCGGTGATGAGGAATGCCGAGTATTATCTCAAAGTGGCGGGCAGTGAGGTTGATTACTACCTCGCCCTTCTCATTTACGACACATCTTGTGTCTTTGTCGTAACATCGGGCAACCACCATCATGAATTCATTATTAACTGCGCTGACTGGGATTCCTCCAGCGAAGTGCAGGGCACTACCTATCAGCTTGTCCATCCATGGACTTCTTGTGACCTTCTGAGTCTTGACCCAGAATTCCTCTATATCAATATGACCCAATTCTGAGTCTCTGATGTCCAGGTCACACTCAGCCTGGGAGTCGGGCATTCTGACCCTCTGATATTTATACTTCATTTCTTCCTCTGTGAGCTTGGCCTTGCCTTTGGATTTGGTAGGCCTCTTGCTTGATGTTGACATATGTTCTTCTGAGCTTAATTGTTGATCTGCAAGAATAAGACGTGAAACCCATTTGAAGATAGCCGTGTCAGGCACTTGATTTTCCATTGAAAAGCTTGACAGAAGAAAGAGTTAGCAATTTAAAGGCCTCGGGGCGCATGGCGCACAGATATTGCAGATTACAGAGCTAAATAGGTAAGGTGCATAGGAAAAGGGTGTTGCAGGAGATAAATCAGCGCCAAAGGGCGCATGGCGCATAGACACTACAGGGTGCATTTTGTGTTGCTGTAAGGACAAGTGCGCCTGCGCCATGTGGATGCATTTTGTAAAGGGCACATATAAAGTTTGTGTTCATGTTACATGGGTACAAGATGCACCAAAGGGCGCGGATTATTTGCGTGTAACATCATTTTTTCATGCGCTGAAGGGAACTTGGCGCCGTGCATGGAAGATCTGCACAACATGATGTTGTTGTAAGCATAGATGTGCCTACGCCAAGATATTTTTGCACTTGGTGCATATTAAACTGGTGTTGCAGGGGTACAGGATGCGCCAAGGGGTGCATGTTTATGCGATGCAACAAATGAGGTTGGTACGCCAAAGGGGGCGCAAGGTTAGCGCTTGCAACATGCGAAGGAGGCGCGCCTTGAGGGCACAAATGCTCGTGCTGTAACAGGCATGATGGGTGTGCCAAAGGAAAAAAAACATTACAGTCTCCCTTCAAGCCATGATTTCTTCACTGAGGCATTTTGGATTTGGTTGAGTTCCTTTTTTGCAGGGTTCATGGGTGATGAAGAAGTTCATTCAGAGAGTTCCAAGCCATTTTTAGGACAGAGCTTCCTCTACCAGCAAATCTGGAAAGAGGGGGGGAAAAGCATGGTGAAGAATGGAAAGACAGCAGCAGGGGGAAAAACAAGATTCCACATCCTACAAACCAAACAAACCCAACCAGCACCCAAGCAAAACCAAAGTACAAAATATACAAAAGGAGAGAGGACCTCTTACCCGGTTAAACAATGAAAAAGTGCAAGAACGGGTCCACGACGCGATTGAAAGTGACAGGGCAGGTGCGCTGACAGGCTCAGAGAAAAATCACGTGTTTGCATCGGTGATAATGACAGCACAGACGCGCCTATATATAGGCGAGACAGTAATAAATGCGCCACCAACTTTTTAAAGGGGCGCACCAAATGAGCTGTCGACATATGAAAGCATGCGCCCTTTGGCACACCGAAAGACTTGTCAACATGAAGATATGTGTGCCTATGGCACACCGGAAGTGGTGTTGACATAAGAAAATGTGCGCCCGTGGTGCACCAAAAAGAGGCGCAACAAAATGCCTGTCGAAAGGAAGGCGCATGCACCTTGGCGCACGCAGGGAAGCCTCAACAGGCAGAGGTGCACCAAAACGCCTGTTGACACAAGAAAACATGCGCCAAAGGTTTTAAAGGGGGTGCATCAAAAGTTGATGTCACATAGTCATTCTATGCGCCCAACCAAAAGACCAAAAAATGACTAAGTTCGGAAAACCAGATTTCCCGAGAAGGGATTTTGCAACGTTCCAAATGCCAGGGATCCTTGATGAGGGATTGGAACAAAATTTTCGGTATGGTTATCAGTAAAATTGCCCTTGTCAATTTTACGGGATAACAACTCTTTTTGTGCTTATATAGATATTTCCACTAATCCAAAAATGGTACTTTTTTTGTACTTTTAAAATTTCTAGACACTAACGAACTCAACATCAAATTATTGGTCCAATTACCCCAAAATTGATTAATTCCTTTTAATACATGCACCTCAGTATGATTATCAATCACAACACTGAAATGTGCATCCAACAATAAATTGTGGATTATGGATACTGAAATGTAAATCTTAAGTCCATTTTCCCATTTTTAATGAATGGTTGCTTAATCAAAATAATTAAAATCCAATACTGATTTTTATCTTATCAAAACCTTCATCCACAAATTGAAATCAAATCCACAACACAAGATTGATAACAAAGTTCACCCGAAGGCTACGTCTCTGGATTCTCAAAAAGAGAATTGATCTATTAAACGACCAATGAAGTATAATAACCCTTCAATAATTTCTAAACATATCAAAACCTGAAAATTATTTGATCAAAGACATTGGAAACTCTACAATTTACCAGAAATTGTTCCCAAAATGACCCATGACTCCTACAGTGCTTCCATAGTGTGATCCCCTTGCAAATGCGACTGAAAAACACTTACAAATAGAGATTTATAAATACTACATGAAAAAAATTATAGATCTGGAAATCTTATGAAAATATGAACAACTTCCCATTTTACTCCATGACCTGGTTCGGACCAAAAGTACTTGGAAAATTCAAATCTATGTCTGCTCCTTGTGTCCATTATGTTAAACTATGATAGAAAATCACCTACACAAGAGAATATATAGAACTTCATGTAACAAAATTTATATTTATGGAAATCTCTTGGAATTTTTAACAACTTTTATTTTTACACCATGGCAAAATTCGTACTAGACACGCCTCAAAAGTGGAGATCTCTACAAACTGGTCCATACACAGACCTACTAAAAAGTCCCTTTAAATAAAAGTGATCTCATATTATATCATTTCCTAAAAAGTGGTGGGTTGGTAAGGCTGATAAATATTTTGGTGCATGTCAAGGGTTCGAATCCCCCTTCCATAGGTTTAGGTGTCCAATTTAGCCATTGACCCCACATATGGTGGGAAAGGGATAGGATAAGCCTTTAAATGACTTTTGGCCAACAAAATCCTCCTTATCCCATGGGATTTAGGCTTATTCATGTGGAATGGATTAAATAGAATATTATGATTATTTTTTAAATCCAAAACCACCACAAACCTGCCAAGTTTCACACCCAGAATATGTCAGTTGTCCAAGTGAGACTGTGTCACATCGTCATTTGACCACAACTTTGACTATGCATATCTTTCGCATACGGACTCGGATTTGGTTCGTTCAAAATACACCGAAAATATTGTGACAAGCTATAAACCATAGAAATGATTTATAGAGATTCAAATATCATCAATTTTTTCAGTTTGACCATATTTAACTACCTATTGACCAAACTTTGACCAACTTTGACCAGTTGTATCTTTTGCACCTGGACTCCATTTTTTGAGTTCTACATACCGCCGGAAAGGTATTAGGACACTCTGCAGTATGTTCATAGTTTAGGGAGGTTTTAGGAAAATTCCAACACCCAAAAAATCCTTCGGATCATCCACCCATGGGAGTTCTGTGGTGGTCGACACATGACAAACCTACTTGTGTTGGGTATGGATGATGTAGGACGGGATGTAATTGATAGTGTTGGATTATGACATATGGTATGATTGGGTGATGTTGGTGTGTGTCATTTTTCATATCACGTGGTGAGTCGTATCACTTAGGTGAGGTCATAGGTCTTAGGTGTCATAGAGATTATGAAAATTTTCATCATAATATTTCGTCATAGGCGTCAATGTGCATCAATGCATCATATGGGAGTTAATTTCCATTTCAGGAATGTAACTCCTCTTCTCCACTTGAGGAGGTATGGTTACATGCATTAGGGGTTACGCAACACCCCTATTTATACACCTTTCCTTTCTTTAGATCTATGATGGAATGAGATGTGCAAACTTTTTCTTTATATACACTTTTCATGGTTGAATGTTTACTCCCCCGTGGAACTTTGTCAAACTACCAGAGTGTAATTCGGTTGATGTTTGTGTTATCTCGCATGATCCTCATTTTTGAGTTTTTGATTTCTCCATCATGGTATCAGAGCACATTGTTGGGATCCATGCTACCCTTCATTTTTCATTTCTTACTACTCTCGGTTCGTGATTTTACTGGTTTCGTGTGCAAGATTCGTAATGGATATTCCATTCGTGCGGTATATGCATTAATTTGGTCTTATTCAGGTTTACATCTTGTTCGAGTTGTTGGTTGTGCTTCATTTGTGTTTTTTGTTGTTTACAATTTGGCATGCCTTGCATGCATATTCTGGAGTTTTGTTACAGGTTCAAGAGTTTCATATCAGAGTTTAAGTGTTATTTTTTTGAGTTTCAGTGGTAAAAGGTGTTTTTTGGCCAAACTTGGCCTCAGCTCACTGAAATGGGAACCGAGCTAGCTCCTTGAGCCCGCCTTCATCCTTCCTCATCTGCTACCTTTTTGAATCACCTTGAATCTACAAATCATGATTTTTTTGTGGTTTTTACATTAGTTTTTAGGAGTTATCATTGTAGTTGGTTGGCTCTGCGTTATGCACCGGGTCTTTCGTGTACATTGACTCGTGCTTTGAGCTTGGCCAATCCAGTGATTCGACTAACCCTACATCATTCTATGGCTCGTCATGGCCCATGGTTCGGATCCCACTCATCTACTTTGTAGTGGTTTTCACCACTTCGTCCATAGAAACCCCTACCGCCTTGCATTGACCACGACCCTGTTGCTTCGTCATGTTAGCCCATCTCAATGCGCAAGTTTTTTTTTCCATTCCCAGTTGCTTCCCCCCTGACATCAAATCCTACCTTATGTGTTGTAGTTAGCCCCTTCTGTTTCATGATTCCTTTGCACCTAGATTCTCACCGAACACATGGATTCTCTCCAAGTTGACCATTTATCTACTCACTCGGGTATTCCACTGAGTCACATGGGTCCTCCCGCCATAGTTGGCTTTCTTGCCATGTTAATAGTCTAGACAAACTCGAAGATCATGTGAACTGTGTGCCTGATTTTCTTCGATGCATGGATTCAACTTGCCTCAGGACCATCCACCTTGGCCCTACTATGCATTCATTCCACTCGGGCCACCCCTTCGACCTCTCAATCTAGATCATGCATGACTCACCTATCTAGCTCGCTAAGACCCTAATGTAACTCAGTCTGTCCTGCTTCGGTGCCTGACTCACCATGTTCTCTATGCTACTTGGCTGACTTGGATGAGATCTCCACCCCCAATTCAGTGACCTTATCCATCTCACTCAACATTTCAACCTCTGACTCTTCGATTAGCTCAGCCTCTCCAATGCAGCTCTCCCATGAGCTCGCCAACCCAGTTCATTTGCCAACTCTTTGAGCTGAGATGGCTCACCCTTGAGCCCCTAAACACTTCTCTAAACCTTTTTCAAAAAAATTTCTCACTTTTTCCCTATTTTCCAATTAATATAATCCTAATTAAGGGAAAACCAATCAAACTCATCATTAATGGGGGAGTACTATTTGTTGGCTTCATTATAGGGTTATTGGGCTTTTTCGGGCCACTTTTCTGGCTTGTCATCATTGTAGTGCTCTTATTCTATTGTGGCTAGTGAGAATGTCTGCCACAACCTTGCGATAAGAGAGACCCTCTTTTACGATGTGAAACACCTTCTCTCACATTGAACAATGTTTTACCCTTATTTTGCTTCCGCCCTTTTTTTTCTTACATGTTGTTCATTTGCTTCTGAATGAGACTTATTGTGGCCTTTGTCCTTATGTGATTCATTGCCTAATGTAAGGTGAGTGGTCAATTTTCCTGTATACACCTAAATTTTTATGCTTTCTATTTTCAAACCTGTTACTAACCATTCTCTTTTCAGGTTAGAGGTCGTTGATACATCTATCTCTGGAATGAGGTTCTTTAAGGGGCTTGTTCTCGGGATAGGGGTATGGTTATTCACGTAACCATTGCGTTAGGGATCATACATGGAGAGAGATAAAACTTTAAGTTGCCATTTATGTATTTCTTTTGCCCATATTCCTCTTATTTTGCCTCTTATGTTCATGTTTTCCTCATCATTCTTCTGACATCTTGTTTACTCATGACCCTCATTTCATTTGTTTTTCATTCATCCTTTACTTCTCATGTCTCTTTGCATGTCTCCCTTTGGATTTTCCTCCCTTTCTAGATGCCATCGCCAGCAGGATGATTGCGTTGGTGTAAATTCAAATTCCTTGCTGACGCATTCACCCATGGGTGATGGCGTTAGTATAAATATCCCAAATCTCATTTACACATTAAGGACAATCACATATTTTCATACAAGAACTTCACTATTAGCTTTTCTCTCTTGTGCCAACTTTCACCTACTCGCTTATCTTTTGTGATTTCTTACATATTGACTCTTGGCTTGGAGATTTTTTTTAGCTTGGATTGGTTTTCTTGCACTTTTTGGTCAACTATAGTGAGCTAGGACTAGATTTTTTCCCCTTCTCCACCTGACAGTTTTTTATCTCTTGGTGTATGGTCCTTTCAGGAGATAGATACATCAACGACCACCCCCCAATAGGAAAGTGCTCTAACTAACTTTTTCATTTTTTATAGAGAAGTTCCTACATTTGATACATGCTTTATCTTAGCGTAATATTTTATGGACATGCTAGGTTAACATATTTAATTTCAGTTCTTTGAGTTTCATGTTACATGCTTTCCTTAGGTTAGCATAATATTTGAATGCTTCTTTTATTTATCATTATCCCCCATAGTGCCAATACCTCCATAGGGTTCCTTCCTCTTCTTCAACCTAAGGCCTTAGAAACCTTAGTTTTTCCTAGTGTAAGGGTTACTTCCCTTGGGGTATGCGATCATAGAGGTCCTGTACCCCCTTTAATTCTATTTGTTTGTGTGTCAGTATCTTGGCATGTCCTTTACTCGTTTCCTCGAATACCCTGGTTAAATGGATGATAAGAGTGCACAGTGTCTAGACACATTTTTTCCCATCATACATCCTTGGTGAACTTGACGTGAATCATTATTTTAACCTTTTGATCAATCACAACTCATTAAAAGCACCCAATTTTCATTTTTTTCTTGTTTCAGTTTTTAAATTTCCAAAAAACCCTAAAAATTGGTTCTTTCCAGATGTTATTGGACCCTATGTCATTTTTGTATAGGGTCCGATATCTGTTTTGTGTTGTCTAAACCTCTTCCTAGATGCCATCGTCCCTTGTGTCATTTCTTATACAGGGCCAATCCTTGTCTGTCCCAAATTTCAAGTTTACCTTTCTTGATACCATTGGATCCCCTATTCAAGACTTGTGCATGGACTGATTGTGTCTATTTTAGTCATTTTCATTTCTCCGAATGGCCATTAACCCCTATGTAAAATCTATGCATGGCTAATTGAGTGTAAATATTCAATTTTCCAGAGTTTGTTTTTTAATTTCTAGCTTGTGCCAATGTCTGCTCTCAAGATCTTCTTGGATTAGCTGAATCCCTTGAATTTCTCTACGGGCTATTCATTTATGCCCACATTCCCTCTTCATGCTCCAAAATTCTATAGTTTCTCTTCTCGTAAGTGATAACCTTCATAGTCCATCCTAATTCTGCCCATGAAGCTCTGTTTTCCTCACCTTGTTCTTCTGATCCACTCAGAAATAAGGTCGCTCAACTGAGTGTAATGTGGTTAAAACTTAGCATATAGATCCAATAAAATTCATTAAAAACCTTAACAATATTAAAATATACTTACAACGTGAAAAAGGATGGGAGTCTCAGTAAGATATTCAATGGAGATGACCATACCCCACCTTAGCTACAAAGGAATCCTTAATAATCAGACACCTCTATGTAGGACTGATCAAGAGGAGTCTCCTAAGACTTATACCAATGAATGTGATGAACACATAGAGCATGAAAAATATCAAGAAACGCCTATATAAAAAATCCAATCTTCTTCCATTGATCATAATATGTTGATATCTAAAATGCTTAGATCAACTAACCTTGTCTTAGTGTGCTATTACTGCTAGTATGATTCAAATAAAAAATCAAATGTTACAAATAGCAACTCAAAATATGGTACCTAGTGTACCTTCTTACAAACATCCCCCATTGGTGGATGTACATGGAAACCTCATCCCCCCTCCACCAATCCAAAACAAAATGTTACAAACGGTGCCAGAATGAACCTGTGTGCTCCGTATATCACTACTATGTATTTAGAAGAGACCATCCCTAACATATCATATGATCATGTTCTGGGGACCCATTCCTCTTCCTTAAAACCTTTCACAATCACTTTATAAGTATTGGATCTAAACAAACACCTATGTTACAAGTTAAAATTATAACAAATACTTTGGTGAGATGAAGCTCTAGAAAGGTATAATAAACTTCCTCCCCATTCAATAGTTGATCTATAGGGTTTAGTTAAAGCCTTGATTTTTGAATTTCAAAAACAAGAAATACATGAAAATACTCTACAAAAATTCATAAATCTTAAGCAAGGTATGAATGAATTAGCTCATGAATTTATCAAAAGATGGAAGGATTTATCTGTACAAGCCAACCATGACCTTGATAATAGAAGCTTATCCAAAATATTTCTTAAGGACCTTATGTCAACCCTTCCATACAGTGTTAGATTTTTTTCTCCTAATATATTAGAGGAATCCCTTAAACAAGCCAAGAGATAAGACTACCTTATGCACGAGTTCGGATGCACTTCTAGCTCGTCACCCAAACTTACAAACACAACACATGTCATTAGTTCCTCAAAATTCCAAAGAGAAAATGGAATGGGAGACACTTGAGAATCCTCTAACTCTCTCCCCCATACCCCTTTATCTCACTTTGAACTTCTTCAAATACTCCTTCCACCACAAATTGTTCCCCCTTCAAAGCAGGCTCTTCCTAATTTTAGAGGTGACTTATTTTTCTGGTGGCACACGGCTATAGGCCACTCACATAGTGTTTGTAAGGATCTTATGAAATAAACACATTAATTATTCCTTAGATATTCCTTTGATTAATCTATGATCATACAAGAATTCTACGAGAAATATAATCTTTAGAAATATCCTGCTCTAAGCGTAAAAATTAGCAACACAAAAACCTCATGAAGAATGTTGTGGGTACTATAGAGCCTTCATATGATCAAAGTTTTCTAGACTCCCAATACATCAATGTTACTAAGAATAAATTTAGGCATAATCCAACCCATAAAGACCCAGTTATCAAACAAAAGAAACCCATTGATAATCCATCTTTTCTTGACACTTCTCAAGACCTACCAACAATGAAGTCTGCTCCTGCAGTTGAGCCTCCACCCGCAACATTACCAGTGGCACCAAGAAAAGAACCCATTCCTCCCTCCTCGTATGGAATAGTTCCATCTAACGTAAAATTATCATCGGGATTGGATACGTCTCTTATTGTGCTCGTGTCATGATATCATTATGGAAATTACTCCAAGTCATCATAGAAATTTTTAAATGAGTTAAAATCCCTCACATGCAAGATTCCTTTCATGGAGCTCATGCATACATCATCTTTGCATTGAAGGTTCCTCCTCTAGAAATTACATATATTTGAGGATCCTTCTTGTGTATCCCCCAAAGCTCCTTCCACGACTATAAACCCAGAATTCCACCACATAGAGACTATGGGGAAACCTTCACGACCTTCACGATTTAATTTGTTGGCCTCTGAATTTGTGGAAGATGGCATGATTACAAACAAAGTCTTATTTCATGCAGATGACCCAACACTACTCATTAGTTTCATTATTCATGATGCACAAGTGTATAGAGTCCTTATAGACGAAGGGTCTGACATTAACCTTGCTTCTAATACCATGGTCAAAAATCTTGGATTCTCTGTTGAGAATCTCAAACCTACTTGTCTAACTTGTCGAGACTAAAAAAACCAAGAAGAAACCCATATGATGCATCTAGTTTCCTATTACGGTCCGACCCAAGACAACTCGTACAAATCTTATGGTCTTAGATTGTCCTCTTTCTTACAACCTATTATTGGGTTTCCCTTGGACATATCACATGTGTGTAGTTGCATCATCTCGGTACCAGTGTATAAAATTCATTCACAAAAACAAACGCTTTAGGCATGATGTTGATCCCAATCCTTGGGATGTTCCAGTACCACTCCCTAATGAGCCTTTCCTCATGCCTACTTCTCATGAATTTCAAGGCATTCCATATCTAGATTTCTTCGATCTTAAGCCTAAAATTCAAATCACACTAGCAAATTCAAGGGACAATGAACCTAATAAGCTACAAATAGAGTCAACAAGAACTGATTACTTGATAAAATTGTGTAGCAGTTACCACTAGTCCTCTTACCGTGGGAATGATACACACCACAATCTGAAACATAAGAGATTTCTTATCACGCCTTTCTATCTTACCTACGGAGCTGAAGCTACCCTTCCACTCAAGGTGGAACTTCATTCGCTTTGTATATCTCTTCATGGAATAGTTTTGGATGAGGAAATATCTGAGGCACACCTCCATGAACTTGATATCCTTGAATAACAATGTGATCATTCTTATACTCACAATCAAAAGCAAAATCATTGTATGGCTACACAACATAACAAAAAAAAATTTCCACATACTTTCGACTTGGGAGACATTGTTCTCAAACTTGACTACACCCATGAAAAAGAAGGCAAGTACGCTCAAAAGTGGTGGGGTCCTTACCTCATCAAGGATATTATCGGCCCTAACACATATCACCTTCAAACCAATGAAGTTCATATTTTCAAAGAACCTACCAATGCCCAATTTCTTAATAAGTTTCATGCTTGAAGGAGTTTAAGAGTTAAGATACTCATTTACCCTCTCTTTCTTCTCCTTCTCAAATTCACTACTTTATCAACCTTCCTTTTCTCTTTTACAATGATAATTACAAATCTTAGTTCCAATTCTCCCTAGCTTTTCTTATGGGATCGCTGTGGTCTTGTGAATCCTCACTTAGGCTCATAGTCTTGCTTGGATTTCCTTTTTCCTCTCTTATAACATATACCTCATGGTTTTTTATGCTTTTCGGCGTTGTTATCTACCCTTTGGGCTAATCTTCCATGATTTATTTATGTGTGCCTTCGGGTTTATTTTAGCTCCTCTTTATATCTTCTACCATACGGTTTTTTGCACTCTTTAGCATCGTTACCCACTACTTGGCCTTAACCTCTATGCCACTTTTCAACATCTTAATTCCAAATCCATGACATCCATCCCATGGCCCCTAGCTAGGTGATTAAAGTATTATTTTATTGATGATCCTCTAGTGTTTATTTTTAGTTTTTATTCTCCAAGGTTCTAGCAACATGTATTATGCTCATACTTAGCAGGACCACCGACACTATCAGGTATGCATTGGTGGGCATGTTTCATTTTAGTTGGTCCTTCCTTTATTTCAGCATGTAATTTTAGTTTGGTGTTATATATCATTCTTTCCACTGACTACCCCATGTTTCGCTATTGCGACATGTGGTAATCAACGGCTGGGGTATATGCATACACCTAATTTTTTTTCTTTTTATTTTCATACATGTTACTAACAATTCTCTTTTAAGGTTAGAGATCGTTGATACATCTATCTCTAGAACGAGTGCCTTAAGGGGATCATTCGGGGATATGGGTATGTTTATTCACGTAACCATTCGGTTAGGGATCATCATGGAGAGAGAGTAGCTTTTAGCCCCGTTTATGTATTTATTTTGCTCATATTCCTCTTATTTTGCCTCTTATCTTCTTGTTTTCCTCCTCATTCTTCTGAAATATTGCTTATTCATGACCCCATTTCTTTCATTTTTCTTCTTCCTTTATTCTCACGTATCTTTGCACATCTCCCTTTCATTTTCCTCCCTTTCCGACGACATTTCCTGCATGCGATTACGTTAGTGCAAATTCAAATTCCTTGTTGACGCCCTCACCCATGAGCGATGAAGTTGGTGTAAATGCCCCAAATCTCATTTGCACATCAAGACATCACATATTTTCATACAGGAACTCACCATTAGGTTTTGTCTTATGCACTAACTTGCACCTAATCGCTTAGCTTTTGGATTTCTTGCATCTTGACTCTTGGCTTGGAGTTTCTTCTTGGCTAGATTGGTTTGTTTACACTTTTGGGTCAACTATAGTGAGCTAGGACTAGAATGTTTCCCCTTCTCCACCTTAAATATGTTCTCTCTTAGTGTATGGTCCTTTGGGAGATATATGCATCAGCGACCGCCCCCAATAAGTGAGTTCTCTAACTCACTTTCTCATTTTGTATAGAGTAGTTCTTACATTCGATACATGATTTATGTTAGCTTAGTATTTTATGGGCATGATAGGTTATCATATTACATTTCAGTTTTTCGATTCATGTTACATGATTTCCTTAGGTTATCATAATATTTGCATGCTTATCTTATTTATCATCATCCCCCATAGTGTCGATACCTCCATAGGGTTCCTTCTTCTTCTTAAACCTAACGCCTTAGAAACCTTAGTTGGTCCTAGTGTAAGGTTTACTTCCCTTTGGGTATACGATCATAGCGGTACTTGTACCCCCTTTAATTCTATTTGTTTGTGTGTCGGTCTCGATGTGTCCCTCACTCCTTGCTTCGAATATCCTAGTTGAATGGATGATAAGAATGCATGTTGCCTAGACACATTTTTCCTATCATACATCCCGCATCGCATGAACATACCTTAGTGTAACCAACAAATTGCTTATAAAGTGCCACAAACAATGCGGTTATCATTGTTCTTGGGTATTGTATTGCATGCAGATGCATTCTCAATTGAGTTTGATGTCTTACAACATTATGTGTATTCACACACCCTTCTTCTTTTTCGTGTATTTTGTACCTTTTGCAACATGGAGGATGCTCTTTCCATACTTGAGCATCGCATGATCGCTTCTCTTCCTCTGCCACTTCTTCTTGGTAGAGAGAACTATACATCATGGTGTGCTTCTATGGAAAGTTACTTTTCTCATGAGAGCCTTTCTCTCTTTCCGTATGGGGCAATTCCTACATCCATTGATCATTATCATCTTGAAGACTACCTCGACACATGCGACCATGTTTTTGGTCACTTGATGTTGCATGTCTCAAGACCTCTCCACATTTATGTGGCAGACACAGATCCTCCTCACACCATCTAGAGCATATTTTAGTCCTTATTTCGAGACCCTTCAGTTACTGCCTCCTCTGCTACTTCTGATACAATTGTATCCTCTTCCTTTTCATGTGATGAAAATTATGTTGACACAGAATCGCTTGTTTCTATCTCCGATGATGAGAGAACTACTGAGGAATCCTCTCCTCTTTCTCTTAGTTACCTTCTAGAGTATGTTGACACTCCTCACTTCCCATCAGACATCAGGTAGTCTTGTTCCCAGCCTCATACAGTCAATGTATCTTCCTCCTTTCCACTTCCAGTGTGTGAGGCTCTTTCCACTCCTCCTTCATGTTTTGATGATCCATATCTGTCAGACATCACTCTTTTTTTTGTTGAGCCACCCTCTTGGGATGAGTATCTGCTAGATCTTTGTAATCTCTTTACAACGCCTACTTATGATGCAGTACATGGAGTTTCTCATCCTTATATAGGTGTTTTGGAGGAGTCCTTCATCTCCTTTGTTGGGAATTCCACTTCTGGGAATTTTATCCCTTCTACTTTTTCGGAGACCATCATTGATCCACCCTTGTTTGTGGATCCCCTTTCTAATGTTGTGGGGGTTGTTACATCACCTTCACTTCACTTGAGCATCCTTTCGGTGGATGTTCCTCTTTTACACTCTAACATTTCTATGCTCATGGTGTTGCCTTCAAGTCTTGTGCACTCATTTTCTAGACCTATGCCACACTTTTGTGGACCATACTCAGAGTTCTTCTTATCGGTGACTTCAGTTTCCTTCACAGAGTGGGCAGAATTCCAATACTCAATTTCTATCCTTCCCAATTGTAAGCACATTGTTCGATGTTGTTGGATATTATTCAATATACTAGTTGAGGATCACATCATCGACACTCTTCTTGGAGACTTCCTAGAGTTGTAGATTTCATATCCGACTATGGATTCACATCTTTTGCAATTTGTCTTGTCTCCTTCCTCTCCTCTCTTCTTATTCTTTCAGATATATTACATTTGTACATGAGCACCTAATTAGGCCCTTAGTTTTCAGGACCCATTTTTTGCATCCTTCTTATATTGTTAGGGGAGTTTTCCATCTCTTGTTGTGGATTTTTCCCACTGGATTCTACTCTGCTACTTGAGATCCTTATTATTCCTGGGTGCCTCATTAGGATTAGTTACCGGGACCCATTTCTCATTTCTGACATGTCGCCTCATCCTATGTTATGATGAACAGGGGTGTTAGTGTGTTTCATTATCCACATCACGTGTTGAGTCATCTCACTTAGGTGAGGTCATAGGGGTTATGACATATTCCGTCATACACATCAGTGTGTGTCATACATGAGTTACTTTCCATTTCAAGAATGTAACTCCTCTTCTCCACTTTAGGAGGTATGATTACATGCATTGGGGGTTACACAATACCCCAATTTGTACCCCTTCCCTTTCTTTAGATCTATGATGGAATGAGATGTGCAAATTTTTTCTTTACATGCAATTTTCATGGTTGAATGCTTGCTCACCCATGGAACTTTGTCATGGTGTCGGAGTATAAATGGGTTGATGTTCATATTATCCCATATGATCCTTGTTCTTGCCTTTTTACTTTCTCCATCATGGTATCGAAGCATTTAATTACAATGTTATGTGAGTGGTGGAATGCTAACACTTGCATGTTTTAGCTACTGACAGGGGAGATGATGGTGACATTGGAGGACATGTACATGGCATTGCAGCTACCTATTATATGTGATAGGGTGCTGGTACTCCCCCCAGACATGTTGTATCACATGAGAAAGGCACAAAGATTATGGGTGGGCTGTGATGGTTTAAGGGATCCTACTTCTAGCTGGAGCTCCATTGTGACTTCCAGTGTTTCATGATTATGGAAGTGTTATCCTTTAAAATTGAAAAGGGCAATTTTACAGGTAACCCTACCAAATTTTGTCCTGGTACCTCATCGGGGACCCCTCTGTGTTCGGAACGTTGCAAAATCCCTTTCCGGGAAATCTAGTTCTCCGAACTTAGCCATTTTTGATCCTTTTTTGGTTGGGCGCACCTTTTATCTGTGTAACACAGAGTAAATATGCGCCCCCTTCATTTCCTTTGGCGCACCCTTTGAAGTGTCGACATATGTTTTGGTGCGCCTTCCCGGGATGCGCCATTCTTGCGTGCGCCAAGGCGCATGCGCCTTCGTGTTGGCACATTAATTGTTGCATCGTGTTTTGGTGCGCTAAAGGGCACATGAAATGGAGTGTTGACAGTCATAAAATTGCGCCACAGGCACAAGTATCTTTGTGTTGACACGCATTTATCCGCGCCAAAGAGCACACCGTTTTACTTGTCGACATATGTTTTGGTGCGCCTCTTAAAAAAGTGGTTGGCGCATTTATTACACATTTGCCTATATATAGGCGCATCCGCCCTGTCACTTTCACCAGTCAGAAAACACGTGATAACTTTCTCCTCTACACCTATCAGCTCACCTGTCATCCTCATGTCGCGTTCATGGACCCCGTTTCGCCTCTCACATACTATATATTTTCTAGGTAGGTGGTTCTTTTTCCTCCTATGTTTTGTTTTGATTATTTGTATGGTAGGAGGTAATGGATTTGTAAACACCCCCCCCCCCACTTTTTGTTGTTCTGGCAGTCTTTCTCCCCCAAGCTCTTCCTCCTCTTTCCAGATCTATTGGTAAGGAGGGCTCTGCCTCAAAAATCACTTGGATCTCCTTGTTGTGCACCCCCTTCACCATCCAAAAAACCCTGTAAAAGAGGCCTAAAAGATTGCAAGCCTGTCAGGAAAGAGAAAACCTGAAAGATTAGTTTAAAACTATGCTTTTTCCTCTTGGCGCATTCGCCACACTTGTTACATAAAATACAGTCACGCCAAGAAGGTGCACTGATCCTACTTACAACATGAAAGTTACCTGTGCCATGAGAAACCGAGTAAATCCTAACAATGGCGTAGGCGCATCCCCCCTTACATCAGCACATGTCATGCAGGTCTTCCCTGCGTCGTGCCAAGTTCCCCTGTTTAACACATAAAGTCTATGTTACACACATCAACCGTGTGCCTAGTTCCATGTAACATGAAAAATATATGCACCATTGGCGCATCCTGTCCCCGTGCAACATGAAAATTATCCGCGCCCAGTATAAAACACATGAATGGTGCAAGCGCACTTCTACTTACAACAACAAATCATGTGCAGCATCTTTGCGTCCTGTGCCCTTTGGTGCTAATTTTTCCCTTGTAACACCCTTCTTTTGTACGACATACTATTAACCCTGTAGGCTGCAGTGTTCATGCGCCCTGCGCCCTGAGGCCTTAAAATTGCTAACTCCTCATTCTATTATGTAGCGCTTTAATGGAAGATCTAACAACTAACATGGCTCATCTGCATTGGGTTTTCTTCTTCTTGTAGATCAGCAACTGAATTCAGATCCACATATGTCTACATCAAGCAAGAGGCCAACTAAATCAAAAGGTAAAGCCAAGCTTACGGAAGAAGAAATGAAATACAAGTACTAAAGGGTCAGAATGCTCGAGTCTCAGGCAGAATGTGACCTGGATATAAGAGACTCAGAGCTCGGTCACATCGATATGGAAGATTTCTAGGCCAGAACCAGGAGGGTCACAGGGAGTCCCTGGATGGACAAACTGGTAGGCAGTGTCCTGCATTTTTTTGGGGGGATCCCCATCAATGCAGTGAACAATGAATTCATGATGGTAGTGGCCCGCTACTACAACAAAGACACGAGGTGTGTCCAAAATGAAAAGGGCAAAGTCGTGATCGACCTCACTTCCCAGCACTTCGAAATTATGCTTGGTATTCCTGACCACTGGCACTTTGTGGCCGTAAGCCAAGAAGACTGCACCAAGGCTTGGGAGGACAATGAAGACCAGTGCATGAAAATGATGAATGAGGTGTACCTAAAGAACAAAAAGGTGATAACCAGATGGCCACAGGTTATTCACCGTAGCGACTTCTCCGAGGAACTGAGTGATACTATCACGTTCCTAAGCAGAGTATTTGGGCTTTCCGACGCCCATTACTTTCCTAAATGGATGCTCAGGTACCTGGAGACTATGAACAAGAATGTACCAGATCAACGCTTCGAGTCGGCGGAGATCATAAGTAGCACCATATCCGAGTAGCTCCAACAACTCACCACAATGGGGAGGTTCTACATGAACTCCTACGTAGTTTATGTTGCAGCCTCGGAGAGGGATTATCCAGCATTGAGCTGATGCGGGGTTTGGCCCCAGGTGAGAATATATGAGTACTACGAGCTGAAGATGGAGAACAACATCTCACAATTCACCAAAATCAACGATGCCTTTTTCTACGGCATCGTCTGCCTATTGAGGCCCAACATGACTCACAGTCGGATGACCAAGAGCATTGTCATAGCAACGGAAAAGTGGGGGGCCTTATTCACATAGTTTCCCACCTTCACCTATCTCAGGGTAGCTAACTTCCTGGGTGAGCCCACCAAATTACCGAGATATGCCGGCCCCAAGTTGATCCTGTTAGAGCTTTCCAGACAGCTCGTAACGTATCATGAGAAGTGCTTGAAGAGGAAGAAGGGTGGAACTCCTTTCCCCCTCACAGTGGGCAGATACACCTGTGTTTCTCATCACAAAGCCCGAGAAATGGTTGCCGAGCTAGAACTGCTCAATCTGAAGCACAACTTCCCGGCGAGGCCCACTTTTGATCCAAGGAATTGCCTTCCCAAGGCAAAACTCGATCCTATCCACCTTCCACAGATCGAGGACATTTATATCGACCTGTATCATGAGGTCGAGCTCAGGAGAAAGGACCATTCTCGCCTGGCCCTAGCAGAGATCATTCAGTACGGCGTGGCCATTGTCCTAAAAGGTTATCAAACTACCGATCAAGAAGTTGATCAGGTATATCTTGACACGGATGGGGACAACTGGCCGTTTACTACAATCGACAGAACCAAAGCACCCCAGACCATTGAAGAAAGGGTCAAAGAGACATTGCAGAGAACAAAGCACTGGTGCAGGATGAATGGCCTCATCTACCTCGAGGTAGATTTCATTACATCTCCATTGGGCAACGCGTCTTCCAGGCCAAAGCATCTGCCAAAGGGCAGAGGAAAAGACAAAGAGGGCGAATCAAGCTCTTCCCAAGAAGGAGCTCCTGAGAGTCCTCCTTCCGCTGTACACGAACAAGTTGTAACTCTGGCTTCTCCAGAGAAAGAAGCGGCCGAAGATGTTCCGATGGGCACATCCACTCAGGATGTTGCCACTACTACAACTGCTGAGGTCCCTTCTGTCCCTTCTCCCTCTCCTCCTCCTCCTCGTGTAACCCAAGCGACCATTCCTTTGGTCGTATCCTCTCCCCCATCTTCTACTGTTCCCCCCTCCTTGTCATCCATCTTCTCTTCTCTCGCGGAGCTGTCCCCCACTATGTCTTCTCTCATCTCTCAGCTCCCTTCCATACCCTTGTCTTCCTCCCCTGCAGTATCCCTTCCTCCCTTGAGTACTTCGCTGGCCTCTCTTTCAATGCCGCCGCCAAGTGTCTCAATGCACTTTCCCTCCACTACTGCAGCTACTCCCTCTTCTACTTCTGGTCCCACTCCCATAAGTCCAGCATGAGACCTTCCAGAAAATGCTCGACTGTTCAGTTGAAGATCTGGTCAAGTTCGGCGTCTTCAATCACCCCAGAGCCCCCAACAAAATCCTTTCTACTCTGGACTACCAGGTCGATCAGTTGGAGTTTGTCCTCGAAAAGATAGATAAAGTCAAAGAGGAAGCCTTGGAGGCTATGCACTAGATGGAGCAAATCGTCCTGAGAATGTCCCCAGGCTTGCTCACTCCTTCTTTCGCCCTAAGGAAGGCAGACCAAACTATTCAGATCTTTAAGGAGATCGCCTCACAAGGGTTAGGGCCAGAAGCCATTTTCGACACCGAATGCATCAACAACCTTCTGGCCTATCGTGACTTTATAGGGTTCCTGATAGAGGCCAGAAATGAATATGCCAAGCTCCCAGAAAGGCTTGTGGATGAACGTGAAACTTGCGAAGCTATCAGCGATCACCACAAGGATCCTGCTCAGGATCAACTTCAGCCCATGATCAACAAGTTCATGGAATATCGGGCCTAGTTTAACATCACTTCTCCCAAGCAACAGCAGAAAAAGGACACTCCCTTTTGGCCGCGAGGCGATGACAAATAGTCTCCTTCTTCTCAATCTTCTTTTTGTAAATATCTAAGAGTATGTTGGCACAAACGATGACACCATCCATGTTGCACCATGGGATGATGTCATCCACCAAGTTGCCAAAAGTCAATAGTTGACTTTTAGATATTTTTGTAGATACTTTGTAATTAAGTCGTTGGTTTCTTTTTTGTTTTCTCTCTTCTCCTTCTTCTATATATACTTGAATGCTTGTTGTATTCAAGTGTGGATACTTTTCAGATGAAAAATAGAAGTAAGAAGAAAATACTTTGAGCTTTTTGTAACAGAAGGAAATATTAATACAATATTTAGACTTTGTGCTGAATACTTGTGTTATACATCAGAGCTTTCTTATGTTAGATCTGTATGTTTGTTCTGTTGAATCTACTTCTATTTTATTGTCATTTATTCATCAGTATTGCTTTGTTCGTCTATGCGAGTAAGTTCAGCTCTATTTACTACCAACCCAAAACATAGACCCTCTGACCTTTCTGCTTTGGAATTCATTTCTTTTCTCCCTTCAGATCTTTCCTATCTCCCCACCTCGTTTCTTTCCCTTCTTCTATAGTTGGAAATACCTCTACTGGGATGAGATCTCAACCCCCGAAGGCAGAATATTGTGAGACTTGCACAGATTCCTGCTGGTAGAATAGCAATAAACCAGTTTTGCTTTGCTGACTCAAAGAGGGGCTATGCCCTGCACACTGTTGGCTCGTCTATCCATAGATCTGCCCTCACGACAGATTTTCAGACCAACAGGAAGTATATTGTAGTATTGTTAGCATCATTTGTGGGTTTAGATGGCATATGTGTGTCTATATATTATAGGATGTGGCGGATATGATAAACCATATAGGATCATAGGCAATGAAACACATGGGGACAATGTGTATTATCCCATTTATACAGGTTTGCGTCAGAGAACTATGATGGTGGTGTAACAATAGTGAAACTATTTCATATGTGGGTGTATGATCATATTGCAATTGTATGGCCTATTGGTGGGCCATGCATGGATTAGGCTCACCCAGATATATTTTCAATGAGGTGGAGCTTGTCAACATGGTGATGGCCGAATACCATGACATAAATATCATTGCTAGATTGATCAGGCCCATGAGATATTATTTGGAAGCCACATAGGGATTATAAAGGGTGGTCTTAGGATAGTGTTGATATGCAACATATACATCATAACATGTGGTTAGAAGATTTATTTACCCTTAAAGGGGAGTTATTTTAGTATGAGTGTGTGACATACTAGTTTGGTATTATGGAGGAGGTGTCTCCAGCACCATATCTGTGGAGGAGGTCGATGCATGTAACACACAGAGAGGGGGCCCATCTAGGGCCAACACCATGAGACTTTTTTCCATTACTAGATGATGAGGTGGATCCTATAATTGTATTAAATGATTGGAATGATGCAAGGTGTATTATGGCTTATGTAACATATTTGAGACATTAGTGGTGGGAAAGGGTGACCTAAAATATACAATCCAAAAGGAAAAAAAGTGATAATGGGCCCATGGAGAGAAAACAATTGTAAAATAAAAGGGGCCAAGACCATACAAAATGGTCATGACCCCATTGTATGGTTTTGGACCAGGGTCAAATGAAAGTAAACAGTAATAGAAAATTGTCAAATATCTCTATGAAAAGGCTCAAAATCCAATGAAAGAGGTAAAATAGGAAAAGGTTTAGTTCAATCAAGTAACAAAGAGAAGTTCAACAAAGGACTGATGCCACTGAGGTGTTGTTTCATTATTCAAAACTTATGTACATAAATAACTAGCAAAAACATGATGTAATAATGATTTTATGTAGATTTTGGCATCTACAATCTCCCCCATTTGCAAGCCTTGTTGA
Source organism: Taxus chinensis (assembly GCA_019776745.2). NCBI lineage: Eukaryota > Viridiplantae > Streptophyta > Pinopsida > Cupressales > Taxaceae > Taxus > Taxus chinensis. Next base: position 12,913,768 of record CM034147.1, read on the forward strand.
TAGGCTTGGTAACATTTGTTGTTTTTATGTTTGGTGTGACGTCTTCACTTTTCTCTTGTTCTAAGTAAAATTTAAATGATTCCATGAGTGGAGTGTAGGTGATTGGGCATCGTTGTATTGTAGTAAGTTGTCCTAAGTATTTCAAAATAAAAAAATGGTTTTAGTTATGGATTTTGGTGTCTTTTTATGGGCATTACATTCTTAAGAGTGCTCAAATTTCCCTCCAATTTAGAGAAATGGTCAAGAATTCTATTAGCATATTGGCCATCATCTAATCAATCTTCTCCTTATGAACCATGATGAGGTGTCAGGAAGGTGATGTTGGCGATTAGGGTCTAAAAACTCTAGTTTATTACACATATATAACCAAACTTTCCTTTCGTTGGCTCACCACCACATTGGTACGAGCCCTTACTTTTCTTCCCTATATTCAATCATGTTGAAATCTCCACATAGGATGCATTTGGCATCATGGATTGATTCAGTTAACCACCTCCATAATGTCATCCATTCAATGTCATTAGAAGCATAAATATAGGTGATTCCAAGAGAATGGCAATTAAAATCAAATAGGTCCACACGATCTAATGAGTGGGATCTAATGATCCAAATGAGCTCTTCAAGAAAGACTATTCCACACCAACATTCATAAAGGATTTGAATAAGTCCATTTTTTAGGAAGTACTAAAATCTATTTTTAGCAGTAAATGATCCATACGAGTGTTTCAGAGGAGTGATCTGTATCATCAATTAGAGCAGAATTTCTAAAAGTCTATTTTTAGACATCCACAAAATCTATTTTTAGTAGTTTTTAATAGCTTTTGGTATTTTAATCTTTTAGGGTCTTCGAAGCTTTTATGGGCTTCAGTTGTACGTTGAGAGCACAACACATAGTCACATAATCTTTTTTCTAGTTTTCTTTGCCATTTTCCAATGGTTAGTGTGGTTCACAAATTGAGAAAATTCTATAGGAGAGATGTTGTGGTGAACTAGAACAAAATTACTATGACCATGTGTTATGCTCTCATCGTACAATCCGAAGCCTAGAAATGCTCCGAAGACCCTAAAAACGAAATATACCAAATGCTATCGACAATTACTAAAAATAGATTTTAGGACTTCTGAAAAGTAAAATTTAAGGAATCCTACTCTAATTGACGATATGGATCATTTCTGCTCTAAATACCCATACAGATCATTTATTACTAATAATATATTTCAATACTTTTTAAAAACATACTTATACAAACCCTTCTTTGAATATTGGTACAAGTTATTCTTGCCTTGAGGGCTCATCTGAATAATCTAATCCCCAAGTAACCAAATTTGGTGAAAGTGAAGGGGTGATCAATGCAACTGCACCCCTTCAAATGTTTTCACGCTCAAACATCTTGTGAATGAACCTTGACTATAATTGATATGATGAAGGCGTTGATTGTAAATCCATCAATGTTAACTTCTTGCAGGAAAATAATTTCCCTTTGATCAAATAGTTAGCATGTATTCCTAACAACATACTTTCATGTTGTGCTAGTTAGACATCCTATACAACGAGTTCACAATTATGGAATGACTTTTGTTTGCATGTAGGCCTCCTCATCCCCATCTACTAAGATTAAAAAGTTGTTAGCAACATATAGATGATAGTTACTTTTCCTGAGATCATTGATTGTAAATACAAGTGATATTTTGTCTCACACATATTTATTATTTTATGTCACTTATTGATAATAGTGGTCTATCCATCAAAGGATGTTTTAGCATTTTTTCGTACCTCAGGGGAGGTTTTGGGCGGTGGAGCGAGCCTCACATTGTTCATTAAAAGGAACTCTCATATTTTTTAAGTCATGGATTGATAACAAAATTATGAATTTGGCAAGTTAATGTATAACACATGATGTGTGAGCCTTTTGTCACCAATTTGCATGTCAATAAGCTCCTTCAAGTCCTTAGATAGGTCTACTTCCACACAAACCTAATTTTGCAATCTTGCTGAATAAAACTTGAGTTTCTCCAACCCTATAAAATGATTAAAAGGTTTGATCAACTAGTGTACAAAGTTCAAGAATGGATAATGAAAGGCCGGGGAACTCTACCCAAACAAGGATGTTGAGTTTAGCTTGCACAGTGGCCACAAAACATCGTGTTTGATGTGAGAACACCACATCCGTGTTTTGGATAAACCAAGGGCCATGGGCTACAATAGCTCTACAATGATCAACATTCTTATACCTAAACAAGAAGAAATCCTAAATCAAGTTTTGAACACTCTTAAGCTTAACACCATGAGGTACAATCCATCAATTATGAACCTAAGAACTCAATGTGCTTTCTAAGGGGACTTGGCCAACAAAATATACAACTAATATAAACTCTTCAAAATAATTGCAATCCTTACTTAATTCACAATAGTCTAATTTCTATGCTCATTAGATTTTGCCATTACCTAATGAAATTTATTTAACACAAACTTCGGTACTCGGTTCGACACATTGGACTCCACACTCCCATCAATTTCTTTTGAAAAAAAACTATAAAAACAAAAGACATCATAAATATAGCTTAGCCACCCTACCTAACGAAGATAGATTAATGCAAAACACAAAAAGTGAGAAACTTAGCCAAATAAAAAACTATTATGTTTCGAATGCGACACCAAAAAATCCAGCCATTTTGATACCAAAAGATCTCAGCCAAAAACTAAATATCGGCAAATCATTTCTCAAACTCGGACACACATGACGTCACCAAAACTCGTTAAAATACACTAAATTTTTAACGCAGGGAAACAAAATCTGAGGTCACCCCAACTTTAACGCAAAATCTAATGATAAAGAAACCATATAATAATCATTTTGTTACGTCCATATTCCGTTCATAAATCTTGTATTGTTATTATTGTCTTTTTAAATATTCCCCAACGTTATTTCAAGGGTCCCTCATTTACAAATAATGTTAAAATATTTATGAATGGAGTGGTTGAATTGAAGGGGTTGAATTTTTTTGAAATATTGTAATCCAAATAGAGACACATTATCTACAATTGTGGGGTACCCTTAACATACTATTGTGGAGACCCATATTCCATAATATCACCCATGCATTAATCAAGGTATTTATTTGTAGAGCCCACTTCCACTACCCACCAACCATAATGGCCTCCCATTAATAAGAATGATGATGAATCATGTTCATTTCCTTATGAATGTGTCCTTATGTATTTACAAACGAAGTTGCATTATTTTTGGGTATTTGTGTTTGGTGATTATGGGTCTTTTTATAGTTTAATGTGTCTTTTTTCTGATTATGATTCTATAAATGTTTTGACAATATTATTAAAAATTTGAAAGGAGTAATATTTATCATTATATTAGATTGTGGGGCTAAAGCATTTCATTATACATGGTGTGTTGTTTTCGATATTGTACATAATTGAAGAGCTTGTCAAATTTATATCATCTCCTAAAACAAATCATTTTCCTTGTCATTTTGTAGACTTAGTTGCCCTATTAGGGTTTTGAGGAGGGAGACCGATTTTCAAAAACTATGTACATACTTTTATAAATGTGAGTGAGTTTTTGCCCCTTGAGACTTGACAAACTGAGTCGTCAAATCATACAAGGCATGTGTGATAATTGTCAAAATATGTTAGTGGAATGTCCTGAGAAAGTTAATTGATGGTCTCACAAGAGTACATTGTGCAATATCAAAATCAAGGTTTAAATCTAATTAAAATAAATATTATGTATAAAGATGATCTAGGATCATAAATAGAAAACTACAATAAATAGGCAAATCTTAGAAACATGTAATGATCATATTCAGATAGAAGAAGTTCTAGAAAGCTAATAATGGAAATTAGAGCTTAGGAATAGAAATATATTAAGCCAAAACATGATAAAACAAAGTGAAAATGATCCAAAATTTGAGGAATGGGCTATGTAGAGTGTCATTAATCCACTTGTAAAAATGGAGTGATCAAACTAAGTGTAGGGTAGGTTCGCCCATATGTGGAAAAACATCCAAGAGTTTTTGATGTCCTTGGCTGATTTTTCCCTTTGTTATTCTTATATGGATCTAAGTTCTCACACCTAAAAACCATATGTCTCTAGCTTCTTGGTCTGGGTTTGAATGCTCGCGATGCAAATTATATAACAAAATATGACTTCTTCTTTGTGAAAACCTTAGCTATCTTGAAGACCTAAAAAATGGGCTAGTCTAATCAGGATGGACTGACCACATCCCACCCCCAGTGGTGTGATGATCACTAGCGCATTATGTACCAATATTGCAAAAAGATATTAGGCCTCATATAATTCTCGACCCACCTAGTAAATGTGTGTAAATGTACAAGAAATAATGTTTTGGAAAGACCCTTATAATGCCTCTGATAACTTCAAAATGAGCTTTGGTGTAACTTGTAGTATGCGATAGTGATATAGGGAGACCATGTAAGATATATTCAGCCTTGGTGGCGTGTTAATGTTCTTCAACAAGTGACATTGCAATAATACTTCTACTCTCTGGTGCTTTATTTGTGTGATCCTGTAGATAGCCTAAATATGTAAGAGATGATGGACTTCTAACAAGTGGAGTGATTGTGCTTTTATATATAACTTGTGTGAAATCGTTTCCCATTCATTTGACCCGCAGTTCACTTGAGTAGCTTGTGCATTTGAAAAATTAGCCTTTACAAGTATTTAGGACAAAAACCTTGGTTAGGATAAGAAGCCATTGGGCCCCAAATTTTGGAGACAACCCATAGCTCACACACTTACCAAGGGTGATATGACAGAGTAGAGGTTTGGGGGGTGAACTTCTTGACATGTTAGAAAAATTCACGCGTTAGGGGCAACAGGAGATAGTGGGTGACTACAAGGATTGCAGTTAGATCAAGGTTTATAGATATCCTAATATATCACCATAAATAACAAAGATAACAACATTGTTTCTTTTAACCTAGCTAACTAGAGTATTAATGGAGCAAGACCATCTACCTGCATTAATGGAAACCACATGTATTTAGGAAGGAAAGCCCCACTTTTTAATATTCTATGTAATGTATAAATATATGGGCATGACACATAGAAAAGGGTTAGCTGACACCTATTAACCAGGATATCATTTGTTAACGGTAAGAGTTATTAGTGGATACAAGCCCAAATTTGCATGTATATGCCAATCATGGCCTACACTATGAAACATAATACCAAAATAATGAAAGAATGAATATTATTCATTTATTTTGCACAATCTATAATGAAAATCTTGTCTACATGTGGTTATTTATTCTAAATGTTAGTTAGATATTTTTTATTGAATGACTCAATTCCTTTATAATTGTTAGCCATTAGTTAAATAGATGGAATACACTTCTAAGTACAAGGGCACATGGACACCATTCCACAAATTAGAAAGATCTTGGAACATTAAGTTCACTTTGATGAGTGCACAAGGACACCCCGTGTGATATGTCAATACGTATAGTGGGCATACATGTCATGTGGAAAGGGTAGTTAGGGGATATATATTAACCCCAACATTTTGGTTTTGTTTATGGGACCATGTTAATTATGGGAATGGAAGATTTCTGAGAAAATATTTCTTGAGTGCAGAGAGAAATGGGTCAAAAAGAAAGAGGAATACTACACGTGAAAGGATTGAGGCCCAAAAGAATGCACAAAAGAATATTTTTGTGAGTTTCCTCACCACATATATGCATGGATTTGTGGGATTCATGTTAGATAGAATTAGAAACATGGGAAGAAAATACACTTGGATGGAGGATCACATTACACTATTGAAAAATATTGATGAAGTATGGAAGTGTAGTATGAATTTCGAGTGTGGCGGTGTTAGATAGTTACATCATGGAGTTTGCATTCTTGGCATACTTGTGTCTGAAAGTGGTAGAGTACTAGTTACTACACGAGCTGAGGGGCACATACTTTTGTTCACTCCTACTCATGATCAAGATGTTATTTTTAGACTAGAATATTGAGACATTACCCATGATCAAATAATCACCCTTCACATTGTTGGTGTATTGTGTATGGAGGGAGTGTGTAGAAAAATATCACCTAAAAGGTCACCGAGAGAAGCCAATGATGGAAGAAATGGATGAAAGATAAATTAAAAGACACATATATGACCAAGGGAGGTGTTTATTGTTAGTTTCTATGAGGACCCAAAAATGAAGTGAGGATATTATGATGAACTCATCTAATGGTGGGAGGCTCAAGACCACTAATTACATTGAACAAAATTCTACACCACTTGAGGAGATGGATTAGGACCCATTCAGTAAATGGTGCTACTCCCACCACCATCAAATTCCAGAGATCATGGGTTATAAAACATGACATATGAAGATGACCCTACAATGGAATATCGATGGAGGCACGTGCCATTTCCTTAGGGATTAGTACCAAATTTGTATTGTAGAAAAATCTCCTATATGTTTCATTTATAGGGACCAAAGGAAATAGTAATATTAAGGAATGATGCAATCAATAAATGGAAGTGAATTTAGAGCATAAAACATACTACTAACTCAAACATGGACCCAACCTATTGTAAACCAAATACCCCTCTCATGAGCCAACCCCCTTTGATTTTGGACTAAACACTTGTTGTCTTGTGTTTTTGCAAGGGAAAAATTCACTTGAAAATAGGACAAGTATACCATAGTGTTAAAAACTTTCATCACAATTATTCCCTGACACCCCTCCAGATCATCCCATCCCTTGTGCTGCACTAATACCCATATATGTAATGTTTGTGTCTGTGGTCTCACCCTCACCCATGTGTGGAAAATAAGAAAACAAGTTCAAAGGAGTCTTTCAAGACAATGCCTTTCGAGGTGGATCTTTCAGTAGGCTTAAAAATGGCTATTTTTAGCTTTTTCTCAAGCGGGTGCACATTCTCCAAAATTGAGTTCAAGTCCTAAATTAACCAAGCAATTGTATTCATGAGACAAGATCATTGTTCAAGTGATTTAGGAGTATTTATGAAATATTTGGAGATTCTTGAGCAAGTTCAACAAAAGCAGGTTTTGTTGGTCAAAGGAGCTTGCACTGCAAAAAGGCACCCGAGCTTTGAGAGATGATTTTGAGAGCTCCAGAATTATTTAGAGGTCAAAAAAATATAAATTAAAATTTTATTTTATTCCCTACATGGTGGTAATCTCATGTTTTTCACAACACCCATGTATTTCTTTCCACAGCTGATTCTTCATAGGTACAATTAGAGGTTCCGATCAAAAAGGCCATTTTTGAGGAGGTTACAAGATGAATTAGACCTTGAGACCTATCTCATCCTTCTAAATATGTATTTTTTGTCAAAATTATATAAATAAGTACCTAAAGATTCTTCCGGGAGCTCCGGCAATGCCATTTTAAATCCCCTCTCCAAGGTACAAGCTCTGTACTTAGCAAAATTTTCAGTGACACATGTTACCATGAGGCTAATGCACACTTTTTTTATCCCTATATCTCTTTACAAGGGGCTAAGGGGGGTATAAAAATTTTCCACCATGCCTTAAGCCTCGTGGACCCCCAACATGAGTTTAGGGAGCTCCGATAAGCACCTTTCACCAAATTTCTAGTCCCTCGCTCCAACTCTCGCATGCTTAACAATTTTCATCAAAAGTCTAAGGAGCACTTTTGGTGTCCCTCTATTCCTTTCCAAGGGGAAAAGGGGGAAGAAAAATTTTCCCCCCATATTTAGCCTCATGGACTAATCATGTGACCTCGAAGACCTCCGTCAAACACTTTTTGCTAGTTTTTGAGACCCTTCTCATCGCTTTACATGCATGCCAAGTGTCACCACCAGGATAATGCAAAATTTTGGTGTCCTTTTTTCATATTCCAAGGGGGAAAGGGGGGCAAAAAAAATTTCCCCCCCACCATGCTCCCGCTAGGTCCCTTACATGACCAAAAATTGGCTCTTGGGTGCTCAAACTAAGCCCTTTCCTCAAATTTTCTCCTCCTATGCATGTGTGCCATGTGTCACCATAGGGATAAGGCACACTTTTTGTCTCCCCTTGTCCCATTCCAAATGGGAAAAAGGGGTAGAAAAATTCATCCCCCTTCTTCTCTCCCTCTCATGCCTATAAAACCCAACACTTAGCCATTTTCTTCACTTCCCCCACATCGCTCCATTAATACCCGGAACTCTTGCAAAAAATTTCTAGAATTCCTCCACCCTCGATTTTCACTTGCATTCTTTCCTACATGTTTCCATGATCATAGTGAGAGAATTTTCAATAAAAAATCACAAATTTTAAAGGCTTTGGGCATAATTTTCACCATATTGACTATGTAGCCCGTGAAGAGTAAATATGTTGCACTACATTTCAGACCCAAATGTAGTTTTGGTGTGTGTGTGCATGTTGTGCCCTGGGTTTTCTTGTGCTAGTCTTACTTTTTGAAGTAGCGAGCAATAATAACTATAGAAAATATAATAACATGTGTGCATGAAATATAATAGAATCCTCCCCCTATGTTGTGTGTGTTGATGCAAATCTCCTAGCCTTGATGCATGGCACTATGTGGATGCAAGTGATGAAGTGGATGCAACTCTAGATGGAGTGATAGTAGTATGTGATGCTAGGACCCTCATTATGGTCTCATAACTTTGTATTTATATGGTTCTCTTTCTCTAATTTCATAATTAACCCCGACATGGCCGACTAGGAAAAAGATAAGAATGAAATACAGGTAGAAAGACCCCAAAAAGAAGCGGGAAAGTGGAACATGGATCAAGGTGCCCCATATGGGACCAGGCACCCCGAGGTGCCCCAATATAGGCATGGGCACCTTGGTTTAGGCTAAAATGACGGGACAGTTGTGAAATACATGGATATGTGTAGGAAAATACACAATAATGACGAAATAAAAGATAAAAATAAGATGGCCAAAAGGTGGGATTAATTAGTACTTTATTCACTTGAGAACCCTCTAAATAGTAGTATAAGACCGGGCTAAATAATGCCTAAAGTGCATGATTTTGTGTCTACATTTTTCCCCCACTTTATGTTGGTGAGTGGAATACTCGGTAACATAAAGTAGATAGAGATGTGTACCTGATATCCATGTAGAGTGTAAAAGATACATGTCGATGGACTAGACTCAAGCGTGGAATGACAAAAAGAAAAATGTGGAGGAGCGTGGATTCTAAGGATGAAAAATGCACATAAAAAGTGATGAGAGTGAACCTAGGGTGGAATTCATGTGTAGTTATTATTGTGTGTAGTGTAACTGCATGGTTAGTAAAGGCAAGTGCATCGTGGTAGTGGTTGTCATTGTCGTTGTCATTTTGTTGTTGTTTTTGCCCCCAATTTGACTGCTTGTTTCTCATATGGTCGGACCTGTAAGGAGAAAATGATCAAGTAGTCAAATATGTATGTATGTAAAAATGTTGTGTAAAATACGCATGTATATAGAAATGTGTAAAGTACGCAAATGTAAAATACATTGAAATAAAAGTGTAAATGGAACATGTGCACCTGATCCATGTCGAGAGAAAGGGTGTAGAAGGATATCTTGTACTGTCGCAAGTTTTTTTGGTGATCCCATGCCACCCTCATTGAAAAAGTATAGGGAGGAAATGCTCTGTGTCCTCCAACCTTTAACCGCTTCTGCTGACATGTGTGAAGAGATATTTGTATTGTCCTGGTTTTTTGGGAAATCTGACACCACTGGAAAAAGTAGTGTAGAGAGGCACACCCACTGTAACCTCCAAGCCTATAATTTCTCTGTAGAATTTCTAAAGGACACCATGTCCTATAGAGGCCATTGTGTATGGATTTTGTAGATTGGTCTGAACTCACTCATTGTATGTAAACCCACAATGCCAAGGGAGGAAAGTGCACTATACTGAATAGGTGTAAATATGTTGTGTTAGTATGTAAAACCCTCAATGATACCCCCCCTCTTTGGGGGCACATGTGACGTTGCTGAAAGGAGAATGAGACCCCAAAAGAGGACCTACCACACTCTGACCTGTAGAACTCTTCCCTACAGGGGGAAAGGGAAATCACTTGGTATAAACCAAGGCACACACAAAATGGGATGGCTAGCCAAAACAAGTGTTAGTTGGAAAACACATGCATGCAATAAGACAAGTGTAAAATATGCAGACAATGTAGTAACTACCAAACAAAGTAGTGTAAACATGCAAGAAAACAAGTAGACCACACAAAGAGGGTTACAAACATGGGACATCACTCATGATGTCGCAAGACACGCAAGGCCATCATGGCCGCAAACAATAGACAAGTGTGCACACAAGCAAAGGGAAAATCCCGCATATAATGGAAAACAAAGAAGACAAGTAGAAACAAACAAGTAGTCATGGAAACATGTAATCCTGTAAAACAAGTGTTGCACATGGAACACCCATTAGCATGTTAGAGAGATAACCAATATGTCAAATCATGTATGAATGAGTTATATAAGATTCTATGTATAAAATGAAATAATAGCACCTGGATAAGATGAATGTGGATGCCCCCAGTGACCGGTATAGGAAGGGTAGAAGGCGAGCATCCATGGTGCATGTAGAGTTCTGTATCTGCGATCACACTAAACAAAGGCATGAACGTGCATGTGTGTATGATAATGACATATAAGAAAGTAGTCTAACATGTGTAGTAAAGTGATCATGCAAAACACTAGTAAACAAGAGTAAATGCCCCCAAGACAATGCAGTATGTTGTGGATGGATGGAATGGAATGCAAGATGGAATGATAGGAACAATGTGCCCCCCGAGTGGATGGAAGTGTATGCAGTGAGGTTCATTTTTTTTCCCCCTCAACAATCAAGAATGAATCGTAAACGAGATATCGTCATCAGGAAATGGTCGAGTAGTGTTGGTTGTTTCTAGCATGTTGTGATGAGTGTGTATATGTAATGGTGATGAAATGTGACATGTGGAGAGATGTGCGTGAACCTTATAGCCAAAGCATATATCATGACTTATTGAATAGAGGAGTGATGATTTATCCCTAAGTGTATATCACTATGGGATAATAGGAATAGGTGATGATTTAGGCCTAAGCGTATATCACTATGAGATGAATGAGTTGATGTAGTACCTAAGCGTATATCACTATGAGCTGACAAGGATGAGTGAGGGGTGACAATTTATAGAATGAATAAAGTGTTATGTCACTACAAGATGATAACTACAAGGGAGTGGTGATGTAACCTAAGGTGTATACCACTACAAGATGATAGTATAGGTGACAATTTAACCTAAGGTGTATGTCACTAATGCTGGAAATATCACATGAGGAAATGTCGCATGGTGAGTGTAAGGTCCATTTGATTGGTAAACCCTCGGAAGTCAAGTATGGACCGAGGAACTAAAGTTTGTCATAGGGTGGTGATGACAATCATGTAGAAAACAACATAGTAGAAATGACCAAGTGATGAATATGGTATGTAAATAGTTGTGTGGGCAATGCAATATAGAATGTGTAGTGTATGTAGGATATGTAATGTGTGAAGTGCAATGATAGGTGTATATAGAAATAGAGTGTATAATGGGAAAATGTAAAGCTAGACCCATATGAAATATAATCTAATATAGTATGTAGAATATAGATGATGTATAAATGCGCCATATGAACCATGCAATGTAGTATGTGTAGGGTGTGTAGAATAGACAACATGTAATATGTGGTGATAGGTGTAAGATAGGAAATATAATATGTAGTGATAAAAATGTAAAGCTAGACCCATATATAATGTAACCTAGTGTAAATGTAGAATGTATGGATGAAATGTAAAACTAGACTCATAGGAAATTATGAGTAAGTGTAATGTATGAATAAGTGTAGAATGTGACTAAAGTGTATGATGCATAATGAGGATAGATGTAGTAATGTACAATGTATAATGCACAATGTAGGATTAAAATGGAATATGTGTGCCTATGGTGTTGTGTGGGGTGTAATGGTAATCCCTCAACATTCAAGTGTGAACTGAAGCACAAGAGTGTGTCATCAGGTAATGATAGTGCTATGATGCATGATATGTTATGCTGATAAGAATCGAAGGATGAGATGATGATGTGGTGATGTGAGAATGGGGAGGGGAAATAAGACGTCATGCCTCCCCCAAACTGAAGTAACTAGACTAACCAATGACGGTGAAGGACATAGGTCCCTTTACAGATGTATGTGATGATGAAAGTGTAGGACCATGCTCGAGTAATGGTGGTATGGTATACAAATGTTGCATGGGGGAATGAAGCCGATATATGTGTGATGGATGGATATAAGATGAATATCGTGGCATAGTAAAGTGTGTTGGTGATGGAGATCAAGGAAATGTAGTGTGTGAAGGGGAGGATGATCCACGTGGAATAAAGCGAGGCGGTGATCCTCAAGTCAAGATGTAGTGGTGGTCCTAGGAATAGGCCTATGCTAATGTGTAGGACTAATGGAGTGGAGTAGTCACGTAGAGGACTAATCGAGGAGGTGAAGTAGGAGTAGAATGTATTGTGGGAAACACCATAGGAGATGTGTAAGAAAGAGGAGAGGATGGATGAGCAAGTGGGACTAGAAGGTGGTGATAATGGATGAAGGAGGGATGCTGTTAATGGAAATAACTTGATTGTTGTAAACAAATTAAAGCGTAAGTGGTTCATGGAAATAATAGATTGGGATTGACGAATCCAATTAAGACCAAGAAGCAAGTCACATCCCTCGAGTGTTTGACCAACACGGGAAGGGACAAGAAGAGTGAGAGGACCAACTGTGACATGTAACTTGACAATACCATAAGGTCTTTTGAATGGATAGTCAATTTGTGATGGAGGGTAACTGATAGACATAAGAAGGATAAGGAACATTCACTAATAGGTGAAGATGGATCAACCTTAGTGTTGTTGATAGAGGTCAATCCAATAGATGTTGAAATATGTAAATGATTGGATGTGAATGTGGCATGGTAATTAGTGTTGGAAAGGAGATAACTGGTGTCAAAGTAGCAGTGTAGCAATGAGAAAGTCAAGAGGTTTTGGGGGAGAAGACATTGTATGATAGACATGGTTAGAAGATGAATCAATTTGTTTGGTATCATGTTTTAGTAACGGGTTGTTAAAAATTTGGAGCTTATGGTTATCATTAGTAGGGATGGGTGTTAGAGATTTTGGAAGCTCAATGTGACCATTGTCGAGTAGATCTTGGATGAGATGTCGTAGCTTAAAACAATGATCAGTGGAATGCCTGACACATTGGTGATAATCACAGTAAGAAATCAGTCAAAGTTACACCCTTTAGGTTGGGATGGGTCGAGCTGTAAAGGTGATGAAAGGGTAATGAGATTACTATCGATGAATTGTGAAAATAAGATGCTTGGCGGTGTACTAAGTTTAGCAAGAGGACGCATCTATATGGTTGAGGTCATAATTCCTTAGTAGTGGATACTACATTAACAACAATCTGTCTATCGAACGATTTAGTTGTAGGTGCTTTGAATAGTGTATTATTCGAAACATGGGTAGAGGATGAAGGTGGGTCCTAGTATTTGAGCTTGCCTACAGAGACAAGTTTAGTCTCACAAAGCTTGAGAGCATGAAAAGGGTGATCAAATGAATAAAAAGTCTCAAAGAGTACACTATCTTAAAGAGGGGGTAATATACTATGAATGAATAAATCCTAAAGTTTCGAGTCCTGAAAGGACATTGGTCGTCTTGGCTACATTATTCTTATACTGTAAGGCATAATCTAGAGGAAGTGTTCATTAGAGCCTTGTTTAAGTTAGGCTAGTTGAGCATAAGAGAGTGTGGAACCGATATTGATAGAAAAATGTGTGAGGAAAGCATTAGCTAGATATGTAAAAGAAACCAGCGAATGGGCGGGTGGGTCATAGAACTAACGCATCGCATAATCTTGCAGGCTACGTGGAAATAACTTGGCGAGGATAGTATGATCATCAACGTAGTCAAGACATGTGACATGAAAAGCACAAAGATATTCCTATGGGTCACCATGGCCTTTAAAAATGGGCAATTTGGGAGAGATGAAGTTAGATGGGAATGGGTAAGAAGAGATGGATGGTGCAAAGGGGGAATGCAACAAGGATGTGGAGTCAAGTGATAGAGGTCCTCGAGAGGTAGTGACTTACAACTGGCATATTTGATTTTGGAGATTCTAGTATAATGATACTGAAATCAGGAGTATTAGAGGAGGAACCAAGTGAGTATATTAGAAGTACCATGGTGGGCTAGAGGACATGGTAGTTGTAATAGGAGGAGTGGAAACATAAACTGGTGGTGTAGATACCATAGGGGCGAAAGAAATGGAAGGAGAAGCCTCCCGAGCTTTCTTAGTAGCGATTAAAGTGTGCAAGACATGAGGGATATGAGTGGTATTCTCGTGTAAAGCTTGACAAAAGTCAGTAATAACATCTAGTTATTCCTGGTCAACATTACTGTCCTTATCATAGGAATTCTCACTATCAGTGGCTTTGATTTCATGAATGAGAACTTGGGTTGGACTTTTCTAAGGGGTTTTTGGCCATAGAGGTAGGTATGTTAGTCATGGCTCTAGAGGCACGACGAAGGGAGAGAAGGAAGTTCAAAATAGTGGAGGGGTCCAAAGTGACCACTACGAGTAACGGGCATAAAATGGCAAGAGGGGAAACCTATTTGCAAGTTAGGTTCACCAAAATGATTAACTAAAAATGGAAATTTAATACTATGAGAAGTAGAGCAAACTAGTTAATCTAATATAGGAGGACTAAAATGTTGTAATATATGAACTAAAACAATATGGAAATGATTCTAAATAATTATACTAAATGAAATAAAACCCTAAGTATGCAAGTAAAGAAGGAGGAATGACTTAGTTGATTACTGAAGGATGCTGCTAGTTGTCGCAGGTTTGATAATAAAATCTTGGAAGTAGGAACGAATCACCCAAAAGTCCCAAAATGGCTAGATATGGAGAATCTGAGTAGACTCAGGTGCTCAGGAAGGTATTGGGGTGCTCTAGTGGCACCGTGGTCTGAAGATTAGGTGCCCTGGTCTTTGTAAATGCTCGGAATTTGGTTTTGTAGGTCACAAGATGATCTAAAATATTGCCTTCTTTATTGCATTGGATTCTATTGAACTGTGCCGAATGTGCTAAATAATGCAAATGAAAATGACCTGCAAGAAGACCAAGAAGTATCAAACCATAAGAAAAATAAAATATGCAGAATGAATGGGTCAGATTGACCTTGGTCTCCAAACTAGTGGTCTTATAACTGAGCGCTACGCTACATTTCGGACTCAAATGTAGTTTTGGTGTGTGTGTGTGTGTGTGTGTGTGTGTGTGTGTGTCACGTGTCATGCTGTTGGTGTTCTTGTGCTATTCGCACTTTGTGAAATAACATGAAATAATAACTATATAAAATATAATAACATGTGTGCATGGAATAGAATAGCATCCCTCCCCTATGTTGTGTGTGTTGATGCAGAACTCCTTGCCTTGATGCATGACACTATGTGGATGCAAGTTATGCAATGGATGCAACTCTAGATGGAGTGATAGTAGTATGTGATGTTAGGACCCTTATTATGGTCTTATAAATTTATATTTATAGGGTTCTCTTGCTTTAATTTCGTAATTAACCCCGATATAGCCGACTAGGAAAAATATAAAGAATGAAAAATGAATAGAAGGACCCCAAAAAGAAGCGGGAAAGTGGAACATGGATTGAGGTGCTCCTATGTGGGACATAGGCCACCCTGGGGCACCCCGGTAAATATAGGCTTGGGCATCCGGGTTTAGGATAAAATGTTGGGACAGTTGCGAAATAGGTGGATATGTATGAGGAAATATGCAGGAATAACAAAATAAAATATAAAATAAAGGAGGCCAAAAGGTGGGATTAATTAGTACTTTATTCACTTGAGAACCCTCTAAATAGTAGTATAAGACTGGGCTAAATAATGCCTAAAGTGCATGATTTTGTGTCTACAATTAGTTCCCACATCTAAGCTTGTGCCAACAACTGAGTTAGAACCACCTAAAGCAATTACAGGGGTGGATGCTAATGAAAACAAGGTTTCTTTAGTATAAATTGTGTTAGCAAAAACTACATCTAAAATCATTAAGCTTTTAGTGAATGATTTACCAATTGTTCTCCCATTTGATTCCTTGGGCATAACTCATGCTCTTGGGATTGTATCTCTTCTATTCGATGGCATTGGAGAGGTTTGTATGGTTGAGATATCATAGGTTGGGAGGAAGATTCAAAGAATGATCATACATCTATCTTCCCAGGAAATTGTTATTCCCTCAACTACGACGGTATGAAGTGTCGATATGGCGTTGGGGTAGGGGTGATCCTCTCTTCCCCATAAGGGAGGGTCATACCTTTCACCTTCAAGTCGAACTTCGAGTATATGAACAATAAAGGTGAATATGAAGCTCTTCTTATTCGTCTTATTGTGGTAAAGATGATGGGTGTGAACAATGTCAAAGTCTTAGGTGACTCACAACTCATTTCCAATCAAGTCTTAGAAGTCTATGAGACCAAAGCAGAGAACCTTCATTCTACAAGTTGGTCTTTCTCAAGCTTTATAAGGGTTTTGAATTTATCTCCATAGAATCCATTCAAAGAGAGAAAAACCAACTGGTTGATTCTATGGCCACTTCCTCCTCTCATTTTTATCCAAACGAGGACTTAAAGGAAACCGAATTCACCATTTCAGTCTGAGCCGAGCCTTTGCTTTGAAATATGCCAACCAATATGATTCTAGCATATGTTGAGATGGAAAACAAACTCGTTACATCGTATTTCATAAAAAAATCATGAGGAAATCTTAGGATACCTCAATGCTTACACAAACCTTCATCTCACGCACCACAAGAAGGGATTTTCCCTTATACCTCATCCTTCCTATTATTTTGGATATCGTACGATGATGTCTTCTTTATCTGAATATTTTTAAATCTATGAAGTAGAGGAAGAGCGGGAACTACCTCCAGCCCTACCTAAGTTTGAAGAAGGTAACACTTCTTTGATCAAAGGAATGATAGAAATTAATATAGGGATGGAAGAGGAACCCAAAATCCTTAAACTTGGTTCTTCATTGTCGCTAAAAGAGATAGAAGCACACATGAAGGTGTTTAAATAGTATTGTAAAGACTTTGCCTTTAGCTATAAGGAGGTGACAAGTGTATCCCCTGATGTTGTACTTCACAACCTTATTACAAAACCTGATGTTAAACCCGTAAAGTGTAAATTGAGACCTATGAAGCCAAAGGTGGCTTTAATGGTTAAGGAGGAGGTAATGAAACTCCTTCAAGTAGGGTTTGTCATACTAGTAGATTATTCTATGTGGTTATCGAACATCAACTCGGTTCTAAAAAATAACGGAAATATACATATCTGTATTGATTTCAGGGATATTAACAAGGCTTTTCCCAAAGATGATTTTCCACTGCCTTCAAATGACATCATTGTTGATGTAATAGTTGGGTATGAGTTGTTGTCTCGTATGGACAGATTTTTTGGTTACAACCAGATAAAGATTTTTGAGGAGGACCAAACCAAAGCTACTTTTACTACTCCTTGAGGAACCTTTTGTTATGTTGTCATGCCCTCCATTCTAAACAATGTTGGAGCCACCTACCAGTGCACCATGACATACATTTTCCATGATCTTATTCATAAGATCGTGGAGACTTATGTTGATGATTTGCTAGAAAAATCTAAGAAATTTGGTCGAATACGGTGTAACGTAAATCTAGAAAAGTGTGTGTTTAGAGTAATAAGAGGAAAATTATTAGGATATATCATTTTGTATCGATGCATTGACATTGATCCAATGAAAATTTGGGAAATTTTGGAAATGTCTTTACCCACAGATGAGTCAGGCATCAGATATTTCTTAGGTAAGCTTGGGGAAATTTGTAGGTTTATCCCTTATTTAACATACATTGTTCACCCTATCAACGATTTATTGAAGAAAGAGTGTAACAAAGAATGGAAAACTATATGTCATGAGGCATTCGAGTCGATTAAACATTTTCTCATGTCTCCACCCCCGCTCATGCCACTAAAGGTTTATCATTCTCTTATCTTGTATTCTTGAGCCACTAACGTCTTGATAGCGTGCATGTTGGCACAAGAGGATGATTATGGTTGCGAAATGGTCATCTACTTCATTAGATGTACTCTCCTATATTATGAAATGAGGTACACTCAAGTAGAGAGAGAGTTTTTGGTGATTGTCTTTGCAATTAAGAGGTTAAGGCATTACATGCTTAACCAAGAAACAAGAGTGATAATCAAATAAGAGAAGTTTGTAGACATTCATTACTCAAGCATCCTTTTCCAAGAATCTTGGTAGATTGGCAACCTTAATGGGTGATTTTGAGCTCACCTTCATCAATTAAAAGTCTATCAAGGGATATATTATCATGGATTGGTTGGCAGCCAACCCTATAGATTGCGAACAGATAATCGATCTGGATTTCACCAATGAATGTGTTTTTTATATAGAGGAAATACTTTCCATCACTTCGTGTCCATGGTATGCTGACATTGTCAATCACATCATAGACCAATCGTACCCCGAAGGATACAATTCACAACAAAGGCAGTAAATGCGTGTCATATCTACAAAGTATGTAATCATAGAAGAAGTGTTATACCACAGAGCCTTTTATGGCATATTTTTGAGATGCGTTAACGAGCAAGAAGTGTCTCTTTGAAGCATATAGTGTATTCTATGGTGGCCACTTTGGAAGGCATACAAACACTTGTAAGATTCATCAAATGGGTTATTTTTGGCCCACTTTAGAGCACGACATCATAGAGTATGTGCGCAGATGTAAAAAATTCCAAGAGTTCTCACACAAGATACACATTCTTGCTCAGGATTTACAACTGATAGTGACACCTTGTCCCTTTTATACTTAGGGTCTTGATCTGATAGGGAAGTTCTCTCCCTCATCATTGGATGGCCATAACTTTATTACCACAGCCACAAACTATTTTACAAAGTGGGTTGAGGTCATGTCTCTTACTACCGTACCTGGATTTGTAATTACCAAGTTTATTTTAAATCAAATTATTTGTAGGTACAATGTCCCGTAAGTCATTATCTTAGATAATGGCACACCTTTCAAAAATAAAGAGGTGCATGAGTTATGTGCAAAATTTAAAATATCTCACCACACTACCTCTTTATACTATCCTCAGGCCAATGTACAGACTGAGGCAATGAACAAGACATTAAAGTCCATTCTCCTTAATAAGTTTAAGGAGAACAAAAGAGATTGTCATTTAAAGTTATTTCTGGCTTTGTGGGCCTATAAAACGTCAGTACGAATACCCATGGGAGAACCCCTTTTCCTTTATTCTTTGGTGTTGAAGCAGTCTTATCGCTCGAGGTAGAACTACCATCTCTTCATGTGTCCTTGCAAGGCATTCTTGACAAAGATGTGTATCGAGAAGTGTGATTGGCTAGTTTATAAGGCCTAGATGAGAGATAGATTCAAGCAATATCATCGGGTCTACATTGACAGAATATGTCGCTAATACAACAAGAAAGTGTATGAACGTTAAATACAGGTAGGAGACCTAGTTTCCAGACTTGAAAGTTGGATCGATAAAAAGGTCGGGGAAGGACGTTCATACTAAAGTTGTTAGGCCCATATCAAGTAATGGAAAACTATAATAATGGTGCATACCACCTGTATACTCTAGAGGGTGAAGAATTCAGTGAATCAATTAATTCACTTCACCTCAAACGCTTTTATGCATAATTCATTTGCATCTCCACACTGTAAATTATTGTATCTATATTGTTTATCATTTGCATTATCATTTTGTGAAATTGTAAAATGAGAAACTTACTTTTCAAGAAGCTTTCAAAACTTTAAAATATTTACAAAAGCATTCAATCGTGCCTCTTCAAGTATCCATCTTATGATCTCCAAATTATTTAATCTCTTTATCATTTCACCTATTAAGAAGGAATTTTTACATTGATCCTACTAATACTTGCACACTTAGTCTTATTCATGGTTTCTTCTAGCTCAGGTGTCTTTTCCCATAATTTGTACTAGAAGCTTCTTGATGTCACCTATTTCCCTAAAAAATTCTCTTATGAAAAAAACAATCTAAACATTTCACCCGAATCTATTGTTCACCTATCTCAACCTTCAGTGGTGAGCCCTCACATCTTACTAATTACGCAGGGTTGAGGCTAGGGGAAAGTGTTCCTTCCCAAAAGCATAAGTTTGAAGTCAAAAAAAGGTAAAATAAAAAAATAAGATAAATCAACAATAAATACAAAAATATTTTCTTTTACAAATAATACTATACTTCTTTTCCCTACCAATCTTTAGTGATGACAATATGCTTCCTACTGGTGGTGTGAGGTTGGGAAAGGAGGGAAGTGACCTTACTCACCTATTCCTTGTCCTTGGTGATGACCTCATGCTTCTTACTAGTAGCATGTGGTAATACATAGGGGTACCGTCAAATAAATCAGTAAGTTGTACATAAATATGGAAATAAAAAGTGCTTTGAAATCTTAAGAATCCTCATAAAATCAGATAGATGTGTATGTTACAAGAGGTTCAATCCCTAAAACCATAGTTTGTCAATTAAAAGGTCATCTATGGATCTAAGTTTATTAAAACTTGTAAGCAAAACACATTCTGAACTGGTTAGTCAACCTTGCCTAGGGTTGAGTTGAAGGTTCTAGTTGGATCTCTATCAAAATCTTGTCTTTTTGTCACCATCTTCATTCTTAAAAATCATACAACTCAAGTCCTTCTTAGCTCTTGGTGATGAGCCCTCACATCTTAATAGTTGCATGGAGTTATGAATGGAGTGAGTGCATCTTCTTATTATATCACATTCCTCATATTTTGCCATAAAATAGAAGTGCTAAAAATTACTTGAAAATCAAAGTGTCTAAGTTACAATTTGTTCTCATATGCATCACCATATATATATAAAGGAAAAAAAATCATTTTGTTTATCATATTTGCATAATTATCATCCATGGCATGCATCCATAAAACATATAAAAAGCATCAGAATTTTGACTATCTAAGAGTACATAGCTAAGACAAACCATGACCAAGTCAACTCTTACACAGAATGCCAAAACCAAAAAAAGATGTCCATATATATATATATATATATATATTGTCAAGTTTCATGTAAAATTCCATCACACTCTTCCGACTATGGTCAAAATGCTCATCTACGAGCTGAAAAATCCAAACAAAATTGATATATGTATCCAAAAATGTTCTCAAAGCAATAAAGCCATATGGCCTATACCTCTATACGGGATCCCTGTGAGGGTGCACAGTGAGGAATCCTATTGCGGCTCCTATGAAAAGAATGAGAGCCTCTATGTGATGATCTATGGGAACACCCGTGATTTTTTCTATGAGATGGGGCAAGTGAACTTCCGGTAGTAGTCACTTCACTACAAGAATGGTCTCATAGTCATCTCCTCTCATCCAGATTATGCACTTCAAGGTCAGTCATCATCCAAAGCACGACCTCTATTACATGTCGTGCTTACATGAACAAATCAGTGTGGCGTCCAGTCATCACTGGGTTTCCAATGTCTGCTAGTAGTTTCTCTTGTGTCATTCTCGTAGGGAGGGTAAACATGTCAAGGAGAATCCACCTAATAAGATCTCACCATCCATTTGCGGTAGCTGCAAAGTGCAAGTAAAACAATGGCAAGTTAGAAAATTTTCAAAAACAAAAACAAAAAAATATATTATGTAGTTCACTAACAATTCTAGTCTAGAAAGTAAGGTTAAGAAAAGAGTATTTTACTTACTTATATCTCTAAGAATCTAGGTTGGATCAACCAGTGCTAGTGGCGATGTAGAAGCCGTCATGGGCTACTCCTCTACTTTCACCTCCTCTCCCAACTACAAAGGGTGGACTAACACCTCGTCTCTACCTCTTGCAGTTGGCTCCTCCATGTGAAGTGTTTCCTCCTCTACCTCTACCTCATCCCTAGCGGCCATTGAGGATTCCCACTCTAGGTCACTCTCCTCCTTTGTACCTGAGTCAGTCTTGACCTTCTCCTCCTCCTCCTCTTCGATGTGCATGGGGCATGCCTCTATCTAAATAATGTGCCTAGGCCTAACCACTGTCCCAACGACTGGGTTTGGTGCAACATGAGGTGTTCCAATCATACTCCTATGAGTGACTACAATTCACTCTAAATTTCCCTTCAAGGCATCTCTCAACTCTCAGATGCCTATGTATATTATGGGCACTAGTGGGAGGGAATCTACATAAGGCAATCCAAATTGTTGGGGCACCTTCAGAACTGGGTGGGTCTCTACTTGACAAGCCCAATCCACTAACTACATGTAGATATGTATGTGTCTAAGATAATAGTATCCTCGCCCCATATGCCAACCATGTCCTAATACGATTGCATGATCATGTCAATTGTTATGAGTGTAGAAACTAACTGATATGACGCCTTGAGTAGATCCATGCTTACCCATCTCATTGTTATAAATTACCCATGATATGCTATCCCAATACCCCTTTGGTAGGGGATCATCCTCTTGTATACCCAGCTCATCACGAGTGTGGGATGACTAAGGGCCTTTCCCTTCAGTCTAACAACTCTGTAGAAATCATGGTATGTAGTGATTAACTAAAATAGAAATATTATAGTGTAATCTAATGTTATAGGAGCAATAAAATGACTGAATAAATGAAGTAATAAAATATTGAAATAATACCCAAGTAACCTAAGAAATGAAATATAAAACCCTAATGTGCAAGAGGATTAAAAAGGCATTAGCTGATTTGGTGATGTCACAGGATTGTGTCGTAGTGTAAACTAGGTGAACAGAAGGATGAAACCGTCACACAGGAGACCAAGAAAATGCATATACGAGTTGTCTGGCTAGACTAGGGCACCTAGAGAAGGATAGGGGCACTTGGGATGCCTTAGTATGAGATCTAGGCGCCCTGGTTTGCAAAAATGACCAGAAAACCTCCTTTGAAGTGTCGCTATATGTTTGCTTGTGTTTGCTTCCTATCACATGAATGTCGTTGAACTATGTTGAATGTCACTGTAAGCCAGAGATGGAAGAATCCCCTGTAAAACCCCAAGCAAAGCATCAAAACCCTAAAAAAAGAAAGATGCATATGAGGGGATCAGGTTGTCCTTAGCTGCCACAATGGTGGACTTACTGAGTGTTGCACTACATCTCAGACCCAATGTAGTTCTAAGTGTATGTGTGTGATTGTTCCCTAGGTCCTCTTGTGCCACTCGCACTTTGTAAAGTAACGAGAAAATAACTAGATGTAGAATGTAGTAAATGTGTGCACAGAAACAATAGAATCCCCTCCTATGAAGTGTGATGTATATGAACCAACCTTGTGTGTTTTTTGATGGAGCTATATGGATGCAAATGTAGCTTAAGATGCATTTGATGGATGCAACCTTAAGTGTTGATTGTAAGTGTTTAGTGCTTGGTCCCTCATTATGGTCACATAACTTTATATTTATATGGTTCTCTTGTTTTAATTTCATAATTAACCCCAAAAAGGCTAACCACCAAAAATATAAGAAGCTCAAACGGTTAGAAAGTGCCCAAAATGTGAGAGGAAAGTACAAAGAGGATCAAAGCACCCAGAGGGGACCAGAATGCCCTAGTCTTGGCTGGGTACCCCAGTCAGAGATGAAAAAAACACAATATGACAGTACAAACTGGGCAAATATGGGTGTAAGATCAAGAACAATGACAACAAGAAATGTAAAATGGCCAAAGACATGGGTTGATTATTACTCTTTCCACTTGAGAACCATATGAATGGTAGTATGAGACCGGAATTAAATAATGACTCAAAGTGCGTGATGTAGTTTCTAGGCGTAGTGCCTAGAACATCAATCCCCTAAGCATAGATCCTGCCATACTACTCAATGCTTTGTATGATAGGTTCCCAAAAATAAATTATGTTTTCCCCACCCTTGTCCCCAACCAAGCATGAAGCCAAGATACCAATGATGGCCTTGCGCAAGGTGGGGATAGGAGCAGAATCAACCGATAATAATCCCATTTCATGATTCACACCGGTGTCAGGTGCATGTGCATCCCCCATATATGTGGCTTATTGGTGGGCCTAAGTAATTAAACCCGCGCTAGTCAAAACTAACTTCCTACCAGTGACAGCAACCCCCAAAATCCAGTATACATCCTCCAAGGTGATCCTCCACTCACCTATAACTCCAGGGAACCAAAAATTGTTCCGGTTTGCATCCTAATATTTCAATAGATCAAATCATAAGTGGCTCGCAGGTACAACCAACTAGGTCTATGAAATCTTCCATATCCCAGCCCTTTGTAAGAAATCCCTCTCCGCATGATTCAACCTCTCCAAAATTGAAGGCAACCAATCATACTCACGGGCCCTGCTCCATCTGATATACTTCCCCTATAACCATAAACATAAAAAAAGAGAAAGTTAGAGTAATATACATGCACAATAAGCTCACAAAAACATTGCAAAAATGAACAAAAACTAAAAAAAATCAACACTTAGTCAAATTTTGAAAACTGCCCTGACAGTTACGCAATAGTCACTCTGTGCAGAGCTGCGATTGCATAACCACCGCAAAATTTGTGCATTTGCCACTTTCTTTGCGATAATTATGTAACCTTCATGGTTGTTGCATAACCATTGCTCTACATAAAGTGGTGGTTATACAATCACTGCAGCAGTTCCATCTGTGAAATGCGGGTCTTACCCTAAGGCCCCAAAAACTCAAAAAAATACAAAAAACACTATTTTAGATAAAACAAAAGGCACATCCTATGTGGCACCCCCTTGTGATCATTTTCATTGTAAAATGACTAGAAATTACCCCCCTACAACTAGTTTTTATCATTTTCTACATTTTAGGGTAGAAAAAAAGAAATGCAGATAACTAACCTGATCATGACCCGTTGCTCCTCCTGTTGGTTGGGCTACCATCGCATCGAAATGCTCTTCATTTCAACTATAATCTCTCGAAAAACCATCACAAGTAATCCAAAGCTCAAAATTTCACAAGTGGGCGAGTGCAAATGATTTCCTATAAATAGTAATTTCAATATATATAACATGTTTCTAATGATGTTTTGAGTGTTGATTTTACAGGGCATGAGAGCAAACACAGGTATACTTCTCCTCCCCCCAGATATTGTAAGTAGTTTTTTCATTTTAGTTTTGAGTATTTTGTCAAGTATACTTTATGTTTGCAATTGATTCCTATTTTCATCTTGCAGGTGGCAGGAATCTTGGATTGGTGTAATCTCAACATACAGACATGTCAGGTATAATCTCTAACTTTCCCGTTTGGGAGCGCCATACTCAGACTTCACGTTTTACACCTCTTCATAGCTAAAACGATTCTCTGAGGGGGAAATATGTACGTACCCAAATTTTCACGGTGCTATATTGTTGGAATAGTGAAAATCCCCGATGATGATAACTTTTGTTTCTATATTAAATGATGAATCCAAGTCCAATTTCCTTGCTTTTCACTTGCTTATGTGACTTATTTTACTTTGCTTCTTAGTTTCCTAGCCTTACATGCTTTTGTAAACTCTTTTTACCCCCTTTTCCTTAGTTTTCCCCCTTAAGGTATGCACTATTGTGGTGATTGCGTAACCACCCCAGTGGTTACATAACCACCGCTCTACCTTGGGTGGTGGTTACACAACCGCCATGGCAGTTGCGTAATCACTAGTCTACACAAACCATTTTTTCCGTGGGCATTAACCTGAGACTTTAACATCGTGTTCTATACGTGTGTTGCTTCTTCCTGAGTTGATTTCTTGCACGTTTTTTAACCAAATCAGTTTCCTTTGTGTTGGGGTTAGCACAAGGTTGTACAAATAATATATCAGATCTAAACATACATGCAATGAAATCAGATATTCTTCCAGAAGAATTATACAAAACAATAAATATAAATCAACACCAAATTTCACATGGTTCACCCAGTGTGGGCTATGTCCACCAAGAAACAAGCCAATCTATTATACAAAGCTTTGACAAGATATACAATTGAAGATTTATTATCTTTCACACCTCTCAGATGTACAATATTGTCTTTCACCCAAGCTTTTGTTTCTTCTCCAAGAATTCTCTCTCTCACAATTATTCTCACAATAATCATCAAATTTTGCAAGTTCTTAATTCTTAATTCTAAACCCTAGCTTTCATGGTTATATAGGTGTATACAAACTTAGGGCACTTATCCATGTAATTACAATCAATAGATATTTTTTAACACTAAAAATAGATATAATTCTCATGAGTTAATTAAAACACCCACACGTAGGTAACCGACGCCAGTTAGCCCTAACCGATGCCAATTCCTCCTTTCCTGACCGATGCCGGTCATAGGTGACCGATGTTGATCCCTCCATAACTGATGTTGGTTACTGTATTTTCCAGCAAGTTCCATATTACATGCTAATCTGAAGTGATTGAGCTCCACAACTCAACAATCTCCCACTTGGAGATTAATTACTACAACATACCTGTACATCATCATTCTTGGATCCTTTCTTAGCTTTATTTCTTCCTCTTCAAGTCTCAAACTTGAAAACCAACAGAAGTGGAGTGTAGCTCCAACTTCTGCTTTTCTAATGGCTTCGTTAACATATCAGCAGGGTTTTCACTCATATGAATCCTTTCTAGATTCAACTACCCATCCTCCAATACTTGTCGTATGAAGTGATAACTCAACTAAATGTGTTTCATTCTTGAATGAAACATTGAGTTCTTTTCCAAATGAATTACACTCTAGCTATCACTTAATAGTTTGCAATCATCTTGCTCCTTTCCCAACTTTTTTATGAACCTACTCATCCATATCATCTCCTTTCTAGCCTTTGTAGCTGCAACATACTCTGCCTCTGTAGTAGACAAAGCCACAACCTTCTACAATCTTGAAATCTAGCTAACTGCCTTCTCACCTACTGTGAAAATATATCCAATAGTGCTCTTGCTACCATCCAGATATCCATCCATATCCAAATCAACATAGCCACATAATGAAATAACCTCCATAGCATAACTACATATTAGATGTCCCTTTCAAATACATGAGTATCCATTGGACTGCTTTCCAATGCTCTTTACCTGGATTAGCGATATATCTACTCACAACTCCCACTGCCTGTGTAATTTCTAGTCAGGTACAAACCATAACATATATGAGACTCCCAACTGCTGAAGCATATGGCACTTGTGTCATGTATTTGACCTCCTCATGTGATGAAGGAAATTGATATTTACTCAATTTGAAGTGTCCAGCCATAGGTGTACTAACAGGTTTTGTATTCTGCATATTGAAACTTTCTAACACCCTGTAGATATAATCCTCCTGATAAAAATATAATTTCTTTTTCTTCATGTCTCTGTGTATTTGCATGCCAAGGATTCTTTTTGCAACTCTTAAATCCTTCATAATAAATGTGTGAGCTAACTTTCCCTTAATCTCACCAATGTCTTGTATACTATATCCTGTAATAAGCATATCATCCACATACAGTAACAAAATAATATAGTTCCCACTTTCAAGCTTCTTGAAATAAACACAATGGTTAGATTCACATCTCAAGTAACCATGCTCATGCATAAAATTATCAAACCTCATGTACGATTGCCTTGAAGCTTTCTTGAGCCCATATAGGCTCTTTTTCAACTTGCACACTAATTTATCCTTACCCTTGACTTCATACCCAAGCAGTTGTTGCATATAAATCTATTCATCCAAATCACCATGAATAAAATTTTCCTTCACATATAATTTCTCTAAATGCAAATCATGTATTACAACTAAAATCAATACAATACAAATAGAAGTCATCTTTACAACAAGAGAACATATTTCACCAAAGTCAATACCTACTTTCTGTGTAAATCCCTTTACTACAAGTCTTGCCTTGTATATGTCCACCCTCTTCTTCCTTGATCCTATATACCCACTTGTTCTGTAATGTACTCTTACATGCTGGTAGCTTATGTTAGGAAATAAGGGATAAAATATGCGGAATAATCCCTCACAGAATCGTAACAAGAGAAACTAATATGCAAAAATTATTACAGATCTCAAATAAAATTGCAGAATAAAATAACACAACACAAAGAGACAATATTTAACGTGGTTCACCCAATTTGGGCTACGTCCACCAAGAATCACTTGCTCAGATTTTATTACAAGCCACCGCTCTCTCAATACAATACCCAGATCCATTTGGAGCTATGCTCAACAAACTCTACAGAATTCACAGCCGAATTCAAAACACATCTGCAATATATTTTCTTGTACATCTATCATATGCATAAGACCATATAAATAGACAACTGCTTAAGCAGTTTTACAAAACTATGGGTATCAAAACCACGGGCAAAACCCGTCCCATAAACCTATGGGTCAAAAAACTCGCCCATATGAGAAAAGCACATTTCCCAATATGTCGGGTGCATTTTTCGAGGCCAAAAAATTTTACGCCTAAAAAATTATTTTTTTCGGGGGCTGCGCCCCCGAACCTTGGCAAGGATACATGAAAAGTGTACAGTACTCTTAGTGTACAGTCTTCAACACTTTCACACATGAAAGCAGGCTCCATCACCTAACAATCTCCCACTTGGAGACTAGATTTCCTCTGAGCAAGCTTCTCAACCCTTCACTAGTTTCTATGAAGACCAACCAAAGCTGAACACAACTTTAGTTTTTCCCTTGTGACCACCTTGGTCATCATGTTTGCAAGATTTTGACTGGTATGAATCTTCTCTAACTTCAACTTCTCTTCCTCCAAAGTTGTCCTGATGAAATGGTACCTTAATTGTATATGCTTTGTCCTAGAGTGGAAAGCAGAGTTCTTAGCTAGGTGTATAGCACTCTGACTATCACTATGCAGCTTACATTCCTCCTGCTTATGCCCCAAATCATCAAGCAATTGTTGTAACCAAATCATCTCTTTGCTTGCCTCTGTGGCAGCAACATACTCAGCCTCTATGGTTGACAAAGCCACCAACTTCTGTAGTCGTGAAATCCAACTCACTGTTGTCCCACCTACAGTGTAAATATAACTTGTCGTGCTCCTCCTGTTGTCTACATCTCCAGCCATATCTGAATCTACATAACCACGTAAAGTGGTGTTTGATCCACTGTAGCACAAAACTGTCCCCATGGTCCCTCTCAAATACCGAAGGATCCACTTTACTGCTTGCCAATGCTCTTTATCTGTATCACTCATAAATCTACTCATAGCTCCCACTACATGGGCAATATCAGGCCTAGTGCACACCATAGCATACATCAAACTTCCAACTGCTGATGAGTAAGGTACCTTGGACATCTGGTTTCTTTCTTGCTCTGTCTTGGGACACTGCTCCTTTGATAACTTGAAATGGCCTGCCAAAGGAGTCCCAACCGGTTTAGCATCCTGCATATTAAACCTCTCCAAGACCTTCTTAATGTACTCTTCCTGAGATAAAGTCGGCTTCCATTCCTTCCTATCCTAAGATATCCTCATACCAAGGATTTGTTTGGCTGCACCCAAATCCTTCATAACAAATGATTCACTTAGCTACTTCTTGAGTACTTTTATTTCCTGCATGTTTTTACCTGCAACCAACATGTCATCAACATACAAACACAGGATAATATAACTTCCATCCTCAAATTTCTTTGTATACACACAATGGTCAGAATGACATCTGATATAACCTTCCTCCATCATGAAGCTATCAAACTTCTTATACCATTGACGTGGAGCTTGTTTCAGGCCATACAATCTCTTCTTCAGTTTGCACACCATCTCCTCTTTACCTTTGACTTCATATCCTTCTGGTTACTGCATATATAGCTCCTCCTCTAAATCGCCATGGAGAAATGCAGTCTTTACATCTAACTATTCTAAGTGCAAGTCTTCTGCTGCCACTATTCCAAGAACAGTTCTGATAGAAGTCATTTTTACTACAGGAGAAAAAATCTCATCAAAATCTATACCTTTTTTCTGTGTAAACCCCTTGACCACCAACCGGGCCTTGTATCTTTTCTTACCTCCTTCTTCCTCTTTGACTCTAAACACCCACTTATTCTGTAATGCTCTTTTTCCTTTGGGTAGCTTTACCAAATCCCATGTCTGGTTCTCCATGAGAGCCTGATGCTCCTCATCCATGGCTTGCTCCCACTTCTTCCTGGCATCTACCTGCATTGCTTCATCAAAGCTCTCTGGTTCTCCACTATCAGTGAGTAATAAATAAAAAAGAGAAGGAGAAAAACGTTCAGGTTCTCTTCTTACCCTAGAAGACCTCCTCAATATAGGAGTTTGGGGTTCCTGTTGAGGGGGTTCCTGAACTAATTCATGTGTCACTTTCCCATCTGGAAGATCCTCTACCGCTGCATATTCTTTCTTGGATTCTTCCCTGTTTTCCTGCAACTGCTGCTTATACATGACTTTCTCATTAAAGACCACATCCCTAGATCGAATGATTTTCTTGTCCTTAATACTCCAACATTTATCTCCAAAGTCATCACCACCATAACCAATGAAAGTACATTTTTCTGATTTAGCCTCTAGCTTAGTCCTATCATCCTTGTCTATGTGAACAAACACCTCACATCCAAAGACTCTAAGAAATGAATAATAAACTTTCTTACCATACCAAGCCTCCTCAGGTATGCCTCCATCCAAGGCACTTGAGGGTCCTCTATTTATCAAGTACACAGCTGTGCTCACCACTTCTGCCCAAAAAGAAAGAGGTAATCCTGCATGTAACCTCATGCTCCTAGCACGTTCCATTATTGTTCTGTTCATCCTTTCTGATACCCCATTCTGCTGCGGAGTTCCTGGAACCGTCTTTTGCCTACAGATTTCATTCTTAGAACAGTAATCATCAAATTTATCGCTGCAATACTCCCCTCCATTATCTGACCTAAGACATTTTAGCTTAAGACCTGTTTCATTCTCTACCAAGGCTTTCCATTTAACAAAAGTGTCAAATACATCAGATTTTTTTCTAATACAATAAACCCAAACTTTCCTTGTTGCATCATCAATAAAAGTAACATAATAACTTGAACCCCCGAGAGATGATACCTGAGCTGGCCCCCACACATCAGAATGCACCAGCTCTAACTTACTCTCTTTCTTTGTATGTCCGACCTTGAGAAACCTTACTCGCTTCTGTTTCCCATATATGCAGTTCTCACATAAATTGAAACTTGTTTCTGTATATCCAGGAAAATTCTTCTTTATAATGTTCATGCCCTTATGGCTCATATGATCGAGCCTATAGTGCCATAATGTTGTATCTGCATCTGAAGCCACAAGATTACAATCATTAGTACTATCAGTGGTTAAATACAAGATTCCAACCTTCTTACCTCTTGCCACCACAAGAGCACCCTTGGTAACCTTCCAAGAGTCTTCTGTAAATATCACAGTACAACCATCACTTCCCAACTGCCCTGCCGATATCAAATTTCGTCTTAATGTAGGCACATGTCTGACATCCTTCAATAGCCAAGTATTCCCATTCTGCATCTTAACCTGAACAGAACCTTTTCCAACTATGTTGCAAGGCTTATCATCACCAAGAAAAACATGCCCAAAATCTCCTTGAACATAATCAACAAAATAATGCCTATGTGGAGAAGCATGGAAAGAAGCCCCTGAATCTAAAACCCAAGATTCAGTAATATTGTGCAAAGAAAGAATCAAAGCATCCTGACATACATTACACGTTGCCACATTTACCTCCTTGTTTTCTTCTTGTTGTTTCTTCCTATCTCAAAGCTCTCAACAGTCCTTCTTTGCATGCCTAGGCTTTCCACAATTCCAGCATACAATCTTGTTCTTAGATTTTGACCTTGCTCGATCTTTTGATTTTTCATGGTTTCCTCTATTCTTCTGTTTCCCTCTAGTTTCCACTGTCAAAGCATTCCCTGAAGTAGAATATTCCCCAGAGCTTTTTCTTCACATTTCCTCGCTTAGAATCACCCCTACAACATCCTCAAACTTCAACTTCGAGTTAGCTGGAACCGAGTTACTTACCGCCATTACCAGGCTATTCCAACTCTCAGGTAAAGAGCATAGAATTAATAAAGCCCTAACTTCTTCATCAAATTCTATTGTAATCAAAGCTAGCATATTCGCTACTGTATTGAAATCATTTAAATGATCTACTACTGAACTATTCTCAGACATCTTCATATTAAACAACTTTTTCATTAAAAATATCTTATTAGAGGCAGAGGGTTTTTCATACAACTTCCCTAATGCATTCATTAGATCTTTTGTAGTCTTTTCCTTTGAAACATTAAATAATACCGAAGATGCAAGACTCAGCCGGATCGTTCCAAGTGCCTTCTGATCCAACAAATCTCATTCCGCATCTGTCATACTCGAGGGTTTGTTCACCTTCTCAGACAACGGAGTATAAAGATCCTTCTGATAAAGGTAATCTTCCATCTGCATCTTCCAAAGACTGAAATTCTGCCCATTGAATTTATCAACCCTAGATCTTCCTTCATCTTCCATAGCTCCCACTCAAGCTAAAAAACTTTCCCTGTGATTCAACACTTCAGCAAACCAAAACAGGCTCTGATACCAAATGTTAGGAAATAAGGGATAAAATATGCGGAATAATCCCTCGCAGAATCGCAACAAGAGAAACTAATATGCAAAAATTATTACAGATCTCAAATAAAATTGTAGAATAAAATAACACAACACAAAGAGACAATATTTAACGTGGTTCACCCAATTTGGGCTACGTCCACCAAGAATCACTTGCTCAGATTTTATTACAAGCCACCGCTCTCTCAATACAATACCCAGATCCGTTTGGAGCTATGCTCAACAAACTCTACAGAATTCACAGCCGAATTCAAAACACATCTGCAATATATCTTCTTGTACATCTATCATATGCATAAGACCATATAAATAGACAACTGCTTAAGTAGTTTTACAAAACCATGGGTATCAAAACCATGGGCAAAACCCGTCCCATAAACCTATGGGTCAAAAAACTCGCCCATATGAGAAAAGCACGTTTCCCGATATGTCGGGTGCATTTTTCGAGGCCAAAAAATTTTACGCCTAAAATTTTATTTTTTTTGGGGGCTGCGCCCCCAAACCCCGGCAAGGATACATGAAAAGTGTACAGTACTCTTAGTGTACAGTCTTCAACACTTTCACACATGAAAACAGGCTCCATAACCTAACAGATTAACCAAATCCCAAGTCTAGTTCTATTCCAAGGAATCCATCTCCTCATCCATACCATGCTCCCATTGTACGTGGGTCTCATCTTACATTGCTTCTTCAAAACTCTCTGGTTCACCATTATCAATCAATAATAAATAAAATAGAGAAGGTGTAAATCTTTCTAGAGGTTTACTTACCCTTTGTGACCTTTTCACAAGAGTTTGGGGTACGAGAGGCTCATTCTGGACCTCCTAGATATTTATATCCAAATTTGTCAATGACTAATGTCAGTCACCTGTAGCTAACATCAGTTTTGCTAACCGATGCCAGTTTGGTTCTTCTGTAACCAATATCAGTTCTGCTAACTGATGTCGATCAGGGGTCAACTGACACCAGTTATTGTGTAACCTTGTTAGTATTACTTTTAAATCTGAAAGTTCATTTTCATTCACAAACTTCTCAACCGGTTCATCCTTGGGTACCAAAATTTGATACTTGTACATTCTCTTTTCATTCCATTCAATATCATGACTCCTAATAATTTTAGAATTATATAAATCCTAAAAATAGAATCTGAAATCACTAGATCCATAACCAATGAAAGTGCATCTCTTGGATTTTGTATCCAAATTTTTCCTATTTTCCTTATCAATATGCACAAAGGCTTCTGAACCAAAAACTTTAAGAAAATATAGATCTACCTCTTTTTCCGGTCCAAGATTCTATGGTATTCCTCCATCTAGTGAACTTGAAGGCCCACGGTTAATCAAATAAACCAATGTATCAACTGCTTCTACCCAAAACTACAAAGGTAATCCAGAATGTATCCCCATACTTCTAGCATGTTCTATGATTGTCATGTTCATTCTTTCTGCAACACCATTCTCTTATGGTGTTATTAGAACTATTCTTTCTCTAAGTATCCAATTCACTGAACAATATTCATTGAAAGCCTTGCTATAGTATTCACCACCATTTTCAGATCTAAGGCATTTTAACTTTGGATTTGATTCATTCTCAATAAGGTCTTTCCATCTTTTAAAAGTATCAAAAACATCATATTTATGTTTAATACAATAAACTCATACCTTTCTTGTAGCATCATCAATGAAAGTAACATAATATTGGGATCCTCCATGAGAAGCTACCTGAGCTGGTCCCCACACATCTGAGTGTACAAGCTCCAATTTCTTCTCCTTCTTAGTTTCCCCAACTTTGAGAAATCTCACTCTCTTTTGCTTTCCAAAGACAAAATGCTCACAAAAATCAAGATCTAAATCTTTCAAATTTGATAACTTACCCTTAGCCTTTAAGATCTACATTCCTTTTTGACTCATATGGCCCAACCGATTATGTCACATGCATGCATCTGAATCTAAAGTAGATAATACAAAAAATGAATCAATAACACATGTAGATAAATATAACATTCCTACTTTCTTACCTCTTGCCACAACAAAAGCACACTTCGTGACTTTCCAAGAGTTTGTTGTGAATGTAACCATGTAACCAGATTCACCTAGTTACCCTGCATAAATAATATTCCTCTTGAGGCTTGGCACATACCTCACATCTTTCAATATACATGTATTTCCATTTTGTAATTTTAGATGAACTTCCCTTTTACCAGTAATACTACAAGGTTCATCATCACCCAAATAAACATGTCCAAAATTTGTTTGGACATAATTTCTGAAATAACCCTTATTAGGGGTTGCATGGAAAAAATCTCCTGAATCTAAAACCCATGATTCAATTCTATTATCTAAAGAAATAATAAGAGCATCTTGCATTACCTCTGTTGCAGCAAGATTTGCTTCTTTACCTTTGTCTAGTTGTTAGTTCTCTTTATCCTTTGACCAACAATCTTTCTTTGTATGTCCTTTCTTTCCACATTTCCAACAGGTAATTCCCTTACCTCTGGATTTAGATATGACTATCCCTTGACTTTGATTTCTCATTACTCTTACTCTTGGATCTCTCCTTCTGCCAACCCCTTCTTTCTACATTCAAAGCATTCCCAGATGATGATTCCTTTGTACTCTTCCTGTGAATTTCTTCATTCAAGATTATACTAACCACATCATCAAACTTCAAAATATTATTAGCAAATGTTGTATTACTAACAACCATTACCAAGTTATCCCAACTATCAGGTAAAGAACATAAGAATAAAAGTTCTTTTACTTCATCATCAAACGGTATATCAACTAATTTTAACTGATTTACAATAGATCAGAAATCATTCAAATGACAAGATGCAGATCCACCTTCATGCATCTTAGAACTAAATAGTTTCTTCATCAAATAAAATTTATTTGAAGCACTAGGTTTTTCATATAAATTAGCAAGAGATTTCATTAACCCTACCGTAGAAGTCACTTCTGTAATATTGGAAACACATGGATCTTGTCAGGCTCAATCTTATAGATACCAAAGCCTTTCTGTCAAGAATCTTCCATTCTTCATCAGTCATCTTCGTAGGTCTAGACTTCTCATCCAACGGTAAATACAAATCTCTTTGATACAAATAATCCTCAATCTTCATCTTCCATAATTGATAATTTTGGTCGTCAAACTTCTCTACATTGTATTTTTTTCTTCTTCCATTGTTATAGCTCCCACTCAATCAGAAAACCCTCTATGAGTAAATATGTCAACACATAAAACCCTCAAGCAAAGCTCTGATACCAGTTGTTGGGGTTATCACAAGGTTATATAGATAATATATCAGATCTAAACATACATACAAATAAAAGCGGATATTCTACTAGAAGAAATATACAAAACAAGAGATATAAATCAACACCAGATTTAACGTGGTTCACATAGTGTGGGCTATGTCCACCAAGAAACAAGCCAATCTATTATCCAAAGCTTTGAAAAGATATACAATTGAAGATTTATAACCTTCCACACCTCTCAGATGTACAATATTGTCTTTCACCTAAGCTTTTGCTTCTTCTCCAAGAATTCTCTCTCATAATTATTCTCACAATAATCATCAAATTTTGCAAGTTCTTCTTAATTCTTACTTCTAAACCCTAGATTTCATGCTTATATAGGAATATAAAAACTTAGGGCATTAGCCATGAAATTACAATCAATATATCTGCTTTAATACTAAAAATAGATACAATTCCCATGAGTTAATTAAAACACCCACACACAGGTAACCGATGCTGGTTAGCCCTAACCAATGTCGGTTCCTCCTTGCCTGACCGATGTCGTTCATAGGTGACCGATGTTGGTCCCTCCATAACTAATGTCGGTTACTATATTTTCCAGTAAATTTCATATTACATGTTAATCCAAAGTAATTAAACTCCACAACTCAACACGTTGAGCTTACTATATGTGTATAGATTTCTTCTTCTTCACTTACTATTCTTAGTAAGTGAAATGCCCCTTCCCATGGTGATTTGGCACTTCTTGGTTCCCAAGTTTGTTGCACCATTTCCAGCATTGGTTGGAGTCTTTTGAATTGGAATTACATCATTATACTACTAGAATCTTGTCGATAAGCACACAAGTAAACACATTGCCTTTTCCTTATTACTCTCTTGCTTGCATTTTTGCCAAACTACCTGCAAACTATCTAGCTCCAGTACTTCTACATCTTCTACTTGCATACCAACCCACACAACTCCCATGACAACATTGGATACTTCATTGGAAAAGAATATGAGGGGATCAACAAAAGCACAACCAACACTAGAATTTGTCTCAGTTCCACATTTCTAGGTTGGAGGTGTACTTAAATTCCTAGAAGCTTTGTCTTATTAATTAGATTTCATTTCCTAGTTATACATAATCTTATTTTAAGGGAATTAGAATTTACAGTTAGTTTTATTTCACGTGAGTAGCTTCCATTGAAGATTTATTCTCAACTCATCCCTGTGGATTTGTTTGGGAAGTATTTTGAGGAAGTTCTTATGCACAAAGTCTTTTACATCTTCATTGTCAAAACATTTATAGCTTTCTTTTATTCATTTAGGTAGATTGTACCTGTATACAAGCAAATATTTTCTTGAAAACATCCTCCCTTCCTATCCCTGTGGATTTGTAAGGGAACTAAGTTTGAAGAAGCCTATGTGTCTGTGCATTTGTTTGAGTTTCTTTATATTTAAAAATATTCTATAGAATTTAGTATTTTTTCAAGTCTCATGGAGGAAATTGCTTCTGAGAAGCTCTTAATCCTTCCCGTGATTCTGAGGTAAAATCAGAAGAAATAAATCCAGAACTGCAAATTATAAAAACCCCTTCTTTTTATCTAGATTAGATTAAATTCATTTTGCAACACGGAAATAGCCACATCCAACTATCTCAATGTTTAGTTTATTTCATTTTAGATTAGAAGTAGTCTCTATTTAATTTGAAGAAATTTTATTGTCTATGTAGCTTTCACTTATTTAATCCCAGAAAACTAGAAAATCCTCAAAAAAATAGATTAGATTTATTTATTTGTCTTATTTCCTTTCATTTAAAAGTCTCTGAAAATACAAAAACAAGTAGATTATATTTGATTTCACTGTTTTAATTAATTAAATTCTTTTCTTTAAATTAATTAGTTGTACATAGATTCAATTACATTAAAGGAGAGTAATCGACTTTTTTTATTTAAATCTTCTTGCATAATTTGTTTAATTTAGGAACATAGATTTAATTAGATGGGAATCAACACAAGCTCCCCACATTACCTTAGTGGCTTAGGTTACATGAACTTGACATTGGTTCCTTTCAGTTTCTTTGCATGCTTTGTTTATTTACTTAGCTTCTTTGTTTATATGCCTACATGATCATCCAAGGCCCCAGACAACCTAGATAAAGAGTGTGTGATCTAAAAGTACCACAACCAAACATAATTACACAATTGACTAATATTGATCAAGGCCTTAGGAAACTCATACTCCAAACTACCCCAGTTCCACCTGACATTATTTCACAATTGATAACCCTAAACGACAAGGTGGATAATGCTAATGAGTTTTAACACAATCAACTTGGTAGAAACTAGATCCCACAATCCACAATTTATTCCTTTCCATATGTCTTATCTTATGTTTTCATGACACTCTCTGGTGATCAATACATGAGAGACGAAGGACGGTTTGCATGTGTTCTAAAACCAATACGAGGAATATTTTGCGATTTTGACATTGATCGAAACCTTTGTGCAACCATTATCCTTGACTGTTATATTTCACCTAAACAAGTTAGATAGGATTTTATCTCCCTTAACAAGAAAATACCCCTCGTGTTTGTTAAGGATATCCATTTGCCCTCATTTGTCTCATAGCAATATCCCATCTATTCTGCCTATTCCTATTTATCCATTCCATAACCATCTATCAATTTCATTTTGGTTGTCCCGGTATGACCTCGGGAGGTCAAGTGCACCATAGAGTCACATGTTGATTCTTAGGTGTA
Source organism: Taxus chinensis (assembly GCA_019776745.2). Classification (NCBI taxonomy): domain Eukaryota; kingdom Viridiplantae; phylum Streptophyta; class Pinopsida; order Cupressales; family Taxaceae; genus Taxus; species Taxus chinensis. The sequence continues at coordinate 12,952,443 of CM034147.1, forward strand.
TAATTACTCTTTAAGAAGCAAGGCATATAGATGCTACAATATGAGCACACACAAGATTTTGAAATTGCAAATGTGAAAGTGGATGATATAAAGTATGAGAAGAATACGATACAAGAAAATGATTACTCAAAGGAAACAAACAAAGAATATGAAGAAGAAGATGAAAATGAAAAATTTGAAAGAAAGGATACAAAAACACCATCTAGATCAGTCCAAAAGAACCATTCAGAAAAACATATTATAGGTGACAAAAACATTATAGTATATACTAGAATAAGATTGGTAAATGCAACTAAACATGCAAATATGCCTTTGTTATCCAAGATAAAACCCAATAATTTTACCAAAGCAAGTGAAGACAAGCATTATATTGGAGCAATGGAAGAAAATTTAGATCAGATTGAAAAGAATGAAATGTGGGAACTCGTCCAAAGACCAAAAGATAAAAACTTGATTAGCACCATGTGGGTTTTCAGCAACAAGCTAAATGAAGATGGAAATTTTGTAAGAAATAAATAAAGGTTAGCCTGTAAGGGGTATGCACAAGTTGAAGGTATTGAGTTTGAAGAAACGTTTTCTCATGTTACACGTTTAGAAGTCATTAGAATGTTTTTGACATTTTTTTGTTTTAAAAAATTTCAAGTATATCAGATGGACATTAAATCAACGTTTCTAAATGGGAATTTGGAAGAATAATTTTATATTGAACAACCAGAAGGATTCATTTATTAGATGATAAATTTTATGTATGCAAGCTGAAGAAAGCTCTTTATGGACTAAAATAAGCCCTTGAGCCTGGTATTCAATTCTGGATACGTATCTACAACATTAAGGTTTTAAGAAGGGCATTGTTGATATCAATGTCTACATCAAAAATGAAGGTGAGAATTAGATGATTATTTTTGTGTATGTTGATGATATCATTTTTGGAAGGAGAGACAAGATGTGTCAAGATTTTGATGTTTAAATGCAAAAGAAGTTTGAAATGTCCATGTTTTATGAGTTATATTTCTTTCTTGGTTTACATATTTCTCAATCAGACAAAGGAATATTTATTTCAAAAACTAAGTATGTTAAATATATCTTGAAAAAGTTTAGAATGGAAGACTATAAGCCAATTATGGTCACAAGTTGTAAGCTGGGAAAGGATGACAAGTCTCCTGAAGTAAATAAGACTTTTTTATAGATCAATTAATGGTAGTTTATTGTATGTGACGACATCAAGACTGGATGTGATGTAAGAAGTAGGTATTGTAGAACGTCTTAAAGCTGCTCCAAAAGAAACTCATGTGCAAGTTATCAAAAGAATATTCCAATACTAAAAGGCACATTGGATTGTGATTTATGGTATCCTAAGGATGAAGATTTCACTCTAAAAGCGTATATAGATGCAAATTGGGTTGGTTGCATTGACGATAGAAAGAGCATAAGTGGAGGAGAATTCTTTTTGGGAAATAGCTTGGTATCCTAGTTAAGTACTACAATTGAGGCAGAGTACATTGCAATAATGTCATGTTGCAGACAAGTTTTATGGATGAAGAAAACTTTGAAGGATATCAAGGTAGATTTTAATCTTCCAATTTCCATACTTTGTGATAACACTAGTGTAATAAACATATCAAAGAATCTAATGATGCACTCTAGAACAAAACATATTCCTATCAAGTATCATTTTTTGAGAGATTAAGTCACATAACATCAAGTTAAGTTGGAATATATTGCCACAAAATAACATATTGTTGATAATTTTACTAAGATTCTTCCTAAAAAAATGTTTGAATATATCAGAAAAAATTTGGATGTAATAGCATTTTCATCCAGTCACTAAAGGGAAGCATAATATCAAGGGGAGATAATCACTATATTATCTTCTAGCTCCATAGTAAAGTCATGATCAAAGAGAAGGATATGTTGTTACACTATTGTAGTCTCTGTCAGGGTCAACATTTGATAGAAGCTAACTTTTTTTTAACAACTTACATGCAGTACTAGGGAGTGGATGAAACTAGATTAAAAGAACTGGGAAGAAAACATCATCATATTGTATTAAATTCTATTGAATAATGATCAAAAGAGATTCTAGATCTTTAAAAATGGAAGAGGAGCGAGAAACAACATTAGTGGAAATGGTTAAAGAGGACAACATGAGACATGTTAGTGTAAACCTAGAGCAACTAGAATCTGAAATGGATAACATGAGGCAAACTCCAATTGAAAAGGAGGAGTAAGAGCATGTTATGCTTCATATGATGATGCGAGTAGATTTACAGAACATGATGTAACTCAGAAAAGGATTAACATGGATAGTCCTTTTTCCCATTGATGCCAAATGGGGAGAAAAACATTCACATGTTATTTCTATACAAGGTGGTAGGTTTCCATCAATGAAAAAGGGGGGATTATTGTATTTATTGTCATTGATGTCAAAGGTTCAATTTTTATTGTCTAGAGATGATCTGGTCCAATGTCTATCATCTAGAGCTAGAAGTTAAAATGGTCTGGAACTTGTAGTAACAATGGTCTAGTTCTTGTAGTAACATTGGTCTGGAGCTTGTAGTAATAATGGTTATGAGCTCATAGTAACAATGGTCTAGAAATCGTAGTAACAATGGTGTAGAGCTTGTTTGTAGTTTTTCTCATCTGGAGCTCGCTAAAAGTATGATTGGTCTGAATCTTGGATCTCTCTCATCTGCTGATTTCTCCTTGTTAATATTTGGTGTTCTATCTTCAATTTTTAACTCAAGAAGAACTACAAAGGGCTCTCCACTTTGCAGTGGTTATGAAATTTTAGAAGATAAAGGTTGTTAGTTCGTGTTTTGTTCGTGAAGAAGTCATTGTAATCATTCATTGATTACACTAATTGATGTGCAAACTAAATCATTTCAAATATCCCTTGCTTTGGTGTTTTGGCCAGCCCATGGCATTTTCATTTGTATCTATGATCAACTTTGTTTAGTGTTGGGGTTAATCACACCAATTGCATAGATATATTATTTAGATCTAAGCATACAAATAATAAAAGTGTAAATAAACTAGAAGAACAATACACAAGATATAACGCGGTTCACCTAGTGTGGGCCACGTCCACCAAGAAACAACCAATCTTATCATTCAAATATTTTTGGAGAATATATAATGAATATATGTAATCTTCCACACCTCCAAGATGTACAATAGTTTCTTCCTCACAAGCTTCTCTTTTTCTCTCTCCAATAATTCCTTCTTAAAATTCTCCCTTCTTATCATCTAACCCTAGTTTTCTAGCTTATATATCTATATACAAACTTAGGGTAACTTAGCTATGTTATTACAACCATTAGATCAACTTTATATTAAAGGTTAGATCTAATTCATGTGAGTTAAATAAAACAATCATGCACATGTAACCGATGTCGATTCCTCCTTGCCTTGATTGATACCGGTCCCCAGGTGACCAACGTCGGTTACTGTGTATTCCAACAAGTTAATAAAGCTTGCTAATGTGAAACATGCTAATTTTTATTCCTTCTTACAACTCAACAATCTCCCACTTGGAGATCAATTGTTGCACTATATCGTACAACTCCATTCTTGGATCCTTTCTTTTTCCTATTTCTCCCTCTTCAAGTCTCAAACTTGAAGACCAAAAAAAGTGGAGTGTAGCTCCAAATTCTCCTTTTCCAATGGCTTCATTAGCATATCTACAGGGTTCTCCTTTATATGAATTTTCTCTAGTTTCAGCTGCCCATCCTCCAACACCTGTCGTATGAAGTGATATCTCAACTGAATGTGTTTCGTTCTTGAATGAAACGCTAAGTTTTTTTCTAGATGAATTACACTTTAAATATCATTGTACAATCTACAATCCTCTTGCTTTGTTCCTAACTCTTCCATGAACCTGCTCATCCATATCATCTCTTTACTAGCTTTTGTAGATGCAACATACATTGCCTCTGTAGTAGACAAGGCCACAACCTTCTGCAATCTCAAAATCTAGCTAACTGTCATCCCACCTACTGTGAAAACATATCCAATGGTGCTTCTCCTACCATCCAAATCACCAGCCATATCTGAATCAACATAGGCGCATAAAGAAATATCTAACCCTCCATAGCATAACTACATGCCGGATGTCCCTCTCAAATACCTGAGAATCCATTGGATTGCTTTCCAATGCTCTTTACCTGGATTGGTCATAAATCTACTCACAACTCCCACTAACTGTGTAATGTCTATTCTGGTACAAACCATAACATACACAAGACTTCCACATGTTGAAACATATGGAACTCGTGCCATGTACTTGACCTCCTCATTTGATGTAGGACACTGATCTTTGCTCAATTTAAAGTGTCCAGCCATAGGTGTACTTACAGGTTTTGAATTTTGTATATTGAACATTTCCAACACCTTATTGATATAATGTTCCTGAGACAAATACAATTTTATGTTCTTCATGTCTCTGTGTATTTGCATGTCAAGGATTTTCTTTGCAGCTCCCAAATCCTTCATTGCAAATGTGTGAGCTAATTTTTCTTTAAGCTCACCAATGTCCTGCATACTAGATCCTACAATAAGCATATCATCCACATACAGTAACAAAATAATATAGCTCCCATTTCCAAGCTTCTTGAAATAAACACAATGGTCAGATTCACATCTCATATAACCATGCTCATGCATAAAGCTATCAAACCTCATATACCATTGCCTTGGATCTTTCTTGAGCCCATACAAGCTCTTTTTCAACTCTGCACACAAGTTTCTCCTTACCCTTGACTTCATACCCAAGTGGTTGTTGCATATAAATATCTTCCTCCAAATCACCATGAAGGAAAGTCATCTTAACATCAAGTTATTCTAAATGCAAATCTTCTGCTGCAACAAAACTTAGAACAATACGAATGGAAGTCATTTTAACTACAAGAGAAAATATCTCACCAAAATCAATACCTGATTTCTATGCAAATCCTTTTACAACAAGCCTTTCCTTGTATATTTTTTGTCCACCCTCTTCTTCCTTGATCCTATAAACCCATTTGTTCTGCAATGTCCTTTTACCTGTTGGCAACTTAACCAAATCCCATGTCTGGTTATGTTTAAAGGAGTCCATCTCCTCATCCATGTCATGCTCCCACTTCACGTGGGTCTCATCCTACATTACTTCTTCAAAACTCTTTGGTTCACCACTATCAGTCAATAATAAATAAGATAAGGAAGGTGAAAATATCTTTGGAGGTCTACTTACCCTTTTTGACCTTCTCACTAAGATTTGGGGTGTCGAAGGCTCATTTTTCTCATTCTGTAAATTTGTATCAATCTCAGACAGTGACCGATGTTGGTCACCTCCTATCGACGCCAGTTCACCTGTAGCTGACACCGGTTCGGCTAACCGACGTTAGTTTGTCTCTTCTGTAACCAACATCGATTCAGGAAACTGACGTCGGTCTGGTGTCAACTGACACCAATTACTATGTAGACCTGTAGGTGTTGGTTTTAAATCTGAGAATGCATTTTCATCCACAAAATTTTCAATCGGTTCATCTTTGGGTACCAAAACTTGATCCATGTACATTCTCTTTTCATTCCACTCAATGTCACGACTCCTAACAATCTTAGAATCTTCTAAATCCCAAAAAATGGAATCCAAAATCACCAGAGCCATAACCAATGAAAGTACATCTCTTGGATTTAGCATCCAACTTCTTTCTATTTTCTTTATCAACATGCACAAAAGCTTCTGAACCAAATACTCTAAGAAAAGAAATATCTACCTCTTTTCCAGTCCAAGCTTCTTCTGGTATTCCACCATCCAGTGCACTTGAAGGCCCGCGGTTAATTAAATAAACCGTCGTGTCTACTGCTTCTTCCCAAAACTGCAAGGGTAATCCAACATGTATCCTCATGCTTCTTGCACGTTCCATGATTTTCCTGTTCATTCTTTCTGCAACACCATTCTCCGGTGGTATTCTAGGAAATGTTCTTTCTTGGAGTATTCCATTTACTGAACAATAATCATTTAAATCCTTGTTGCAGTACTCACCACCATTATCAGATTTAAGGCATTTTAACTTTGAATTTGATTCATTTTCCACAAGGGATTTCCATCTTTTTAAAGTCTCAAAAACATCAGATTTACGTTTAATACAATAAACCCATACCTTTCTTGTGGCATCATCAATGAAAGTCACATAGTATTGGGATCCTCTATGAGAAGCTACCTCGGTTGGTCCCCACACATTTGAGTGCACAAGCTTAGATTTTTGCTCCTTCTTTGTTGCCCCAACTTTGAAAAATATCACTCTCTTTTTCTTTCCAAATATACAATGCTCACAAAAATCAAGATCTACATCTTTCAAATCTGATAACTTACCCTTTGCCTTTAAGATTTGCATTCCTTTTTGACTCATATGGCCTAGTCGATTATGCCACATGTTTGCATCTGAATCTGAAGTAGATAACACATAAAAGGAATCAGTAATACAGGTAGACAAATACAATGTTCCTACCTTCTTGCCTCTTTCTACAACAAGATATCCCTTGGTAACCTTCCAAGAGTCGGTTGTGAATGTAACCATGCAACCAGATTCACCTAGTTGTCCTGCAGAAATTAGATTTCTCCAGAGGCTTGGCATATGCCTCACATCTTTCAATATCCATATATTTCCATTCTACAAATTTAGATGAACTTCTCCTTTACCAATAATATTGCATGGTTCATCATCTCCTAAATAAACATGCCCAAAATTACTCTAGACATAATTTCTAAAATAACCCTTATTAGGGGTAGCATGGAAAGAAGCTCTTGAATCTAAAACCCATGATTCAATTTTATTATCCAAGGAGAGAATAAGGGCATCTTGCATTACCTCAAAAGATGCAACATTTTCCTCTTTACCTTTCTCTGGTACATTCTCTTTGTTTTCCTTGAACCAACAATCCTTCTTTGCATGTCCTTTCTTTCCACAATTATAGTAGGTTATTCCTTTACCTTTGGATTTAGATCTTCCATTCTTGGAATTTTATTTCCCATTACTATTTCTCTTGGATCTCCCCTTCTACATTCCCCTACTTTCTACATTCAAAGCATTACCAGATGATAATTCTCCTATACTTTTCCTACGTATTTCTTCATTCAGGATTATACTAACCACATCATCAAACTTTAAAATATTAGTAGCAGATGTTGTATTACTAACAACCATTACCAAGTTATCCCAACTATCTGGCAAAGAGCACATAGAAATAAAAGTTTTTCACTTCATCATAAAATGGAATATTCACCTGATTTTAATTGATTTACTATGGACTAGAAATCATTTAAATGACTTGATGCAGATTCACCTTCTTGCATCTTAGAATTAAATAATTTACTCACCAAATAAACTTTATTTGAAGCACTAGGTTTTTCATATAAATTAGCTAAATATTTCATCAACTCTACCTTGGTTATTATTTTGGTAATATTTGAAGCCACAGATGCTGCCAGGCTCAATCTTATAGATCCCAGAGCCTTTCTGTCAAGAATTTTCCATTCTTCATCAGTCATCTTTGTAGGTCTTTCCTTCTCATCCAACGGTAAGTATAGATATTTCTGATACATATAATCTTCCACCTACATCTTCCATAATTGATAATTACGGTTGTCAAATTTTTCAACTCTGTATTTTCCATCTTTTGCCATTGTTGTAGCTCCCACTCAATCAAAAATCCCTCTATGAGTAAATCTATCAACACACAAAATTCTCAAACAAAAAAAGCTCTGATACCAGTTGTTGGGGTTAATCACACTAGTTGTACAGATATATTATTCATATCTAAGCACACAAATAATAAAGGTGGAAATAAACCAGAAGAACAATACACAAGATATAACTTGGTTCATCTAGTGTGGGCTACATCGACTAAGAAACAACCGATCTTATTATTCAAAGCTTTATAGATAATATAAAATGAAGATCTGCAATCTTCCACACCTCCTGGATGTACAGTAATTTCTTCCTCACAAGCTTCTCTTTTTCTTTCTCCAAGAATTTCTTCTTAGAATTCTCCCTTATTTTCATCTAACCCTAGTTTTCTAGCTTATATATCCATATACAAACTTAAGGCAACTTAGCTATGCTATTACAACCATTAGATCAACTTTATATCAAAGGTTAGATCTAATTCCCGTGAGTTGAATAAAAAAATCACACACAGGTAACTGATGTCGGTTACCCTAACCGATGTCGGTTCCTCCTTGCTTTAACCGATACCGATCCCTAGGTGACCAACATCAGTTACTATGTATTATAGCAAGTTAATAAAACATGCTAATGTGAAGCAATGAAGCTCCACAACTCAACATTTAGGTGACCCTCCCTTGTCTTAATTTTGACAATTAACTTATAGGTTGACCCATGTTTAGAGCCAAAGAAGATCTACAGGTATATAAGAAAATATAGTAAAAAATAATTTGTGTGCTTGTGAGAAGAAAGTGTGAAATGTTGAGGAGAAGAGTGGAGTGATTAATGAAGACATCCTTTTTAGTCTCAAGAATATTTCTGATTATGGAGTAATGGAAAATTTTTGAAGAGGAGGAAGAGAAAACTTAAGTAGACTAAAATGGTGAATCGATGAAGAGGAAGGATGAGAAAGTAGAGCATGAGAGCAAGCGAAGTGTGAGAAGTGCGGGTAGAAGAGTGAAATGTGAATGGTTAGAGTGAGTGGTGAAAGTAAACTTGAGGATCATCAAAAGATACAAAAATAGAAGTAGAGTTATAAAAGAGAGTTAATTTATCCATTAAAGAAATGTATTTGGGGATTGGTTTCTCCAGTGAGTTGGTGTTCATAAATTGGTCGAGTTAGTGCTTCACATTGGGGATTGGTGTCTCTAGTGAGTTGGTGCTCACAAATAGGATAAGTTGGTGCTTGGCATTGGGGATTGGTGTCTCCAATAGGTTGGTGCCTACAAATATTTATAAAGTAATTAATTTTTTGATTGGATTTGGACAATAGATCCAAGAATTCATTATCTGTGGTTTTCTCCTGAAAGAGTTTCCACATAAATCCTATGTTTCATAATGGTTGGATCTTGTTTGATTTTTTTTTTGTGAATGTTAAAGTTTTAAATAAGTAAAATATTGTATAATACTAATTGACCCCCTCTCATTATTAGCGTGTTATCTTCAAAAGATTCTTTCACCAAGTTGAAAGAATATTTATTGAATCCTCCGCGGATGCTGCCTATTCAAGATAAGTCCATGATTCTCTATATATCTTCTAAGGAACATCCCATAGGGGCCTTACTTGAACAACATAATGAAAAAGGATAGAAATAAATGATTTAATTTCCTAACATAACTCTTACTGCTCACAAAATCCAATACTCACATGTTGAAAAGGTATGCTTGGCAGTACCATTCACATTTCGTAAGTTGTGTCATTACTTACTTAATCATATGACTAAGGTCATTGCTAAAGTAGATCTTATCAAATATCTACTATCCAGACTTGTTCTAACTGGTAGAATGTCTAACTGGGATGTACTCCTCAGTGAGTTTGATACATAATTCATTAATCAGAAAGTAATTAAAGGGAAAGATCTCGTAGATAAAATTTTTGCAACACAATTACCGGGCACAGAACTGCTTCACTTTTAATTTCCAGACAAAGAAATATTGTATGTGGATGCAGTTCCTTCATGGAATTTATTTTTTAATGGCTCTTGTAAAATTCACATGTCAGGAAATGGATTTTTGTTATGCATGATGGATGAAGATATTATCCCAAAATCTTATCACATTAGTTTCCCTTATACAAACAACATCATTGAATATGAAGCCCTGATAGCCAGTTTAAAATTTGTTATATCTTGACAGCTCAAATAATTAACAATTTATGGATACTCTCTCCTAGTCATTCAATAAGTCAATGAAGAATATCAATTCAAAGATGAAAAACTTGTTCCCTACAAGCTCATGGTAGATAGTATCAAAGGTTACTTTTATCTCATCACCTTCGAACATGTTCCTTGCACATAAAATAAATCAGTAGATGACATGGCTACTATTGCACCCCTTCTTGAATTCGATACCAATCAAACACATAGTGAGTTTTTCGTTGAACATCTTCTGGTGCCCACATACAATTTGTCAGAGTCAACCATGGTATGTGAGATAGTTGGTCCTAAAATTCCTTGGTATCATGACATCTACATTTTCATCCCAGGCAATGCCTATCCTGACAATATGAATTCCCACAATAGAATAGCATTAGCACAACGTGCTTCAAGCTAGACCACTCTCGCCAACACCCTATATATAATAGGTTATGATGGTACTCTTTTAATATGTCTCAATTAATATGAATTGAACCAAACCTTGGTCAAATTACATGAAATTATTTGCGGTACACACATAAGCAGGATGGTGTTATGAAAAAATATCTTTTGCATAGGTTATTATTGGCCCACTATGGATTTTGATACATGTAATTTCGCTAAGAAGTTCCTAGCATGCCAAATACACATCAACCTTATTCATGTGTCATCCCAAGCCCTTCAACATATTACCTCACCCTGTCCTTTTTACCGACGGGGGCTTGACTTAATAGGAAAAATCAAGCCTACATATTTCAATGGTCATACCTTTATTATTAGTGCAACTGAGTATTTTACTAAGTGGATAGAGGCCATGTCTTTAACCTATGTGATTTTTTCAAATATTTCCAATTTCATTTTCAATCATATCATATGTCATTTTAGAATCCCTTCCTCCCTTGTCACAGATAATGGAACCTCCTTTAAAAATAAGAATGTCAAAGAGTTAGCCAAATTTTTTCATATCCAAAATCAAGTGGTCAATTCCATACTATCCATAGTGTAAAGGTTGGGTAGAATCATCTAATAAATAAATCAACTAAGTATTGGAAAATTTTGTTGGTAAGCATGGTCAAAAATGGCATACACATCTCTATCCCACTCTCTAGGCATATTGAACATTTTATCGTACTCCAACTAGAGATACATCCTTCTACCTTGTATATGGAACTGAATCCATACTGCCCATAGAGGTTGAGTTCCCATCACTCTGAATATCCCTTAAAGACTTGATCAATGAAGATGAATACAAACAAACATGTCTTGCATAACTTCCCGTCTTCGATGAGAAGAGGCTAAACACTTCAGATCATTTGAAAGTGTATCAGAACTGACTCCTCCACAATTACAAAAAAAACAAAACCAATGAAATTTCTAAATTAAAAACTTTGTACTCAAGTAAAATCATAAAAATACAACCAAGGAGTGTGAAAAATAAAACAAATTTGAAGGTCTTATTAGTTGGGACCTTACATTGTTATTGCAAAGTTTGGATCTGGTGCATATAATTTATCCTTTAAAGATGTCAAGGAGCTTAAAGAACCCATGAATGTGGTTCATCTAAAAAACTCTATTCCTAAACCATCTATGAGTATTGGCAAAATTGTGTCAAGAAGGGAGTAGGTCTAGTTTGACAACAATTACCTAGGTCTCACACCTTCATCCTATTTCATGGGTTACTGGCATCATTTCTAAACAAATATAAATTCACAATGATTCACCTTAATATTTTAGGATCGTGTATCACCTGTAAAACCATCCATGTTCATATTCATCCATTATATTCCATCCATTGATCTTGATGAGATTTTTCATTTGTACAATGTTTGGCAAGGTCTTAGGCCACCTTGTATTTCTCATTGACGTACAAAACCATAAATCCAGAAAAAATCAAAACATTCAAAATCCAAAAACATCTAAAAAAATGTTTCAAAAAATCTCAACAACTATCTTGACACAACCCAGAAATATCAAACTATCAACTCCTATCCTAGTGATCATTTCAAACTATCCTACAATTATCAAACAATCATCAAACCCTCGCATGTATCATCGTTTGGGGAAATCTTGGCACTCATGTCTTTCCTTGCATGAATCCTAACTTGGAAGTTCTAACAAAATCAAACCTCATATCGAACTTCAATAGGATCTAGCAAGATTTTCATTAGGAGTCACTTGGCTCCACTCTTTAGTCTAATCCAATCCCCTTGCATGTATCATTGTTTGGGGGAAATAAAATTTGTGTAATCCTCATTGTGGAACACATTAGGGGCATAGTTAGATGTATTTATTTAAAATTTTCTCACATTATTTGGCTGACATCATATACTGACCAACTTGTAACGTAATATATGTTAGTCATATTGGTTTATATGTAAAATTGGTACAATATTTGTCTTATTGGCCGACAATATATTGGGTTTGTTTTAAATATTCAATTTTTCCAGATTACGCAATTAGCGCGAAAGTCATTCTATTACCATCTTGGCTTATTCATAACTATCATGTATCTATCTTAATTAAAGTGTATATTGGGTTTTAAAATTTTCCGTTCAATTTTTTTGTCAAGAAACTTATGCTAACCCACTAATGTGGTTCATCTGAAAATAAATTTTTATCGTCTAAACGTTTATTCACAGTATCCCTGGTGCTAGGGGTATATTGGCATAGTTACCTATCTCACACCTTCGTCCCATTCATTTTACTGCAAAATGTACTGACTTACATTTTTGTAACCAATTGCGAGTATCCTTGTGGTTAAGATGCATATCACTTGGCTCACAAATAACCATTTTTGTAATCATCTTATCTATGTATATTGGGTCCCTTAAACCTCAATGATATATTTCATGTGTACAATGTGTGTGTAAGGTCTTAGGCACACATATGGGTTGCTCATCATGGTTTTTCAATAATCATGGTGTTAATTACACTTTGTAACAACAAAATAGGTTTCTCTAAAATACATAATTTGAATATAGGCTAAGCTACGAGCATAATTCAAAATGATACAATTATAAAAAATAATTAAACCATCTCATCATCATATATGCAATGTCTAATGTCCATATCTAATGTCTACATCTAAACATGTCATCTACACACACCAATACACACACACACACACACACACACACACACACACATGTCACATACACACACACACACACACACAGCACACTCATACATCATATATGCACATGTCACACATTTCACATATCACACATGTCTACATCTAAACATGTCATCTATAATATATATACATTAAAGTTCCATCAAGGGCATCCCGTATACAAAAAGTGTGCCTTCATCACGAGGAATATACACAACAAAAATGTAATATATGTATGTGTGTGTGTGTGTATTCGTACATTCATCATACATTGAGTCATGGATTACTCTCTCCTACACTATGACTACCTAGTCCATCATCTCCTCTCCTCAACGGAGGCATTTGAACATATCTAATTGATTTCACAGGCCTATGATATCTACTTGACCTCATGGATATGTTGTCTATCCTATGACTAGAACCTGGGACTCTCTGGCCCTCGAGAACTGCTACCTCATTTAAGGCTCTATAGTACCTAATATCATGCATAAATGTCATCAAATCATGTACAATATCACTCATACTTGTGGCCTCAACTGCACATCATGCCACATCCCTCTATGCGGTCAGCTATTGTACATGTGTGGCAAGTTGATCTCTCTTAGCAGTCTCTTATGTCACCTGTTGTAACTATATATGAGACATAATCAATATAGCATCTATCTCTTGAATCACCCTATCTCTCTGTGCATTGTAATGAAAGCTTTGTAACTAAAGGCCCTAGAGGTGGTACCAGTGGAAGATCTGACCCCAAACATCCTCCTCTCCCTCGTCTCCCCAATCCTACTCATCATCTATATCTCCACCTACACCTCCAACCCCATCTCCATCTCCATTACCTCCTACAGGACTCGATGGCCTCAATGGTGAATCTAGAACCTGTGCTGAGGTGTGAACTTGTACATGTTCCTGAACCTGTACCAGATCATGTCCAACATGAACTAGAGCTTGACCTTATAAATGTGTATGTTCCTATGTCTAGCCAAATCAGACTCCTCTTCTCTCACATATCTGTTGCAAGACATCTCTAGGTCTTGTTTTTATGTTTGTTGTTACAACTGTCTATGGAATAGTGATACACATGGGCATAATTCCTACATACCAATCTACATACTCTTTCATCTTCCCAGGGTCCTCAATATCATCTCGTGTGTCCCAATCATGTGGTATAAATCCTTTGAAACTAGCCCTTGCATCCCTCTATCTGATACGGCCCCCAAAATCAATTGTCTCTTGTGTCACTCGTGCAGACCAATGTTATCCTCATGGTATATCCTGAATCAATCCAAGATTTTGCCTAACCCTATTTGGTTTGTATCCCTCCATAATGTGTGCATGAATCTTAATCATGAATTGGTTCACCTCCATTATAACTAACTTTATGGCATCTATCATCTATCTATGCTACGTCTATATGGTCTCTATGTAATCATGTGTAACTGTAGATCATCCATGACACGTCTATAAAACTCCATGTATCACCCTAGTGACCTTTTATGACCAGCGCTCATTGTCTCCCATCCAAATATTGATGGCTCATCTGGTTGCTTATCTCTCAATATGCCCAATAGATTACTCACAACAATATGATCCCATGACTAAATCTATAGTAAGGTTGAGGTCGCTGGACCAAGGCTCCTCTTCTCTTTGTATACTATAAAATGTAAATCTATGTATAAGTGATCCAGAATGTAGGGGCCCCATGCATATATTGTAGCCTTCATCAACTCTGTCGCTTAACTTATAATTCCAAGCTAAAAATGACTACCATTCTTATCAAGTAGCAAGTATCCACTGATAAGATCCATAAGGTATATGGGTTATCTAGCCACTGATATCATCCTCCATACACTCATATAATATGAACTAGACATGCCCTCTCTGCATAAATGTCCTCCAATTCAAACAATAGTGATCATATGTGCGTCCCAGATATGTGTTGCACTACACTCCCATTGCACCATTTTTCCTTGTATCGACACTCAAAAAATATGATATACATCCTCCAATGTGACTATCATCTCCCCCATAGCTAATTTGAATGGCTGACTCTCATTATGCCATCACTCGGCTAGTGTAGTTAGTAAGCAGTGATCCAACCTAATATCTGGTAGATGAGCAATATATGATAAGGCTTGTCCTGCCACCTCTAACAATGCAAATAACTCTCTCCTCTCTCTTCCAGGTCATGCGTCTCTCGAATGACTGTAACCATCCATGATACTCCCGCACATCTAAGGCATATAGTCTCTACTAAAAAATGTAAAACAACATTGTTAAACTCCTTACAATTCCTTTTTTTCTTCTAATTCATCCTCTAAATATCTTTTTTGCCTTCTTTTTCATGCTAGCGTGCCTACCTTGACACTAGCATGTGAACCCTAATGCTAACATGTACACTTACACGCCAACTCATGTCACGCTAGCGTGTGTACCTAATCAGGCTCATGCGTCTTCTTACATGCTAGTGTGTGCACCACGCTAACGCATTTCCCCCTTCACATTCATGCTCCTACTTATATGCTAGTGAGTGCACCATGTTAGCATATCCCCCTCTTCATGACCATGCACCTACATCTACGCTAGCGCGTACACTGCTACACTAGTGCATATTGCGGGTCACGCTAGCATAGTCAAGTGTGTTCGCTAGCGTCACTTTTCAACTTTCCTCTAAGCCTAAAACACAATAAATGCATTCAAAAGATACATTTTTGGATACATACCGCGATGTCATCACCAAGAGCTCGACCAAAATCTTAAACGCAATCCTCACAATCCATGCACTGGGGATTACGAGCCATCTCTCTCATAACTTAGAGCACAAATTTCACTTAGAGGGAAAATACACTCTAGTAGCAAAAATGACCAATGATTTTTGCACCCTCCCACCTTTCTACTTATACCTTTTTCCTAACACTAATTTCTCAATTTTTGGCCTTTGTACCCTCGTATCTAAGTTTCTATGTTCTTTTGTCTTCTCCTTATCTGTGAATTATTCTCTCTCTCTCTCTCTCTCTCTCTCTCTCTCTCTCTGAATCTCTCTCTCTCTCTCTCCTATCAAGTGGTTGTCCACTGCTTCGTCATGTCACCCACATGCTCGAGGGGGCACTCCCTTGGTAATCATATGGACTTGCATCGGGGCATATAAATTCCTTGTTGGGGCAAATCAAGTAGTTCATCACATGTCTTCATCATTTGTTTACCATTTTACATGTGTTTATTATCTTTAAAGTGTTATTCCTCTATAATAAAACTTTAAAGAGGGGAAAATGTAGACACCCCAAAATAACTACTATGCATTATAACCATTCAAAATCTTATTCAACCCATTGTCCCTCTCTAGGATTAATTTAATTAATTCTATTGCACCGTATCACCCCACCTTAGCTAATTTAATATCAAATTAATTAAATAAATCCTCACATATCCACTTTCATATTTAAAGAAATTAAATATCCTCACATCATATCCACCTCCTCAACTCAAGTTGACTAAAATTCATGACTAAAGCTAAAATTCATTCTTAAATTCAAGAATATATGTTTAAATTAACTCAAATCATGCATTTGAGTTAACTAAAGATATCTCCCAAGTCATAACAATCCAAAATTAGTTCACATCCTTCCAAAAGAAAATCATTCACGACACTTTTTGGGTGAATAAAATGAAGGATATGGAATTAATAGTCAAAAATATATGCAACCCCTTGCCAACTCAATAATGACTCATTTGTGCAAATCTAGAACAACAATTCAACTCTTCAATCAATATGAAAACTAAACTAAACAACTCAATCATGTTTAGTTATCTCCAAATCAACTCAATTTAAAATTAGCTAGAGGATTCACCTTCCTCAGCTATAAATCAATGGTCTTTCCTTCACAAGTCATCCACCAACAAGATTGAGAGTTCATGTTGTTGGTGAATCAATCATTCATACCGTTATTTTGCCCATATAGTATCAAATAAATCATCTTCATGCTCGTTGCTTAGTTATCTTCCACTCAGAGTACTTCTTGGAGTATACACATGTTGAGGTGTGGAGCCTATTTTTTAGTCTTTTGGAATCAACATTGAAGCGTTGGAGTTTGAATGGTTAAGTTTGGAGACTTCAAGAGCATTTTTCAATCGTCTAATATTTCCATGTTGTGACATTGCAATGTATTTACTGTTAAATGGTGGTTAATCGGTTGTTGTCACAGTGAAAGATTTTCATTTGTGAAAAGTTGAAAGATCGCGACTTTCTCAAGTCACAATTTTTTCAAATGAATTTTTCTAGGGTTGGTTATAGAGCTTCCTAGAAGGATTGTAATATTATAAATAGAGGTATTAGGAGCATCCTAATGTATCCAAAGTGATCAAAGAGATCTAGAGTCTTAGAAGATCTGGAGAGATCAAAAATATCTAGGAGTCTTAAATGTGGTTTAACATCTTTGGGAATTGTGTTGTGAGTTCATGAGTGATTACTGTGTAATTGTAACTGAGAGAAGACTATGATGATAAAATTTGAGAAAGTTCTTGGTGGACATAACCCACATTAGGTGAACCATGTGTTAAATCTTGTCTTGTCTTTTTTTATTTTGTGCATTGTTTATATATGTTGTTATATTTCTGCAAGTACATATCTACTAAATAGTTGCCTACTATTGTGATATGAGGAATTGTTTCCACATATTTATTCTCTAATTCCTAATAGCTGGTAGCAGAGCTTTGGTGGTTTTTTGCTAAAGTGGTGAATCACAGGGAAATTTTAGCTTGAGTGGGAGCTATGGCAAATGGGGGCAGATCGAGGGTTGATAAGTTCAATGGGAAAAACTTTGGTTTGTGGAAGATGTAGATGGAGGATTACCTGCATTAGAAGGATCTCCATGCTCCTTTGGTTGGAAAAGCCAAGAAATTTACAGCCATAACGGATGAGGATTGGGAGTTTCTGGATAGAAAGGCACTTGGGGCAATTCAGTTATGTTTTGCGTCTTCGATTGCTTTCAACATATCGCAGGAGAAGACCACAGAAGGTCTACTGAGTGTGTTGGGGAAGTTATATGAAAAACCCTCTGCCTCTAATAAAATATTTTTGATGAAAATGTTATTTAATATGAAGATGTCTGATAATGGTTCTATTGTTGATCATTTGAATGAATTTAACACAGTTGTGAGTATGTTAAACTCGGTGAAAATTGACTTTGATGATGAGATCAGGGCTTTGTTGATTTTGTGCTCCTTTCCAGATATCTGGGATAACTTGGTTATGGCTATAAGTAATTTGGTCTCTAATAATCAAAGTTGAAGTTTGAAGATGTGATAGGTGTGATCCTAAGCGAGGAAATGTGAAGGAAGAGCTTCGAGGATTCTTCCACTTTTGGAAATGCTTTAACGATGGAGAGTAGAGGGAGATAAAAGAACATAGGGAAAGGTAACAGTGGGAAGTCGAATGATCATGGAAGGTCAAAGTCCAAGAGCAAGTTGGAATGTTGGCACTGTGGGAAGGTTGGTCATGCTAAGAAATATTGTTGGGCTCTTCAAGATAAGAAGAACAAGGAGGAAACTAAGGAGGTAAATTTGGCAGCAAGTGATGTTTGTCAGGATGCCTTAACTCTTTCTTGAGTCTTGGGTGTTAGATTCAAGGGCTTCTTTCCATGCCACCCCACATAGACATTACTTTATAGAGTTTGTTCAAGGTGATTTTGGACACGCATATCTTGGTGATGATGAACCATGCAACATAGTAGGGAAAGGTTATGTTCAGGTGAAAATGAAGAATGGGAACACATGGCTACTTAAGGATGTCAGGAATGTGCCTAAGTTGAGGTGAAACTTGATATCAGTGGGTCAGTTGGGTAGTGATGGTTGTACGGTCAGTTTTACAACGGATTCTTGGAAGGTTACCAAGGGAGCTCTTGTGGTTGCAAGAGGTAAGAAATTTGGTACTTTGTATTTAACCAGTGGTGTTAATTATTGTAATTTAGTTACTATAGATGGAGATGCCACTTTGTGGCACTAGAGACTCAGTCATATGAGTCAAAAGGGCATGCATATTCTAAAGGACAGGTTGCCTGAATTAAAGGAGTTATAATTGGACTTCTGTGAGGACCGTGTTTATGGGAAACAAAAGTAGATAAGATTCCTCATGGTTGGACCTACAAAGAAGGAGGGTAAGTTGGCATTGGTGTATATGGATGTATGGGGGCAAGCTACGGTAAAATCTATTGGTGGTTCATGTTATTATGTCACTTTCATTGATGATGCAACTAGAAAAGTTTGGGTATATGGCATTAGAAACAAATCTGATGTGTTTGAAACTTTCAAAAGATGGAAAGACTTGGTTGAGAATGAAACAGGTATCAAGCTAAAATGCCTAAGGTTGGATAATAGAGGGGAGTATTGCAATAATGAATTTATTTATTACTGTTCAGTAAATGGGATCCGCAGGTAAAGGATGGTTTTGGAGACTCAACAGGAAAATGGAGTGTTAAAAAGAATGAACAGGACAATCATGTAGCGTGCTAGGTGCATTAGGTTATATGCGGGGTTACCACTCATGTTTTGGAAGGAAGCGGTGAGCACAACTATTTACATGATTAACAGAGGACCATCTATGGCCTTGGATGGAGGTATACCTGAGGAGGCTTGGTCTGGTAAAAAAATTGATTACTCATTTCTTAGAGTATTGGATGTGAGGTATTTGTTCACATTGATAAAGATGATAGGACCAAATTAAAGGCTAGGTTTGAGAAATACATGTTTGTTGGATATGGTGAGGATGACTTTTTTTTCCATGTTTGGAGTCTTAAGGACAAGAAAATATTTCGGTCCAAAGATAATGTTTTTTAATGAAAAAGTCATGTATAAAGATTAGTTGCAGGAACAGAAAGAGGAATCAAAGAAAGAATGCACAATGTTAGAGGAAATTTTGGATGACAAGGTCTCTAAGGGGCCAGTTCAAGTGTAGCATGTTCCGACACAACCAGTTCAAGAACCTACTCATCAAGAAGCCCAAACTCTTGAGGTGAGAAGGTCTTCCAGGGTAAGAAGGGAACCTAAACGTTTGTTATCACCCTCAAAATCCACCCCTCATTTTTTAAGTCAAATTTGAAAATTTTGAGCTCATGCCCTCCAGAAGTGTTCAAGTAAAGTTGGAAGTCCGAAAAGATAGAGAAATTCATGCTTTGAAGTTGTTTAAACTCTCCAGTCTACACGTTTTGATAAATTTTCTGTTTTCCTGTCTAGATGCGTGAAAATTTTATTGTTGTCCTCATTTAAATGAAATTGTCAATCTTTCTATGGCCATGGATCATCGAACCTTGTATTTTTTTCAATTCCTTGGTTCGCAAAATAAATTTGAAAACTGGGTGCGAAATGGTGGAGTTTTCTTCTTCTCTACATTTTTCCATAGTTGTGAATGACAAGTGTTTTCTTCCCCATGAAATTTTGGCCCCATTATCCATAGGTACGTGGACATATCTAATTGGATGTGGACAGGACAGGGTCCTTTTTTTGAACTTAACATTTTTTTTTTTTGAGGCATTGTGGTGAAAAGGAGAAAAGTTGGTGGAAAGTGACCCCTTTTTTTGTACTAGCATTTTGGTGATATCCGAAAAATAAAAGTGGGGATGCTACCCCGAAAGGAAAACAGGTGAAAAATTCAAATGTTGAGCCTGCATTGAAAGTCAAAGTGGGGAAGCGGGTCGGCAGAGAACTTTGAGGTTTTGAGCCTTTTTGTAAAAAGGGCTAAAAGTCATAAAGTGATCCGCAACCCTGATCATGCTATGAGGAAAAAGTAAAATGTTGAGCCCGCATTGAAAGTCAAAGTGGGGAAGTGGGTCGGTAGAGAACTTTGAGGTTTTGAGCCTTTTTGTAAAAAAGGGCTAAAATTCATAAAGTGAGCCACGATTCCTTCACCAATCAAGTGAAGCCACGTGTCAGGCTTATATCAAAAGTGGAAGGGCGGACCAAAAATGTAAAAAAATGCCAAATCTCTATAAAGTC
Organism: Taxus chinensis; assembly: GCA_019776745.2. Classification (NCBI taxonomy): domain Eukaryota; kingdom Viridiplantae; phylum Streptophyta; class Pinopsida; order Cupressales; family Taxaceae; genus Taxus; species Taxus chinensis. The sequence continues at coordinate 12,973,379 of CM034147.1, forward strand.
ACAAAATGCAAAAGGCATCCTCCACACCTGCTCCAGTAAATTTCTCCCATGTGGATGACTCTGGTTTAAAGTTTCAAAGGCAAGATGAACGGTTCAAATTCAAAGTTACAAAATGAGTGTAACGAATGCATTATGAAAACTCTGGTTTTTTCCGACATTGACGTTTCTTCACGAATCAAGAATCTAAATGGATGCAAATGATTGAAAATATGGTAAACCGTTTCTTGCTAACAAAGAAGAAGTTGTAACCATTTCTTGCAAGATATTTAATGGCTTCTTCACGCCATTGTAAAGGTTGGTAATTGATCTTGTAAACTCATGAGTGCATTGTACTTAGAGAAAGCAAAGGAGATAGCCATTTTCTTCTACTTTCCTCCATTCTCAAATTTCTTCCATTCCCACATTATGTACAACTTTTGTTTAAGCATCAATACAAGAAGAAGGATTTTGTATCCTCTTTGATGAGGAGATTTTAGAAACTTTGAGTTGCAATCTTATCTCGTCTTATTGCCATTTGCAGGGTTGTTTCTTCTCATAAATGCATGTGTTGAAGTTTCTAACTAGTGTGTGTGCAGGAATATGATTTTCTACCTACAACATTAGTTCTCCTACCTCTATTCTCACTCCCTTTCCCACCTTCAGACAAAATTCCCTAGCAAGAGATTGCTAGCTTTTCTGCAGGGTCAGTGGAGTGCCCCTATTGGATCCCCAACTGAAAGGCCACCACATAAATCCATGCTTTCTCATGCATGCATACACGAAAGCTACACCAGTTAAGTAGAGGGACTTAGATTCCTAGAGCATTGGCAAGAAATCCACAAGTTTGTCCACCCTAAAAAATTTCCTCGCCAATAGTTTTTGGTGCCCACCGTGGGGTAGATTTAGCAGCATCTGTACCTGAATGTGACCGCAAGGTCAGAAAATTCAAAATTCAAAAAAGAGAAAAATTTCTAGAATTTGAATGGCTATATGAGCCACATGGATTCAAATCATGGCTATTCCAGGAAACCCTCTTGTTGAAAGACCCGAATTACTCTTCCACATCCAAGAAGACATTGCTTCAGATTTGAGGGAAGCTATTTGGCATAATAGACAAAGTGCCAATCACTACTTCATTGCCACGAGAATTCTGGACCTTGAAGAAGAACGCGTTGCTGAATTGGAGAGGCAAAGACAAATTCCAGCACCGAAAAGAAGAGCATAGATTTTCAAGCTGGCGGATAGAAGATACACCCGACAACAAAGACAAGGAGGAAAACTAATCCCATTTTTGAGGAACTTCAAAGGAGACAGGAGCTACTCAGAATCCAGAGGCTTCCTTTTCAAGCAACCAGTCACATTGGGAACCTGAGTGTTTCCAATCCTTTGGATGGTGAATTTCCATACATCAACGAGAACCTTGTAGACTTCACTAACGTGGAGACCAAAGAAGAAGCTAGAGAAAGAGAGGTGAGAGCTGAAGAAGAAATAAGAGCTCAACTCGAAGAAATTGAGAGACTTCAAGCTGAGGCAGACGAAAGAGCAACAATAGAAGCTACAGCCTTAGCAAGGTTGGAAGCTAGAAATAGAAATAGAATGGGGGATCATGATCGTGAGCGTGAATGTGATCATGAGGCCCGTAGGCCTAATGTACCATGGGGAGGAAACACAGGTCCACTGGCTCTTGCTCAACCACTCCATGAGCTACCGAGAGGCTCAAGAAAAAACTTCCCAAAATTTAGAGGGGATGGTTCTCAACTCCCTGAAGAGCATGTAACAACATTTATCACTACTTGTGGTGTGTTGGGTGTTGAGGATGAAGATGTGTCAGTCTGACTCTTTGTGGAGTCACTTCAAGAGAAAGCTGTCGAATGGTTCTACATGTTACCCCCGAGGTCCGTCACCTGTTGGGAGGATATAAGAAGTGCATTCAAACATAGGTTCAAGAGCACAAAAGATTGTCAGGATCTTTTGGTCCAATTGGTACAAATGAAGAAATAAACCTCAAAGTCAATGAGGGACTTTGTAGCAAGATATGATAGAGTGATAAGAAGGATCCCTGAAGATGTGGTGCCTCCTGAAAATAATTTGAAGAGGTTTTTCATTAGTGCTTTGCCATCAGAAGTAGGTTTCTTCCTCAGAAGAGCCCAACCAAGAACATTGAGGGAAGCCCAGGACTATGCAATAGAAACAATGATGATCTAATCCTTTCCAGAAAGGTGAAAGGCCCCAATGGAAAGAAAAAGGGTTAGAAGTTAAACTCTATCACCATAGATCCGATGTTCCAAAAAATGGAAAATGACTTGGTTTCCTTGAAGAAGCAACTATCTCAGATCACAATGTGGAATGCTTCAAAGAAACCAAACCCTCCAGATAGGCCAAGGATTGCTCCACCTCCTTGTCAGCTTGCTCTTGAAGCACCACCAGTCAATGCCATCTGTGACACCAAAGAGCTAGAGGAGGAAGTAAAAATTGATGAAACTGAAGAAGAAAATATGGAAGACTATGAAAACTATCTTGAGGTCGAGGAAGTTGATATGCACAATGGCCTAATTGAGTACGTTGATGATGAAGATGATGATGAAGAAGCTCCAAGTTTCTCATGTGTTGTTTTCACTCATGCACAATCCAGGAAAGGTGCTTCATCCTCAATGGTTATGGTAAAGGATAAGAAGAATAAATAAGATTCTCCTCCAGAGGTCACACAAAATAAAATCATCAGTAGAGGATCACCATTACCACCTTCTATGGAGTCGGCCAAAGAAAAACCAGACTCACTGGTTGTCAGGGATCATGCTACTATGCCAAGTAAGTCATCTAATTCTTCTCCCAGCTCAAAATTTGCTAAGAACAATTCTCCTTTAAATGTTGTTCCTACAAAAACATCTAAGGTTCAATCAAAAGCTACACCCTCACCCCCTTCCAAGCTAATTGCTACACCCAAAAAGGAGAATTCAACACCCAAAGTAGTAACACCTCTACCATGTAAATCTTCCTTCATTTTAGGAACCTCTTCCTCACTCACCATAACCCCATTTGACTTTGTGGAACATGCAAGAAAAACCAAAGTCCAGCTCTCAGAAATAGAATACCTACAAACACACCCTGCCCAGTTTGACAGGTTCATTAATGCAGTTTGTGGTGGTAACCCTGTATCCTTGAGTCCTAATTCTAAAATATTACTGCCCACACCATCCACACCACCTTCCCAAAACATGCTAGCCCTCAGTGCCTCCAAAACCAACAGGGTTGAACCTTTCTACCTGTCACTCCTCATTAAAGGCTTCTAGCTAAATAATTGTATCATAGATTCCAGAGCCTCAGACAATGTGATGCCAGCCAAAGTTGCAAATTCTCTAGGCCTCACCTTGACCCGGGTAAATGGCACCTACTACTCAATGGAATCCAAACAAGTTCCATTGGTAGGAAGAATCAAAGATGCACAGGTAGCACTAGCTGATTTTCCAGACAAGAAGGTGCTCCTAACCATACTGGTAGTAGACATCCCAACATCCTTTGGTATGCTATTGAGTAGGAGTTTCTGCAGAGACCTAGGTGGAGAGATAAAAATGGATTGGTCATCTACAACTATCCTAGTAAAAGGTGAGATGAAGAAGTTGCTACCAGTAAGAAAGATGAAGTTCACAGTACGAAATTCTGATGATCCGAAAGCAAACATTCTCTTTCAAGATTGTGGGCTAGGAAACTACTTCCTCACATCAAAAAAAGAGGATAACTTGCCACTTCTCATGGAGGAAGAGGAAGATCAAATTTGGACAATGGAATTTGATGGTAGTCATTCCAGTGCGGGCTCAGGAGCTGGTGTAGTATTGTACTCTCCTTCCAATGAGTTGTACCCATTTTCCTACAAGCTGCAATTTGATAATACAAATAACACTGCAGAGTATGAAGCACTACTCTTAGGCATGAGTGCAGCAGAGGACATGGGAATCAAGAAACTGAGATGCCGAGGTGATGTAGAGGTTGTAGTAAAGTAGGTCTGCCAACAATATCAGGTGAAGAATCTAAGACTCCGGCATTACAGAAATAGAGTGTGGGACTGCATTGAATCTTTTGATGCATTTTCCATTGAAGCTATTCCAAGGGAACAAAATGAAAAGGTTGATTCTCTTGCAGTGTCAGCTTCCCTAGTGACACCTCATCCTTCTTTTGGTAAAGACAAAGTGACCATTGAAATGGTATTCAGGCCTAGTGTACCAGACAATGCAAATCATTGGCAAGTCTTCAATGATGATAACCAAATTCTAGCCTTTTTAGAGCAAAGGGATAATTTCAATAATCTCTTCTTCAAAGGAGGTGAAAATCCACACCGAGAAGCAGTCCCCAAAGAAGAGAAAGAAGGAATTAAAGGGATTGATGATGAGGGAGTAATCAAATTGAAAGGGAACAAAATTCCCAAAGGCTTAGTCTCTTTAGAAGACCTCTTTGACAAACATGACAGATTCATTCAAGAGAAAGAAAAGCAATCTTCTTGGTGCCCAACTGATTTTGATAAAGAAAACATTGGTACCCCAGAGGAGCCAAGGATGGTCAATATTGGAAAATGTTGCTCGCCTGAAGAAAAAATAAGGTTTGTTGCATTACTCAAGAAATACTCAGATGTCTTGGCCTACTCTTATGATGAACTCAAATCCTTCCAGCCAAAGGAAATGCATCACTCAATTCCTTTGAAGCAGGGTGTTAAGCCCTTCAGGAAGAAACAAAGGTCGTACAACCCAAAGATTGTTGATACCATCAAGGAGGAGGTAATGAAGATGCTTAATGCAAGGATCATCTTTCCCATCCACCATTCAACGTGGGTGGCTAACATTGTGCCAGTGCGGAAGAAGAATGGTGAAATAAGGATATGTGTAGATTTTTGCAACCTGAACCAGGCATCACTAAAGGACAATTATCCTCTTCCTATCATGGACCATATCCTGCAAGTAGTCACTGGATCTGAAATTCTTTCATTACTTGATGGATTCTCAGGATATAATCAAATCAAAGTGGCAGAGGAGGACCGCACCAAGACAACCTTTACAACACCTTGGGGCACTTTTGCCTACAACAGAATGCCTTTTGGCCTAATCAATGCAGGAGCTACATTCCAAAGGGCGATGGATTTGGCCTTCAAAGATCTGAAGCATTACATTGTCATATATCTTGATGATCTCACAATATTTTCAAAGAAGAGGGGAGATCATATCTATCACTTGGAACAGGTACTTGCAAGGTGTAGGAAACATGGCATATCACTAAATCCAAAAAAGTGCATTTTTGGAGTCACAGAAGGCAAGTTATTGGGGCACATTATGAACAAACATGGAGCACACATTGATCCTAAGAGGATTAGATCCATTCAAGCATTAGCCCTGCCCACAAGTAAGAAAGGAGTTCATTCATTCTTGGAAAGGTGAACTTTCTTCATCATTTTGTGCCTGAGTTTGTTGAGTTGACGAAGCACATCACTTCCATGATGAAACCACAAGAAAACTTCAAATGGAACAATGAAGGGAAGGAAACATTTGAAGAGATCAAGAAATCCATTGCCAAGGCTCCGACTCTTGTATCTCCTATATTTTAACAAATAATTCATCATGTATTGTTATGCATCAGAACATACACTCTCTGCCATTCTCGTTTAGAAAAATGATGAAGGCATGGAAGCACCTATTGCTTTCATGAGTTGTCCTTTGAAAAAGCATGAGCTAAAATACAACCAATTGGAGAAGCATGCCTATGTAGTGGTCAAGGCTGTAAAAAAATTCAGGTTTTACATCCTCAATTCCCATACGGTGGTGATGGTCCCCGGCAGTGCAATCAAGTCCATCTTGACATAGCAGGATCCCAGAGCTAAAAGAGGAAATTGGATTGCAAAGACTCAAGAATATGACTTGGAGATTGACCCTCCAATCTGGTAAGGGGAAATGGCTTGTACAAGTTGATTGCTGAAAATGAAACACTCAAAGTTTAACATGGAAAATAAAATTGTGCTTGCTCAACTTGTTCAGAAGACAACCCACATGTTCTCTTTGTCACCACTACTGATGAGTGGTATGCTGATATTTCCTATTACCTGACTTATGGAGAATTCCCTCCCCATCTTGATTACAAGAAAAGGAGAACACTCAAGCTGAAGGCAACTAAATTTGTAATCTGGAATCATGCGCTTTACAAAAGAGGCCTAGATGGTTGTTTCCTCAGGTGCGTAGATAAAGAGCAACAAGAAAATTTGCTTAAAGCATACCATGACCAAGCATGTGGTGGACATTTTTCAACAATGGTCACTGCACACAAGATCCTCCGAGGAAGGTATTATTGGCCCACCATCTTTGTAGACACTCAAGATTGGGTTTCTAAATGTAAAGCATGCCAATAGTTCATTGGAAGACCACAACTCATTGCATTACCACTCAGGCCTGTGGTTATTGAAGAACCATTTCAACAGTGGGGGATGGAATTCATTGGTGTTCTGAACCCTCACTCAAGCATGGGGCACACCTATGTACTCACAACAACAAACTACTTCACCAAATGGGTGGAATCCATTCCGGCCAAACAAGCCAACACTGAAACAATATGCAACTTCATCAAGGAGAATATCATAGTCCGTTTCAGAGTGCCACAAAAGATTGTAGCAGATAATGCTACCTATTTCTCTTCAAGAGAGCTGACCAAGTTTTGCTATAGCTATGGAATCTCCCTATCTCATTCTTCTGACTACTATCCACAAGGAAACGGACAGGCCAAATCAAGCAACAAGAACATTGTGACCATTGTCCACAAGCTTGTAAATGAGAATAAAAGGAATTGGCACAAAAGGTTGTACGGTGCATTGTGGGTGGATAGGATCACTCCCAAGAAGGCAATAGGTATGTCACCATTCCAACTGTTGTATGGAGTCGAAGCAGAAATTCCTCTCACAATCGAGATGCCAGCTCTCAAGCTGCTACAGGCAATAGAAGATGGTCAGTACAAGGATTCCATTGACAAGAGGATCCTCTTTCTTGAGAAGCTGGAAGAAAATAGACTCCAAGTGGTGGATCGCATTAAGGAGCACCAATTGAAAGTAAAGAAGATTTTTGATAAGAAGGCAAAGGCAAGAGAATTCAAATTTGGAGACTTCATCCTGCTATGGGACAAGAGAAGAGAACCAAAAGGCAGCCATGGAAATTTTGATTCATTATGGCTCGGCCCATTCCAGATTCATGAATCTGTGGCGAGAACGCTTTTCTTCTCTCATATTTAGATGGAATGCCACTGGAATTGCCTCAGAGCAGGCAATACTTGAAATTGTATCATCAGTGAAAGCGGGTTGTTCCCCCGCCTTGTACCATAGGTGTGTTTCCCTTTCCATTGTGTGGTTTTGTTTCCCCTTCTATGTGTTTCCTTGTTGTGTCGTGTGTTTCCTTCTTCTGATCTTTCTTTCTCGAAGTTGTACATGACTCTGCAAGGCCCAATGGATAAGGCACTGGTCTAGAGATTGAGATTTTGGATTCCCATGTCATGTCTTCACTATGCTTAGTCCATGTCATGTCCCCAAGCTAGAGCCAACTGTTGTCGCCCTCAAAATCCCCCCCTCATTTTTAAAGTCAAATTCAATTTTTTTTGAGCTCACACCCTCCAAAAGTGTTCAAGTAAAGTTGGAAGTCTGAAAAGATAGAGAAATTCATGCTTTGAAGTTGTTTAAACACTCTAGTCTGCACGTTTTGATAAATTTTCCATTTTCCTATCTGGACGTGTGAAAATTTATTATTGTCCTCATTTGAATGAAATTGTCAATATTTCTATGGCCATGGATCATCAAACCTTGTATTGTTTTCAATTCCTTGGTTCGTGAAAGAAATTTGAAAATCGGGCGCGAAATGGTGGAGTTTTCTTCTTCTCTACATTTTTTCCATAGTCGTGAATGACAGGCGTTTTCTTCCTCGTCAAATTTTGGCCCCATTATCCATGGGTATGTGGACATATATAATTAGATGTGGCAGGATGGGTCCTTTTTGCATTTTGAGGCATTTTTGTTAAAAGCAAAAATGTCATAAAGTGACCCATGCAGTCCCCGATCATGCTATGAGGAAAAATTCAAATGTTTTTGAGCCCATGAGAAAGATTCAAAGCGGGGAACCCCGTGGATGTTGGAGGAACTTTGAGGTTTTGAGCCTTTTTGTAAAAAGGGCTAAAAGTCATAAAGTGACCCTAGTGACCCGCAACCCTGATCAATGCTAAAAGGAAAAAGTCAAATATTAAGCCCACATTGAAAGTCAAAGTGGGGAAGCGGGTCAGCAGAGAACTTTGAGGTTTTGAGCCTTTTTGTAAAAAGGGATAAAATTCATAAAGTGACAAGCAGCCCCGATCATGCTATGAGGAAAAATTCAAATGTTGAGCCTGCATTGAAAGTCAAAGTGGGGAAGTGGGTCGGTGGAGAACTTTGAGGTTTTGAGCCTTTTTGTAAAAAGGGCTAAAAGTCATAAAGCGAGCTGTGATTCCTTCACCAATCAAGTGAAGCCACGTGTCAGGCTTATATCAAAAGTGGAAGGGTGGACCAAAAATGTAAAAAAATGCCAAATCTCTATAAAGTCACAAAATGCAAAAGGCATCCTCCACGCTCGCTCCAGTAAATTTCTCCCACGTGGACGACTCTGGTTTAAAGTTTCAAAGGCAAGATGAATGGTTCAAATTCAAAGTTACAAAATGAGTGTAACGGCTGCATTATGAAAAGTCTTATTTTTCTCACCATTGGCATTTCTTTGCGAATCAAGAATCTAAATGGACGTGAATGATTGAAAAGATTGTAAACCGTTTCTTGCTAACAAAGAAGAATTTGTAACCGTTTCTTGTAAGATATTTAATGGCTTCTTCACGCCATTGTAAAGGGTTGGAAATTGATCTTGTAAACTCAAGAGTGCATTGTACCTAGAGAAAGCAAAGGAGATAGCCATTTTCTTCTAATTTCCTCCACTTCTCAATTTCTTCCATTCTCACATTATGTACAACTTCTATTTAAGCATCAATACAAGAAGAAGGATTTTGTAGCCTCTTTGATGAGGAGATTTTAGAAACTTTGAGTTCGCAATCTTATCTCGTCTTATTGCCATTTGCAGGGTTGTTTCTTCTCATAAATGCATGTGTTGAAGTTTCTAACTAGTGTGTGTGCAGGAATCTGATTTTCTACCTACAACATTAGTTCTCCTACCTCTATTCTCACTCCCTTTCCCACCTTCAGACAAATTCTTCCCTTGTAATAATTGCAAGCATTTTCCGCAGGGTCAGTGGAGTGCCCCTGTTGGATCCCTGGCCAAAAGGCCACCACAGAAATCCATAATTTCTCACACATGTATACACGATAGCTGTACCGGTTAAGTAGAGGGACTTAGATTCCTAGAGCATTGATAAGAAATCCACAAGTTTGTCCACCCAAAAAAGCACAGAAGAAAGGTATAGACTTTTATGAATTTTTTTCTCATGTTGTTAAAATGACTGCTATTAGGACTGTTCTTGGTTTAGTAGTGGCAGAAGACTTGCACTTAGAGCAGTTGGATGTAAAGACTGCATTCCTTCATGGTGAGTTGGAGGAGGAATTGTATATGTAGCAGCCATAGGGTTATGAGGTCAAAGGGAAGGAGAGGTTAGTGTGCAAATTAAAGAAGAGCTTGTATGGCCTGAAACAAGCTCCATGACAGTGGTACAAGAAGTTTGACAGTTTTATGCAGAAGCAAGGTTATTCCAGGTGTCACTCAGACCATTGTGTTTACATCAAGAAGTTTCTTGATGGTAGTTATATTATTTTGTGCCTGTATGTGGGTGATATGCTTGTTACAGCGAAGAACATGCAAGAAATAAAGGTACTAAAGAAGCAACTAGGTGACTCCTTTTCTATGAAGGATTTGGGGGCAATAAAGCAAATCCTTGGTATGAGAATAACTCAAAACAAGAAGGAGAGGAAGCTAGTATTATCTCAAGAAGAGTACATAAAGAAGGTCTTGGAGAGGTTTAGTATGCCAGATGCTAAACCGGTTGGTACTCCTTTGGCAGGTCACTTTAAATTATCAAAGGACCAGAGTCCCAAGACTGAGGAGGATAGAATCCAGATGTCCAAGGTACTATACTCATCAATGGTTGGTAGCTTGATGTATGCCATGGTATGCACTAGGCCTGATATTACCCATGTAATGGGAGCAGTGAGCACGTTTATGAGTGATCCAGGTAGAGAGAACTGACAGGCAGTAAAGTGGATCCTTCAGTATTTGAGAGGGACCATGGGAGCAAAATTGTGTTTCGGTGGATATGACACTACATTGCATGCCTATGTAGATTCAGACATGGCAGGAGATTTGGACAACAAGAGGAGCATGATAGGTTATGTATTTATAGTTATAAAAGGCTGTGGCTTTGTCAACCACAAAGACTGAGTATGTTGCTGCTATAGAGGCAAACAAGGAGATGATTTGGATACAACAATTGTTTGACGAGTTGGGGCATAATCAAGAAGTTGAGAGACTACACAGTGATAGTCAAGGCACTATTTATTTGGCAAAGAACTCCGCTTTCCACTCTAGGACAAAGCATATTCAACTGAGATATCATTTCATCAGGGCAACTTTGGAAGAAGATAAGTTGAAGCTGGAAAAGATTCATACCAATCAGATTCCCGTGGATATGATGACCAAGGTGGTCACAAAGGAGAAGTTGAAGTTGTGTTCAACTTTGGTTGCCCTTCATCCATGATAATGAAGGGTTGAGAACTTTTCCCAGTGGGAATAGTTTCAAAGTGGGAGATTGTTGGGGTTTGGAGCCTGTTTTTTAGTCTTCTGGAATCAACATTGAAGTGTTGGAGTTCGAATGGTTAAGTTTGGAGACTTCAGGAGCATTATGTAGTCGTCTGTTATTTTCGTGTTGTGTATTTGCTGTGAATTGGCGGTTAATCAGCTGTTGTCACAGTGATGGATTTTCATCCGTGAAAAGTTGAAAGATCACAACTTTCTCAAGTCACGGTTTTTTCAAACAACTTTTTCTAGGGTTGGTCATAGAACTTCCTAGAAGGATTGTAATATTATAAATAGAGGTATTAGGAGCATCCTAATGTATTCACAGTGATCAAAGAGATCTGGAGTCTTAAAAAATTTGGAGACATAAAAAAGATCCAGGAGTCTTAGATGTGGTTAACATCATTGGGAATTCTGTTGTGAGCCCATAAGTGATTGTTGTGCAATTGTAACTGAGAGAAGACTGTGATAATAAAATCTGAGCAAGTTCTTGGTGGACGTAGCCCACATTGGGTGAACCACGTTAAATCTTGTCTTGTCTTTTTTTATTTTGTGCATTATTTACATATGCTGTTATATTTTTGCAAGCACAAATCTGCTAAATAGTTTCATACTGTTGTGATCTGAGGACTTGTTTCCACATATTTATTCTCTAATTCCTAACAACACAAAACTACAAAAGCTTTCAAATCAATCGGTTCCAACAGTCAGATCACCTAACCCTGTTCTTACAGTCAGATCTAATCTAAGGTGGCTTTGGATCTTATCAAAGGAAGGTTTGTTGTACTTGTTTTAGCTTTCTTTTTTATTTAATTTCTATGGTCTACAGTTATCAAGCTTCTAAGACAAATCTTGTCATCGATTTAATGCTTGTACAATAACCATATAGTCATCTTATATGATAAGGTGATTGATTCAATAACTAAGTGTAACTATTTTACCAGAGCCAAAGCCTTCATTTCATTATTCGTTCCACTCTTTAATTTATGTGAGGTTTCTCGGATATAAGATTGAGAACAATCCCTAATGATGCACGTAATGCCCAAAACTCCAAAATTTCCTCAAAAGGCACCAACAAAGTTAAGCTTAAAAAACATCAATTTAAGAGGTAGCCAAAGGGAATTGTCTCGCCTTAATTAATCCAGGACGAAAGAATGCCACTTCACCTATTAAAAGGGGCTGCAACTTAATATTATGGTCTTATTTTCGTATAAATTAATTTTTAGATTTGCTCTCAAACCTTAGTGCATTCATATCACCTTAGTTTTTAGGAATAGTTTGTATTTTTTAAGTTTAAGCTTTTTTTTTTTTGTATTTAAGATGGAAAAATATAGCTCTATTTAATGGGCAAGATAGGAAAAAAGAAAAGGAAAAGAGGAAGATGTGCCCATGCGTTTGCAATAAAATAAAACCAAAAAGTAAGTCATAAATTAGTTTAAAACACATGCTTCCAAAATGCGCGATGAAAAGTTTTCAAAGATAATTATTACTTACACCCGCTTTAAAGTAGCCAATAGATGGCTTTCGTGACACGTGTCACGATCGTAGCCGTTAAATCAAGCATCCTTTCGGCACCGCGAGATATTCTCTGTCATTACCCGCTCCCCCGCGTATTTCTCTCTCTAATATTTTCCATCCAATTCTCTCTCTACGTCGCTTTCCGCGCCACTACTTTATCTCATCTTGTCCCTATGTACCTACTCAACGGCTCAGATCAGCTCCCATATTATCGGAAGCGATTTGCAACGTTACTGAACGGTAGATTATAGTTCCCATCTAGCTGGATTTGATCTCTGCCGTATGATTTGTGCTTTATGTTTCGCTCTGATAAGATTTTGTTTCTTTAATGCTCGTGAAATGTGTATTAAACCCATCGCAGAACGGCCTTGTTATATCTCGTTTTAATCGGTAATTCCCGTATTGGAACAGAAACATCTCGATCTTGTTTGCCGGCGAGAGAACGGGCGAGAAATCAATCATTTTGAGCCAACTTTCGCTGAATTTTGTGGCGAAACGGTAGAATTTCAGCCTTTTTTCGTTTGAAGCGCCGTGTCGATAAAAACTGTCGAGAAAAAATAAAGCCTGACATAAATTTTGTCAATTTTCGTGGCAGAACGGCATTCTACTGCAAATCGACTCATTTAATTTAAGAAGAGAGGTCCAAGACCTCTGTATTTGAGCCAAGGATTGCAGATCTTGGATTTTGGCACGAAAATTTAAGAATCCCTGTCATTTTGAGCTGGAATCTACACGTTTAGGGTTTGAGCCGATCTGTATGATTTTCTGGGAAGGAAAAAGGTCAAAAACTTTAAAGCCGGCAATTTTTTTATCGTTTTGAGCCAAGGTTTTTGTTTCTTTTGTTTCCGCGGTGGAAAGATTTATATGTTTGTATAGAACGAGTCGTTATTTAACTTGAAGAGACTTCAGAGGCTCGGATCGTAGTAATGGCCTTCAGCGGAACGCAGAATAAGTGCAAGGTGTGCGAAAAAACGGTTTATTTTACAGATCAACTATCTGCCGATGGAATTTTTTATCACAAGGCTTGTTTCAGATGCAATCATTGCAAAGGAACACTTAAGGTATGCCATTTGCTGTATTTTTTCTCGTTTCATTTCAATCTTAAAGTGCATTTCCTTTCACTTTGAGAAATATCTGGATTTGTGGTTGCATTTGTTGTTTGTTTTGACCCTGGTTCAAGTTTTGGGGACAAAATGTCTTAAAATGTAGAACGTTTTAACAAAGTTTCGGGAGATTTTGCGTGGACCAAAAAATTGTGAAGGGGTCGCTATTTGGGTTTTACATTTCTAAAATATCCCTCCAATATTTGTTTTTGGGCCCGAAGCTCTTTTTCTAATTAATATGAGCTGCATAAGCTTGAAGTCATTTGTGGTAAAATAAAAGCTATTGGCGAAACCCGGAGCCGGGAGGGTAGCTTATGTTTAAAGTATTTACTTATATTGCTTTTTTTTTTAAATTGGCAACTTTATTTCAAATAGTCAGTGTCAAAGGATTTGAATTTGCCAAAAAGAACGTCAGATTTGACCCCTTTTTTAAAGATTTCAAATACCTTTTAAAAGGCATTCGGAATTTCCGATACCCACAATGAGTTTTTGGTCAACGTAGCCCCTGTGAAATCATCCTACTGCTTTGTAACTCCTGAACTCTGATTTGTATCCTCGTTATACCCCTTCAAATAAAAGGATCCATTGAAGGCCAACTCCTCTGTCACATCTACCAATTAATTTTGGTTATGAGCTGGTGAGGCTCAAGGCTACCGAAAACACTGCACTAGGTTGCCACTCGCTACATTCCTAAACGATCTCCAGGATGTGGATATGTATGAGCCACAGAAGACGCTGCACTGGGTTGCCACTTGCTACATTCTTCGACGATCTCCTGTGGTGGCTTGCAAACGATCCCATCATTCCAGAGACCTGAGGAATCACCGTAGCCCTGGAAAACATAAGGGTCCAATAGTCTCAACGCTGCTACCTGACAAGAGGTTATGTCTTATCGGGCTGGTGAAGAAAATTTGATCAGATAAACAAATACCAGAGAAACAATACTTTGAGATAAACAGAAAATAGAGAAATGACATACACAGGGTAACCCAGTAGATAAGATTTATCCTCAGAAATCTTTTTGGGAAAAAAATTTAAGCAGTAACTTATCTTCCTTATCATATGAACTCAACCATTTTACCATATGATAAGGTATTTCCCAATTCTATACTTATCCTACTTAATGTTCAATTAGAAGCACATCTGTTATAATGATATTACAAAACAACGGGTACCAAAACCATGAACCAAGAATACAATCCATAACAGTTTCCCTAAATCATAACTTATCTAACCACCCATACATACAATAACATAAGTTAAATCACCTATACCGACCCTAAATCCTATAAAAGTCATACCTAGCTATATAGTTTAAAAGAGGGTAACTAATGGAAAATATACAACACATTTCCAACAGTTAGACGTAAATGCTTGCTTGGTTTTGAGCCTGGATCCACATTAAAATCATCTCATTACCATTTGTGTGTGTAGTTGGAGTACTGCCTGGCAGGTTAAATAAGATTTTTTTTTTTTGAGATTGAAAATTCATTATTTTGGTCCTTAGCTAATTGTTGCGTTCGGGGGACTACTAATGCTCAAGACAACATACTGTACCCTGCCATTAGGTTCAATGCTAATAAAATGTAATAGTGATCACTGCTGGTGAAGTCTATTTTTGTGGGTTAATCTTGTTTTAGGATCTCCGCCATATCATAAATCATGTCTGTTACTTGGAGAATCGGAGATAATAGTCGCCTTAAAAATTCCCGAGTCCTAGGAGATAATAATGCTTTAGATACTCATATGGTAGCTATTTCTTTTATCTGGACATTAAATTTTCAGACCCATTGACCTATATGCCGGTCAATTCTTTATTTCTTTCAACTGTCCACCAAGAGAAGGTTTTTCGTTCGGTAAGCATGATTTCCATGGTGAATGTTTATATCATAAAAGTAAAAGAATCGTGAATGTTTGCACCTGAAGATAATTGGTTTTTCTATAAGGTTGAATTTCTGAAGTCTGCTGTTTTGAGTGGTTTTGTCGCAATTAGTTATAACTCCATGCCCCCCGGTCCTATGTGTATCCTCTGCCAGAAGATTTCTTTTGCGGTCTATCTTTGAATTCAAGCTATATTATAAGCATGGCCTGTGCTGAACCAGCTCAAATTCAATTTTTCATTCGAAGGAAAGCTGTTCATTGTCAGACCTTTGTGTGTCAGGCGTCTGCTCTTTGGTGGTAATTGGCTTATTGCTAATTCCATGTTAGATACATAAATTCCGTGCTTGATTACATTTCACTGAGTGAATGATTACTATAGAACTAATGCCTGGCCGTCGGCAAATCAAGTCATAGCGGAAAAATCTTAGTCTTCAGCTTAATTTCTCCCCCAAAATTGCTTCCACGTATTTGGGAATCATTTCGAGTCCCATTTTTTAGTCCTGTGAGTCAAAAAGTCAGTTCCCTGTAATCACATATGTACAAAACGGGTAAAACAGGCTAGAGTTGGGACTTGACATAACACCACTTGGCGCATCCCTTATAAATTATAATACCACTTGGTGCATCCCTTAAATTATAATATTCGAGTTGGGCCCTCTCTGTAACTTATGAATAATGAAGGAGAAGTTTAACTGTTTAGATGATATAATTCACGCTTCTTTCTGTTGACAGTTTGTTTTTCGTGGCAGTTGAGTAGTTACTCATCAATGGAAGGAGTTCTATATTGCAAGCCTCACTTCGAACAGCTTTTCAGAGAGTCTGGAAACTACAGCAAGAACTTTCAGTCCCGTGAGAGATCTATCTTGAAAATACTTAAATACTGCAACAGATATATGTTGTCTCTCCATTTATAAGCATCGAGATAATGTTGGCATAGTTTTTAAAATCTTTTGAGTTCAACATTCATTAAGTTTTCCGACTCTTTCTGTTTTGACAGCAAAATCAAGCAAAGCTCTGGACAAACTTGAACCCCAGATGGTACTATTTTCTATCTTTGGTGGGGAAATTATTTCCGATCCTTGAAGTATTGATATTCTTTGGAGTAGCTCTAGGAGTGTTAAATCTTCATTCAAAATAGTCTTGTAACATGTTAATTTTAAAAAGTAAGAAGAAATTATATTGAACGCCCACAGATGACCAAAAGCAGCAATATACATGGTCAGGAATAACAAACTAACCACATAAGACTTTTTAAAATAATGTAAGAAAAAAGAGAGGAAATATTCATTTGAAGATGGTGATTAATTGATGAAAACAATTTCGTTCAATTCAAAGGGGGTGATTTTATGGTTGCACCATGAGTTTTATGGATGTATTGATCCAATATCTGATTCATGAAATTGTTCTTTTTACAGACCAGATCTCCTAGTAGGATTTCTACAATGTTCTCTGGTACACAAGAAAAATGTGCTACCTGTGGTAAAACAGCATACCCTCTCGAGAAGGTAGCGTACCGATTAGATCTTTTATGCATTTTTAAGATAGGTTTTTTCATCTGTATCTATGTACACTACAGTTATTGTTTTCAGAGGATAAAAATAAACTGATGATATTCATATTAGCTGGTTTCCAGTGCTTGATAAACTAACAAATAAAAAGTACATTGGTATCAGTCCAAAAACAGATAAAGGACCATTCAAGCAATTATCCTAAGCCTAGAAACCCCACTACTAAATCATCTGGTTTCTTGATATTCCTTTTTGAATGTATAGGACCGTGTCATGTCACCCTCCAGAATTGAGTGAAGTGAAATTCTCATTAAAGAAATCGACACGTTCATATCCTTTAGATATATGATGAGATAATTATTCTGTTATGTAAAGAGCATGATGGTTAAGGTGCAGTTTTTGGAAGTGAAATTCCTGCTTTTGCTGGTTAAAACCCCGATGAATCACTCCTGATGAATTATGATTTCCAGATGTTGGAAGCCACACCTTAACCATTATACTTGGTACATAACACATCGAATATTAAATCGAAAACCATCCAAGTACTATTTGAGCAGCGTTTTTGCCCGCTTAGAAGTTACTAATATGTCAAAATGATGTTCTGTAGCTAGTTGGTTTTATCTCATGGTTGAGAGAGGAGTTGTGTTTTATATACTGAACGCATCATTACAAACTAAATAGGCACTTTGTTCTTATATTTTTATCTTGTACTATTAAAGAGCTTTAGAATATTTTCTCATGGTATAGTTTCGTTCCGTGGTTGTCAGGTCACTGTTGAAGGCTCATCATACCACAAGACTTGTTTCAAGTGCTCTCATGGGGGCTGTTCGATCTCACCTTCCAATTATGCTGCACTAGACGGCATACTGTATTGCAAGCCTCACTTTGCCCAGCTTTTCAAGGAAAAAGGAAGTTACAATCATCTTATCAAGACAGCTTCTATGAAACGAGGAGCAGGTCCAGTTGCTGAGATATAACGCTGTTGTGATCTGTCTATTTATTTGATTTACCATTTTGGTTTGTATTTTGGCTTGGTTTTATTATCTGTGATGTTACCTGCTCCTCTGTCAACTCTGGATGAGGGACTCTGCAGTATCATGTCTTGCTGTTTATTTGTACCGGTTTGTCAAAGGAAGGTAATTTTATGGGCCCAAAATTATCTGCCGTATTTTATTTGACCAACATATCCTCTATATTGATTGTTTGTGTTGTGTGCTACAGAGAGGGAAAGTGTACCCAGTTTTTGTATGTCTTCATAGAATTCTCTATCTCATTTTGGTGAAGATGGCTCTGCCATGTTTATTTGTAGAGTAAATTTTTGAGCCCTCCATTTTTCGTTGGCTTGTTACTACAATCCTTCATTTTCTTAAGGTTCCACTAATAGGATCCTTCGAAGACAAGTTGCGACCAATGTGGTAATAATTAAGCAGGATACTTTGTTATTATTTATCTCGATGCTACAATCAAGGTTGAATTTGAATTTATGTGTTTTTTTAATTGGCCGACAGGCCTTTCTAGGATCAATTTTCTTTCTAACCGTCGTCTACGTCCTCTCCAAAATATTATTTTTTATTAACTTTTCTTTCCAATACATCTTCTATTTTTTCACCCTCACTTTTTAAACCCGGAATAAGTGGCATTCTCATTTAGTTTACAGAATTTATTCATTTATATATATTTATTTGCAGGGCAGCGTGCAGGAATTAAGTAGTTGGCATTCTCATTTAATTTACAGAATTTATTCATTTATATATATTTGTTTACAGGGCAGGGTGCAGGAATTAATTAATTTTGATTTTTTTGAACAATGTCCATGTTATCAAAATTCTAGAGGGTGTAGGAATCATTCTTTTAAGAATGATTCTCAGATCTCTTCTTTTATATTTTTGTTTTTGTTTTGGGAACATTTGCAAATCTAAAGAAACAGGAGGTGAAAATAGAAGTGGGATGTGTAATGGAAAGGTGGAGGAGGTCATGTCTACCAAGGAAAAATGGAGTCTTGATAATGATGGTACCAAAGCAACCTAAACTCCTGGGTCAAATCAATTGAAATATTTGACCGAATAAATGAAAAACCAATAGCAAGCTACATCCATGCAAACTTTAATATTGATAAAATTTCCCTAATAATTGATAATGGGCGATGCTTTTAGACTAACGAGGTGGACTACATTCCCCACAAATTCCATGATATGCATGTCACTAGTTAGAAATTAGGCAAATAAAATAACAACAAACAAAAATGAGATAAAGAATTGCAAATTTAGATCAACACTTCTGTGCAGATATTTCTTCCTTGTCAGAACTTTGGCTCAATATAATCTCTTTGAATGTGTTATATGAAAACACTTACAATTGTCTCTAATAAATCAATGACTTTCATCTAACAATAAAACACTCAACATTTAAAAATAGAACATCAACTAAAAAGTACATGCTTTTATGCAATACAAAGCTTTTGATTTATTTGTTTTATAGGCTTTTACTAAAATTAAGAACATTCATTTAAAAATAATCATATGTATGAAAAATATTTTTTTTGTTTTAAAAGATTTTTCAAACAATAAATTGAGGGCAAAATAAAAGTTTTTTTCTAACACTCCCCGTAATTTCGACTTTCAAACTTTTATTATTCTGGAGTTGAGTGTGCACTTTTAGATCTGACATATTCTTGATCACAAGCTCTCAAACTTCTCAACTATTCAAAAACTTTATATTAGCAAATTGATATTTAGATATGTAAAATTTAAGACAAATTTTTTTCTTGTTAACCAATTCCCTGATGAAGTGATATCTTGTATTTATGCTTACTTTTCTTGTGAAAAACATGATTTTTGAATAATGTTATTGTTGAAATCTTGTCACAAAAAAATTGTGTAATATCCTCTTAATTCTACCTCAAATCTTTCAACATTCTTTTCATCCAAATAGCTTGACATGTTGCTCATGTTGTTGTTGCATATTTTACTTTTACTAAAGATAATTGACTGTGGGTTGTTTCTTCGATGCCTATGAAACTACACATGTTCCAAAGTGAATAGCATAGCCGGATGTGCTCTTTCTGACATCAATGCTTTCGGTACTGTCACTGTCTGTGTAACTTATGAGTTTGAACTCATATGATGTTGAATACAAAACTCCATGACTCTTAGTTCTACATACATATCTCAAAATCTTTTTTCTAGTTTATCAATGTGAATTTGTTGGAGATTCCATGAATCTTGAGATGAGGCTCGCACCATGTATAATATCCGGCCTTGTGGCCGTCAAATACACGAGACTTCCAACTAGCCTTTTGAACAATGTTGAATCTACAAATGATCCGTTGTCATCTTTGTTTAACTTCAAATCTATTGCAACAGGTGTTAGCGATAACTTGCAATTCAACATGTTAAATCTCTTCAAAACATCATTAACATGCTTTGCTTATGAAATAAAAACTCCAGCTTTTGATTATTGAATTTCAATGCCCAAAAAATAATACATGAGAGCTAGATCTGTTATCTCAAATTCTTTCTTCATAGTTCATTTGAATGAATATGTAGATAGATTTTTAGAGATGATTAAATCATCCACATACAAACAATAAAAAATTTATCTTGCTTATTGATCTTGATGCATAAGGTAGACTCACTATTGCTCCTATTGAAATTATTTTGTATTAAATAAAAATCAATCTTGTTGTACCATACTCTAGGTGCTTGCTTGAGACCATTGAGCGTTTTTTTCAACCTATGTACCTTTCTTTCATAACTTTCAATCTTATAACCTTCTGGCTGATTCACATAAACCTCTTCTTCACGAAAACTATTCAAGAATGTTGATTTTACATCCATCTAATAAATAAACCATTTGTTTTGAGTTATAAATGCTAAAATCATTCTTACAGTCTCCAAACGTGCTACAAGTGCAAACGTCTCGTTGTAATCTACTCCATATTGTTGTGAAAAGCTTTTTGCAACCAATTTTGCTTTATGTTTTTGTACTTTACCATCATCAATATATTTGGTCTTATAGACCAACTTCACTCATATCAAGTCATTTCCTTCTTGAAGATCCATAAATTCCCATGTCTGAATCTTCTTTATAGCGTCTATCTCATCATCCATGGCTTGAACCCAAACTTCATTGTTTTTAGCCTCTTCAAAGTATACAAGATTTGCAACTTAAGAAAACAATGCAAAAATTGAAAAAACATTAGTTGTATCAACATTATAAATTTCACTAAGACTTTTTATTTTCCGCTGAAAAGGGCTATCTGATGATGAACTGTTTTGTACTGAAGGAGTTGCTTTTGGTGTTTTTTGTGGTGTTTGTTGCATGGTTGAAGATAATTGAAATCTAGGAGACCTCTTAGATGTAGATGGAGATGAAGCTTGTGTTACAACTTGTGGTGCATGTCCAAGATTTAAAGAAGATACAATACTTTGTTGCTCTATACTTTCATCTGTCATATCATCATGAGGAATAGTTGTTGCTACATTGACTATTTTCTCAATACTTTCATCTTGTGCCACATTTTCAACAAACTGTACGTTTTTGCTGAATATGACATTTCTGGTAACTGGATTAAACAACGTGTAAGCTTTTGTATTCTCTAAATATCCAACAAATATGCACTTTTCTCCTTAGTTGTTTAACTTCTTCCTTAGCTCATCAAACACATGTGCGTATGCCACACAACCGATGATTCTAAAATGAGAAACATTGTGTTTCCTCTTAGTCCAAGCTTGTTGAAGAACTATGTTTTGAACAATTTTCGTTGGACACTTGTTTATGATGTACACAACAGTTGCTACTGTTTCTACCCAATACTCATTTGAAAGATGTTTTGCCTTCATCATACTTCTCGCCATCTCCATGATGGTTCTATTCTTTTTTTTCTGCCACACCATTCTGTTGTGGTGTATACTTGGTAGTAAACTGCTTGTGTATACCATAATTTTTGCAAAAATTCAGAAAAACATGGAAACATACTCGCCTCCTATGTTTGTCTTCAGAACTTTGATGTAGTACCCACTTTGCTTTTCCACTAAAGCCTTGAACTGCTGAAATATATCAAAAGCATTTGATTTGGGTCTCAAAAAGTACACCCACGTCTTCTTTGTATAGTTATCAATGAATGTCATAAAATATGAGCAACCTCGAATAGAAGTTGTTTGCATCGGTCCACATAACTTTGAGTGAACAATTTCAAGTGGTGTACTTGTTCTTATTGTTTTGCCAACTGGGAAGGACTCTCTGTGTTGCTTCCCCAAAATACAACCTTCACAAACTCTATCTGGTTTTTGAATCAAAGACAAAACTTTCAACATATTTTTTCTGTGTAGTAAATTCAAACCACCAAAGTTTAAATGACCAAACCTGAGATGCCATAGCCACGATTTATCTTTTTCAACTGACTAAAAAGCTGATTCAATCTCGTTAGCTCCGAACTGATCTGTAGTATGAATTCTGGATGTGGCTAGTGTAATTTTCAAAGGAAACATTTTGTTACTTGTCATCTTCACTTTAGTAATCACTTGGGTACTTGGAGCTTTATCCACGATCACACATTCGTTGTCTTTAACATAAACGCCGTATCCCTTTTGTACCAATTGACTAACGCTCATAAGACCGCGCTTCAAACCCTGCAACATAATAAACATCCTCCATAATCTTTTGCTCCCTCTTTTTAGTTAAAATGTTGATTGTTCCTTTGCTTTTTACAGTCACTGTATTATTATTCCCAAGGGTAATTTCTATCTTTACTGACTTATTCAAATTAGAAAATAAATCTAAGTTACCTGACATGTGATTACTGCAACCAGAATCCAAATACCACACATCACTAGGACTCTCTTGTGATAGATTACACTCAATAGGTGATGCTTCAACAATATTTGTCTATGCAATAGACATGGAGCTTGAAGTAGAGCTCTTAACCTGATTTTGATTCTACTTATTTTGACCAGGGAAAATTTTAAAGAACCCCCCTGAAAAAAATTATAGAAATTGTGACGAATATACATGTAACCAATTTCATGGTTTTGACGAATATCCCTTTAATCTGTTTCGTTCTTTCAGCAAAAATGGTAAAAATATTAAAAATAGTTGGAAATTGAATGGCGAATCGCCTATAACTTGTTTGGCGAGTACCCTATGTAGAATTTGATTGTAATGAGGCCCAAAAATTTTCATTTTTTTTGCATGTCTTCCCTTTACGCTTAAGTGCCTGGAATGTGTGACACTTGGCCACTAAGAGGAACATGAAAATGACACGTGGTATCTTCTGATTACTCACTACCACTTTGTCTTACCTCACCGACACCGTTGACTCGAAACTTTATCGAATCGGTTCATTCCGCAGGCTTGGAGTCTGGGGAATACCTGAAATCCTACCACGTGTCTGTTTGATGGGCAGGGAAGGATTAATAACTTTAATAATAAGGCAAAATAATTTATATTTAATAATCAAGGATATATCGTTGGTTGCTATTAATTTTTTTATGTTAGGTATGTGTAGTAGTAAGAATGCATTTTTTTTAACAAGGCCATGATATGACAAATCCTTCCAAAGGGATTGTCTTTTGATAAATAATGAGAAATATTATGGGGGCCTAATTACTGTCTAAAATTAAAAATCACATGTATTTAAATTTTATAAGGTCTTGGTGCAATTCTTATCGTTAATCACAACAACAACAAATCATTCAATAATCGATGATTGAATCGAATAAAGATGCCAAATGGTTGTATTTGAATGCACATTTAGTGCCGTATGCGTGGGAATAAGGATAAAGATGAGTGTTGAGTATGCTTTTGCATGTAACTATGGAAAGCAATATAATTCAGAAATTCTAAAAACATGCCAAAAACACATGAATCAAAAATCATGCCACTAAAAAAGAAAAATTAGTTTCCAATAGAGAATAATCATGCCTTACATATAGAACTTCCATTTTTTGAATGCTTAGATTTTAGAAGATAGACCATAATAGTAAAAATAAGAAAAACTACTACAAATTTGTAAGTTTTTTAGGAAACAAATATGTAGTTGTCTTAAATCAGTCTGTGCTCAAAGGTGATGCCACTATTATAACAAATTCCAGTTGTGTTTATATATTCTGGCAGCTACGACCAAGACCCTTGCTTTAAATAAAAACAAAGGATGAGGATATTTCCAGAAAACATCTTTCTGAAACACAAGAACTCTCCCACCGTAGTGCAACTAAATAAGAATATCCTTTTCCTCGCAGAAATACACTGGCACATTGCATGGGGCATCCTCGCAATTTTTTTCCAAGTCCAAATATTGCCTCTCCGCCTTCCAAACTCAAGCTCAAATACAATTATGTCCTCCAAATGGTTCCCATCTACAATTGGTGCTGCAAGTAGCACCCTTTCTTCAGATACAACCAAGCTTGGTCTATATTGAGAGAAATGGTCTCTGCCATATCTTACAGGTAACAACACAAATTGCACAGTAGCATGATCTTGAGTGTTATAAATTCTCACACCTAACATAGGTTCATATGACATTGAGAAAAACAAATTGTTGTTGAAGACAACGGGTCCATAGAAGAAACAATTTCTTAATCGTGTCACAATCCTCCAAGTCCCCTTAAAAGAATCATACATTTCTATAGTACCATTGCCTACATTAACTCTAGATGTATTAGCACTTGCTTGAACCAATTTGCACCCCTTGTTGTCATCCGCAACTGTAATGCCCAACGCATAAATATAAAAGTGTCATTCATTAGCTGATAACATTCGAGGAAGCTTGAAGGAGGTTCCAGCCTTTAGTGGATTACATATGCTTAAAATGTCACTTGATTCACTCGAACAAAATAATATTATCCCTCAATGTGAATATTCAAATTGTACCCCATCAAAGCATGATAACCACGAAATGTTGATAATTTTACATGTCCTACTATAACAGTCGTATCTCAGCCAATGATGACCACTATCATGATTTACAAGTATCCACGGGTGTTTGTTCATTGTTTCGCTATAACACCTGAAGAATGTGGTGGAAGACACGAGTGATTTCCATTCATTAGAAACTAGAGAGAATCTACATATGGATTCTAATGGAAGCCAAAGCAATACGCTTTCCCAAACATCTTGAGGTAGTGAATGATCCCACAGAACATGATTTCCATGTTGCTCCTCATTCTTTGACATCAAATCATGGTCCATTTCCAGGATTTCTCTTTTCCTTTTCTCGATGACAGCTGAAAAGAAAAGGAAAAAAAAGTCAACGTCGATTAATGATGCTAAAGGGCAGCACGCAACAAACACACAATACGAGAAAGGGGTTCAAGAGTTGTAGGTTAAATGGTCAGACTTGGTTTCAATGCTTACATTAGAAATAACCTAGAATGAAGAACAAATTCTGGTATTTCAAGAAGGAGAAGACAAATCAAAAGGCGCGACATTGTAGCAATGCAAGAGTATCCACAAAAACAAGTGCTGACAAGGAAAACTATATTTGTTGAAACATAAACATTACATTGCATAAACATTACATATCATAACATAGGGATACCAAAAAAGCTATAAGCCCTAAGCCTATAACTATATTATAACATAAAGATTACATATCATAATATATTTCTCAGTTCTTGTCCCGCTTTCCTAACTGTATCAGTATAGGTCTTCTCTACCAGAGTGTCAGCCAGGGTTAGTATGAAGACACATTATTTATCAACGATAGCTCTACAGGTTTCTGTTAAGTCTTGCCAAGTTTTAATCACCTCAAATGATCACTGCAGACTTGCAAGGAAGGAAGACACCGTTTCGACTTAACTATCCATGTGAGGGGTCGCTGCTGGGGATTGATTGCCATCAATTTCCATATCCACATCGTTTATAGCAGCATGTGGTGAATCCATTGGTTTCGTGTAACATCCCCATTTTAAGATACTAGAACAAGGGATTTTTTTTTTAACAACGTTCCCTGTTATGAATTATATAATTCAAACACACGTTCAAGTTTTAATAATTGTTCTCTGTCCAAATAATGCAGTTTGGATCACACAATTTCCCTTTAAAAACTAATGTTCTCTGTTCACATATTTGTAATATGGAACACACATTCAGTGCCATTCTATCATATAACAGATTCCATATGATGTTGTAAATGACTCGAAGAACTACCGATCTCCCATTTTCATGGCTCGGAGTTTCAACGATCTCTCATTTCATGACTCAACAACTTACCGATCCTTCATGTTCATCATGCATAGTATAATATATATACAAGGTTCTCTTACCGTTTCTGGTTATCAAAGTGATCCATTTAAGAAGCCTATCTGAATATCTATTACTGATATTCATCTGACATCTTGCATCTTAAATTAGGTGATTAGGACAACGCAACCAGCACTTGCGATACTTTGGCCAAAGATTTTCACATGCTTTGCATGATCATATTCCTGGATGTGATACACACCAACGGAATACATCCTTCACCTCACTTCGTCTGTTATCTAGAATGGTCTTTCCCGGTTCCTACCAGTCCTTCCAATTTAAGGTCAACTCTAACTCCAACTAGCAATATGAATGAGTATAGGAAGTTACTCATGGTAACTAAAGATATGCAGACATAAAGTGTCGTCCCTAGTCGACTTTGTGTGTCTAGTTATCTTTAGTCCTCCGGAGTCACTCCGTATACGTGATCACATTCCTATCCCCAGCCAAGATCTTAGTATTCAGCTTATGTAATCTTGATGATTTAATTCGGGAGGGCATTATAATATGTCAGCTATAACATTGTGTCATCATGAAGGCCCCGCCTTCATGAAGACACCATGCTGTAACTGGCGTATGTCAATGTCCTATGGAATCCTCCCATCGAGAGTACACATCTAGCTCAAATGATTTGGTTATGATCTTAATATTTAAGATCAACTTTCAGCAACCATGCTGATCCTTTATCCTCGTTCTTGTTACAGTTTTATGTAGCTAAGAGAGACTAAATCCATCTTCTATTTTACTATGCATCTTCTCCTTCGTACCGAAGGGTTGCATTTTCTCTACTTGGTTCTTTTCTTAATCCTTGGATTAAGTAGCCCATTACCGATAGACTTAATAAGTTTAACCTATTAAACTTAACCAAGTTTTTCCACAACTGAAAACAAATTCAGAATTCTAGCTTATTAGACGTCATTAAAACGAGGTCTAATTCTCAATGAATATATTCATTTATTCTCCTTAACCTTACATAGTTAAGGTCTGTTAATCATGGATATGTTTTTCCCATATCCTAACTTTCTGAATTTAACATTTGAGGCTATTAACGGAGTCCGAATACAAAGTTCGGCTGCTCCTAAGTTATTTGATATTCCTTATCTTTTAAGCTAATCCTGAATACCTATCAGTTATGAGATCATGTTCTTCCTAATCCTTTTTAATGTCAATTAAAAATTCATCTTACCCCAAGTATGAACTAATTGCACATATCAACGTAAAAGTTGCATTTAGGTAAGAATAGATATCAGTTCCTTTTACATTCATCCAAAAACATTTGAATAATTCCAAATCAAGAATTAATGTTATATTCCCAACTTAATCAACAATATCAAACTGATACAGTCATTAAAATATCACACTTGTATTTGTATTCATCCATCCATTTCATAATCTATACATTTGCTAGTCCAAATGACTAGACTTTGTTTATATAAAACAACATTACAACTCATAAGATAGAAGAATGTAATTTCTTCTTTTCTCAATTCCTCGTAGAGGAATAATAACTATCAAATACAATCCATCTTCAGTCAATCAAAAGAAGTATCAGAAAACAACCATGTCTTCGTTTTACTCAAATTCCATTTGCAAAATTACTTGCACGGGTCAGTTCATTGAACTGGGCATATTAAGCACTTGTCATTAAAATGAGGTGCTTCTAATTAACTGTCTCAATAAAAGAACCCTGCTTTTATGAAACGTTAATATGAACATCAATCAAGAATTAAGTATAAAAAAGAATGATCAGCATAACAACTGAAACATCTAATTACCATCCCAATCAGTCAAAGAATTACTGTCCTTTTTCCCAAATGATCATTACACAAAGTAATTTCCTTCAAACAGTTCCAGATTACAACCTCAGTAAAAACTAGGAACACACGTAAGCATACTGCTGTTATAACATAAACTGCTATCCATTCCATTCCCTTACATTAGTAATAAATGCAAAGGATAAAATTTGACTGAAAACATAAACCAATTTACCTTCCTTTCAGTCCATGCAACTCATTTGATTTCAAGTAATCAAATACAGATGAGAAAAGCAAACAACAATAAAATGTAGATGCTTAAACCAAAGCAATACAAAATTTGTTCCATAACGATTACAAATTTCTAACTGTATAAGAGAAGAAACGACCATTATTCCAAGTTATCCATCCTCACTCCTATTCCTTTCCTCATGACTGTACTGAAAGTTAAATCCAAATGAGACATCAATCAAAGATAACAGTTCAGAGTGAAACTTACAAAATCCATTCAGAATTCACTTTCCAACAGCAAGGAATAAATCCATTCCTATTCAGCTTTAAATAAAAATAAGGAAGAATTTATCATCCATATCAACACTTCCTTTCAAGCAGGCACATATGAATACCAAAAACAAGTTGGCAAAACATCGTATCCATCATAGAACAAGCAATATAAAGAATGCATACTATGTTCTTACTATACTAGAAGAATTCATACTTCATTCACTGTATTATAACCAAATGAATAGTTATACAGTCGCTTTAACAATTATTCACATGACTTTCTATACCTATGAACGCACACAGTTCATAAATAATAATTTTCACATTGCTATAACCTACAGTAAGTCCAACCCATATTGTACAGTAAAGCTCTATTATTGCTATATCCAGAATTCAAACAGCAAGAAGAGAAAATTCATACCTTTAACTATTTCCATAAGAAAACATCCATTTTCTTCAAACACAACAAGAATCACTAAAGTCGAGTTCTTTTTTTTTTTTTTTTTTTGATTAACAGTGCAAAATCAGAGATCACACGAAACATTTAAATCTTCCGTTTGTACAGAAAGAAAACAACACTCAGAAAAATAATCTAAATATCATTGTCACTTCCGTCAAGCCGAATTCCAAATGCTCAATGAAACCCAATTACCATTCTTTCAAAATCTAAAACAACAGAAAGAAGAAGAACTCGTTTCCTTATAATTTTCAGTAAAGAAACAATCATTTTCTTCAAAATGTAATAAGAACACCCAAGTCGTGTTTGTTTTATAATGACAGCTCAAACCCATATTGACAATAGAACGATTGTTTAACAATGTCAAACAAACTCACACAGCCTGTACAGTTTTCATTCAATATGCCATTTGTAAAGAAATACCCAGTTTGAGTTCCTTATCAACAGACATTTCTACCCGAAATCCCATTCTTCTATTTCACAATGATGTGCAGAACCTAGAAATGCAATATTCATATAACAATACCTATATCAAGGCAAACCTGCATAGGGTATTAGATGTGCAAGCTTGGTACAGTCAAAACAGTCTCAAACAACAAGCTAATTCACCTGTATTTCATTCGTTTGCACAGAAATTCAAAGCCAAGTTCGTTTTCACGAAGACAGTTTGAATCAGAAGATCAAACTACAACCACAAAACACAATAGAATCAACTTTTCATCACAGCAAGGAGAAAGCATAATTCATTTATAATTTCAGAAGAAAAACAATTACTTTCTCCAACTCCCACGAATATCCAAGTCGTATTCATCCTTCCACTTTTACAAAAGAAAAGCACAACACTCAGAATATTACTATCACTTCCATCAAACCGAGCCCATAATGCTCAATAAAACCCAATTACTATTTCCTTCAGAATCTAAAACAACAGAAGGAAGAAGAACTCGTTTCCTTAAAAATTTCAGTAAAGAAACAATGTCAAAACAACTCGCACAACATGCATGATATCATAATATAAGGACGAATTCCCCAATATTGTTGAATCAATTCAACACAGCATAGATTGTATTTTAACTTAATACTTATGCAAAGACAGTTCAAATCGAAACAGCAAAGACAAAACGACTCTACCCAGAATCATTTCAAACATGACAACAAAATCGAATAAACCCAAAACCCCCTTCATCAGAAGAGCAGGGTTGTTTTAATGAGACGTTTAAGCAAAGCAAACAGTTTAAAGATAAGGGCTTAACATGCTTGTAATCCTTCTTGAAGCTCGAAGAAAACCGCGCCAACAGGAGTTATTTCCTTCCATGGTGACAGTAGCAAGCTTCCCAAACAATCGCCTTCCTCTACAGGCTCAGAAATAGCCTTCGATTTTCGAAAGAAACAAAGATAACAATCAAACACAACTGGTTCGACAGAACCATGAAAAACCAAATGGAGAGCAACTTCCAAAAATCCGAACGAACACAATAACAACAAAATTTCCTCCATACTCTTTCCAAGGCGGGGTGGTTGCGAAGACCAAGAAAATTAAATGCATTGAAGGCTCTACCTTTTTCCTTTTTCCTCACGCCACCGCCGACTCGGGTTGGCGAATTGCCAAATTCAAATTTTGCATGAAAATAGAGTTTAGTCTCATGACTAACTGAATGTCCCTATCTTTTCCCTGTTCCCGCCAAACTTGGCACTGTCCACGTAAGGACCACATTCATTGCCCATTAAATTTCCTTCCATCCTTATCCTTTCCATCCCCCATGGGTCTATGCGTCCCCTTCCTTAGGTTAGGATTAGTTTAGGATTTATAATAGTGTTCATACCTAGGTCATAGGTTGATAGGACTTAGTTCTATTTTCACCCTTAGAATTTAAAAATCCACATAGGATAGTAGTTAGGATATAAGGTAGAACTTAGGAGTAGATTAGGGTCTAATTCTCCTCACACTTAATTAATCAATTTCCAACCAAGTCCTTCTGACTGTCAGTCATATTAACGTTAAGCAGGACATTTCGTCCCACGTTTTACATGCCTGAGCCACCCGCATCCAGGCTTTTATCACCTTACGGGGTCTGGGGTTACAACAGTGTATGGTTCGAGAATCAAACCTTTTTCGTTGGCATCTACGTGCCAGCTATTCATACCTGAAATCAGGGGCTGCAACATTTATATCAACCTTCAGTCTGGTTTATAAGTAAATCGGAAAAAGCGATTACAAGAAGACCACAACATACCTTGGATCAATGGAATTGATTCAAGGTGTGATTTCAATCAGCGAATAGAGTTCATCAAGCATACGACAGATTTGTTGTCACATCAGAAAACATACAAGCTATAATTACTGATGTCCCATGTAAGCAAATTACAGTATGCAAGAATCTAGATTAGCAACACATTCCTTTAAGATCAAAAATATATCTTAACATGTTTGTCTTCATTTCAGCAGTTACAACATTAAGAAAGTAATCACCATGATAACCTACAAAAATCAAGGCGTTACATTTCGGGTCTGGGGATTCTGGATAATAGTAAAGAGTTCCAGTAATACTTCGGGAATCAATTGCTCAAATAGGGAATCTGGTTGGAGCTCTGTAGAAGAAGTTCCAAGAGAATGAAGGCGAACAATGGTAGCAATCGATTAGCCAGGAGAGGGGGGGTGGAAGCACCATTAGGAATGCACTAGAAGTAGAGAGGGCAAAGAATTTCCCAACAGTAACCTCGTCTTAGTTCGTATCAGAACTAAAATAAACCATGACGTATTTATGGCTTGATACTGGTTCGATGCACTCAACTCCCACGATTTTGCAAAAGAAAGCAAGTGTCGGAAAATGACCATGTGCCTTCAATTTATAAATTACTGAGCGAGTTCTTCAATTGGACCTTTATACGTGTCAACCAAACTTGGGTATGAATTGATGATTAATATTAAATGCAAATCATGGCAAAAAATTGCATCAAAACCACCGTCATTATCCCACATGCCCCCCGCCTTCCTTTTAAACGTCCTTTTATCACGGTGAATATGATAAGGATATAATGCTCTACATTAAATCAATAATAATTAACTTCCTTCGTAATAAACATTTAACATATCGAGATAGTGACGCCAGTGTGAAATTATTAATAGCCTCGTTCCTTGACCTAAGTTTTAATTAATTACGATTTACCTATTCATGAAACATGTAAAGTGTGCTGCTAGAGATTTAATTAGTACCCTCACAATTAATAAATATCCTATCGATTTTAATTCTTGGTGACATTATATTTTCTGGCATGAAGGTCTAGGAAACGATATATTTAATACATATGGAAAAGTCTTATTTCATAAAAGTGACAAATTTAATAAATATGGAAAAGACTTATTTCATAAAAGCGACATATTTGATAAATATGTATATTGTAACATCCTCATTTATGACTAAGAAAATAGGGGGATTTTTTTCTTTTTACATAATGTTCTTTGTTCTAAATTTACATAATTTATAACACACATTTCTTGCTAATCCATCATATAACATAAAACCATATGCAACTGTAATGACTCATTTTTCTACCGATCTCTCATGTTACTTGTTTGATTTATTTACCATTTATGGGTCATATAAGTATTACTGTCTAAACTTCCTATTTGAGTGTCTATCACTGATACTCATTAGAAATCTCACAACCTCAGACTAGGTGACATAAGACAACGTAACCAACAATTTATGATACTTTGGCCAAAGTTTTAGACATGTTTACCATGCCTTCATTCCTAGAAGGCATACTTGTCGAAATGAATATGTCTTTCACCCCACTTAATTTGTTATCTAGATTAGTCTTCCTTGACTTCCATCAACCAATTCCAAAAAGGTTTTACACTAAATAGGGACAAATCACATACCCTCGTATTGCAGTCAATTTGTGGTAATTAAGGGTAAGTAGACATACTCAAATCAACTTACATTGATTCGAGTGTGTTCATTCACCCTAGGTCAACACGAGTTGACTACTACACTCAGTTATATGACTATCTTAGTTTAGTGTATGACTATGAACTAGAATCCCACTTACGATAATTGAGTTAGGAGAGCTGAGTAGGATAATGTGGCGTAACAGTTGCTTCACTGTATCCATCTAATGGCTTTCATCATTAAGTGGGTACATTGCAACACCAGTCATACT
This sequence comes from Taxus chinensis, assembly GCA_019776745.2. Taxonomy (NCBI): domain Eukaryota; kingdom Viridiplantae; phylum Streptophyta; class Pinopsida; order Cupressales; family Taxaceae; genus Taxus; species Taxus chinensis. The sequence goes on from CM034147.1 coordinate 13,006,253, forward strand.
GCAATAACCTACTAAGTACTTATAACATGATTTTCATACTTAAAGAGACATTGTTAAAATTAACCTTCACTTGATAATAATTTGACTATAAAATGCATGATAATTCCTTTGTTAAGGGTACCGTAACATGCCTTTTCAACAATTAAGTGCATGCATATCAAATATATATTATGTAGTGAGTTCATAATTACTTAACAATTCGTTCATTAGATTCTCATAATCCAATTAGACTTAATGGAGAAGATCATCATCCAGTCTTCCTTTAAGGTTATCTAAAAGTACGAACATGTATAACTTAAGGACCGAATTAATGATTTCCTTGTTAAGAAACTTCTATTCTTATCTTATACCAAATATATTCTCTCATTTCATTGGTTGGTTCATATATAAGGTAAATTACTTACTTTTTCAAAATAAGGAACTCAACTTATCATAGTAAGTCATGATCATAATTGTATCCTAAATAACCTTTCACATTGTTAAATGTTGATCCAAAAGTAAATAGATTTGATAACCAACAACTTTGGTTTAGTCATTAATATAGACAAAGTTCATATCCTTGTCTAGTAAATTCAAATAAGTACATTCTTTCTTTAACTAGTTAGGATCATATGGATTCAATCACAAGTTCCAAACATACTTGTTTAGTTTAATTATGATAAGGTATGCATTAATTACTATATGCCTGTAATTTATTATCCCCACGGCCATAATACTTAACTATATCAGATTTATAATTTACGTAGTTCACAAGGATAGTTTAAAATAAAGATATCATTAAATGATTCCACATTCATTCCTCTAATAATCCCCAAGTTATCTACTTTGACATGTGTGTGTGTGTGTGTGTGTGTGTGTGAAAACATCATAGAATATGACTAAGACATTATCATACAACTCTTACCAAACAATAAGTCAATTTGTCAAGGCAACTTTTAATTACTCAAAAAGATAATAGTATATCATAACATTTCAACCACGAAATAACATCATTTTCTAGCCATTACAGTTATACAATGGCACAAAGCCTTCACGAATCATAACAAAATTCCTGTAATAATTTTAAAAATTTTGAACATCCAATTAATCAAACATCATCAGTAAAATAAATGCAATTTCCTATAAGTCTTTCTCTTTTCAATTTCCACGAAATCCATCTGCACATTGGTAGCATGTGTTAGTTCACAAGAAATGAGGATGATAAGATCTAACATATTAGAACAACATGCTACTGTATATCAATTTCATAAAAAGAACCCTTCTATTAAATGAAATTGTTCTAAGTTCCCTATTTCGGTAACTTAAGAAAACATGCCAAAAATGCCACAATGCTATTTAGGAAAAGAAGTCTATCCACCCTTTTTATGATTAAATTTCATTCGAGTTAGAATCATGGTTCCATAATAAACAAAATGACAATCATTTTGAGATTATAATCAGGTAATCCCACAGATTACGTGATTAGAATTTAAAACTCATTCTATTCTACAATAATCTATTCAACCATTAAATAACTTCTTATTGAAAAACAATGGTATTAAAAACATTTTAAGTAACAAACATGACATTACAAATCAAAAATAGATAATGACATAATTACCCAATCATGCAATTATCAAATAACATGACAATCAAATGCAAGGTCAACAGATCCATGTTTCCTAACACCACAGTCACGGTATTCTATGTCATACCAATTAAAAAACCCTTTTTCCAAGCTATACCAATTAAAATTTGGTCAAATTAAATCAATTAATAGTCCAAAAACATTACGATATCAACGACTAAAAACCCAGTCAGTGTCAATCACAGTTCTTATGACTAAACCCAAAGCACACCCAAAAGAGGACAAAGACGCCACTAAAACAATAGTCCTATACAAGCATAATTTCCACAAATATACGACCACGAAGCTCACAGAACCTTGACAAAAAGACAAAAGTAACGATACATGATATCATTTATTTGGGAACAACCATCCTCTTATAGAGCAAGCAATAATTCTACAGACATCTAATTTAAAGCAAAACAACTTCCCTAAATTCGAGAAACAAAGACACTCACATAAATAATATCAACGCAAAGGTCAATAATACTTTCCCAGCAACCCAGATTATAGAGACCCAACTGGGTTTTCCAAAGAAAGACCATTTGTCTCCACCCAAGTGGTGAGACTTAAAGATTCAAAAAGAAGAACCCCAAAAAAATGAGGATTACAGTTTAAATAACAACCCAATTTAACACCAAGCTCCCAATGGAGTTTCCTTCAAACAGAAATAGAAAACGACCAACATGCCCATAAAGGGTTTATAAATGGTTCAATTTACATGAGTTTGTGTTAATACCTCAATAAATGGTTGAAATAATCGAACCAACGACCTGCAAAGGAGAACACTCGAAAATAAAACTAGTCGCAGAGTTGAATAACTTTAGAATCACAAGGATACTGGCCACGAAATGATTCCTTCACAAAACCCGTAAGGATTATAACATACCCAGAAAGAAACTTAAGCAACCATCATAAATTATAATTTCACAAGGTCGTAAAATGGCCATATCCTTGTATGCTAAGGAAGCGAAAAGATTCGACAAATAATGCATACAAAAGTATGATAACGTGAAGTCGAATACCAACACATAATCAAAGATCTTTAAAGCAATAGAGTTATCCGTCGTATCTCACAGATATGCCAAGTTAATATTTATAAAACGATAGATTAGATCCACACACACAAACTCGGTTTCCTAAACCATTTCTCAAATATTCTCAAGATAATATTTATAAAAGAACATATTAGCTCCACACAACCGAACTCGGTTTCCTTGGCCATTTAAAAAGAAAAACTAGAGAAATGAACAATGATACATTTCCAACGAAAACATCAACTCAGAAGCAATATCATAAAAATGAAAATATTTCTTTTTATGAGACTGATAAACACAACAAAAATCATAATGGATTAGAGCCTATCATGCTTTCTAGTGCTCGCAAAACCCTTCTCCACGTTTTCAACTCTTCTTGCGAGAATTCACAAGAACTTCCTTGAAAAATTATTAATAGACCTGACTGGAACCTCCTCATTCCTTTATCCTTCATTTTTAAACCTCTACATTAATTTCTTCCACTATTTCTACCATGCAATGATGATTTTGCAAATACAATGAAGGTGAACTAACATTTTAAAAAATGGAAAAACCACATGCAGAGCCATAGAGCTCGATATATTGAAATGAAAAACAAGACCAACCTTCTCCTTTTTCCACCAAACCATCATGAAAATTCCAAGGCAGTATTTATGCTCAGTTCAAGACCAATTAATGCCCAGATAGTTTGAAATTCCTTCCAATTTTTTTCGACCGCTAGAGAACTGTAGCTAAGACTAGCAATAGATAGACATGCAAGATAACATAACTAACCAACTGGAGATAAGTGCCCGCCAAGTATTTCTTGGCTACCACCAAAAATGGTGTTGGATTACATTGAATGCAAATTCAATTCCTTAGTACCATGTGGGTTGGTGCTCAAAGCCACATCCTAACCCTTTAGATTTATGTAACCCAGGTCAAAGTCTAGGCTAGGTTTAAGTCCCACTTAGGTTTAGGTCCCTTTTATTTTAATAGTGTCATCCATATAATAGATTAGGATATTAATAGTTAATCAGGGAGTTGTAGGCACTAGGATGCCACTTCCAAAAAAAATATGCCCCTTCATTTCCTAGATTAGTCAAAAGCGTCTATTAACCATAAGTTTAGAATGCCTAACGTCTTAGTGCAATTTTGATAGGGTTCTAACTAATATAAAATCTATCCAATTTGCTTAACAAGAACAAAATTAACACATACTAACATTCCAAAGTAACATATTTAGTTGCAAGAATTCATTCATGGGATGATTCCAGGTATTAAATGACATTATTTCATAGGACCCTGGACAGGATGACATTCTTGCAATGCAACAAAGTCAATATAGACTTAATTAAATGATCATACCACTTATCGATCGAAGGTATGCCTTGGATCACTGGAATTGATTCAAGGTATGCCTGTCCTTTTCCTGACTGTGAATATGTTACAGTCCACATTTAATAATGAAACTCAAGTATCATACCAACATAGTCCATACGACTAAAATTATCTTATTTATTAGATCAAAACTAATTATACCTCCAACATAGTTTAATGAACCTATGTATAAGATCCAATATTATTATAATCCCGTTATAGTAAGATTTCGAAGGAGTTTTTTAAAAAAGTAAACCATTTACTCAACCACAAACATGACCAATCTGTTAAGAGAGTAACCCATCTTAGAACTAAAGTCATATATCAATGTTTGCAATTTAAAGAAGTTGGTTATGATATCATTCACGACAGAGGCATTACATACCTCCCCCCTTAAAAAGCATCATTGTCCCGATTATTAACTTAGTGCACATGAATTTTAAGATCATAGGAATAAATATAACTTTCTCACTCATAAAAAATTCTTAAACAAATATCGGTTTTATAGAAATTTTAAGGTTCCTTAAACTTATTACAACATCATTTTGTTTTCCCAATTCATACAAAAATAAATATTTGCCTAAACTAGAAAAAATTACTGATAAATTTCGGACTTAAAAATTAGAATTAATTCTGTTAAAAAAGATGATGAAAACTAATCTCAATGTCCTCAAGATTTTCCCAAGTTGCATTCTCTTCACTAAACTGGTCCCACTCGACATTACATTGGCTGATTTCACAATTTTACAAGTACAACTTGCGTGTTTCTAGCACCTGAATGGGTTCAACCATGATCATTCCTAGGTCTAGGACCTGCAAAGGAATTCCAATTTAATACATGTGTCAAGTTTGAAACATATTTCTTAAGCAAATAAATATGAAAAACATCATGCATTTGTGACAAAGCAGGAGGCAATGCTAAGCGATAAGCTACAAGGCTAATCACTTCTATAATTTCAAAAGGTCCCACATGTAGACACCCTAAAAATACATACATATTCTATCATGCTTCTATCTAATTAGAATTAATTTAAATTAATTCTATCTCGCCGCAGTACACCCCTTTGGAATTAATTAAATAAATTCCATCATTTAAATATCTCCCTTCAGAATTAATTAAAATTAATCCTTTTACCTAAGATATATTGCTACACATTGGAATTAAATTATTTAATTCTAACATGCCTTTGGAATTTATTAAATTTCTAACACCTTCCTAGCTAATATAATTAAACATTTATTAATTTAAATGGTTAATTATCTCCTCATAATTAAATTATTTAAATTAATTTAATTATACCATTATCTTGGAATTAATTAAATTAATTCTTAACAGCTTCTAACTAATATAATTAAACATTTATTTATTTAAATGGTTAATTATCTCCTCACAATTAAATACTAATTAAATTTAGCTATTTAATTCCACCTATTTCAGTCAACAACCACTTGGACTCCACATTCTCATCCTAGCTAACTGCACTTCTAGAATCCTAGAAAGGTGGGGGCAATTGAATTGCATGTACAACCACATTCCAGGATGCAACTTCTGCAATTAATTCCAATACTGCCTCTAAATGTCCCAACACTGATGCAACTTTCTCTAATGTTATTTTTAGTATGTGCATTCAACTATGTTTAACCAATTTCTAACTTTCTTTGTTTCTATAAATTGCAAACTTGTCTTATTCCAAATCCTCCTGAAGTGTTTTGCAAATAAACTCTGTCAATTTACATTCCGAAGCTTTCCAACTACTTTGTTCGTAGCAATTGATTTCATCTTTGGAGGCCATTTAATAGCATCCAAAACTCAATCACTTGCAAATGTTATACAACTTCAAAATCTCTCCTACTGAGGTTTGCATTGGAAGGTTACTAGAAGGTTTACAAATTTATTGTTTGTCTTTCACTCACTATGATTTTTCTCTACATAAACCACATAGCAAAGTGATAACTTGGCTGCTTTGCCAAAACTAATCAAACTCTTTTTAGGCTTAACATGTAAAAAGACCTTTTCACCAAGTTCAAAGTTCCTATCGACCCTTTTCAAATCTGCATAACTTTTCTACCTATCAGCAACTTCCTTTAAATGCTCACAGATTAATTTTACTTGTTCCATTTCGGTGACCATTTCAGGTCCAATTACCTCTCTATCTTCAATGTTATCCCAACTAACAGGGGTTCTGCACTTCTGTCTGTACAATGCTTCGATCGATGTCATATTAAGAGAGGAATGATAAGTATTATTGTATGCAAATTCCACTAAAGGAAGGTATTCTTCCCATTTGTACTGCTTGTTAGAGTAGGTATTTACTTTAGTTCATGTTCACCTAGGTACATTATTTACCTGTATTGTATTTATCCTCACCCACTTATGTGTGTAGATATTTATTTTTATTTATTTAGATATTAGAAGATATTATCTAGTTGTTAGGTATAGTCCTTTCCTTGATCCATGGTATTGACTAACTCTTTCCTAGATCTATGGTATTGACTAGATCCTTGATGTCTAGTTCTCTTATAAATCTATGGACTTGACTAGTTCTTTCCATGATTTATGGTTTGATCTACGACCTTGACTGGTTCTTAGATTGTTATTCCTTGCCTATATAAGCAAGGCCCATTCTCATTGTATTTAATTGAGTTCTATAATAATATATAATATTGCTGCTCATTTGTTTGCAAAGGTTTATGTAAAGTTATTCTAGCGAATTACTTTCATCTTATTGATCATGATGTTTGATTAACATTCGTGTTCTTGGCTTGGCACGATCTGGTTATCATTCCTTTTACTGCTGGTCCATACAGTACATTCTCAACATATCTTCCAATACCTGATTTACTCTTTCTGTTTACTCATCCATTTCCGGATGATATAATGAACTAAAATTCAGTTTCATTCCTAAGTATGCATTTAGTGTTTACCAAAAATGTGAAGTCATTCTTGGATCTCTATCAGAAACAATCAATTCAGGCACATCATGTAATCTGAAAATTTCATGTACAAATATTTTTACAAGAATAGGTGAATCATCTTTTAAATTTCTAGCAATGAAATGAGCTACCTTTGTTAACTTGTCAACCACAACTAAAATAACATCATGTTTATTTTTAGACATAGGCAATCCTTGAACAAAATCTATACTAATTACTTGCCACTTATATTACTGTATGCTATTACGATATAGTATACAAGCTAGATGCATATGTTCATCCTTAACTCACTGACACTCTAGACAATGTGAGACAAATTCAGTTATGTCTTTATTCAGCCCTTTCCAAAAATATTGTTGTTTTACATTAGCAAGCATTTTTGTAACTCTAGGATGTCTTGAGTATGGAGAATTATGAAATTCAATCATCAATTTCCTTCTAACTCATTTTTTGAGGGTACATACACCCGATGTTCATATCTTAAGATTCCTTGGTTATCAAAACTGAAACCTTTGTATCTAACATCATTAAGATTTGCAACAAACACTGCTTTAACTTACTGAAAATAAAAATCAGAATTCATGGCGTTCTTAACTTCATCCTTAAAATGAGTTCTCAAAGTTACAAGTGCGGAAATATGTTTCCTATGAATTAATGCATCTGCCACTCTATTTTTTTTACCTTTAATATAACTTATGTTAGAGTAGGTATTTACCTTAGCTCATGTTCACCTAGGTACTTTATTTACCTTTATTGTATTTATTCTCACCCACTTATGTGTGTGGATATTTATTTTTATTTATTTAGATATTAGGGGGATATTATCTAGTTGTTAGGTATAGTTCTTTTCTTGATCTATGGTATTGACTAGTTCTTTTCTAGATCTATGGTATTGATTAGATATTTGATGTCTAGTTCTTTCCTAAATCTATGGTCTTGACTAGTTCTTTGATGACTAGTTCTTTCCATAATTTATGACTTGATCTACGACCTTGACTGACTCTTATATTGTTATTCCTTTCCTATATAAGCAAGGCCCATTCTCATTGTATTTCATTGAGTTCATTATAATATATGATGTTGCTCCTCATTTGTTTGCAAATGTTTACGTAAAGTTATTCTAGAGAATTACTTTCATCTTATTGATCATGGTGTTTGATTAGCATCTGTGTTCTTGGCTTGGTACGATCTGGTTATCGTCCCTTTTAACTTATGTCAAAATCATATTGTGACAAAAATTCTAACCGTCTTCACTGTCTTGCATTCAAATTTGGCTTAGTGAAAGTATACTTCAGCCCAAGGTGGTCAATTTTTAACTTAAAATGTCTACCTAAGAGATAATGTCTCCATACTTGAAGTGCATGAACTATGACACCAAACTCTAAATCATGGGGAGCATAATTCAACTTGTGTAACTTGAGTTTCTTGCTTTCATAAGCTATATGTGATCATTATGAAGTAATATACCTCTCAAACATTCTGTTGAAGCATATATAACTATTGTAAAGCTTCCATTTGGATCTGGAACAATCATAATAAGTGCTAAAATTAGTTGTTCCTTTAGAGTTTAAAATGTTGCTTCACATTTATTACTCAATTTTTAAATCCTTTTTTGTAACGAAGTAATCAGGGCAACGAATTTCGAAAAGTCCTTAACAAACTTTCTATAATATCCTGCAAGCTCCATGAAGCTTCTAGCTTCATGTACATTCTTAGGTGCTGACCATTTAATTATGGCTACAATCTTCAATGGATCCACTGATATTCCATCTTTACTTATGAAATGACCTCAATAACGTACTTCAGTTTCATAAAGGAACATTTTGACTACTTACCATACAATTTTATTTTCCTCAAAATTTCAAGTACAAACCTTAAATGCTTATTGTGTTTTTTGCTTTTAAAATAGATAAGAATATCATCTAGGAATACAAGCACAAGTTTTTCCAAGTATTCCTGAAATATGTTGTTCATCAAATTCATAAAATTTGAAGGTGCATTTGTTAAACCAAAATGTAAAACCGTGAATTCATAATGTCCATACCTTGTTCTAGAAGTTTTTTTATGAATATCCTCATCCTTAATTCTCAATTGATGATACCATATCAAAGATCTATAGTTGAATGAATGGATGCACCACACATATGATCAAATAGATCATCAATCCTAGGTAGAGGATTTCTATTTTTTTATTGTTGTTTTTTTTAAAATTCGATAATCTATGCAAAGTCCAAGTGTCCCATCTTTCTTTTTGACAAAAATGACTGGTGCTCCCCAAGGCAACACACTCAGCCTTATCAAGCCTTTAGAAAACAATTCTTGTAACTATGCCTTAAGTTCCACTAATTCCGTTGTATTCATATGATAAGGTGCCTTGGAAATAGGTTTAGTTCCAAGTTTGATTTCAATTGTGAAATCAAATTCTCATTTTGGCGGAAGACTGGGTAGTTCTTCCAGGAACACATCGTTTAAATCCCTTAACAACAAATATTTTTCTAAGATATGACTACCTACATCTATTGTTTCATAAAGTTTTACCACATATAACATGCAACCTTTATTTTTGGCCTTCTTAAGCTGTATAATTGTCAATTTTTTGACTGAAATCTCTCTTTACCCCTTGTATGACTTTTGTTTTCTGTAGATCATCAAGAATTTTTATGTGTTTTTCATAACAATCAACTTTGGCCTTATGTTTAGCAAGCCAATTTACACCAATCATAACATCATATGACCCCAAAGGAGTAACATAAAGGTTTACTTTGGTAGAAAAACTGGGTAATTCTAAAACTGCTCCAAATAGACATTTATTAATAGTATGGACATTATTATTACCATAATGTACAGTCCATGTTTTTTCCATTATTCCATCTTTTCTTTTTAATTTTGTAGCTAATTTATTAGGAATGAAAAATTCTGTAGTAGCAGTATCAAAAAGTATAGTAATATATGTACCAAATAATTTACCTAGCACTTATGTGGGTGTAACTTACTTTTCAACTTGTTTATCAGCTACTACAACATGTATCTTATGCTACTGGTTGTTGTCATCTTTCTTTAGAGGGCAGTGATTTACGTAGTGGTCTTTACCAAAATTATAACAACCCCCTACAGGTCCCCTCTTTGGCTCTAACTTATTTTTGGTCTTGAAATTACTGTTTTGACCTCCATAAGTTTTTTCTCCATTGTTTTTATTCTTTACAAAATTGTTTTTGTTATTCACAAAAGGTTTATTTGTTGTTGTTTTCTTATTGTTATCAACCATAAACTTGTTTTTAGCTCCAAAAATTTTCCATGCCACCTTCTTAGGCGTAAGTGATGAAGAAGAGTTGGTAATTCTCTTTTGATTCTCCTCTTTATGTGTAGAAATTTCCTTCAATTTCTATTCTTGCCTTATGGATTTTTCTACAACCCCTTCCATGGTGGTTGGGCTGTGTACATCTACCTTCCCTCCAACGATAGGATTCAACCCCATAATGAACTTGCGTATCCTTTGTCAGTTTGATATTGTGGAAAATACTTAAGAAGTTTAGTAAAATTCTCCTACTATTCAGTTACAGTTAATTTTCCTTGTACTAAATTCTAAAATTCTGTCATTTTTTATCATAATAGAGTTGTGGCAGCCAGTGTTGCCTAAAGTAGCCCTTAAACTGATCCCATGTATTATTTTTTTTCATCAATTTTCAGTTCAGCCTTACAGCTCTCCCACCAAGAGAGTGCTTCATGGGAAAGTTGGTAAGCTCCCCATACTACCTTAGTTTCTTCTGAGAAGTTCCTTAGTGCAAATTACTTCTCCATTTTGCTGAGACAATTTTCAGCCCCATCCGCCAGTGTAGTGCCATCAAAATTTGGTGGACTTATCCTTTTTATGTCATTAGTAAGTTCAACTACCAATCTTGCCTTTTTATTTTCAGGCTGATTAAGAGCATTTACATTTTCATTTGCATTTGCAGCGTTATTGTTGGCATTTGTAGTATTGTTATTTGCTACATTATTGTTACCAATGCCAAGATTTCCAGCATTTGCATTATTTCCTAGAGGTGGCTGATTGTTATTATCAACATCATCTTCCTCCTCTTCGTTTCCCATTACTTGTTGTTCAAGTACAGCGAGATGATTCTTGTGTCCAACATGGAAGCAAGGATATCATCACGTTTCTTTGCAGTAGCTACCTCTCCACCTGGAGGCAGATTATTTGCAGCACTTCCCCTTGTTCTAACCATTTTATGTTAAAATGAAATTAAGTTTTTATCAGATATGGACTCAATAGGTCCAAGAGGTTCAACCTTCAGCTCTGATACCAAAATGTAACATCCTCATTTATGACTTAGAAAACAACGGATTTTTTTTTACATAATATTCTCTGTTCTAAATTTACATAATTTAGAACACACATTCCTTACTAATCAATCACATAACATAAAACCATATGCAACTGTAATAACTCAGTTTTCTAACGATCTCTCATTTCATGACTCGATTAAAAACCGATCTCTCATGTTACTAGTTCTTGAGTATACGAAGTATACTTTGGTTTCTTTACCCTTTACGGGTCATATAAGTGTTACTATCTAAACTACCTATCTAAGTGTCTATTACTGATACTAATTAGAAATATCACAACCTTATACTAGGTGACATAAGACAACGTAATCATCAGTTTGCAATACTTTGGCTAAAGTTTTAGACATGTTTACCATTCCTTCATTCTTAGATTTCATACTCGTCAAAAGGAATATGTCTTTCACCCCACTTAATCTGTTATTTAGATTAGTCTCCCTTAACTTCCATCAACCAATTCTAATCAAGGTTTTACACTAAATAGGGACAACTCATATACTCTAGTGTTATAGTCCACTTGTGGTGACTAAGGGTAAGTATACATACTTGAATCAAATTATGTTGATTTGAGTGTGTTTATTCACCCTAGGTCAACATGAGTTGACTACTACACTCAATTATATGTCTGTCTTAGTTTAGAGTATAACTATGAACTAGAATCCCACTTACAATAATTGAGTTAAGAAAGCTAAGTAGGCTAATGTGGTGTAACAAATGCTTCAATGTATTCACCTAATGAATTTTGTCATTAAGTGGGTAAATTGCAGCATCAGTTATACTGCAGTAACCCACTAAGTGCTTATAACACGAATTTCATACTTAAAGGGACATTGTTAAAATTAACCTTCACTTGATAATAATTTGATTACAAAAACGCACGTACTTAAGGGATCAACTACATTTGAAATGATATAATTCCTTTGTTAAGGGTACTGTAACATGCCTTTTCAACAATTAAGTGCATGCATATCAAATATGCATTATGTAGTGAATTCATAATTACTTAACAATCGTTCATTAGATTCTCATAATCCAATCAGAATTAATGGAGAAAATCATCATCCAGTATTCCTTCAAGGTTATTTAATAGTATGAACATGTATAAATTAAGGGCTGACTTAATGATTTCCTAGTTAATAAACTTCCGTTCTTATCTTATACCAAATATCTTCTCTCATTTCATTGGTTGGTTCATGTGTAAGGTAAATGACTTAATTTTTCAACATAAGGAACTCAAATTATCATAGTAAGTCATGATCATAGTTATATCCTAAATAACCTTTCACATTGTTAAATGTTGATCAAATTGTAAATAGATTTGATAACCAACAACTTTGGTTTAGTCATTAATATAAACAAAGTGCATATCCTTGTCCATTAAATTCAGATAAGTATATTCTTTCTCTAACTAGTTAGGATCCTATGGATTCAATCACAAGTTCCAAACATACTTGTTTAGTTTAATTATGATAAGGTATATAGTACTTTCTGTATGCTTGTAATTTATTATCCCCGAGGCCATAACACTTAACTATATTAGATTTATAATTTACGTAGTTGATAAGGATAGTGTAAAATAAAGATCCCATTAAATGATTCCACATCCATTCCTCTAACAATCCCCAAGTTATCTACTTTGTCTTATGTACTTTGACAGGGGTATATATATATATCAAAACATCATAGAATACAACTAAGACATTATCATACAACTCTTACCAAACAACATGTCAATTTTTCAAGGCAGCTTTTGATTACTCAAAAAGATAAAAATATATCATAGCATTTCAATCATGAAATAAGATCATTTTCTAGCCATTACAGTTATACAATGGCACAAAGACTTCACGTCTCATAACATAATTCTTGTAATAATTTTAATAATTTCAAATATCCAATTAATCGAACATCATCCTTAAAATAAATGCAATTTCCTATAAGTCTTTCTCCTTTCATTTTCCACAAAATTCATCTGCACATTATTAGCGTGTGTCAGTTCACAAGAACTGAGAATGATAAGATCTAACACATTAGAACCACATGCTACTATCTATCAATTTCATAAAAACAATCCTTCTATTCAATGAAATTGTTTTAAGTTCCCTATTTCAGTAACTTAAAGAAAGCATGCCAAAAATGCCACAATACTATTTAGGAAAAGACGTTTATGTACCCTTTTATGAACCTTTTTCCCAAATATACCAAAGATTAAATTTCATTCGAGTTAGAATCATGGTTCCATAATAAAAAAAATCACAATCGTTTTGAGATTATAAGTAGGTAATCCCACATATTATGTGATTAGAATTCAAAACTCATTCTATTCTACAATAATCTATTCAACCATTAAATAACTTCTTATTGAAAAACAATGGTATTGAAAATGTTTTAAGTAACAAACATGACATTACAAATCAAAAATAGATAATGACATAATTACCCAATCATCCAATCATCAAATGACATGACAATCAAATGCAAGGTCAACAGATCCATGTTTCCTAACACCACAGTCACGGTATTCTATGTCATACCAATCAAAAAACCCTTTTTCCAAGCTATACCAATTAAAATTTGGTCAAACTTAATCAATCAATAGTATAAAAACATTATGATATCAACGACTAAAAACCCAGTCACTGTCAATCACGGTTCCTACGACTGAACCCAAAGCACAACTAAAATATGACTGAAACACCACTAAAACAATGGTCCTCTACAAGTATAATTTCCACAAATCTACAATCACGAAGCTCACAGAACCTTGACAGAAAGACAAAAGTAAAGATATAGGATATTGTTTATTCGGGAACAACTGTCCTCTCATAGAGGAAGCAATAATTCTACAAACATATAATTTAAAGTAAAACAATTCCCCTAAATTCGAGAAACGAAGACACTCATAGAAATAATATAAACTCAGAGGTCGATAATACTTTCCTAGCAACCAACAACCCAGAATACAGAGACCCAATTGGGTTTTCCAAAGAAATACCATTTGTCTCCACCCAAGTGGTGAGACTTAAAGATTCAAAAAGAAGAACCCCAAAAAATGAGGGTTACGATTTAAATAACAACCCAGTTTAACGCCAAGCTCCCAATGGAGTTTCCTTCAAACAGAAATAGAAATCGACCAACATGCCTATAAAGGGTTTATAAACGGTTCAGTTTACATGAGTTTGCATCAATACCTCAATAAATGGTCAAAATAACCAAAGTAGAGACCTGTAAAGGAGAACACTCAGAAAGAAAACCAGTTGTAGAGTTAAATAAATTTAGAATCACAAGGATACTAGCCACGAAATGATTCCTTCACAAAACCCGCAAGGGTTAAAACATACCCAGAAAGAAACTCAAGCAACTAACATAAAGTATAATTTCACAAGGTTGAAGAATGGCCATATCCTTCTATGCTAAGGAAGCGAAAAGTTTTGACAAAGAATTATACAAAAGTATGATAACGTGAAGTCGAATAACAACACACAATCAAAGATCTTTAAAGAAAGAAAGTTTTCCACCGTATCTCAAAAATATACCAAGTTAATATTTATAATAAAGATAGATTGGATCCACACACACAGTCTCAGTTTCCTAAACCATTTCTCAAGATAATATTTATAAAAGAATAGATTAGCTCCACATAATTGAACTCGGTTTCCTTAGCCATTTAAAAATCAAAACCAGATAAACGAACAACCATACATTTCCAACCAAAACATCAACTCAGAAGAAATATCATAAAAATGAGAAGAGTTATTTTTTATGAGATTGATAAACAAAACAAAAATAATAATGGGTTAGAGCCTATCATGCCTGGTAGTGCTCACAAAACCCTTCTCCACATTTTCAACTCTTCTTGCAAGTGTTTGTAATAGATTCCTTAAAAACTTCTTAATAGACCCTTGTGAAAACTCCTCATTCCTTCATCCTTAATTTTTATAACCCCTGCATTAATTTCTTCTACTATTTCTGCTGTGCAATGATGATTTTGTAAATACAATGAACATGGAACTAATAGTTCGAAATATGGAAAAACCACATGCAGAGCCATAGAGCTCGAGATATTGAAATGAAAAATAAGACCAACCTTTTACTTTTTCCCCCCAAACCATTGTGCAACTTCCAAGGTGGTATTCACACTCAATTCAAGACCAATAATACTTGGATAGTTTGACATTCCTACCAAAATATTCACCAACTGCTAGACAATTGTAGCGAAGACTAGCAATAGATAGACATGCAAGAGAACATAACTAACCAACTGGACATAAGTGCTTGCCAAGTCTGTCTTGGCTACCACAAAAAATGGTGTTGGATTGCATTGAATGTAAATTCAATTCCTTAGTACTGTGTGGGTTGGAGCCCAAAGCCACATCCTAACCCCTTAGGTTTATGTAACCCAGGTCAAAGTCTAGGTTAGGTTTATGTCCCACTTAGGTTTAGGTCCCTTTTATTTTCATAGTGTCATCCATAGAATAGATCGGGATATTAATAGTTCATCATAGAGGTGTAGGCACTGGGTTGCCACTTCCAAAAAAAATACTCCCTTTCATTTCTTAGATTTGTCAAAAGCATCTATTAACCATAAGTTTAGAATGCATAATGCCTTAGTGTAGTTTTGATAGGGTTCTAACTAATATAAAAGTTAGCCAACTCGCTTAACAAGAACAAAACTAACACATACTAATGTTCCAAAGTAACATATTTAGTTGCAAGAATTCATTCATGGGATGCTTCCAAGTATTAAATGACATTATTTCATAGGAACCTAAACAAAATGACATTCTTGCAATGTAAAATAGTCAATATAGACTTAATTAAATGTTCGTACCACTTATCGATCGAAGGTATGCGTTGGATCACTAGAATTGATCCAAGGTATGCATGTCCTTTTTCTGACTGTAAATAGGTTACAATCCACATTTAATAATGAAACTCAAGTATCATACCAACATAGTCCATATGACTGAAATTACCTTATTTATTAGACCAAAACTGATTATACCTCCAACATAGCTTAATGAACCTATGCATAAGATCCAATATTATCATAATCCCGTTGTAGTAAGATTTCAGAGGAGTTTAACAAAAAAACCATTTATTCAACCACAAACATGACTAATATGTTAAGAGAGTAACCCGTCTTAGAACTAAAGTCATATATCAACATTTGCAATTTAAAGAAGTTGGTTATGATATCATTCACGACAGAGGCAATATATATATATATATTTAAAATTTACTAATCTTTATGAAAAGAGCACTTTCCTGCAAAATATATTGAAACAACCATCATTGCATTCAATGATCAAATTTGAAGGGCTCCCCATATTTTAATTTAACTGGCTAAGTTAAGCTTTACTCGCCGTAAATGAGATATTAGAAAACACATTACCCTTCAATAGAAAAAATGAAAATATTAATTTTCTTGCAATATATATCTAATTAATTTGATTAAAATAAATACGAAAAAGGTCAAAATTATGAAATATATAACATCTAATAATAATTTTGAAAACACTATATAAATGTGAAAACACTATATTTCATCAGTAATGGCATCAACAATTCTGAATTCTATTTAAAAACAATATTTTTGTTAGTTATTTCAATTCAAATAGTAAATAATATCGAGCAACATTTGATTTTATTCATGTTCATTTTCTGGAGAGAGACTTTCTTTGATCTATTCTCATCTTAAATCTATGGATATTTGGTTTTGTATTTTAAAAATTGAACTTGTGTAAAGTATTTATAAATAATATATATATAATAATAATAATAATATATATTTTTAATATAAAATATAATAATATATAATATATAAAAATAATAATATATTTATATCATAATTTATATATTAGAATTTGGGATGGTCTCGAAATCATTAAATACGGAAGGGCCTTAAATATACCTATGCTATCGCCAATCTTTTCGAGCATGTGAAGGGCCTTGTTTTTTGCCTATTTATTGTGGGTCATTTTTTTTTCATTTTCATCCTTTTTGTTGGTGAGCACCTATGGAATAAAAGGGAAATGGCTTTCAGGTTACCTATATCTGATAATCATCTATGGTGGATCTTCAAAATTGGTAATGGTAGTGATCTGGAGGAAATTAAATTGGTTTTGGGGGAAAATATCTGTTTGAGGATGAATGGTGTAGGGTTAATAGTAGCGTGGCCTCCATTTTTTTGAAAAATCTTTTGATAATTGAGCCATTGAAGCCTAATGTGGTCAACGTTACTCTCCGCTAGGTTCGGCCGTCTTTCTGCTGAAATTTGGCTGCAAAAGTGCAAAAGTGTAATGTCTCTTTCTAGGCAGTGGGGGAGGAGGAGAAGCTCTGGGGTGGCATGGATTTGAGCATCGTTAGGGAATCGGAACGTCACCATGGGGAGTTGATGGCATTCGCAGAGAAGTTGGCGGTGTTCGGCCGTGATAAGAATGTTGGAAGGACGCACTTAAAACTCCATAATTCGGTTGCCCTTAATTCTCTCATCAAGCCAGTGCCACTTTGGTGGATGGAAATTTGTGAAACTACAGGGTAAGCTTATAATCATATTTAGTGCAATTGGGCCAATTAAGTTGTTGCTCAGGACTCTGAGGAGGGTGTGGTTGAGAAGCACGGATCTCCAGTTATATTTTTGTCCGTGTCTTCTAATTCAGGGGATTAATCTAAATATATGTTGTAATTTCTATAGTATAGTATAGTTATAATATTCCTTTGTTCTGGCTAGATTTTTCTCGATATACCCAATAGTCATGATTGACGAAGTTTTTTACATCTTCATGTTGTATCTATGGTTCAACCTCTCTCTTTTGTAAAGGGAACGGGACCCTTCAACCCGCTTTAACAATAAAAAAAAAAGGCCATGATATGGCTAATACTATCAAAGTTTGAGGTATTTGAGTGGAAGTTATGGACAACAATATTGTATATGTTAAGAAGTTACATTGATGTAATTGCAGTTTTGCTTGCAAATTCCCCAAACATGTTTAGTAAAATTGCTGAAATTAGTAAAATTGCCGATGCCTCCAAAATACCATCTCATTTTCCTTTTTCTCCTGCTAGTAATACTAAATTGATAGGAAACAAAGATTTATTGAGCGTGCAAAATTAGAGATAAAAATGAAAAATATGTTACAATGCACTTGAAAAAATAGAAGAGAACTTGTCTAAAAATTCTTTTAAAAAAATTGTGTAATATTTGTTTGTATCAGATAATTAATCCCCAATCTTTAGTAAATTGCATATTACAGTTGAAGTGTTGTGTGAACAGAATGTTAACAACCCAAATTCCATTAGAGTGTCCATACTTCTCCATGCCAATTGCTCTAAATTAAAATCCATAACTTCGACTGCCTCCCATATTATGAAATAGAAGCTTCCCCTACAAAAAACCACTTCACTCCAAATACAAGGAAACAACCAAGACATTTCTTCTAAAGCGGATTAAAGAACCAGGTGCTCCAATTGAGAAAAATAAAGAAATTAGCCCAGACCTCAATGCTGGGGAGAGAGGAGACAAGCATCTAACCTTGAGTCCCATGAAAATAGCCCCTGGAGGAAAAAACAAGCCACAAAAGTTATTTTTTTTGCACAGTGAGGAATAAAGGGCTCAACCAATAGAACTGAAACTAAAATAATAATGTACACTTGAATCTTTAGTTAAATGGTATTTAAATACACATGGCATTATTTGGTTGGTTTTTGTGAAAGTGATTATTTATTGGTGTGAAGACTATGTTACTGCCTTCGAAAATAAATATATATATATATATATATATATATATATATATATATATAATATTTTAATTATATTAATTCATCCACATGGCATGGGAAAAAGTGGGGGTGATAGCTTTTTAATTGATTGAAAACTTTAAACTAATTTAAGAAGTCAATAATGTAAACACTATATATATATAATGTTTAAACACTTTTTTACCGGAGCTATGAACCAGAGGGTTAAGGGAACCCACCCTTACAACTATACTCTGAACAAAAACTAGACATAAAACAACAACACAAGGTCCCACTGAATGGCCCGCACGAAGAAGAAGGAAACATCATTTGAAAAAACAGAAGTGGATTCAAGACAGTGAGTACACATGGCCACAAAACCAAAAAACCAAGCTAGAAAAGAGTCTTAATCCTCATCTGAAATAGCTACCGCCTCTTGAAATGGCCTGACCGCCACCATTGGAAAATATTGCCTTCTAGCTGCTTGGATTTACCTAGTAGAAGAAAAAATGCCTCACTGTCATTATCCCAAAACTCATTGAGGTGGTCAATAGCTGAGTAGATACGTGAGCTAGCATCGATGAGATCCATAGGCAATCTACTTGGGTACGAACAACCATGCCAAAAGAGAACGTGAACAACCTCTACGTAGAGTAGCATCTCCCTATACCGATTACTGAGCCAATTTCCCCCCCGCCCGATGCCATTCACCTGAGCATCCGCTTCCTCCACCCAGAGCAGAGGATCTGGGACGTAACACATTTCCATTTCTTTGTGCAAACCGAATTGATGGACAAGGTTAATAAAGAGCTTTGTGACAACCACAACATCTACCTTGACTGGATGGAGTAAGAGGCAATTAGAAATGAATGCCACAATGAGTTCAGAGTTGATTGTGGCCATGTGAGAGTCCTATTTATAGGAATATCCTATCACACGCTCAATGGCCTCATCCTCGAGCATAGAATCATAGTGAAACACCTCTTGAATATGCATGTAGGAAATGGCTGAAGTAAAGGCCATTTCTCTTCCCTTCCCGCACAGAGAAATGAAAGGAAACCCCAAAAAAACCATTTTCTTGCTAGCTCAAAAACATGAAAAAATAGAGGCAGGGAGAGACGAATGTGAGAGGCCACCAATAATAAAGGCCCAAAGTGTGGCACATGCCACCATTAATTCTTTGAGCTTTGTGTCCACCACCTATCATAAATGATTATATCTTCCAAGCTGTGCCAATATTCTATATTATTAGAAATTAATTCAACTCCCAGGTCATAAATTGCCTCGTTTTCGATAGTGCTTACTTTACAAAACTCAAGGGGAAATAAGGACTCTTTGAGTCTGACGATGCCCTTCTCACAAATTCCATTGCAAAAAGTATGTCGAAAAGTAGTAAGAAAACAAATTCTTCAACAACTTCAAGAATTCCATCCAACAAATGTCATAAATCGAAGTGTTGAGAAGAAGCACATGCCAAATTATACGTCATTTAGCTCTTGTGAACTAAATTTTGGAGAGGTCAGGCCTATAAGAACTGGAAGCCAAATTAGATGTTAGTGCACTCTCATCAACTTAATTTCAGTGAGGTCGTCAAATGGGGTTTGTGCAAAAGCACCAAATAATGGAAAATGGTAACTGAATGTAAGGCTCGACAGTTATGTGTGACGAGTGCATTGATTAGTTGAGAAAGAGCTACTGGATTTGGTTGATAAGATAAATAAAGAGCTCCATTGTTTGTATTTTGTGACACAATTGTTAAATAATTAAATATTTGATGTTTTCTATTTATATGCTATATAAAATAAATATATTTTCAATAGATTTTGAATATGAATGCTTAGTTTTATAGGACGAGGAAATTGTTTTATTGGGAAATTGGGAGATAGGTGTTAGATTTTGAACTTGAATTTTTAATTTTTTAGGGGAAAAAAGAGTTTAAAAAGTCCTAAGAGATGTAACATTTTTATCTAAAAGGTGGTGTTTTAAATATGTAAGCTTGTGATTTTTTTTTTTCAAGTTTAATTTTTCTTTGATGAATAGATTTGTTAATTCGTATCAGTTATAAATCTATCTTTTTGAAAATTTTCTCTAATTATTAGGAAATTAATATTCTTTTGTTTAACCCTAAGCATGGTGCCAACATCTAAAACTAACAAAATATGGGGTTTGTATTTGGGATGCATATTCCACTTAGCTCATTTCTTATCAAATGCCATCCTTCTATACAATATCAAAGACATCACTCCAAATTTATATTTATGTTTTATAGCCAGACAAATGTAAGTGTAGTGCAATGTGTCTATACCATATATGTTAGTACTTCAATGAATTCTATAAAAAATGCTCAATTTATTTGTAATACTTGTAATGATCACTACAACACTAGGGTACTTATGTATGTGTAGAAAATTCAAATTCACACACTACAACAAAAGGGCTATTTAGAGACATTAATTAGAGGCAAAACTATATTTTAATTTCTAAATACCATTCTCAAATCTTACCCCTTATAAAATTTTATATTAAATAAATATATCATCTCCCAAGATCAAGGCGACTTATACTATGATGTCAATAACGCTATTAATTATTGTAGGATATTTCAATCACAATTGATCTTCAACACCTTACATGGATACTTGGATGTTGAATAGCTAGTAAATCTTCACTAATTTACTTCTTTTAATTACTCCTCCTATATGCCTATTGGCCTCTCACAATCGCCTATAGATGCTTTTTCTAGTCTATATTATTAGAAATTAATTCAACTCCCAAGCCATCAATTGCCTCGTTAGCTACATGATTGGTCCAATTCCAATGTCCATGACCAACAAATTAACAATGAAAAATTAATCTTGGACCCAAAATTATAATTCATCCCACCTAAATCCAGGAGATTCATGTCCGTTGGGGCACAAAAAAAAGAAATCCACGGAATTCTTCCTCTTGGCATGGGAAAAAGTGGGGATTTATTATTTAAAATGTTTCAACGTCCCCAAAAAATTTGAACGACCAAGTCATTAAATGCAAACAGTTGTTTCCATGGACCTAAAACGTTATTATTGAATCAGTTCATTCTGCGGGCTTGGAGTCTGGGGAATGCCTTTTCCTCTAGGAGGCCCGAAATCCTACCACGTGGCCATCTGATAAGTGAAAATTTTCATCCACTGAATGGAATTTGATTAATGACTAGATTTGACATCTACAAAGTATAGTGAAATACCTAATCATTTATAGTGATGTTAACAATTGAAATTCTGTTTCTGGAAGGCATACTGCAACGGAAGGCAAGATAGATTCATAGAAGTTATGGACCATGTAAGCCTCAAAATTTTCATATTTTCGAGTAAGTGTCATCCTACATTTCAGTCTCGATTCTGTAAATATTATATTTTTTATAAGTAGTACTGTATAAGCCTTCACTTTCAAATATTTCAATATAATGTTTGAGAAATTAGGGTTGAGGGTTTATAAAATCCAAAATTCCAAGCATGGATCCCAAAGTAAAAGTAAAACCCAAATTCCATACACCAAACTACTTAAAAGTAAAACCCCTGGATATTTATGATCCTGTAATTGGTACAAGAGCTTCACATCTTAGATACATGTTTGAGACCAAGATGAGGGGAATTAGAAGTTTGGACCAATTAGATAGGCATAAAGCTTTTAGTTGGATAACATGGGCGTCTGGATTGGGACACATGATGTTCCCCGAGGATTTCCCCTACCTTGAATTTGTCAATATATGTTCCCAAAATTACAATGAGAAAAAAAAGCAATTATTGCAAAGGGCAACATACAAGAAGTTTGATACATTACAGAGGTAAATCTTGGCAGTGTGTTGGGGTTTGAAAGAAAATATTTAGGAATCATCCACATAAACCTAGAAAACATTGCTAGCGATATCATGCCACAAATAAAAAAGACAGAGATGCGTTTTTACAAAAATTAACATTTGATGCAGAGGTACCCAAAGGGAAGGCTCCATATCCAATTAACATATTTAAATCATGGGTCAGGGATACCATTTCTATGCTATTATTTTGCCTTGGCTTCGATAGTGATGAGATAGTGGATGAAATCCTCCTGGAAATGGTATACACCATCTATTTCATTAATCCACCTTATCAATATAGATTTTTGGGTACATTGTAAAATATATGCATAGACAATTAGTAATAATCAAATAAGGCTCTGACACTAAGACATTTAGGTTCACTACCTACTTGTGTTAATTAATTCTATGGTAATTTGCTGGATGGTTTGAATTAAAAAAACTTGCAATTGAGCTCCAGCTATAAGCCATGTGTCCATTAACTGAGTGGGCCCCCAAGATAAGGATGTATGATAATAAAGGGGACTACAGTTAATTTGTAGATTATTTTTGGGCTCCAGTGTATGAAGCATTTACAAAAAATACAATGCCTATATTGCCTGTAAAATGTAGAGATTGCATTAAACTGGGATCAACAATATATTTAGCATACTGGTACTTCACGGAGGATTATAATGTGCTAAGGTTTTACAGATCATGAGTACAACCTTAAAAATTACCAATACATGTGGTAGAGAGAGTTTTTTCCTTGGAATATATACAACAGATGGAAAGTACAGATAATAACTATTTTGTTTCTCAGCAAACGAAGAGCATATTTCCTTCCTTACCGTTCTCATGTGGAGGGTCCACATTTGAAAGAAAAGCATTCTATGTGGGACATGAAATCTTATATATTTTTAAGTTTGATGTTGACTCTCATTGGGTGTATGACCCATGTGAGGTGATTAAAACAAGGGTAATGACGAATAGGAACTTTGCCACTAAAATTCAACATGAAAGCAAACCCTTGCTACAAAAATTGAAAAAAAAGAACTATTGGGATGAAGTACAAATAACAATGAATGAAATTGTTGTTGAGCAAGGAATTAGTTCTCAAGAGTTGTCAATTTTTTTTTTTGGGTTACTTGAGCCTCCACAAAAAAGGTAGAGGATTTTCAATTTGTAAAACCTGATAAAAAGTCCTCTAAAATCACACCAAAGGCATTACACCAAGAATTGAAAGATAGAAATTGGAAAAGGTCAAAAATTACTGCCTTTTGGTCTATGAGGCAGGACCTAGGCCATCCAAAATCTGTAGAAGACTATGATTCTATTCCAGAAGATGCAAATTTCAATAAATTGTGAAAAAAAGCATTATCAAGAGAAAAGTAGTGATGATGACACTTCCTCTGAGGAATTACACAGTCCCCCTAAAAGTAGCACATATAAACCAAGTCTCAATGAAGGTTTTAAAGAAATATATACCGTAGGAGAAATTATTGTTGAAAAGTTGGGTTTTACTAGTGGTGGTTTGGGTTCAAGAGGAATAGGTGCTTTGGCTTGCACCATAGGTACAATCTAGAAATTTTTTCGACAAGTTAGGCCTTGGAGCTTAACCTTCGGAGAAAGGAACATTGCATACTAAAACATCTACAAGTGCTAATTCAATGCAATTTACTCCAGAGTCAAATCCTCAGCAAACAAATCAACCACACATTGAAAATCCTATAGGAGAAGTTGGCCATGAATCTATTACTATTGCTAAGGTTGGTGGTTCTAGTGATGATGGTAGTAGTCAACAGAGTGTTGGAAAATTAAAGAGGGTAATAAAGACACTTGAAGTTACTAGGGATATTTTCCAACAAGGAAGCGAGAAGAGGCAGAAGACAAAGGCAGACACAGGTAAATTTACTCTTGGCTCAAGGAAACTATTTATACAAGGTGATGCCACTGCCACCCCTAAAAAAACTTCCATTCCACAGGGAAATTCTCCCTAAAATTTAGTTACTCCTTATCCATTCAAAGTGGAACAGTTCACTCCTACGAACACCTTAGGTTTTGATTACCGAGCTGAGTTTGCCAATAAATTAGAAAGAGATCAAAGAAATAAGAAGCAAATTCTACAGGCTACTAGAACTTCAGATCCAACCATAATGAGGGTATTTCCTACATGTAATCCAAACACAGATACCCTAGAATACATGTATACTGTGCCCAAAGTTGTAAAACCAGATAATGAAATGCTTCCCACTGACTACGATGTGACCTCCCTTCAAATGGATCTTCTAGAAAATGTGCATTATTTAATTAATAAAAAAATAAAACATTACACAATAAAATAATAAAACCAAAGATATTGTATTTCATTCGGAACTTCTTTATTCAATATTTGATATGTCTTTATACAAGTAGCTTGATCCTAATATTTAGGAGCCAAAGCTTATCGGAGACAACCCACACTCAATGCCACTTATCTGTCTAAGAGACTTATTCTAACTTCTAGATCTCTATGAGTTGTTACTAACAACTCATTTACATACATAACTAGATATTTTTCACACTAATAATAATAATATCTATTTTTCCTAACAATCACCCCCTTAGTGTGAACATGGGGAAGGCATCATCCTATACTGTATCTAACAATGACTGTGTGATTTTCCAAGGACTCAAAAACCTAAGAAATGGTTTTCCATGGTTACCATAAAACCAATGAAGGTTTGTCCATGGTTTACCTACAACCAATTGGTTTTGTTGGTTTACCAAAAACCATGTCATTATATGTCAGTATCTCTTTAACCACCATCACATCCTAACTAATGTAGGTGATACAATCATGTACTTGTTTTAACAAGTTTTATTTGTAGAATGAAACACCCAAATGAAAAATAAATATCACCAATACAATGCAGTAATCTCTTTATTAGTGACTAATAAGAGATGTAATTTTTTCTTGTATGTCCATAAATGGAAATAAATAGAATATAGCTGAAACTAGATTACCAGACGACTGCAGATTCACCCGAGAAAAACGTTGACACATCCAGATGCCCAAACAAGTGCGGATTCACCCGAGAGAGACGCTGACGCATCCATATGCCCAAACACCCATGGATTCACCCGAGATAGACGAAGACGAACTTAGACGATCTGTTTGTTTTGAAACTCAAACATAGACCAGATCTATTCCCAACAATGGTGCCAGAAGATAATTACTTCCATATCGAAATACCTCACAAAATCCTACAGGAAATCATTGCAATCTAACTTGCTTTGATACCAAATCTAGAAAACGTGCATTATTTAATCAATAAAAAAATAAAACATTGCATGGTAAAATAATAAAACCAAAGATATTGTATTTCATTTGGGACTTCTTTATTCAATATTTGATATGTCTTTATACAAGTAGCTTGATCCTAATATTTAGGAGTCAAAGCTTATCAGAGACAACTCACACTCAATCCCACTTATCTCTCTAAGAGACTTATTCTAACTTCTAGATCTCTATGAGTTGTTACTAACAACTCATTTACATACATAATTAGATATTTTTCACACTAATAATAATAATATCTATTTTTCCTAACATGAAACCATTTGACAAAATTAATGTATCAAAAAGGAACAATGATGTGGTTTACACAACATTACTAAAGGTAGATAGGGAGAACAATAATTTGAATAATAAGATTCAAAAGTTAGAGGCAAACTTGACAAATGAGAAAGCAAAAGCAAAAGCAATAGTTAATAAGATAGGTGAGTTGGAGAGGAAGATAAAATCATCTACCTCTATGACTGTAGCTTCTTTGAATGAACAAGCACATGTAGAACTAGAAGATGCGAAGAAAAATTTGTAGGAAACAACGAGTAAGAATAATAGATTACAAAAAAATTTGGGAGAATTGAAAGAGGTTGTGAATGAAGAGAAAGAAAAGGTTAAAAAATGGGAACAAAGCCTAGATGCTGAGAAAAAATAAAATAAAATATTGCAACAAGAATTTATGAAATCAAAAAAGGAAATAGAGTCTTCCAACATCAAACTATCTAGATTTCAACAGAGCCTAGATGACGATAAAAAAATGAAATATTGCAACAGGAATTGCTGAAAGTAAAAAATGAAATAGTCTTCCAATGTCAAACTATCTGGATTTCATAAAAAGGCATTGATTAATATGATGGATAACATTCAGGGGATAAACCAAAAAATTGATGATTTGATTAGATTGTTTGAATTCATGACTGATCTACATAGAATATTTGATAAGCTCCACAAATACATAACAGGTAGCAGAAAAGTGATGGCTTTAAGAGAGAATAAAACAAATAAATTTTGGAATCTATGTACAAATTCAATGACATAGAACTGACATCTAGAGGAATTCAGAACCGGTTTAATGCCTTAATAAATGTATCATCTAACATTCAGAAGTGTGTGATGTTGGGAAAAGCATAAGAATTGCTGAATAAGTGTCAAAGAATGTTACAGGAGCTTCATGGAAAGGTATAGGAGTTCAAAAATATTGGTTTTCCAATTCCTTTTGACAATACATGCCAATTCATTAAGAATGATGCATTCCAGAAGAATATTAAAGAAAAAATGACTCAAGAGAAGGACCGAATTCCTGAGAAGCTAGATGAGATTTTTTTTTGACTCTGTTAAACCATTGATAACATTATAAGTAATTTTTCATTCTATAGTAAAGGAAAGATCCACTATCAGTTATGAATTGCTAACAAAGTTACATGTCAGTCACTCTGATTTACAAAACATTGTGGAGCATATTACAAAAGATGATATAATTTGTTAAAGTTGTGGAGCCTGATTCTAAGTTGAAGTGGTTTGGTTTTGTTGTTTCTATTATTTGGGAGGAAATCATGGTCATGGATAAAAATAGTAAATTGTCTTATTAATAGACTAAATTTATCTTTATGTTTATTGTATTAATAAACATGTGATATTTAGGTTGCTTGTGGTTGAAGAAAACTTTTACAAAGAGGTGCAAAAGTTAATATATATGTGCATGGATTTACTATTTAGTGTATTTAGATCCATTTTGAAAATTGTTGCATTTGTTGCAATTACAATCTTCAATTTTTTCATACAAGGCATGACTCAAGCAAGTTGAATGAGGAATAGTGTTATTTTTAAATTTTCATTTCAGTAATGATTCAAGCAAAGCCACTTATTCTATCTAAAAATTAAGCACCACAACTATTATATGCCTAAATTATATAATAATGTAAATGCATTGTGATTTAATAGCCAACCAACTGTGGTGTATGCTTTCTGTAAAATATATCAACAAAATTGTATGTGAAATATATTGAATACTCATTAAAACATGAATTTGTAATGTTTCTGCAATCAAAATGGAAATGGAATCAATATGATTACCTTTAGGCACATGTTTGGGGTGAATGCTAATCCTTGTTTGAGATTTAGAACAATGTATTGAATATTTGAATATATTAATTATTATATGAACATCTATATCATGGGATATCCACCAATGGAAGCTTCCAACTTGATGTACCTAGATCATCTCTATCATTTGATTCACTAGATCTCTAAGACTGACTCTCTCTTTCTTGACAGTCAACTGCTACAATAGGGTCGTTTGCTGTATTTTTGTCATTGTTTTCATCCCCTCTCCTTTTAGTAATCAAATTCCATACTACCAGAGCCCTATCATAGGGAAAGTTATCCACTTCGTACCATGATGTATAAATTCTAAAACAATTTTCCAATTTTTTGTCAAGCTTGTTTCGCAATTTTAACTTTATAAAGGCCAAGGAACTGAAAATTCTCTCATCTTCAACTAAACACAAAATCATTGTTTGACATAGATCAACCAATGAGAAAAACTTGGACATGGTTTGTTGTAAATAGTACTCACCCCAACATTTTTCCATAGCTGGGTTAGTGCTCCACTTTGTAAGGGATTATCCAAATCTTTGAATTGTTGAATCATTATAGTGGCGAATTCATGAGATTGAGAACTTAAACTATCCTTGCTTAAAATACCTACAATATTCATTCCATTGATATCAACATGCTTACAAAAATGTTGAATCAATGTAGTCAACCTCTTGAAGTAGTCTTCCTGCATATGTCTTTCATTTTGGATAGGATTCTAAAAGGTCGGATTTATAATAGGCATTGCTTTAAGTAAAGCATCACTTCTAAATATATCCCTTATTTCTTCTAGTAGGGACACTACAATTTCTCTTAACCCCACCCTTGTTGATGATAAAATGCTATCAAACAGCAGCCCTATGACTTTTACCTCCTTAACCTTATTGGCTACTACTTTAAACATGTACATCGGTATCTCATATCCACGTACAAAAGCACACACTTACCCAAACAAGTTGTGCTTCAGAAAGCTAATTTCATTTACAATCTTTACCAAATCATTCCAACCATAAAACGTTGGACCTGTAAAAGTAATTTCTTTGAGATACAAATATTCTATTGTCATACAAACTCATTTCCTCAAACTAGAAAAATCAACAATATAGATAGTTCTTTCATGTGCTTGTTTAATTAAATAATGCATTTCTTCCAACATGGGAAGGAGACCACACAAAATCAGAAATGACTCTAAATCATCAATGAATCTACATCACTCCTAATAAGGATTGATACTCTTCGTACACCCTACGAACTGGTTGGTACAATAAGATTCACATGGTGTTGACATCTTTTAACAATTTATGCCCATTTGTTAGTCCTTCTACAAATATTTGGAATTTCGTGAACCTTTTAAGACTACGATAGAAATAAGCATGCGCCTCTCGAACAAAGTCTTTAACTTTTGTTATAGGTTTTAATTTGCCAACTATTCTATAAGCTAGGTTCATTCTATGAGCCATATAATGAATGAAAATCATATAAGGGAAATGAGATTTTTGGAGTCTTACACATAGGCCATTACGATGACATTTCATTACAGATGCCCCATCTGCCCCGACACATACCATATTTGATGCAATTGCAGCATCATCCATGTCACCAATCTCCTTCAAACTTTTTATCACCAACTCACAAAGGTATGATATGTCTTTAGTTGATTAATGAAGGAGTCTCGATGAGTGAGCTTTATCATAATGTATAGAGGTTCTAAATTTTTTCATCAAGCCAAATAAGGTGTGAATCTACTCATGAAGAAATTATTGATTCATCATAGATATGAGGTCTTTCATAATCCAATTACCAAGAGTTTTCATCATTTCAAAGGAGCTGAGACAAAATATATGGTCTTCCATCTATGACTCATGGTATGAGACTGTGAAATCAAGGTTGAGAATGTATGCATGGTTCTTTGGCTTAACAATGAAATGTCAATGTGTCAAAGCCAACTAAAGTATCATTATTCTTGAGAGATTATTGAATTCTTTGATATGATGTTTCACATATGATACAATCATGATAAGGGTATTCTTTGTCTACTGTTGTGTTCCTACTTGGAAAATGAGTTCAAGAAACTTGAAGGATGCAGGAATTAAAAATATCCCCGGATGTTGATGTTTTTCCTTTATATTAAATATTATAGACATGCTGTTGAAATTTAAAATTTACACTTCAAAAAAATGTTGAAATTCAAAATTACACTTCAATACTAAAAGACATTAAAACATTATATTTTCATTAGAAGGACTAACTAAAAAAATCACTTGTCATGTAAATTTTATGTTAACTAGTAATTTACTTTTTATATTTTGTTAAATTTATTTTAATAAATAAAAATTAAATAATAATTAAAGCAAAAAAATGCATGTTTACTAGCTTTATATTTTCTATATCAAAAAAATTTGCATTTCATTCACAAAAATTATGCAAAAAATCACTAGGAAAAAGGATAAATCTTTAGTAAATAAGAAATTACCTTACTCTTTCTATTTTCAAAAGAGTGATATTCTCTTTTAGCTTTTGCTTGCTTGTAAATCATGTTTGGAATTTGGTAATTTATCCTCAATACCCTTATTTACTTTATTAACTGGTCATTTAAATATTAATTGTTTTTTAAAATGTTTTATTACCAAATGCACAACATTATGCATGAGTGAAAATTTGTACAAAAAACAAGTGAATTCAAGTCCTAGCGAGTTTTTTTGCTCAAAATATTATCAATGTAAATGTATTGTCCAAGATATTGTTTGATAAAAATATTACCTATACCACGCGTTGCAATTCCTTCAGTCTCGTAAGGAAATTCCTTTGGCGAAAGTGAAACATGTAGAATGTACCACATTTTACATATCCTTTGGGTCTGCTGTGGGATGAGGTAGTTTCAGCGAATAATGAAAAATGGTCATGGTATTGGTCGTAGAATAAATGAAAAGTGAAACCGTAATATATATATATATATATCTATACACACACACACACACACACACACACACACACACACACACACACACACACACACACACACACACACACACACACATATATATATATATACATACATACACATATACTATAGATACATACACAGAGATACATACATATACATACACATATATAGATACATCATATACACACACAGATATATATATACACTATATATGTATATATGTATATATGTATATATATATATATATAGAGATATACATACTCGATGGAGATGTATGTATATAGTGTATATCTATATATATACATATACATATATTTAATATATCTATATATATACATATATATATATATGTATATATATATATATAGATATATATATATACATATATATATATCTATATATATATAATATATATATATATATATATATATATATATATACATACATGTATATACATGTATACATGTACACACACACACACATGTATATACATATATACATGTATATATATATATATATACATATATACACATGTACACATGTATATGTATATACATGTATACATATATATGTATATATATACATACATACATATATATGTATATATACATATATATATATATATATATATACATATATATGTATACATGTATATACATATATACATATACATGTATATATATGTATATATGTATATATTGTAAAAGAGAGAACATTAGAAAAAAGACTCAAATAAGATACACTGATAAAGTAAGGAATATATAGAGCAACAACTCGTGCAGATGTATGAAGTGATTTTAAATTATATATATATTACGTAGAATCTAGATGTATCTAAGATAAGAATACTATTTATGATTCTCTGCAAGCGGAGGACTATTCTAGATGACATAAAAATCATAGTGGTTATGAGGATGAGGATGTTCACACTTTGTAATAACTTACAAAGGCAGAATCATAGATAAAGCAATGCGACATGATGTAAAATAGGTCACAAATAGACTGGGGACTCACCCACAGTAAGTGCTTCTAGGATATAAATTGCAACACATTAGCCAAACACTGAAAACCCCTGGATTTATTTGAAATTTTGTAAGAAAATTACAATATGTCGATTCGTTAAATCCCTTTCTACTACTGTGCAATACGCAAATTGGAAAATCATGGGAGAACATCACCTCTGTGTATATATTGGGAAAATTTTGGGCATATTTTCTTGGCCAAATAAGGTTCTGTAGATTTCTTGGTGAAAAATTAATGTTTTCAAATCACGACACATCGATTTCTTCACGAAACATTAATGTTTTCAAATCCCGACGTGTTGATTTCTTGGCGAAAGATTAATGTTTTCAAATCCCCGTGCATCAATTTCTTGGCGAAACATTAATGTTTTCAAATCCTTGTGTGTCGATTTCTTGGCGATACATTATTTTTTTCAAATCCTGGCACAACGATCACACGATGATTTAATATAAAAATATACATTAGGATTGGAAATTCCTTTGCGATTCAAATGGGATAGATTACTGTTTATGGGATTTTTGGTAAAAACCTGGGAATTGCCGTTGTCATAATATTCGCCAAATCAAATTCCTGGAATTATACTATTTTTCAAACTACGAATATTTGCCACTAAATTTTTTCCTGGTTTTGATCATACCGATTTTTCCTACATTCATAAGCTTAATGCCCATATTTCTTGTAATAGTGACACTGCACATGCGACTTATCCTATCTCTGACCTAAAAAATGATTATGATTGTTGTTTTAACTATGTCCTCTTCCACTTGAGTTCTATGGACCGATGCTTCGTCCTCTAGATGAAATTCTTCCTCTACCTCTATGGCTGAAATTTCCTCTTCCTCTTCCACTATTTCCTGATGCATGTGATGAAAAATCTTGATCTAAAATTGCATGTGATCTATTCAAACTCTGTTCATGATTTATTAGTGATGCATGCAACTCATCAATTGAAAACTGACTTAGATCCTTAGTTTCTTCAATAACAACCACTAAAGGATCAAATTTTATAGGAAAACTTCTAAGCAACTGTTGTATATATCTTCCCCAGGTAGATATAGACAAGCAGAAGATTCTAGAGATCAAAGAAGCTCAAATCACTGACATTTAGCGCCCTTGGTGCACAGAAGTGGCGCACAGAAATGAGTGTCGACAATGTAATGTATGCGCCCTTGGTGCATAGAAGTGGCGCACAAAAATGAGTGTCGAAAATGTAATGTATGCACCCTTGGTGCACAGAAGTGGCGCACAGAAATGAGTGTCGACAATGAAATGTATGCGCCCTTGGCGCACAGAAGTGGCGCACAGAAATGAGTGTCGACAATGAAATGTATGCGCCCTTGGTGCATAGAAGTGGCGCACAGAAATGAGTGTCGACAATGAAATGTATGCGCCCTTGGTGCATAGAAGTGGCGCACAGAAATGAGTGTCGACAATGAAATGGTGTGCCCAAGGCGCACAGAAGTGGCGCACAGAAATGAGTGTTGACAATGAAATGGTGCGCCCAAGGTGCACAGAAGTGGCGCACGACACGGAGTGTCGACAGGGTAAAGGATACGCCCTTGGTGCATAGAAGAGGATGTCGACACACACATGGATGCACCTATGGCGCACCTTCAGGAGGCGCAACATTTTGAGCACTGACAGGAAGCAGACCCTGACGCAGATATTCAGATGGCCATAAATTTTGATTGGGAGCTCGGATTCATGCAAGGTTGGAATTTTTGGAAAGCTTACGAGGTCCTCTATCCAACTACGACCAGATATCTTTAATTGGGTGAGAAAAAATTCTTAAGAATTCAAAATACAGTTCGCCACTTTTGGGTTCGCTGGGGTTCTCACCTACCATCATAATGAGATGAGTTAAGTGCATTCTGGAGGTGGTTGGGGTAGATTTCGAATTCCTCTCTCTTTTCTCTCTCATTCTTCCTATAAATTGTAAGGAGGGGCTTCTTTCTAAGGGTTGGACATTCTTGTTTTGCCCCTCCCTTCTTCTCTTTGGCAGGTGAATCTGTGGAGTTCAAACCTCCTATCTAAAACTGTAATGCAACCTTGCCTCTTGGCATTTTGCAGTGTGCTGTATCAATCTTTGGAGAAAATTAATGCATGTATGTGGATGATTCTCAACCCTCTCTGTATTCATTTGCATCCCCTTGATCTATTCACTGTGAATCTGGCTATCTGTGTATGATCTTGCATTGCATTTTAATGGTCTATGTTTATTGGCAAGACAGGTGTTCTTCATTCCTCGGTGCATCACCTCCTTAGCTTAGGTTTATTTTTATGCATTTTTCTCTCCCTGTCTCCTTGGTAGTTAGATTTAGGTTTTTTGGGTAAACCTCTGCATTTTATTGGTGCATCTGAACAGAGGAATAGGAGCTGGCCTTCATCCGGAGAGCTTTTCCATTTTCGCAAGGTCCCACACTTGGGAAAAGCTCCATGTTATGCAATCATACTTAGAGTCTCAACCCATCGCGTTGCAGAGTCCCAGGGGTGCTGTGATTTCACATCAACAGTTTTTGGCACGCCCGGTGGGACCAAGAGGTCATTCCATAGTTTCGAAGGAACTTTCAAGAAATTCGGACTTAAAAAATTGCAGGTTTTACAGTTCAGTTTTTTCAACCTTCCAGGCTAAACTTTAAAATCGATTTTTTAAGGACTTAACTTGCTCGAAACAAGTCAAAATTTCACCAGTTGATAGATCGGGGGATAATCTTCAAAATGGTATTCTTAGATTTTTGAGATTTTGACTTTCAAAATTTCATGGTTTTTTGATTTTCGGATTTCAGGTTTTCGGAAGTCTGGCATTTTTGGGTTTTCAGGACTGTCATTCCAGAATCAAGTTCCAAACTCTAAAATATCAAAAATACAGGTCTTTCAATTTTCCATTTTTAAATATTGTCAGGTTTGGTGTGTAACTTGGCAGGATCTAGCCTTTTGAGGCTCACTTTCTAACACATCTGGCGACTCCAAAGGGGTAGAATTCAGCGGTGTAGCAGCAAAAGTTGCCCAGGCATATGAGAAGAATTCGAACCAGGTCTAATATTCGAGAAGAGGGGCTATTTGTCCACTTGCAACTTTCACCAGGTAGAGGAAGGAGAGGAAGAAGACCACAAAGATCACCATCTCCACCTAATAGGACTTTGTCTACACCTCCACCTAGTAGGCCTTTTCTCGCATCGACCAGGGTTCTTAGGCCAATCATAATGGCACATCTACCACCGAATCCCTTTGTCAATTTCATGGGCAGTAGTCCACTTGCCCTAAATGCTCAGAATCAAATTCCAGTTGCAGCACTAAAGAATATACCCTATTTTACAGGAGAAAATCATACTACTCCCATTGATCACATCCAGGATATTTCTAATGCATGTGCAATCCACGAAATAAATGAAATGGATGTTGCAGTCAAGCTGTTGGCTTCATCTTTCAAAGGCAAGGCCTTACAATGGTTTAGGATCCTTACAGTAGGCTCTATTATGAATTGGAACCAACTTTGTTCTGCTCTTTGCAGCCAATTCGGGGAGAGGGCGGACAATTTATCTTTATTGGAACAACTGACAACAATCAAAAGGGCTCCTAACGAACAAATGGCAGATTTCAACTTCAGATTCCAATGGACATGGGACAGGATCCCAATAGCTGTTAGACCAACTGCCAAAGGAGCATTCCTTTATTTCTTAAAGGCTATAAATTCAGACATAGCCATGATGATCCAATCAATGGGAGGGAAAACGCTGCCAGGGTCCAATGACACAGCGATCAGAGCAGAGAACTATTTGATCCAAGCTGGTAAGCTTGCACCAAGGCCACCAATGCCTCTCTATCCGGATATGGGAAATCCTATAACCAGCCAAGCACCAGAGTTGAATCCCATTCCAACTCCTAGAAATCAAAGCAATAATGAGGCGTCAACTTCTTCAAATACTTCAAAGGAATTGCAGGAGGTCATGAAACAATTGCAGAACCTTGGAAATGAGCTTGTGACTATCAAAAGACAACAAGCTCAAAGTGCTAGACCTTATCAGCCTCAAGCATAGTACTAAGCTAGGCCCCCATACCAACAAAATAGACCACCACCTCAGGATGCAAATCAAAACCAAAACCAAGGACAACCTCAAGTTGCCAAGCCGTTTTGACCGTATGATCCAAATGCAACGATGTCCTCAAGAGCTTTGGCCTCGACACAAAATAACATGGCACAGGAGTACGACTGGTGTTACCCTTGCAATCTACCTCACAATCAGTTAGCATGTTTCAATGGTGCACTGAATCAAGCCTTGATGGTGCAAACCATTGGTGTTGCTCAAGAACCAAGCCAGGAGGAGAATCAACAGCAACAAACGCAATAAGAAGGACCTCCAATAGAAACCACATTGGCAAATTAGCAAACGGAAGACTTTTATGGAGTTAACCAACAGCCTTTTCAAGGCGTGGCTGCTAACACACGATCAAAGAAGAGAAATATAGGAGAGGGACAATCATGTAATCCAGTTGTTTCTCAACCCACTCTTACACAACAAGGGGTCAGTAGACCAAACACAGCTCCAAATGTGCAAAATCAACCCAAAGTATCTGTTGTAGCAACACACGCACATGCTCAAGCTCCAGAAAATTTTTGCACCAAGTAAGGGACATCAAAAGGACAATTCATCCCCTTTCAACATCATTGATCAAATGAAGAAGACGAACGTGAATATATCAATGTGGGAATCTTTATC
The DNA here is from genome assembly GCA_019776745.2 of Taxus chinensis. Taxonomy (NCBI): domain Eukaryota; kingdom Viridiplantae; phylum Streptophyta; class Pinopsida; order Cupressales; family Taxaceae; genus Taxus; species Taxus chinensis. The sequence goes on from CM034147.1 coordinate 13,043,191, forward strand.
CATCCCAGGACAAAGAGATCTTCTACAAGCTGCCATGAAGAATTGGTCAACTTCGAACCAGCAGGCCCATATGTAAGAGAAGGTCCTCACGAATGATGCTCAGCCTGAAGGGAATCATGGAGGACAACAAGGTAAACTTTTGAAACCCCCTCCATTCTATATTTCATTAATCATCGGGGATAAATTAGTACACAATTGCATGATTGATTTTGGGGCAAGTAGTTTAGTGATGCCGAAGCAAATAGCGGATCAGCTGGGTTTGAAATATGAGCCAGTGCTGAAAGGAGTAGTACAACTAGATGGAACGGCAGTAGGAACTGTTGGAGTCATCAAGGGGTTAATCATAACTCTAAATTCCTGTCCTAATGTTACAGTTTTGCAAGATGTGTCTGTGATTGACCTTCCGCCACTCTTTGCGTTGTGTCTATCAAGAGACTTCACTAAAAAAATCGGTGGATATTTATCCGCAGATTGGTCGCACATGATTTTTAGGACAAGGTATGGAACCAAAGCAACAATCAGGTCAGAACCAATTGCCCATTTCCATATTGAGCCTCATGTACCAAATCCTATCAATGCAAATTGCTTGGTTTTTGATCAGGAGGAGTGTTCAAGTGATCTAGAAATAGGTACTAAGGTTGAGGGAATTCCTAATTTAACTTTGGATGAATGGGCAAACAAGAGTCATGAATTTGACCCATACAAGGAAATTGAAGAATCTGAATTGGGCATGTATTGTATACACGAAGAAAATTCACCCATTCCCGACATCATTCAGCCTGAACAAAAGGATGAAAACAAAGTTTGGAAATTATTTTTTGATGGTTCGAGAAGCAAACAAGGTGCTGGAGGTGGTGCAATGTTGATTTCACCACAAGACATCAAATATTTTTCAGCTTTTTGTTTCCAGTTTTCCTGTTCAAACAACACGGCTGAATACGAAGCATTGATTCATGGAATTCATTGGGCCAGGAAAAGGGGCATAAATAACTTGCAGGTGTTCAGAGATAGCAAGCTAATCATCAACCAAGTTAGGGGACAACATGCCATAAAGAATGACCTGCTAAAGAGCTACAAAAATAGGGTATGGGACCTCATTGAGGATTTCGAAGCTTTCAGCATTGTGTCCATACCCAGGAAGAAAAATGAAGCCGTGGATAGGCTCGCAGCAGTTGGAGCAACGTTTGATGTGGTTGACAACATCAGAAGGGGAAAAACACAGCCACATATCCATGTGATTGTGAGGACAGCAATTCCAGATAATAACACAAGCTGGCAGGTGTTTGAGAACGATCAACAGATCGTCAATTTCTTACAAGAAGAGGCTAAATTCTCAGCTAGGAATCAGGACAGATTAGAGCAGCAGTACAGGGATCAAGTAGAGCAGTTTCAGACAAACAATATTCCTAAGGGTTTAGTAACATTGGAGTATATCTTCAACCCTAACGACTAGTTTCGTAAGGAAAAGGAAAACATACAGGTCAAGAGAGAAGATTCAGAGCCAATTCCGGTTGGGGAAGGAAAAACACTTCAAATTGGTAAAGTGGCCACTGAGCAGGAGAAATCAGATTTCATACAGCTTTGCCAAGAATTTCCATATGTCTTCGCTTGGAGCTATGAAGACTTGAGAGGATTCGATCCAAATTTGGCACAACATACCATAGAATTGGATCCAGATGCTAAGCCCGTCAAGCAGAAACAAAGACCAGTCCAACCCTCACATTGAGCCTCTAATGAAGAAAGAACTAAATAAGCTAATACAGGCAAGCATTATATTCTCGATCAAGCACTCAAGTTGGGTTGCAAACTTGGTTCCGGTTAGGAAGAAGAGTGGAAAAATCAGGTTGTGCATGGATTTCTGAGACCTAAATAGGGCATCTCTCAAAGATAATTACCCACTTCCTTCAATGGAACAAATACTGCAAGTAGTATCCGGTTCAGAGAGATTCTCTCTCCTAGATGGCTACTCAGGATACAATCAGGTGATGGTGAAAGAAGATGACCAATTCAAGACAGCTTTCACCACCAAATGGGGGACATATGCCTACAAGAAGATGCCATTTGGGCTATCAAATGCTGGGGCCACTTTCCAAAGGGCAATGGATATGGAATTTAAGGGGTTGATCAACAAAATAGTTTTGATATATCTTGACGACATCACTGTATTCTCAAAAAATGCAGCGGATCACCTCTGTCATTTGAGGCAAGTATTTCAGAGGTGTAGAAGATTTGGGGTATCATTGAATCCCAAAAAATGCATATTTTTGGCTCACGAGGGAAAACTTCTAGGCCATATTGTTTCAAAGGAGGGATTGACGATCGACCCAGAAAGAGTTGAAGCAATTCGAGCATTGCCATTGCCAAGTCACAAGAAGGCTCTTCAAAGCTTGTTGGGAAGGATCAATTTTGTCCACAGATTTGTTCCAAATTTTACTACTCTTGTGAAGCCAATAACGCTGATGTTAAAGAAGAGCATGGCATTTAAGTGCACATCTGAAGGCAAGGCAAGTTTTGAGGCAATAAAAGAAGCTATATCCCAAGCTCCGACTCTCATCAATCCAGATTTCTCCAATGACTTCGTGTTATATGCCTTTGGTGGTGGGGAAACGATTTCTGAAATCCTGGTACAACAAAACAAGGGACGATTAGAACAACCAATCACTTTCTTCAGTCAAGGCTTGGAGGAATACGAAACTAGGTACTCTTTCATTGAAAAGCATGTCCTTGTAGTAATCAGGAGCTAAAATAAATTCAAGCACCTAGTCTCAAACAACAAGATCCAATTATTGGTCTCTCATGCGGGAGTCAGGGAATTCCTTCTAAACAAGGATCTGAATGAGAAACGTGCAGGATGGATAACTCATGTCATGGAATATGACATTGAGATCAAGGTCACCAAACTAGTACATGGGAAGGGACTATGTGAGCAGCTAGCCTTGAGTCAACAAGTTGAAGCAGGTGATGAAAAAGAGGCTGTCTTGGTACTACAGGATAACCAAGAACAAGAAAATGATGATGTGCCCACTCCCTATTGGACTCAGAATGTGATACACTTCCTATAGACAGGCCTATGCCCTCCAGAAATGAGAAAAGCAAAGAGGAGATACTTCATATTACAAGCCATTCCATATGTGCTTGTTGGTGGTGTTTTGTTTAAGAAAGATGTCAATGGCGTTCTATTGAGGTGCACTGGGACAGGTCAAATTGAGAGGGTGTTACGATATTTTCACGATGGAGATTCTGGAGGCCATTTTGATCCCCGAGTAATAGCTCTCAAGATAATGAAGGTAGGGTATTATTGGCCCACAGTGTTCAGTGACTGTTATACATGGATAAGAAAGTGCAAGAAATGTGCACTCTTTACAGGCAAAGAAAGACTACCAGCACTTCCATTGCACCCAATTCTGGTTGACCAACCATTTATGCAATGGGGATTGGACTTCATCGGGGTCATCAATCCAAACTCAAGCCAAGGCCATAAGTGGATTCTCACAGCAACAGACTATTTCACAAAGTGGACCGAAGCAGTAGCGCTCAAAGAAGCAAATGAGTCTAACATACTAGACTTCTATGAAGGAATAGTGACCAGGTTTGGTGTGGCAGCCACTATCATATCAGACAACGCATTGGCATTTATAGGTTCCAAGATTACAAAATGGGTTGTCAAGAATGGAATCTATTTGAGCACCTCTTCAAATTATTACCCGTAGGGTAACGGACAGGTAGAGTCCATGAACAAAAATTTGTTAAGAATCATCAAAAGGACTTTGGATGAAAACCAAAGGACATGGCATACCAAGCTAAAATCAGCATTATGGGCTGCCAGAATAACACCAAAGAGGTCTATAGGTAATTCCCCTTACAAGTTGGTCTATGGAAGAGAGGCAGTATTGCCTATATCATTAGAACTGCCTACATTGGAGTTCATGAAGTAGTTGGAGTTGGCTGAGTTTGAACCAATGGAGGCTAGGTATGCAGAGTTGATGGAATTGGAATAAATTAGAGAACATGCAGTTCAAACAATTGAGAAAGATCAGGCCTTGATGAAAAGATGGTTTGATAAGAAAGCAAGAGCAAGGACCTTCCAGGAAGGAGACCTAGTTCTGAAATGGGATGCAGATCGGGCAAAGCCTGGAAGGCATTCCAAGATTGATGCCATTTGGAGTAGCCCCTACATGGTCACAGGATGTAAGAATAGTAATGCCTTCCAATTTCCTACTTTGGATGGAGGAGAACTCCCGATTACGGTTAACGGAATCTATCTTAAACATTGCTACTAAAAGGAAAAGGTTCACCCTTGTAAATATTAGCCTATATTTAAATTCCTCTAAGTGTGTATGCACATTGTCTTGTGGTAGTTAGGTTTCCGTTTCCCTAAGTGCTCCGGCACAGGTTTTGTTGCTCTCAGGTTGATTTTCTACAGTTCAGAGTGCTCTCGGAGAAGAGGTCGCGATATCAGGATCAGGATACAGATACCAAGTTGCTTTCAGGTTATTGCCTATGACTCCATGCCCAATGGATTGCTAAAAGGCCACTGATCTTCTACCTAGCTGGTAGGTGATCCCATTAAGTCGCCAAATTGTTGTGTGTATCTTTCCCCCAGGTAGATATAGACAAGAAGAAGAATGGAGAAATCAAAGAAGCTCAAATCCCTGACATTTAGCGCCCAAGGCGCATAGAAGTGGTGCACAGACAATGAGTGTCGACAGAGGAAATGGTGCGCCAAGGCGCACAGAAGTGGCGCACGACAATGAGTGTCGACAGAGGAAATGGTGTGCCCAAGGCACACAGAAGTGGCGCACAGACAATGAGTGTCGACAGAGGAAATGTATGCGCCCAAGGTGCATAGAAGTGGCGCACAGACAATGAGTGTTGACAGAGGAAATGTATGCACCCAAGGCGCACAGAAGTGGCGCACGACAATGAGTGTTGACAGAGGAAATGTATGCACCCAAGGCACACAGAAGTGGTGCACAGATAATGAGTTTCGATAGAGGAAATGGTGCGCCCAAGGCGCACAGAAGTGGCACACAGACAATGAGTGTCGACAGAGGAAATGGTGCGCCCAAGGCGCACAGAAGTGGCGCACGACAATGAGTGTCGACAGAGGAAATGGTGCGCCCAAGGCGCACAGAAGTGGCGCACGACACGGAGTGTCGACAGGGTAAAGGATGCACCCTTGGTGCACAGAAGAGGATGTCGACACACACATGGATGTGCCTATGGCGCACCTTTAGGAGGCATAACATTTTGAGTGCTGACAGGAAGCAGACCCTGGCACAGATATTCAAATGGCCATAACTTTTGACTGGGAGTTCAGATTCATGCAAGGTTGGACTTTTTGGAAAGCTTACGAGGTCCTCTATCCAACTATGACTGGATATATTTAATTGGGTGAGAACAAATTCTTAAAAATTCAAAATATAGTTCGCCACTTTTGGGTTCGCTGGGGTTCTCACCTACCATCATAATGAGATGAGTTAAGTGCATTCTGGAGGTGGTTGGGGCAGATTTCGAATTCTTCTCTCTTTTCTCTCTCATTCTTCCTATAAATTGTAAGGAGGGGCTTCTTTCTAAGGGTTGGACATTCTTGTTTTGCCCCTCCCTTCTTCTCTTTGACAGGTGAATCTGTGGAGTTGAAACCTCCTATCTAAAACTGTAATGCAACCTTGTCTCTTGGCATTTTGTGGTGTATTGTATCAATCTTTGGAGCAAATAATGCATGTCTGTGGATGATTATCAACCCTCTCTGTGTTTATTTACATCTTCCTGATCTTTCACTGCAAATCTGTTATCTGTGCATGATCTTGCATCGCATTTTAATAGTTTGTGTTTATTGGTAAGACAGTTGTTCTTCATTCCTCGGTGTATCACCTTTGTTAGTTTAGGTTTATTTTTATGCATCTTCTTACCCTGTCTCCTTGGAAAATTAGATTAGATTTTGAGTAGACCCTCTGCATTTTTTATGTGTGCATCTGAACAGAGGAATAGGAACCGGCCTTCATCCGGAGAGCTTTTCCGATTTCGCAAGGTCCCACACTTGGGAAAAGCTCCATGTTATGCAATCACACTGAGAGTCTCAACCCATCGCGTTGCAGAGTCCCAGGGGTGCTGTGATTTCGCATCAACAACAACTTTTCAATAATCCTTCTGTCTTCAATATTTTCTCCATGAGATTTGATTTGACTGACTAAAATAACTACAAAAGTAAATAATGATTCTAGGGAATTTGAATCTTTCATTGAAATATTTTCAAAATCTCTACGAAGTAATTGTAGCTTTGTGGTTTTTACTTTTACTTTACCTTGATATGAAACTTGGACAGTTTCCCACGCAATTTGTGCTTTAATGGGTGTTGCCACTTTGGGTAAGATGATTTCATGCATGGATTGATGAATGAAGAAAAGAGATTTTCCATATTTCTTTCTTAATTCCTTCAAAGTGTTTTTCTCTGCATGTGAGAGTGTGTTATATGTTGTTGCATCTACGGGATCTGTGTATCCATTCTCTACGATTTCCCACACATCTTGGGATCTAAATAGTGCCTTCATGGTTAATGAACAATACTCGTAATTTTTTCCTATAAATTATGGTGTCTACATCAGATATGGAAGCCATAACCTGTTTTCAATTAGAAACCTACTGAAAAACAATGCTCTGATACCAATTTGTAGAAATTAGGCACATAAAATAATAACTAATAGAAATAAAATAAAGAATTGCAAATAAAACAACTTATTACAAACTCAAATCAACACTTCTGTGCATATATTTCTTTTTCCTTGTCAGAGCTTCAACTCAATACAATCTCTCTGAATGTGTTATATGAAAACACTTACAATTACCTCTAATAAATATATGGATTTCATCTAACAATAAAACACTCAAATCAACTAAAAAGCACATGTTTTTTTGCAATACAAAGTTTTTGATTTATTTTCTTTATTATTTTTTCCTAAAACTCGGAACATCTATTTAAAAAATAACCATATGCATGAAAACCAACTTGCTTTAAAAAAAAGCTTTTCCAAACAATAAATTGGGGGCAAAATTAAAGTCTTTTTCTAACAATTATATACAGTGGACCTATTAAAAAATTCTTTTTTTGGTGTCACCCAATTGTCATTATATGATCATGAAATGGTGGTGGTTTGGTTGATTTATATAACAGTTTTGCCCATATTCTCTTCAAAATTAATTTCCAATGTGGGTAGTATATTCATCCATAACTAATTACTTCATAACAACTATTTTATTAAAGACTTGTTAATTTACTATTTAAAGGTAGAACTACAACTTTTTAATAGTTATATATGTTTCATATGAATATTATTTACTAAGTGAGGGGTTGTAAGGATGAGAATTGAACATATGAAAATCAAGGAAAGGATTGTAATAGTCAAGAGTTGAGAGAATTTGAGACCATAATAGTCTATGATTTAGCACTTTTCTAAGTACCTATTGACCTTTCATAAGCATATATTGATGCTTTTACTAGTCACAAGCTTGTTAAAATTTTGAAGGAAAGAGATTATACTCAATGTGCACATATGACTGAGATATGTCAATGGTACTAGAAAGTCAAACGAATAAAAATAATGAGCTAGCAAAAAGAGCATTCAAATAGAAATTTTCCAGGTTAGGTTATACGAGAAATTGTACGTGAAATGTATGATAGAAACATTGAAGGGGATGCATCAAAGGAGTTAAATTGGAGAGAGTGAAACAACAATAGAGGAAGAGTGGTGAAGAAGAAGGGGTTTGAGGGAGGAAATGTCAAAGGGTGAAGAAAGCACTATGGGGTAGTATATATGAAATTCTTCTTTATTATAAACAATATGCATTTTTGTCAATCCTTTGAAGGAAAAAGAGCATGAAGTGTGAAGTTTGTCGAGGTAATATATTTTAGAAATATCTCAAAACGTAAGGAGAGGTTAATCAATAATTTTGTTGTCAATAGTTGTATGCAATATCGGAGCTTGTGTTTTTTGAGTGGTTAGAACACACATAAATGTAAGAGAAATTTGCTTATACATCTCTTGGAACACTTTAGACATAGGGATATGTGGAATGTACTTAGCACTCCAGGGTAACCCTGAATAACCCTCCTTTAGCTAGATTATTCCCAATGTAATCACAAAAAGAAAAATCATTGTTATCGCTATCCTCTACAATTAAAGTTTCTCTCTAGCTATTAGAGTAGCGATTAGGGTATACCTTGTCAACAATCTTGATGCCATCATCTGTCAATGATGACTTGTATTAAATAGGATTCACATTATAATTATGAGTGTCATTTGAGCTTAAAGGGGCCAAAATAAAAAATGGGTAAAAATCCAATATGTTCCAAGTTTGAAACACAACCACACTTTGTGCTTATTTTAGCCCCACTTTTTCAATTTTAACCTCGAGTAATTGTAGGAAAACAAACAATTTGGGACCAATCATTAATGATTGAACCCCTCCAACGGTTGGTCATATGAGCAATAGGTAGATTTTATTTTTTTATGACATCAAGGTTTTCGATTGGATGTCATTTAATTTGTTAGATAAGATGAATATATGAATGGAAAGTTGGAAATAAAAATGTGGGAATTAATTACATGCATTTCCCACACCTATTATATGACTCCTATTGTTCCCAATCAAATAATATATGCTATTGTTAGGAATTAATAATATCTAATGCGGAATAATTCCTCAGAATCACAATAATAAGAAGTATGAATAGAATTATAGAAATAAAAAATGCACAACACGAAGACAATATTTAACGTGGTTCACCCAATGTGGGCTACATCCACCAAGAACACTTGCTCATATTTTATTACAAGCCAACATTCTTCACAATTACAATAATCAGATCTTGTTTGGAGCTGCGCTCATCAAACCCTCCCGAATTCGCACTTGAATTCACACACACTATTCACCTTCACAAAACAAACTCCTCTCAATCCTATTGTATGTCCATCTATTTATTATGTACATCAATAGGGTAGCCGAAGAGGCGGTTTTTACAAAACAATGGGTACCAAAAAACCCATGGGCCCAAAAACAGCCCATAACGGTTACCCATTAACCTATGGGTTAATAAACCACCCATGAAAATTTGCTATGGGGGGCTATCGCCCCCGAACCCCCTTGACCCGCTCACCGGCGAGCGAGACCGCCGTAAAAATATTTGAGTGCAACACATGGAAGGTGTACCAAACTCTAACATGAAAACATGCTCCATAAACATAACAACTATTTATGCTCAACACTATTGTCTAATGGGGAAAATCCAATAGGTTGCAGGTCAAAACCCAACCACGTTGCTTACTTCTTGTAGCACTTTGCAACCCCCCTTCAGTTTCATTCTAAAGTAATTGGAGGAAAACAAGTGATGTATGAACAATAATTGATAATTGAGCCCCTCAAGTGGGTGGTCATATGAGTGTTAGGTAGATTTTATCTTCCAATCGAGGTTTGCTTTTTTTATAACTTTATTTTTTTACAATGTTAGTATTTTTTATTTGATGGCATTTAATTTGTTAGATAAGATGAAGGTATGAATGAAAAGTCGAAAATAAAAAGATGGGAATTAAATACCAACATGTCCCACTACTATTCCATGGCTTAGATTGTTCCCACCTAAATAATATATGTTATTTTTCATCCACTTTATCATTTCGACCTCATTCACATTATTCAACTGAGCTCCATTTGAGGTTAAAAGGGCCAAAATAAAAAATATGGGAAAATCTAATAGGTTTGAGATTGTGTTGGAGGACCAATCATAAATAATTGAGCTCCTCCAACAACTAGTCATATGAGCAGGAAAGTTGAAAATAAAATGGTGGGAATTAAAACACTACTTATCCACTTTGTAGTCTCAATCTTACTCACATTATTCACATAAACACAATTTGAGTTTAAGGGCGCCAAAATAAAAAATGTGGAAAATTGACTAGGTTCCAAGTTTGAAACTTTGTTGCACGACCTCTCGACTCTACACAGAGCTAAGTCGGAACCGATATTGTCTCCACGATCTCAACAATAATAAAACTCTCCTCCAGGGCCTCCAAGCAACAAACTTGGCGATACACTGAATGTTAAAGAATTAGAGCTACGATCTGAGTATGCTTCTCCAGTTCTTAATCACGTCCATCAACTTCACAATCGCGTATTCAGGAATCCGCACGAGAAGGTTCATGTGTCAATTGACCTTTACAACTATCGGTGACTTAAAAATAGTTAACCCATGATTTTAAAATATTGCCTATATAATAATAGGTCTTAATTTCCTATAACAATATAGTTATTCTCTATTCTTCATGCCTATTTAAAAAATAGGTCTTTTAATAAATAATTCCTTAATTATTTTCTTAAGGTCTCCAAATATTCCCCTCTATTAACTCTGACCATTTAAGGAACCATCGCTGACCATTTTGGTTGACCCGATCTGTGTTGTTGGCGACTCGTCCTTGCGTCCACCACATGCCTTACCACCACGCTGTCCCTTCTCCTACCATGCCACATCCACTCCATTGGCACTTGAACTGCCATTAAGTTAGCTGGAATTTTTCACGGGTTTTGCATGGATTATCCCACATTTGAGGGTATAGATATTGCAAAATATTTTTTAAGGCTTTAACCACCCCACTAAACCTGGTCTTCAGACCACTAACTCTTCATGTTATCCATGTTAGACTCAGTATGATCATGAGCTAGATAACTACTTGAGATAGTCCAATTGGTAGGAGAGTAGTTGTGTGATATATGGTTGTAACTCGGTCTGAGCTCACCAATAGCTTGTGGCTAGCTCAACCTCAACTTGACAAGTTTTCAACACGAGTTATATCACTTCGGTGGTCAGGGCCCCTTTTGAAATATAAGTGGGTCCCTTAACTGACCCTAATTTTGCACCATCGAATGCCGAAGACCAGCGATGAAAACTTGATCTTTTATTTTTTCTCCTCCTCACATCTAGTGTCAAAATAACATGTGTTTGTGCATAGCCTTTATGTCAATGTATTCTGGTTGTGTCTTGTAAACATCATGTTCATGTGCGGATTGCATCTAGAGCGCACAGCATATGTTTTATGCATTCCATTAGGCACCGAAAATATCTCAACCTATAATTCCGTAAGGAACAAGTTTAGGGAGATCTTGGGAATCTTAACACCCAATGTTAACCTCTGGATCAGAGGGATTTTCCAACTTTTGCAAGCATGAAATTATCAGAGGCATTAGAGTCCATAATGTAGTTATTCAATTTATATTCATTGACCAATAAGGCTAGATAGAATGGTTTTACCTTCCTAGAAGTGGAGGATGCGGAAGTAAGAAGGTTATGGGAAGGAGTGTTATGAGGAGTGGGAGGTAGTTCTTTGGCAGTGAAATTTTTAGAGCATGGATTTGAATTACTTCCTTCCATAAATTGGACAAACCTATCAAATTTATTAGGATGAGTTCTCAAGTACTTAGACTTAGAAATATGATTTTTTTCTTTATTAACATGGTCAATGATGTCAAAAGGTGAAAAATTGGTAGGCACATCAAGAACTGTGACAACCTTGACAAGAGTAGGATTTTCATTCTTAGGATCAACAGAAGAAAAATATTATTTGACAAAGAGGAGATGAAGGATACTTACTCAAAGAGGAAGATGGAGTCTCAAATGAGATAGTCTCGGGTTTCTTCTTGGCCGACCTTGTTGAAGTGGACAACGATGATCCTCCTTTTGTTGTTTTTCATAGACTCACCATTTGAGGATTCAAATTTTTTGCTTGGGAAATGTAAGAAGAAATTTTTATCTCCATTTGTGAGTGAGTGAATAGTGCACATGAGTAACTATTCATATCAGCGATGGATTCTTCAGATTCTTCATTCAGCGAGTATTCAAAATACCTAACCGTGACACATTTATCTTCTTTAGTTTTTGATTCAACAATTTATTCTCCTTCATCTTCTCATGTTTTGTATATTACATTAACTAGTGGAGATACCAAGGCAATTTTTTGGGGTGCTCCTACAATTTGATTCTTGTTTTATATTTGATATGAGGCTTGTTGAGAAATTTCCTTCTTCAGTGCAGTCAAATCATTGACCAAATATTACAATAATGGGTCAACTCTTTCATCTTTAGAACTCTAGTCCTTATTCTTCATTGAATAGTTCTTGATCTTCCCTAATGTGACGAGGTCATCTTCACATCAGTGGAAAGTTCTTGAGTAATATCCAATGTATTTGGTTGAGCTCTCTGTAGTATGGAACCAACTCTAGGAAACTGAGCATTCATGAAGATCCTATTCTAATTATCTATAGGACAACGAGCACCGGTAGGAATCTTGTCAATTAACCCATTAAATTTTCACACAAAGTCTCTCATGGGCTCTTGTGGTTCTTTCTTCATCTAATCCAATTGAGAAAGGAGGACATGTGCATCCTCTTAAGTATTGAATCTTTCTTCAAACTTGGTTTTTATGTCATCCCAATAATTAATGGAGTGAGGTGGCAAGTAGTAAAACCATTTCGCAATGGCATCTTGTAATGAATCCATGAATAGTCGATTGAAAACATATACATGTCCCACTCAAGAATGCCACAAGCTGTGATAAAAAATGTATTATGATAATCCAGACATTTCTTTCCATCTCCATATAATTTGGGAAAGTATTTTCTAGATCCTTTTGGTAATTCATGAAGTGGAGGAGCCAACGCTAGTGGACCAGTGTTATGTCCCCATGGAATAGGTGCAACCATTCTGTAAGTGTTTCTACAACTTATTCTCTATTGTGATCTTCAAGTGGATTTTTCAGGAACTTGTCTTGGTACATGGATAGTAGGAAGTCTGAAATCATCTTGTTGTATTTATTCAAATGTGGGATCAACAACGCCACTTTCTCGATCAAATTGAGTCTATATTTTTTCTTCCATCTTGTAAAAGAGTTTCTAACATGTAAATGGAAATTTGCAGCATGGAAATGATAGTTTTATAGAAGAAATCAACAATGAATTTTCAGCAATGAGTTTCCATATTTCTGAATTTATATTTTGTGATTTTTTACGATTTTCAAATATCTAATTTTTTGGATTATCATATATCATTATAGGGTGCACAAGGGAAGATATTCCCTATTAGAGTCACAAAAAAATATTGGTGAACTAATTTTTTGTAGTGTAGATTATTGGTTTTCACTAACAGTCATGGGGCTAAGCCCCTCCTTCTTGGGTATGGGTAGGCTCCCATTATTGAATGTAAACTAGCTATAACTATAGGGTGGATGGTAGGTTGAGGATCACACAAGAATACTCCACTAAAACTATGGGAAAGTTCTTGTATAGTGTACAATGGAGGAATTTTCTTGGGAAAGAGGTAAAGGGGAGTAGATAAATAAGGAGAGGGGGTTAATGTTGTGAGTAGATTTACAAAATTCACATACATTATCCATATTAGGTCCACATTAAATTAGATGAGTTTAACCATGTAATCAACAATAAGAATAATAGATCAAAGACACAAAGTTCTATAGATCCAATAATCAAGGAAAAAAAATTCCTTCTTAGTTGTAAAAGATTAAAATGCTTGCAAAGTTACAAAGTATAGAGAATGCAAGAACATAGACAAGGAGATAGAAGAAATGTACCTTTTATTGCTTGCAGTAGTGAAGAAATCCAAAAACTTATAGCAATAAAAAAATTGCCAACACTTTGGAATGGAGAATCCATTTTGATTTATATCTTACAAATGTATCTACCTCTCCCCCCATGTGACTTTTCATCTCACCACCACTTTGTGACTCTTCACATTACTTAAGAATGAAACTAAGTCCTTTTATTATTTTTAAAAAGGGATTTTTACAATGCAACATTAAGTCACTTAAGTGAATAAGACAAAAGAGTGAAAAAGTACATTCAAATGAAGAAAGGGAATGTTAGAGAGAGAGGGAGGGGAAGAGAAAAGAAGAGAGAGAAGTGAAAATCCAGAGATGGAGGGGCCTCTTGTTGATGAAGAACATTTTTCTGATGTACCATGAATGAAGTTACTTTCCCTTAACCACTTGTTGAATAAGGACATTGGTATTGTAAAATATTTCTTCTATGAGACATAAACACCTTTCATGGTATCGAATAAGGGTTCAAAAAAATTGTTATGAGAACGACACCAAGATGGGAACATGATGTTCTTCTTTGGTCACAAGGTAGGAGTTAGGACATGGAGATCACTACCTTACTCCTCTCAGACTTGAAATCCACCTCTATGATGAAGATGTCTCCTTTTTTAATGCAATCAACTTCAAGATGCCAAGCATGTTCCTACTTGTCTGTTACTCATTGAAAAAGGACCTCTCCTCTAGATAGAAGGATTGCTACCTGAATGTAATTCTTGTCCTCTGACCACCCATTGAACTAAAACATGATAATTGCAAGTTATTCCTCATGTGAGATGTGGTTACACTCCAAGACATTGAATGAGTATTCAAAAACACTACTAAATGAGTTTCACCATGTGAACATGAGATGGTTTCCTGATCATGGAAACATGATGATCCTTTTGAACACAAGGTCGGAGGTAAAACATGGATATAATCACATTTCTCCTTGTGACCCCATTAAAATTCATAATTCACCTTAGTGAAAAAAATATCCCCTTCTTGGATGGAATCAACCTCAGGAGATTCAAGTACCTCCTTGTTCACCTGTTCCTTGTTGAAAATGTCTTCTTCTACAAAACGAGGAAGGATGAAACTCCACATTCACCATCATACTTATCAAACACACTACCATGCCAGATTATGAGGATATGATTAAGAATTTTGGATCACCTTTAAAAACCTTATTTGATATCATTTTACTTTCATGGTCCACATCACTTGAATATGATGAACCAGTTCTATGACTGACAGGATGGATTGAAACATATAGTCTTGGAATTCACATTGAGACTATGTTTTTGAGAGTCTGTGAGGTTTCCTTTCTTATTCGAACCATAAGACAATTATTGGCCTTAAAATTATCACAAAAATAATTGAGAAAGAAGAAAAGTGAGTTGATACAAGTGATGTTTTTTGGAATTTGGTAAATGGTGAGGGTGTTGAAAGGACCCACATCCTATTACAATGAGCCCATATGGCTAGATATAAAAAGATATTAAAAAATTATAGCTAAACAAAATTCACAAAAAACCAACATTCCAAAAAGAACAAAAAAGGTCCAAACAAAGGGCTACATATCGATCATATTTTTGAGAATATTAACAACTTCCATAGCAACATTATCAACAAACTTTTCAACAAGATTTTATGCAACAATGATCAATTCAATGCACCCATTGTGAAGACTAGCCTAGGTGCCATCAATATACTCCTTCCAATTGTTGATACAAGCGATTTGAGCCCAATTGCAAGACTTACAATTTTTAGCATGTATTGATAGGGATGTCCTTTTTTAGTAAGTTATCCCGATTTTCACTTTTTGATGTTTTTTTCTTGTTTAGAGTGAACAAATGTTGAGAATTCATTGTTTTTGGAAACTTGCTATATCTGGACACATGAAGCCTTACACACTTGATATTTTTATATGGAGGTCTTATGGCTATCAGATTGAAATGAGACTTGTTTCAAAAGTTTAAGTTTTTCTTCAAGACTTTTACTCTAGTTTTTAGGGTTTTCTTTCGCCACAACTCCGTAGAACTGAAAAATAAACTTACTGAGCTGAAAATTTCAAATGGATGATGAAAATTACACATGAAATCAATTTCAATGCTCTTATAATCAGTTTGAAGGAGTTTCTGGGAGGAGTGCACTGGTAAATTTTGGTGGAAATTGAGTGCACCATTTTGGAGATATGAGCAAAAAATAATTTGAAAGCTTGATGTTATAGAAAAAATACAACAACATACCTATGAAAAAATGAAGGTTTTAGATGGAAGAACATAACATTTTGAATGTTTAAAAATGACCAAGTGTTTTCTAGGTGAGAGTTAGTCATATCACTTGCAAATTTTAACCCACCACTAGACCGGGTAGCTTAACCAAGGTTGGAAGATGGTTGACATGGAGTTTCACAGGTGTAATAATTGTAAAGGGGACATAAGGGACATATAAGTGTGATTTATAGTACATGGTGACAAGGGACAAATTTTGGTTCCTTGTGGATAAGATTCAGGGAGCTGGAAATGGTCACTGAGAGCTAAAATTGGATTTTATATGTAACCAAGGCTTAATCGTTGGATGGGGGGTCACACTTTTATCTCCTTTGTCACATCTGCACCTGGTAAAATTTAATGGGATAGAAATGGTGATAATATTCACCATTTGGGGTCTCATCATGAAGAGGGGGCATGTAGTTAAGTCACTTGCAAGTTTAGGTTGTTTCTAGGTGCAGAAGTAGTGAGGGTGAGTTATGAGAAGTTTTCCAAGATGAGGGGTCACAATTTTATGTCCCATTTTCCAATTTACACCTTGGAGGTAATCCGCAGGGACATCAAGGGTGAAAAAGTGTAACCAAGGGGTTTGTCTATCATGAAAATGGGACTTGACAACTTAACTCTTCCACACACTCCTCCTAACACCTTAAGTCATGTTTTAGTGACAAGACTTATTGAAATGATGGGGGTAAAACTTTAGTGTCCCCATTATACCATTTGTATTCTAAGGAAAATCCTAGGGGACACCAAGGGTGAAAAAGTGTGACCAATCCATTTTGAAGTGTTGACATCACTCGTCGAGTGCATTTGAGAACACCCAAAATGTTTTTTCAGCTCTAAGAGCATGGAAGAGTGTTTTGGGGTCAAACATTATATGATTTGGACTCTAGATAACCTATAGAGATCATCCTAGAAATAATTTGGAGATAATTCTATCTTCTATCTGAATTTCAGGTCATGTTTCATTCTTAACTCTAAGAAACAACTACAATGTCTTGGATTGTCACAAAATATTTTTAGGTCTTAAAACAAAATTAAATTTTCCATAATGTAGAGGGTTCCACGATATATTTTTTGATTATTTTTTCCTCCCAAAGCATTCTAGAACTCCCATAATAATTTTGGCAAGTTATCTTTCTTTGTTGGATCCTTCGTTCCATGTGCCCAAAATTATCCGATCTTGATCAAGTTATTCCTGATTTCAATATCTTCCCAAATATTTTCATAAAATGCCTTATAAAACCTCATTACTCTCCCACAAATCATAGATGGTTTTGATGCTCCCTATTGGATTTTGGAGGGTGCTCACCACTTGTAAAATTTCCTTTGTTGGCCTTCGAAGGTATTTGTTTCTCCTTGAAACTCAGTGACTTGTTCAATCACCTTAGGCATACATCCATACACATTAAAAAAACTTGAAAACATTGTTAGCACATTCCTATGAGCCATAATGAGGGTGAAATTGAGAACATACTGGCTAGAGGAAGGGTTCATAGTGAACGGGATGGGAAATTTTCAAGTGGGGGCTTAGTTGTCATGGCCAATTTTTTTTTAATTTTGCATGATAGATATTTAACATGACAATAGTAGGATAGACCACAGAATTTTAAAGATGTCATTATTATGCTTATTTACCCTATATTTTCCTCATTTCTTCCCTTTGTCCGCATGTTACCCCCACTATGTCTAATTATTCCTACCTACTCCTTCATATTCCACATTATTATCCTTGATTTTAGTCACCCTGGACCTTTTTCATTCACCTTCATCTATTTCTTGGCCTCCATTCACCATTTTTCTCATAGTTTGACTATAGGGTTTCCCCCAAGGCTGATACTATCAACCATGGGCGATGGTGTCTATTTTAGTTTTTCCATAGCTAATGTTATTTCCCATGGGCAATGATGTCGGGTTTATATACCACAATTCGTTTTTTGCTATTTTCACTGCATATTAATACAAATACTTTGCAATCAATTTTTTATACTCGTGTTTATTCTTTTTCACACTATTTTGCACTTATTGGTTGAATTTTGAGTCTTATAGCTTACCTATTTTGCTTTTGTGTCACCATAATGAATATATTCTTGTTGAGATATCCCCTTCTCTACTCATAGTGATACTCTCTCATTGTTTTTGTCTCTATGGAGGATTATGCATCAATGGTCACAAACATGTTATATATAAGTATGTCTAACCCTATTTTGTCTCTTATTTTTTATATGCATGTTGTATGTTAGTCATTAATTGATATACATTAAAGTAGGATACCTATTTTATCATAGCTGTAGGCCTTAGAAACCAATAGTTCTCCCAGGAATTAGGGTCACTATTCTCTATATTTACGACACTAGAAGTCCTTGAGCACCTTTGTATTTCCATAGTATGGATGGTATTATATTGGATCCCTATATTTGAGATCCTCCCTTTTACTCATCATACAACAATGTCCTAGATGATTTTTTCCTCTCTCTCTAAAAAACCATTTCATTGTTGATTGTACCTAGTTGTAAATTTTTTTAATTCCGAAACACTTACAAAAAGTTAGAAAATGATTTGGAGGCATATTCTACCCCTTTGTTTGTTCTGATGATCGTAATGAAGAGTCCAATTTTTTATCCAAGGCTTTAAACTACTTGAAATTCTCAAAAGGTTTTTCATCATGCTTCAAGAAGTAGACCTAAGTATTTATGATGTAGTCATCTATGTAGGTCACGAAGTATTCACTTTTGCTAGAGTGGGGGTATGCATTAGACTAAATCAATCTAAATACACTAACTCCAATGTTTTATTTCCCATAGAATTATTTAATTAAAAGGTTTATGTATTTTGTTTTCGTAAAATGTAGGCCTCACATTTTTTGTCATGCTCTACAATAGTTACTATCCCCTTAACCATATCCTTTTTGGACAAAAAAATTAATTTGGATAAACTTAAATGTCCATATCTTAATCTCCAAAGTCTAGATGGACCCTTGATGATAATCCTAAATGTTCCTACTGGGATGTGGCTTTAGAATGATACATGTTCTTGGGACCCGTTTCTTTAGAATGTGTAAAAAAAATTGATTACATCTTAAGAAGGAACATCTAATTCCTTGTCACTTGTACAATTACAATATTGTGTTTACTCTTATATTTGTCGAAAACTTTGCACTCTCCTTTCTTTGTAAGGACTTTATATCCTTTTCTAATCAATTATCAAATTCTCAAGATATTATGTTTAATGCGTGAGGCATAATAGATGTGTTGGACTATTTTTTTATCACCGTGTTTGGTGAAAATTGTGATTTCTCATTTGCCCACAAATGGATATTTTTTAATTGTTCCCCATCTTAATCTCATGTTGAATATTATTATCAATATTTAAGTAAAAAAAATTCAATGCCACCCATGTGGTTTCTATAACTGATGTCCAAGTACCAAAATTTGACACTTTTTTGTTAAGTAATATTATACATAATGAACAAATTTAGCATTTGTTGATATTGAATTACCTTTTTATTGGATACACTTTCACTCTTCCTTTATTGGTCATGTTTCCTTTTTCTACAACAACTTACAAAATTACCATATTAATGATAGTAATAGAAATGAATGTTACTTTTTCTATACCTTTAGTTTAAGCTAGTGCTCCTTTTATTTTCCTAGGAGTCTCATTATGTGCTTCTTGCTCTCTTGTGGTTATTTGGGTTGCCTCTTTCAGAGTAACTTCTTCCTCTTCCTCTATCTTGTAGAGTTTTGAACCAGTATAGAAATAAAATACAAGCTATACTTAACAAAATATTTTAAATAAATAGAAAAGAAAAATGACATACACAAGATACCATAAGATTTATCTTAAGAAACCCTTTCGGGAAAAAACCTTGCGCAACAACTTCTCTCTCTTATTGCATTAACTATTTATGATAAAATAATGTACTTCCAAGTTCTTCCCTACCCTACTACATGTCTAAATATATATAAGCACATAAATAGGTAACCGTTAAAGTAGTTTTACTATACAATGGGTACCAAAACCATGGACTAAGAAAACAACCTATAACGGTTCCCCATAAATCATGGGTTTTCACACCACCTATATAAACATATAGATAAAAAAATTACATATCTATACCCCCATAAAAATAAACATTAGAACGGTTTTGAGAACCCTGTGCACTGCTGATATTGACATTACTTCAAAGAGGCCTCAAACTACATGTTGTTTTCCACCTAACATGTGATATTTGGATAAATCAATTAGAGTTAACACTTTCTTTCAACATGTTTTCTTTTACTTTAATATTGCTAGAATACTTGGATATAGGATGTTTGAGTGCTTGTAGAAGAGAGATATGGATTCTTTGACATGGTTTGTAGCTTCAAACTTGATGTGAATGCTACCCTAATGATTTTAGATATGATAATGCAAGATTTAAGGATCCTTGGATACATTTTAAAAGTGTATGAAGTGAGTGCTCAAATGCATTTCCTTAAGAGTTCCAAGTTAGCAAATGAGGTAATGTTTACTTGCTTGTATATGGTTATGTATATGATTTATCCAATAAAGATTGACCCAAATGAAGTATAAGACCCAACGAAGGATGTCAATTGGAAGACATGTTGGTCCAAGACCATACAAATAAGTCAAGACCAAATGTATGATCTTGACTGAAAGCTAGAAATATGTCAAATGACGTTTGGCACTGAAAAACTAATGTATCTGTATGATTTTTTGCATTATATTCTTAGAATGTACAGACATATCCGTGTGTAAGGATAAACAAGTTAAACAATGAACTTCACAAAGTGCTAAGTGGGAATGGAGAAGTTGTATTTATCATAGCAAAAGTGCATAGTCAAATAAGGATCTGCCAAAGTGTAAATTACCAAATTTGAGTGTCTATAGTCCCATTTTTAGATGTTGCTACCTATACTTCTTCTACGGGTTCTATTTTTTCCCTTGTGCACTTTATCTTTTGTGGAATTACCATTTTTTTCTACTTTGTTTCAGTTTTTGCTGCATTTAGAAAAAATCTATTGACAACTACATTCAAAATTATAAAATGGACGTAAAAATATTCCCTTATGTTTGTCTAATCCAGGGAAAATTTTAAGGAACCCCCCTGAAAAATACTTATAGAAATTGTAGCAAATATCCGCGTAACCAGTTTCGTAGTTTTAGCGAATATCTCTATAACCAGTTTCGTTCTTATGATGAAAATGGTAAAAATATAAAAAAATAGTTTGAAATTTAATGAAAAGTCTCCTAAAACTAGTTTGAAGAATATTCTTTGTCAAATTTTCTCTCTAGTGGTAGTCACCGAGGTTTGACTCATCAACACATGTCAGAATTAGTGGCAGTTGGTAATCTTAAGTCTCACGTAGGATTTCAAACTTGTTTCCCTCTCCCCAACCACTTCATTGATGAGCATTAATATATCTGTGGCCATTAGATTTTAAATCCCCCACTACAAGCTATAGCCATGTGGTAACATTCTGTTGCGCTCCATACGAACTCCCCCAGTTGGACGTAAATCACACGGAATATATTACATTGTATTATGTTTCGGGTTCGGCCCCTTTAGTCAAGAAAGTCAATGTCATATCGACTATCCATGCAGGACATGTGGCACGATTATGCCACATTCTATAGCAATGGGATTGAGTGGAATTCACGCCCCGGATTCAACGGAAACAGGTAAAGATTTAGGTTTCAGATTTTGGTCGCGACATGGTCGAAGGACGATATCTACAACGAAGAATATAGAAAAAGGGGGAATATTTAGAGCAGGAACTTGACATAGGAATATATATGCATCACCATAAAATATATAACAAAGGAGAATACATAAGATACATGCAACAAAACATAGCAGAAAAAGAAGGGAGAACAAAATACACAAGGATTTTTGAGAGAGAGACAGAGAGAGAGAGGAAAAGAGAGATTTAGAGAGAGACCTTCAGAGAGATTTTCTCAGAGAGAGAGAGAGAGAAATCAGAAAAGATTAAAAAAACCTTCAATATTTGCTCAATGCTTAGTGATTATAGAATCTACATCTATATATATATATATGGTGAATTTAATTAAATTCCTAAAAACACTCACATGTATGTCAGCGAATGAGCCCAAAGGACCAATAAGGTTCCATAGATTTCTTAGCAATCCATGAATGTTTTAAAATCCCAACCTGTCGATCACGTGGAGTTTCAATATAAAAAATACACATTGGGATTGGAGATTCATTGGCTATTCACATGGGATAGATTATTATTTGTGGAATTTTTGGGTGAAATATGGGCACTGTCATGACCACAAAAATTGCTAAAATCAAATTCCAAAAATCTTACTATTCACCAATCTACAAATATTCGCTGCTAAAATTTACCCTGGTCTAATCTCAACTACCAATCACTAATACACAATAAATATGACATTTCAAAAATGACGCCTAACTTCTTAGGATAATACACATATTTGGAAGATCAAAATATTACATGTTGGGGGCAACAAGGAAAAATTTGAATTTGATTATTGGTTTTAGGTTTTCCAATAATATAAACAATAATAAAGTAATAGATAATTAATTTGAATTTAAAACCAATTTATAATGCTTAAAATATGGAAAAACAATTTTTTTTTAAAGAGGTAAAATTATGCCGAGAGGCATCTTCATTTACATATATATTGAGTGGAGGAGTCTGATGTTGTGCTCATGTAAATAAAAGCTAAATTTTAAAACTAAAAAAATTCAAAATAGGGACCACACTTTAAATATTAATAAATAGATAAATAATAGGGCCGAATCTTTAAATAATAATGTAGGTAAATAAGTTTAGCATATTAATAAAATTATTGTTGCACTTAAATAATTACATAAGAAAAATTACTTTAATACCTAAATTGAGCAAGGAGGTCAATATATAGATTAATAAGTAGATACAATGTAAAAAATTATAAAAATACTTACATAAGAATATATAGGGTTTTGCTTTCATGCCTTCACTTGTGTTAGCTTTTTGCACAAGTCTTGTCATGCTTATATTTTGTCACTGTTAGCATCGATTGATTTTCATAGCGTTTTTGGCATTTATTCCACTTGTTTTTTACGGCGCTTGCCTTTATAATGGCCTCTAACCTTCCAGTTGCAACATCTGTTGCAAACGGTGGTGAAGATGGCTCCCAAATGCGCGAGGAAATTTTTCCCAAAAGTGTACGACGAGGTAATGATTCTGAAAACTCCTCCGGATGTTTCTATTGATATTGCTTTTGTTAAGCATGTTCTGTTTTATAGTAATAATTCCTTAATAACATATTTATGTGGTCGTATCCCATCTGGGCCGTATTTACAACAACTGGATTAAGAACCATTGGGAGACAGCCGACATTTAGGTCACTAGTGTCCGGAATCTCACTAAAGGGTTTTACTTTTTTACCTTTTGTGAGTCGTCGCAAGCCCAACTTATTCTTTAGTGTTTTGCTTGTTGGTATATTGGCAACACTTTGCTTGTTCTCTCTAAATGGTCTCCCGATTTTAGCCCATCCAATCAGGTCTCCCTTCAAGTTCCTGTCTGGGTGGAGTTACTAGGGCTACCATTACAACTTTGGACTTTTTTGAATGATATTGTTCAACCCCTTAGTCATGTTATTTGTCATGAACCTGACCATTTTTTTGCGTGCGTCCGCATAAACAGGTTTGTGTTGAGGTTGATTTAGCCTCTAATCTGCGGGACCACATTGACATTCAGGTTGGGTCCATGTGTATCTCACAGAAAATTGTCTATTTCAACCTACCCAATACCTATTTTCGTTGTCAAGCTACTGACCATCGTATTCGCAACTGTCCTCTTTCTCAACGTGCCAAGCCTGCTAACACTCAACTTACTCCTGGTTCGCAAACAGTTGTACTTCGAGGAATGGAACACTGTGGCTAATAAGAAGGGTGTCTTGGTGGTAAATCCACTTCTGTGGTTCCCCCACTCCCTTCTTCTAGACATCATTTGAGTTCTGACTTCCTCGCCTCTTGTGCCACCTCAGCCTCAACCAACTCAACCCCTCTTCGCCTATGCAGAGCCAACCAACTTCACAAAAATAGAATTCTAGGACGGTTGCTACCACGTCGTCCTCCTAACATCATTCCCGGAGTCCTCCTAGAGAGAACTCTTGGAGGCATTTGGGCCGGGCAGGCCTAAGCGTCGCACTAATCTAACGGAGCCACTTAGTTCAAACCAAGTTGTTTTTCTTTCCAATAGTTTTGGCATTTTAAGCTCAGTAGATATGTTGCAGGATGAACAGGGGAGGAGCTTGGTCATGTTTGACCTTCCATGAATTGTCTCTCATGGAATGTTAGAGGACTCACAAAATCCTCCCGAAAATATTCTATGAAGCATGTTTGTCAATTAAATGGTAATATTGATATTATTTGTTTGTAAGAGGTTAAAATTATTGGTTTCCTTCTTCAGACTTCCTTAATGTGTATTGTGCGAATTACATGCATTATTTTTCTTCTCACTTGGAAGGAAAAGGTGGCGTTTCTATTTGTGTCTCCTATATTTTTTGCCATGATAACAACCACAGGTCATGATCCTAACAATCGGGTTGTGTGGATTATTTTGAATCTTAATGGGTTTTCTCTTGGTTTATTAAATATTTATGCACTTGATGATGGCTGGAAAGGTCGGTCGTTATGGCGTTGGTTAGGTGATAATTTACCTCTTGCTTATTGGATTTTCTGCACCTGATTTTAATATGGTTGAACATCCTGGGGACAAGATGGGGACCCTTCCTATGCGTTGTGTGTCAGAGAGTGGGAAGCTTGGTTTTATTTAAAAAATAGGTGGAGTATTAAAGACCCACTTTTAAAAAGGCGCTGAGACTTTACTTATCAAAATTGGTTTACTTGGTCCAATTTTTGAGAGGGACCCACACGTGTTCTAAAAAGGCTCAATCGTGTCATGATATCTTCAAAAAGACCTTTGAGCTGGCATCCAATGGTTACTCTTTGGTCACCACCTGGCCTAGATATTATTTTTTTCAAATCATTCCCCCATCTCTTTTGTTGTTACGTGGAGTGGGGCAACTCTCAAAGTGCCAAACATGCAATTCTATCTGAATGTTTCTCTATTGAGTCACCCCAGGGTTTTAAATATTATAGCTCAAGTTTGGAATATGGTGCCACATCCGCCACTCGCTGCCAGTTGGATTTCTTGGTGAAATGCAATCTAATTCAGTGGGACTAAGTTTCTCCTACCATTTTGGCAAACAGGTGGCCCAAGTCCGAAAGCAAGCTGATGTGGCTCTTCAGCAGGAATTTCAAAGAACAATACCTTTTTGCTTGAGTCCCAACTTTTGATGTGCCAAACTCAAGTTCGTGTTGTGCACAGCTCAAACACCAACTCAAATTTATTAAACACCATAGAGCCAAGGGTGTGCAGATTTGTGCTCGGATCCACTGGTTGAAAACTGGTGATCGTGCTTCTAAAAGCTTCTTCAAATTTCTCACATCCAAGCATGTCAGGGAGAATATTAAGGTGGTTCAGTTGGAGCACTCTTAGGTCACCTCTCTTCTGGATATTTCTTTGGCCTTTGTGGATCATTACACCTTGGTTTTTAAGGCCCAGGAACCTTCAGCTGAAAGTAAATTTTCTCTTCAACAATGCATTGAGGTGGTTCCATATAAGTTAAGCCAACAGGATAGGAAGTATTATAATGCTTCTCTCTCTATTGAAGAGCTTCATGGTGCCCTCCTTTATCTTGTTGATGAAAAATTTCTAGGTCTTGATGGCTTCCCGTGTGAATTTTACAAAGTTGTTATGCCCTTTTATTTGTCATGACTTATTAAAAATTTATCAGCAAGCGTTGCAGAACTAGTCTTTATGCAGTATTATAAACAAAGGCAATATCAAATTCATTCCTAAAGTTGGGAACCCAGATTATCACTAATTGAATACTTATCACCCTTCTCAACGTAAGTCCTACAAGATTCTGGCAAAAGCTTGGCTCTTCGTATTGCTCCTCTGCTTCCTAAGATTGTGTGACCTAAACATACTGGTTTTGTTAAAGGCCAATATATTTTGGATAATCTTATAGTTGTTTAGGAAGGTATGGAATGGGCCCGAACCTCTCTGCAATGTGTGATTTTTTTAAAAATTGATTTTGAGAAGGCTTATGACCGTATTGAGTGGCCTTTCATCCTTGTTATGCTTCGGGCTCTGGGATTTGGTAATTTTTTCCTTAATGTTGTGTAGACTCTTTTTGCTGATGCTTCTTCTTGTCTCACAATTAATGGTCACCAGTCATCTGTTATGTGGTTATATCATTCCATTCAACAGGGGTGTCCTCTTGCTCCAGCTCTCTTTGTTCTTGCAAGCAGATGTGCTTGGCTACCTTATTGCCATTAGAGTGCATCAAGGGCGCATTCGGGGGATTTATCTCCCTGATCATAAAACTTAGCTCATTAATGGGAATTTTGTCAATGACTCTTTTCTCACCCTTGCTGAATCAGAAACAGAACATTCAGGAGACCCTCTCTTGCCTTGACATTTTTTATAAATCCTTAGGGGTCTAAGGTTCAACTTGCTAAATCTTTGGGTTTCCGCCAAAGTTCCTGGCCCATGCCGGATTGGTTGCAGGCTTACCCATGGAAATGGATTCAATGGGGGAGAAAGATTTTGGTTTCTGGGGATCCCCTTTTCCTTTGATAGTTATTCTTCCACTCTGTGGCAGTTTGTGATTGAGCGTGTTGAGCAGAAAGTGTAAAAATGGGTCTCCCGACCTTTATCGTTGGCTAGGAAATTCCAAGTTTGCACTAACATTATGGCTGTTACTCAGGTTTATTATGCTACTTGTTTGTGTCCTTTCTCAGGATTCTTTTGAAAAATTGGCCAAGATCTTAAGAGACTTTATTTGGTCAAGCTACAGACAGGGAGGATTTCATTGAGTCACTTGGGATATTTACACTCTTCCTAGGGATCAGGGTGGTATGGGTGTCATTGACGTTTACAGATAGATAATTTCCCTTTTTGCCAAATGGGTTATTTGATGTATTCATGGACAACAAGGCCTAGAAAATTCTTCTAAGACATTCCATTTCATTTGGTTCTCCTTATGGTAAAAAATGTTGGAAGAATATTGGCTTTCATACCTTATTAATTACGAGAGTGCCAGTCAAAATACCTGGTACTTTTGTTGTGAAAAGCATCTGGAAATCCTTCAAATCTGTGAAGCATTTGATGAGATGGGTTGGTGATGGATTCAGATCTGGTCTCTCCTTCAATGATCATAATATATGGTGGTCACCTATTTTCTCTAACAACTTGCCCTTAGCCGAATTTCCAGGCATCAAGGTGGTGAGACTGTTTCGGAAAGGGATTTCTACCATAAGAGATTTGGTCTCCAACAGAGATTGGCTTCCTTGGCCACAGCTGAAACATAAATTCTAGTTAGCCAATTCAGACCTCCCTTATATATTGATAATTCAGTCTCTTATGTCTAATGTCATGTTGCACAAACTTGGGCTTCAACCACCTCTTTCCTGGTGGAAAGATTGGAGATGGAATGTGGATATTCCACTTCCGAAATATGATTATGGAGTCATCTATTCTTTGTTTTCTCCCATTTCTTCTGGTATTGATAAGCTTAACTCCTGATGGAACTTGCACTCCTCTCCTTCCACCTGGATTTGACGTCTCCATCGGGCTTGGAATCCTTTGTTTGATCCTAAGTTGAATTTTTTCCTCTGGTGTCTTATTTATCAAGGTCTTCCGATGGGGGAATGGTTAAGCCACATTGGCATTCCCAACCCCAAATGCCTTTGTTGTGGTCACCCGGAGTCTTTCAAACATGTTTTCTGGTTTTTCCCCCGTGCTCAAAGTGCTTGGCATTGGATCCATTCCCTCTTCCAGCCTTACCACCTAGAATTTTTTGATTGGAAATCTACTCTTTTTGGGGATTATGTCAATTGGCCTCCATACATTGCTTCCATTTGACATTTTTTCCATTTAATTATTCTCTTTCAACTTTGGAAGGCTAGGAATAATGTTTTGTTTTAGCACTGCGAGACTCTCTATGGAGTTATCTATTAATGAGAAGGTGACAATTTTGTCTTCTGTGTGTTTACAGATCCAGGCCCAAGCTCAGAAAGTGGTGTTGGATTTTTCTCATCTCCAACAGTTGTTGGATCCATTGGGGCAACGCACCATGTACCATGAGTCAGGTTCCCCCTAATGATGATGATTGTTGCCCTCCACCTCCTTCACAACCACCCAAACGTCGCAGCCATGTCGAAGCCACTCTGCGCATCCATACTCAAAGTGATCGGCCTTCTCCATCATGTGGATTGCCCTAGCCCCTCTTCTTCTGGGCCTAGTTGGATCCCTCCTACGTGTGGTAAAGTGGTTTCCAGTTCTTTGAATTGGGGGTCTCTTCCTGGGGGAGCGTCTCAGTTTGGCGGGTCACCTCCACTGGGCTGGGGTATCATGGTGCCTGCTTAGTGTTTAGATGTCAGACCAGGGATGGTTAGATGATCAGCCCCCCTTCTGATGAGCCTCACACACTTGGCTTCTTTCTGCCTAGGGATGATCTACCTCCACCTCCAAGGGTTTTTGTTCCATGTGCCTAAGTTTGCTATGATATAGTGCTTTTGGTTCACCCTTGTGGCCATTTTTTGTTGCTTGTGGTTTTTTTGGTTGCCTTCATGGCATTTGTTGTATTTCCCTATGGGGCTTTGTTTATTTTGAGGTCGTGACCACTGCCAGCCTCCCCCTTACTATGTAACACTTTGTATTATCTTGTTTATAATTATATTTATATGAGCCCTCGCTTTTAAATAATTACATAAGAAAATTATATAAGGAAAAATCTAAAATATTAAATTTATAGGGCCCCTCACTTTTAAATAATTACATAAGAATAGGGGCTAATTACATAAGAAAATTATATAGGGCAAAATCTAAAATCTTATATTTATAGGTGCCCTTACTTTAAAAAAATTATATAATATTATAAATTTATTGCCGCACTTAAAATAATTACATAAGAAAAATTACTTTGATACCTAAATTACTTATGTAAATAAGTTTAACATATTCTTTTAGAAGGTGAATATATAGATAAATAAGTAAATACAATGTACAAAATTTGTAAAAATAATCACATAAGAAATATTATAGATATTTAATAGAATTTATTATATTAACCATATATATAATATATATTAATAATTAAAATAATAAATTAAAATTTATATTATATATGGTTTATAATTTAATAATACTAAGTAATTATAATTAATATTATATATTAATAATTAAAATAATAAATTATAATCTAAATTAAAATTTATATCATATATTAAAATTTATATTATATATTATCATTTATATTATATACGACATATAATTTAATAATATTAAGTAAATAAAACTAATATTACATAATTGATGACAATGATGTGATGATGGCAGAGGTGACTGACCATGAACAAAATAATAAAATAATAATAATAATAATAGCTTTTTACAGTCCACGATGCCATGGGGCAGCCTGTTTTTGGGTCTACAAGCAGCTTATAGCATATGGGACTACCTCGTACTCACATGTGGGAGGAAACTAACTTTGCTACAAACGAGGCGTGCATACCCTACACCCTGCAGGATTTGAACTTGTGGCCTCTATTTCAAGAGCACATGTTCTTCACCATTAGGCCAACTCAGGCGTACATTAGGCCATTTCAGGCGTACATTAGGCCAACTCAGGCATACATTAGGCCAACTCATAATGATGACAATCATATTGATGATGATAATGGTGAAGATGATTATATCAATCATGACAATGATGAAATGACTAAGATTATGATGAAATGACAACCACGTCGAAGATGACGATGATCATAACGACGAGGATGAGGATAATAATGACGATGAGCATGATTAAGATGAAGATAACCATGATGATAAGGATGATGTTTATAATGCCTATTACTACTACTGTTAATATAATAATGATAATAGAGTGTTAATAATAAGAGTTTTTATTTTTATAAATCATAATAATAATATCAATTTTAGTAGTAAGATTAATATTGATGATCATGATGAAGACGATGACGATGACAATGATGGTGGTAGCAATAGTGATCCAGAGGAAATTCTGGAGGAGAGAATTTCCCTAACTCCCCCAAGATTGTCATAGTGCAGAATTCAATTCTATGAGATTTCCGACAACTACAAGAGTGCGGGAAATAGAGCCCATACATGAAAGTTGTTGCTAGTCAAAGTTAGGTCAACTCCAGGGTGAGAGAAGTTCAACTAACAAGTCACAACACAACAAGTGGAAAAAATTTGAATCGGACATAGGTGAAAAGTTTGGGTGGGCATTGGGCGAGTTGACACATATGCTTTGGCGAACAAAATGGTGGGTACGTGGCCCAAGAAACAAGTGAATATACTTGCCACGGGCTATAGAAATCCCTCCCTCAACTATATCCCCACATATGTGGAATAATCCACATCGATGTGGATAAGCGACAGAAAATACCCAGGCAACATGGGATCGGCATGGATAAGTGACAGAAATAGGTGGCAACGTGAAGTGGTCGGGTACGTGCAAAAACATGGCAGGTAGAGATCTCAGCGTCAATACACAACGGTGCTGGTGGGATTTTAATTACAACCACCTCCCTATGAACCGATTCACCGGCCAAGCTGACTATGTAATGATTTTATGTAGTATAGAGCTTGGGCTGCCCTTGGCTTATATAAAGCCCCTCTCCAACTCCATTTAACACAAGCTCCTCAATGCAAAGTTGAGAGTTTGAAGGCCTAGGGGAGTTGGGAAAAATATGGCAAATAAAAATTATAAAGGCCATTTGTGGAGAAATATTAAAGTCCTATATAGGAATTTAAATATGTAAGTCCTATACTTATATAGGCATTATTTTGAAGATGAATCCCTCTCCATCCGAAGTGCTCCCAAGCCAAGTCTAATCTAGAGGAGAATAAAAAATGCCAATGAAGGCGGCATTATGGAGAGATAAAAAGGCTTCTATAGTATTTGTATAAGCATGTTGGACTATATTGTATTAGTATGGGCACAATGATTAAAATACAACCTATATTGTATTAATATAGACATATGACGGAGAAGAAGGCCTAAATTATATTAGTATGTGCACGTTGGTTTTTATACAACAAAGGCGTTCGAGTCTTCATAATATGGGAGTTATTATCAACTCACCGTGACTAGCAAAGCAACTGGATTATGGTTTTGGAGCAAAAGGGTAGTTCACACTGAAGATCAAATCTACTGCATAAGGTGGGTAATTTTCATTCAATGGTCATGTATAAGGTTATTGTTCTTCAGACACCATTGGAGATTTAATCTATTGCATAAGACAAGGTATTATCACTCAGTGGTCATGGAGGAGATTCTTGTTCTTATGGTAACAAGTTTATTATAACTTTGATTGTGATTTTGTGCTAGAGTTGCAATTCAGAAGTGAATAATAAATCAGTTCAATATTCTAAACTCAGAGACAGACATTCTACCGAACTCTGTTATCAACTTGTGTGCATTGTGATTATGGTTTTGCATTGCATTCTTTCACATTTGATTATTACAGGGTAATTTTGGAAAAGAAATAATTTCCTAATAAGGGTGTGTGGTCAAAGAAAAAAAATTGGGTCAATTTTTTGATCAAATTTGGTATTAGAGTAGGTATTGCGCCTGTAAGATTGCTAATCTTCAAGCAAGTAATTTTGAGAAACTAGGTTATTGACACCAGTTCATAGTATATCCCAAAGAAGGATTCTCAATTGAGGAAACATCTACAACTCGTGGAAGCAGAAAACCATAAGAAAGAGCTACAAGATAGGTTTAAGTCTCCGACATAATTTGGATATATTATATTGATATATTTGTAATTGTAAGACCCTATTGCAAGGGCACAAATTTTCTTTCAGTATATGGAATTTTCTTGTTGAATAAGTTGTCTAGGAAAAAAAAGAAACCAATGTCATACTTTGCAGTAAGATTGATCGTGTAGAGAAGACACAGGGGATTAGAGCAACCATGTAAGTATGGATTACATGACAAGTTTATCATGCCTAGTATTTTATTTAACATTGGCAAGCCAAGCTCTATATGGAGTCCTTAACAAGACCAGACAGAGATTAGTCATCTTGATTTGGCATCAAAATGGAAAAACAGAAGGCAGTAAGCCAAAATTCCACAGGTCCCAGAGATCAAACAAATTGTCGTAGCCGAGAAGGAGTAGTTCGAAGACTACGATATTAGCTGCAAAAATCTCTTCACAAACATAGACAAGGTTCACGATCCAAGTAGCGGAAAATAGTTGTTTTTTAGGGAAAAAAGCCTTCCTAGTAGGGAGGTGTGATCTGGAGGATATTTCGAAGGATTAAAGTTCCCTAAATCCCCCAGGAAGTTCACAGTGTGGAAATCAACTCTGTGAGTTTTCTGACTACTACAAGAGCATGGAAAACAAAGCCCGTACGTGAAATTTATGGCTGGTCAAAGTTTGGTCAACTCCAGGGCAAGAGCAGGCCAACTGGAAAGTCACAACATGAAAAGTGGAAAAAATTCAAATCGGGCATAGGTGAAAAGTTTGGGTGGACCTCTGGTATTTGACACTCGATATCGACATCTTTGTCAGTGATTGAAAAAAAAATTGCCACATGGTGGGTCCTCAGACCACCATGAGGCCTACCACCACATTGCCCTTATATTACCAATTCAGTGAGTTAGATACCAGTCTATTCACTAAGTTATGGGGCGAGATATTGCATTGCATTTAGGGTTCATTTTAAGACCCCCCCCCCCCCCCCCCCAAAAAAAAAAATAAAAAAAATAAAAATAAAAATAAAAAAAATAAAAAATAAATTATAGAATGGGTAATGAAATTGATGAAAAAGACATTCACACTATAGGTGAATGTACGGAAATGGGTTTTGTGACGGCATCGAAAGGAAGGAGTTTTTCAAAAAATGGTGGAGGAACTAGAGTTTTTTGTTACTAGCCAGAAAGCATGGAACAACATGTTAACGGTTGAAAAGTACGGTATATTTACGAACAACAACAAAATGTCAATGTTACTAGCCAGTAACATAGGGTTGTTGGTTAGCACCATGGTGTTGTTGGCCGGTAACATAGTGTATTGACCAACACCATGTTGTTGTTGACCGATAGTATAGTGTTACCAGTCGGTGACATGCATTGTTTCGATTGGTTGCTTTCTGTTGTCAATATTTTTGTTTCCGGTTTGTAACAGAGTTGTCATAAAGATGTTGTTCCTAGATGGTAACATATATATATATATATATATAATGTTCCCGGATGGTAACATATATATGGTGTTCCTGGATAGTAACATGCGTGGTGTTCTTGGACGGTAACTGTTAACTTGCAAGTTTTATGTTGTCGTTTGGGAACACAGTTTAGTTGTCAAATAGAATTTAATACGCCACGTGTCTTCCACACTTAATACAATTTCCTTTCCTATATATATACCCATCCCCATTCATTTTATCCCATTTTCACATGTAAGTTTATCCCAAATATACTTTTTTAGAGATTTCCATCCTTCTCATCCACTTCCAGTCTTCCGATATTATATAGTAGCTAGTGCTACCTACCACATGATTTGTTATGCGATCCTCAAGGCTTATATACATATATCTTAATATACCATTTTCCAACCTCTTATTTTTCCAAGCAATCAACATTCAAGAATAATTTCCCAAAGAAAAAGGACCATTAAACCAACTTCCTATGTTTATCAAAACATTTTATATCCCCAGTTGTGACAACTGCTCGAAGACCCTAAAATAATTAGTCAATCTGATTGGATTGGTAAGTCAAGCTTTCACAGACTTATTTACATGCCCCAGTATCAGAAATACCACAAATTAGTAAATAATTTAATGCAAGTGTATAATAATTTTGATGGCACTTTCATAGTTCAATTACCATCCCACCAATTTCTCATCAAAATAACACCTGAAGATATTTATCGTCTAACAGGATTGCCCCATGAAAATGCATTGCCTGTAACCACCAACTTAGTTCTTCTTGATGATCAAAAGAAATTTTTAGAGCCTCATTACAATATCTCTATTGAGGTTGAGGTTAATAATCCAACAAAAAGATGCATTAACTCTCAATCTATCAAAGACCTCTTTCTCCTGGCCATGGTGGAATTTTTCCAATTCTGTATTGTGTTACAGGGAAGATACACCAATATTCATCAGTGGGAAATGTACAACCTTCTTCAAACCATTTCTGATATTATATTCAATTGGTGCACATATCTTGCATCAAAGAATCATTCTGAACTTGAAAAATCCAAATTGAATCCTTCTGCAGTTATTCTTCTTCTTGTTATGTTCTTGATTTATATTAAGAGGGTTTTTATGGACTCAAATCCATATTTATTCCAACTACACTTCACGAGAATATGGATAAACATGGAATTCCTATGGACCAACAGTTGGTGAGTAATTTTTTTTAAAAGCATTTAAATTTTAATCTTAATTCCTTAAAAAAATCATTGTTAAATTAATTCTTACAAATATGTAATATGTAATTCTGTTTTGAATAGTTCAAAGCAAGTGAAACACCGGAACATTGTCATGCGATAATTCACTTGTATAACCCTGCTGGGCCTGAGGGGTCTGGTGAGAACAATATAATTCATGCCAACATGTCCGATAAATCTTTGGTTATAGAGTTAATACTAGACAAATGTGTAGACACCTATAATTACGCCCAAACAATTTAAATACTTAAATTGCGCTAATTATCTCCTTTTCTGCAAATAGACGACATATCGTCAAAAACACTCATATTCCCTCTAATTGTCGTCAATTAATTACAATACACTAATTGATTAAGTCGCCTACCCAGCTAATAGCCTAATTAACGACCTTCCATTAATTATCACTTCCTCTATCTTGATTAATTTATTATTATTATTTAATTAGTCTTCCCCTTCATTTAAACTAGTAAATCAATATTAAATTGATTTAATCCCTTTCTAATAGCCTGAATCGCACTAATATTCTTCTAAATGGCTTCTATAAGCTTACACCTACCTATTAATTAATCACCTTTGATTAATTAAAATACCCCCCAACTCCCATGACTTGCTAAACATGTATTAAACCCTTCTAAAGTAAGGTTACCTTTAATAAAGCAACCTTATCCATTCCTAATCATGTTTTACCTTTATCCCACATTCATGAGAATGTGTTGAATCCTTTATCCTTTGGGCTATATAAAGAGCCCTCCACCTACCTTTTTACTTACACCTAAAC
Organism: Taxus chinensis; assembly: GCA_019776745.2. NCBI lineage: Eukaryota > Viridiplantae > Streptophyta > Pinopsida > Cupressales > Taxaceae > Taxus > Taxus chinensis. The sequence goes on from CM034147.1 coordinate 13,078,417, forward strand.
TCCTTAAGAGAGCAAATGCAAAGCATATAGCAAAGAGACTAAGAGCTTGCACCTTGTTTTCTTGAGAGTTCATCATCTTGAAGAGTTAAGCCTCTTTCTTAAAGTGCTTGGGTCATATGGGAGGTGTCAAAAGGGTCTTGTAGCCCAACTTTGATTAGCCCCCATTCCTAGGTTCTTGGAACATTAAGGACAACTATTTTTGATAGCCATGGTACCTACCTAGGTTCCTTCATTTATATGTTGTTAGAGAATAGAGGATATTTAGGTGCTTAACATAGTTGATTTCATAGTTTTGTATTGATAATTGTTAGCATCTAACCCTTGATTAATTCTTATCATGATGGTGTTTATAATGTTGTTTAATTCTTGTTAATTAAGACTATTTAGGTGTTAGTATTTGTTTACATTAGCATTAGTTTAAAAACAAAACTTGCACACATTTGGCATGCCGGTGGGACTTACTCCATTGTCCTTTGCACTTAATTTCAAGTTTTTGTAGTTAAGTTTCATTTTTGGTTACTAACCCTCTTTTACACATGTTGATCTAACTTGTTTTTCTTAACTTGTTTTGTTGAGTTTGCATGTGTTGAGTCTTCCTTGTAGGTATAAAGGAGGTGAAGTGCTGTCAAAATTGGAATTGATGGGAAAATTTCAAGATTTCTCCATGTTTTCATTTTTAGAGCTTACTTTTTCAACATTCTACATGCTAGTTTTGTCAATTTCTTGAAAATTTTAAATTCTTGAGCATGTAGGTTAGTGTTTGATAGTGCTGAGTCTTCTATTTACATATTAATGTGGTGGGTTGCTGTCAAAATTTAATCTTGGTGAGAAAATTTCAAGATTTCATCATGTTTTCATTTTTAGAGCTTACTTTTTCATCATTCTACATGCTAGTTTTGTCAATTTCTTGAAAATTTTAAATTCTTGAGCATGTATGTTAATGTTTGATAGCGTTGAGTCTTCTATTCATATATTGATGTGATGGGTTGTTGTCAAAATTGAATCTTGGTTGGAAAAATTTACCCATTTTGCAGATTAAGAGACGTTTTTTTGACATTTTTTGAGTGCATGTCAAGTGCATACCCGTGAGCATAAGAGCATATGCGTAACCCATCTTCCGAAGGCCATAACTTTTGCTCCCGAACTCGAAATGACTCCATTTTTTTTGCATTGGAAAGGTATTGAAGTTAACTATGCAATGAAAACATAAATTTGGGATTTATACTTACAAAAATTGTAGGTTTTTCTGTTAGTTTAAAACTGGTCATTTTCTAACATGTCTAATGTTTTGATGAATGTTGTATTTCCATGCTTACTCGATTTAGACCAAAGCATGTGTATGCTCTTCTCTTGCACCTTTTGGTGATCTTGAGAATCAAAAACAACTTTGATCTCTATCTTTTTAACATTGGGATTAAACTTGGAAATTTGATTATTCATTTTGCTTAAGGGAATGAACCTTTTACAAAACATTTTTCAATAGTCCTTTGATTTGAAGTTTTCCATTTCTATATAGTTGGGATAAAGTTTGTGTATGATCTTCTCTTGCACCTTAGGGTGATCTTGAGAATCAAAAACAACTTTAGTCTTCATTTTATAACATTTGGTAAATTGGAAACTTCATCTTTCACTTTTGGTTTAGGGGAATGAACATTTATCAAGAATTTTGTATGGTTCATTGATTGAAAAGATTTTCTTTACTTTTTAGTTGGATTATTTGTTGTGTATGCTCTTCTCTTGCATCCTTGGATGATCTTGAGAATCAAAAGCAACTCTTAATCCTCTTTTAAATAATGTGATTTTCTTGGAGAACTACTAATGCTTGAGTGCAGGACCTAAAAACGCTTGTCAAGGAAAGGAGGAATCAAAATGAAATCAAAAACTACTAATACAGTTGTTATACAGGTTGCCAAAAGGTGTTCAAGCAAACCACACCTAATTAAACAAGATAAAAAGAACAACATATTCAAAACACTGTATTGCAGGTTTTAGAAAAGGGTACGTCCCTCTCCGCTCAACTGGAACATAACCCCTTTGGCATAACGCCTTAAGCTACAACAATGGGGGTGGTTCCAGGAACCCCAAAGTAGTCCACGCAAGAGGGAACCTTGTGGATGAAATGGGAAGTGCTCCGCACTACCTACTTGACTAGTGATTCCTTTGTGAGATAGCGTTACAGGTTGTCCATTGTGGTGACCCCAGTGATAGTACACGTAGACGCACTAGTTGCCTACTGTTCTTGAAGGGGGTAAAGTAAAGCCGAGATACTCCCAAACTAGTCAGTGTGACTTTTTGGGTAAATCACGCTCGCTCATGGCAACTTTGTAACACCTAGGGTGAGAGAACCACCTAGGAGAATATACTTTGGCCAGGAGCCCACTTTGACCATTTTAAAATAGTGTTGAGTTGTGAACCTTCTTTTTGAGAAATGTGTGACGTATTACTTTCGCCTAGTTTTTACTTGCCTTAGGGCGAGGTGAAACTCTGCTGAAGTGAGGCTAGCATTTTTTCGTCATTTTTCTTGATTTATTTCCTTCATATTCTTTTGACACTTTGTTGATCAAAAGAGGTGTGATTACCTTTGTGTTTCCATTCGACTGTTTCTCTCACTTTTATGTCCGTTTACGCCCATCCATGTTTGCGGCTGGGTTAGTTAAACGTCTAAAGTGAGCGGAGGTGTTTTCACGTCATTTGGTAGCCATTGTGATCTTGATACCCACGTCAAGATCGTCATTGTAGTTAGGCGTGGTTCATCACCGGACTTCCATAGAGGAGTTAGCTTGTTTGTCTCGTATCATTACAATTTCGATATTTACGTCTTGTTTCTTGTAAACTCGACATAAATACCTATATTGTACGGTTACGCTGCACACATTCTTAACTATTCCTAGCTATACTTTGAGCTTTTTTTTGTTTGGTTTTATTATTACCTTGATTTCAAAAGGTGCTAGGCACTACCATTTGTGCGTGTTATATCAATAACACCTCGATATCAATACTTCACTTTCTTGCAAAGTGGGTTAACATATCTTGGTGATATTGTTGTGTCATTCGCAAATCGTAATTGGCACTTTTTGAGATATAGGTCTTAATCAGACTTGAGCTTGCTCGTCGTATATCTTGATTGGGAGATCACATTTAACTTCGTGTATTTACTTACGTCTTGTTCATTCCTTTGAACTTGGCATAAGTGGAGACATCTTGTTAATCATCTGGCGTCGCAAATTACTTTGAAACGTAGTCTAGGAAGTACTTCATTTGATTAAGTTTTGGTACCAAACGATTGTTTCATTGGTGACTTTATCACTCTATCACATTGGTATTCTCACACTGTTAATTTACTCTTAACACGTACATCTTGTGTTTCACTTAGGGGTAGTCATTGAATTTTGAACAAATCTACAACTTACCTTAGTGAAACTTATCATGAAAACATGGCTCCCAAGATGCGTCTAGGGTTAAAGAAACAAACATATGAGGAACAACAGGCGCAAGCTTGGGAAACCTCTAATAGACAAGGGTCAAACCCATTTATCGGACACGATCTAGGACCACTATTTTCTGCAGAAAAGGAAACAGAAGAAATGGTCGACCATAGTGGAAATGAATTAGAGTCACCACGCGCAGACTTTGATTTTGACCCTACTCTACTAGATGAATTTCTTCTTAGAAACAAAGACAGAGTGTTGGCTCGGGTCGTTGAATTAGGGGCCAAATTGCCCATTAAGAAGGAACCAATACTACTAACAAATGAAACTACTGAGGAAGAACACCCCCTTATCAATATGGAAGATATTTTAACAGGCGTGCATGCTTCCACTTCTTACGCATAAAATGATAAAGTGGTAGGGCATAGAATACCCCTCCTCAAAGTACCACAAAGAAATAAAATAGAACTTGAGATAGAAGAAGAACCTCCACAGTACGAAGAGGAGGAACCTTTAGAAGAAGAGGCTATAAACCAAGCCACAATCCAACAACAAATCAGCAACCTAAGCCGACAACTTGCTTTGCTTACTTCCCATGTACAGAAAGATGCAAACAAGAACATTCAAAAGGTAAGGCCTAAGGTTAAGATCAACGAACTCCATTGGGAAAAACAAGGAGAAGAAGACATAGGGTACCATCGTGTTTACATCCCTACTTCTCCCACTAAAGAACAATTGCTCGCACAGGAAGTGCAGTCTATGAAAGCGACGCTTGCGAGCTTACAAGAGAGCAATATAGGGAGCATCAGGAAATATCAATATGAAGAGTTGTGCCCCTATCCTTTTGACAAAACAATGACCCTTCAACCCTTTCCAAAGAAATTTGATATGCCAAAGTTTGACAAATACAAAGGAAAGGGAGACCCAAGAGATCATGTTAAAGATTTTTACATGGCATGTCAAGAGGTGTCTTATAGTGATAATTACCTTATCAAACTTTTTCCCAAGAGTCTTGGAGGTCAAGCATTGGAATGGTTTACACGCTTACCACGGGGATCAATTTCCACCTGGCCAGAATTAGCAGAAAGATTCGTGTGTCACTTCTCGTATAACATAGAGAGTGATGTCACCATGGCAGACTTGTGTGGTGCCAAACAACACCCAAATGAGACCTTCGCTAGCTTCCTCCAATGATGGAGAGGGATAGCCAGTCGCTTCCCTTGTGCTTTCCCTGAAAAGTAGTTGGTCAGTATCTTTGTTCCCAATCTCAACCCAGATATTGCCTTCCACCTCCAAATGCATTGTGTCCGTACTTTTGAGGAGGTTATTGAGAAAGGGATTCAGATAGAAAAGGCTCTCATTGCTAAAGGCACCCTTAAAAACCAATCTAAAAACAACCAAAGTGTCAAACCCGTGGAAAATCCCAAGATCTTCAACAAAAACAAAAACGTGGTGGGAGATGGAATCACTGATTCCAAACGCGTTCAAACGGTCCAAACTGGTCAACCTTTTAAACTGACCAAGGGCCCAATTCAACCACCACCAAAATGATGAACATTCACCTCTCTCAATGAACCGTTGTCAGTCATACTAAAATAGTTGGATGTGGCCCACATGATGACCTATCCTACAACACAACCATTTGACGACAACGCTCCCAAACCTTCATGGTATAAGGAGCATGAATATTGTGAAATGCATCACGTTAAAGGTCATAAAATAGACAAATGTTTGCGACTTCGCCACTATATTCAAGACCTCATTGACAATGGGGAGATAGAGGTGGATAACCCTGGCCACATGCAAACACCTAACGAGAAAATGGGGATTTATAAGGAACCATTCCCCAAGCATGATAAGTCAGAAAAGGCAAAACCGAATTGGGGAGAGTCATCCCAAACCTATAAAGCCATGAATTACTTGTATACCAAGAGAGATAACAATCATTACGATTCACTTATCAGATGTATTCACTCCCCTACTGACCGTGTCAACACTATCTGGATTAAGGGAAAGGACTACACTACGGTAACAAGGCACCTGCCTTGTAATTCTGGACCCCTCTCCGTCGACCCCGCATACTGGTAAGTATAACCTTTTAGAACAACTTGAGAAGACGTCTGCTAAGATTTTGATCTTAGACCTTCTCAAGATTTCCAATGTGCATAAGGACATCCTGTATCAAACTCTTCAGGGGTCGGGAGTGCCTTTAGAAGTCGATCCTACACACCTTCAAGCTGCGGTGGCAACCATTGCCCCAAGTGAGCATCTTACTTTCAACCATAGGGAGATCCCTGCCATGAATCCTACACATAATCTTCCCTTGTACATCGAGGTAGTTGTCACCCACAGGAAAATCAAATGGGTGCTTGTGGACAACGGATCGGGATTGAACATCTGCATGCTTAAGCTGGTCAAACAATTGGGACATACGGAGGAAGATCTTGAGTCCCATATTATTACTATCACCGCATACGACAACGCGGAAAGAGAGTCAGCAGGCACCATTACGCTACCCATGGAGGTGGGCCCCACTTGTCATCAGACAAAGTTTCACGTCCTAGACTTGGAACTTCCATATAATATGCTTCTAGGCCAACCATGGATTCATGCCATGCAGGCCGTGCCATCAACGTTTCATCAATGCATCAAGTTGAAGCATGAGGGACATACGATCACAATACCAGGAGATTCAGAGCCCTTTGCTCATTGTAGAGCTCTCAATAGCTTTGCACGAAAGGGTACATATGCATGTCCCTCTGCAGATATAGCTGTTCCTCTTCAGTCTGAGGCTATGGAATCCCACGTGGATTCAGATTCACTTAGTTCTTGCGCTCATGGGGCGTCTACTTCAACCTCTCCATTTGATTCATGGGAGATGAAAATCCTGGAATATGGCTATGGGGAGTATAATGTACAACAAGCGCTCCTGGTGTCAGATCTCTCTTTGTCACCCAAGACTAGAGGTCGACCCAACTACCACTTTAAGAGACCTAGAGAAGAACACACTATTAGGTCATTCCTGCCTGGAGGCTTGTTAGCTGAGGAGAAGTTTCTTGATCCACCTACTACTTGGGTCCCTGAGGACACTCAGCCATCCTGTTACCAAACTCTGGAATATGAAAAATCTAGCAGAATGATGTACTCCATGGGCTACAAAGGCCTAGGATGTGGGAGGAATGAACAAGGACAAAGAGAACTAGTCCCTCTTCCACATTTCAAAATAGAAAGATACGGCATTGGGATTCATCCTTACGGAGTGCACCCCAATGATCAAGATGTGACTTGTTCTGAGCGTGAGGATAGTTCCGATTACCTAGACAGCGATACGGATTCTTGTTGTAGCCAATATGAGGATCTGGCCTCCATGAACCTTTTTATGAATAACGCTGTCCTAACCATCACCCCCACTGAACCAACCCTTGACCTTGTATACCCTTCCCTTGTTGAATGGGACCAACAATGTCACGTGCCACTAGATTTATTTGAGAATGACGAGGCTATTGCAGAGTTTATGGGCATAAGGGATACAATCCCCATTGGAGATCATAAGAAAGGTTTCTCTATCGACTTAGACACCTGCGCCTACTTTGGCGAGGAGGCTGAACTTCGTGGTCAGCAAAATTTAAAGAAAAGTGAGGGAAAAAGTTCTAAAGAAAAGCCTCAGCAAAATTCGAAGTCCAAGTCACACAGTGAAAACCTCTTTGAGGCACTGGCTGACAAACAAATAAGAAAACCGAAGGACAAACAAAGTGACCATGCCAAGGATGAAAATCTCATGGAGACATCCTTGGATGAAGATCTCAACCTTCCTCCTGACCCTACGCGTATGGAGGATTTATCAAAATTGTTAGTCGAAGAAACCATTGATGTCAACATTGGTACTGAAGAAGATCCCAAGATAGTAAAATTGGGGGCATCACTCTCAGCTAGAGAACAAAAGACGTTCACTATGTTGTTGCGAGAGTTCATTGATGTGTTTGCATGGTCTTACAAAGACATGCCCGGCCTAGATCCGAACTTTGGTCGTGCACAACCTGGTCATGCACGCAGACGCCAAGCCTATCAAACAGAAACTCTGAAAGATGCATCCAAGAGTGGCCTTGTTGGTCAAGGAAGAGTTGGAAAGGTTGCTTGCAGTAGGATTCATCCGACCAATTGACTATTCTGAATGGATATCAAACATTGTTCCTATCCAGAAGAAACCTGTCGGTATCTGAATCTGTATAGATTTTAGAGACATCAATAAGGCTTTCCCTAAAGATGACTTTCCATTACCCAACATTGATATGATTGTTGACTCAACAACAGGATATGAAATGCTATCACTCATGGATGGCTTTTCGGGTTATAATCAGATTAAAATCACTGAGGAGGACCAACACAAAACAACTTTCACAACTCCTTGGGGCACCTTCTACTATCAGGTGATGCCATTTGGCCTTAAGAATGTGGGAGCAACTTATCAGTGGGCCATGACAGTAATCTTTCACGATATGATTCATGACATCATGGAAGACTACGTGGACGACATCCTGGGAAAGTCCAAAACAAGAGAAGATCATCCTGTCATTTTATGGCGTATCTTTGAGCACCTACAGGAATACAAAGTCAGATTGAATCCCAAGAAGTGTGTCTTCGGGGTGCTATCAGGGAAATTATTGGGCTTCATTGTGTCAAGACGAGGTATTGAGGTAGACCCTGCTAAAGTGTCTGCCATCACTGAAATGCCTCCACCTGAAAATATCAAGCAATTACGTAGCTTGCAGGGGAAAATTCAAGCCATTCACCACTTTATCTCACAGCTTGCAGATAAATGTCACTCATTCACCCATTTTCTTAAAAAGGATGTCGCTTTCATCTGGGGACCCAAGCAACAGCAAGCCTTTGCTTTGCTTAAACAGTACCTGGCCAATCCACCTGTTCTCATGCCTCCAACTCCGGGAGAACCACTTTTGCTCTATATTTCCGCTACACAATACGCTATTGGTGCGCTGCTCGCCCAATATGACATTAACCATAAGGAGAAAGTGGTGTACTATCTGAGTCACACCCTCATTGCCTATGAACTTAATTATCCTCAGATTGAAAAGGCTTGCTTGGCCGTTGTTTTTACCTTTCAAAAACTTCACCATTACCTGCTGAATACTAAGACCAAGCTCATATCGAAGGTCGACCCACTCAAGTATTTGTTGTCCAAACCCACCCTTACAGGTAGAATGGCTAATTGGATCATTCTACTTAGTGAGTTTGATATAGAATTTGTCCATCAAAAATCAGTTAAAGGACAAATACTCACAGATCAGCTAGCGGAAGCACCTTTGCAAAGCACGGAGCCTTTGAGTCTGGAACTGCCAGATGCCTCTTTTCTCTACATTGAAGAATCTGTCGTATGGAAGATACATTTTGATGGATCTTTTACGTTTCATGGTTCAGGTGCAGGAGTGGTCCTTATTACTCCTTCGGGTGATCCTATACCGCAGGCTTTCCGCTTGGCCTTCCCTTGCACGAACAACATTGTAGAGTATGAAGCACTCATTACAGGGATGAAGCTGGCCATCAAGTGGAATATTCATCATGTTAAGGTTGTAGGTGATTCACAGTTAATCATTAAACAAGTTAATGATGAGTATAAGGTTAAGGATGACAAACTCATACCTTACAAGAAGTTAGTGGAAACTCTAAAGGAGTATTTTGTGCGCATCACCTTTGAGCAGATCCCAAGAGCGCAGAATAGATCAGCGGATGCTATGGCAATGGTGGGATCTATGCTTTGTATTCCACCAGGGAACAATGATATGCCATTCTTCATAGAAAATCTATGCCAGCCCGCATATGACATGCCAGAATCTTTCCTGGCTTGTGAGGTTGTTGGTCCCCATTCACCATGGTATGAACCCATTTTCACCTATCTTAAGGATAGTACATTCCCTCCCGATATCTCCCACTCTGAAAAGCAGAGCCTAATTCGCCAGATAGCCCATTACACCCTTTTAGGAGGTACACTTTATCATCATGGCTATGATGGGAATCTGTTACGTTGTCTGGATGTGACGGAGTCAATCCAGGCAATCAAGGAAGTACACGAAGGAGTATGCGGAGTGCATACAAACGGAATGGTCTTGGCTAAGAAATTGTTGAGAGTAGGTTACTATTGGCCTACCATGGAAACTGATTGTTGCAATTACGTTAGAAAATGTGTGCTTTGCCAAAAGTATGGAAATTTTATCCATGCTCCATCACAGCCATTGCAACCAATCACTACCCCATGGCCATTCTCTAAATGGGGACTTGATTTAATAGGGAAGCTTACTCCTACCTCCTCTGATGGTCATACACATATCATCACAGCCACTGAATATTTTACAAAATGGGTGGAGGCCATCCCTTTAACCTATGTCACAGGAGCACAAATTTCTAAATTCATCATGAATCACATTATTTGTCGTATGGCATTCCTGTAGCCATTGTTACAGATAATGGGAAGTCATTTAAGAACAAAACTATGAAAGGTCTTTGCCAATGGTTCCAAATCAAATTGAAATGGTCCACGCCATATTACCCTCAGGGTAATGGACAAGCTGAGGCAACAAACAAGACTTTGGTCAGGATAATGGAGAAGATGGTCAGCAAAATAGGTCGCAACTGGCACCTACAAATTCATCCAGCCCTTTGGGCTTACCGAACATCCATTCGCACCCCTACAGGTGTGACACCATATTCCCTAGTGTTTGGGACATAATCTATCATCCCCTTAGAGATTGAACTTCCCTCCCTGAGGATCTCTCTTCGAGACTATCTGGATAAAGATGAAGATTACCGAGTGGCAAGATTGGCTGAGTTGGAGCTACTGGATGAGAAGTGCATTCGCGCTCTTAATCACCTGAAAGTATATCAACACAGAGTCTCCAGAAACTATAACAAGAGAATCATCCCTCGTCAGTTTGAGGTTGGTGATTTAGTCATGAAGGAGAACCAGTTCAACACCAGAGCGGAGTGAGAAAAGAAAGGGAAGTTTGAACCCCATTGGTTAGGACCCTATGTCATAGTTGCCAAGTATGGCACAGGGGCATACAAGTTGGCTCACCCCAATGGTGATGAGCTCCGGGAGCCCATGAATGCCATGCATCTTAAGAGGTTTTATGCCTGAACATGGCGCAAGAAAGTCATAAAAATAAAAAAAAAAAAAAAAAAATCAAACAAATTCAGAAAAAGAAAAAGAGAAAACAGGTCATCCACTTGTGAAAACCACGCAATTGTGGCACTTTGGGCAAGTCCTTGGGTGAAAACCGGTTTCTGGCGCCTCAGGAAGATTCGTTGTTCGCAAGCATTCTATATTCGAAGGGTAGTTGTCTTTGGCCTGGACCTGGTTCTGCCTCTGAGTTTCCTTGTGCACACCATTCTGTCCAGCCTTGATCCGGCTTTGCCTTCTTCTATTCGTCTGTGAGGGATGTGGTCTTTTGTGATTTCCCATCTTACGCTGGGGGCAACTCAACGACTTCACCTTCTTGTTCATAAGTGTGTGGCTTCTACCCTTGTATATTCCCCACCTAACGCTGGGGGCATCCACACTTTCTTGGTTACCTGCACATAGCTTTGGAAACCGTCAGAAAAGATAAAAATAATAGAAAATCGAGAAAACACAAAAACAATAGAAAATTGTTTCGAGAAAACACAAAAACAATAGAAAATTTTTGTTTCGAGAAAACACAAAAACAATAGAAAATTGTTTCGAGAAAACACAAAAACAATAGAAAATTGTTTCAAGAAAACACAAAAACAATAGACAATTGTTTCACAAAAACCTAAACAATAGAAAATCGGTGCATGAAAACATATCTTACAAAAACATTTACTTGCATTGCCTTGTTTCCTTGCTTTGCTTGTTGCTTGTATAGTGTTTTGCGGGCTTACTTTTGAGTTGTTTGTTGCTTGGGTGTACTTTGTCATAGTTTATCTTTTCTTGCTTAGAATAGATTCATTTTTGCTTGTGCATGTTGTAGTGGGTTTCGACATGCTAGTGTGTTAATTCATTATTTCTTTCTTAATGCATTTGGTTGTGTTTTGTTACTTGTTAATAAGGCATGGTGATTCATGGTGTATTGCATTAATTCCTGGTGTTCTTTGTAGCATTTGGCTGTGTTTCTTGCATGTGCTCTATTTTTTTATCATTCACATCACATTACCATCACTATCATCACATCTAGCATCATCTATACATCATATATAAACAAAAATGCTAAGTTTTACATCATGCATGTATGCTAAGCTAATCATCACATATCATATCATCAATGGGGGCAAGAGGGGTTGCGCATAATAAAAAATCTATCCCCCCCGCACCAATATCATCATATCATCCCATCCATATACATCAAAATAACACTTGAAAACAACATTTGATATTGTCTACAGATCTATCATCTACAATCTACAGCACGCCTCAAACGATCACGTGTGATCACCATCTCTCCTGAGTGTCAGAGCCTCACGGTAAGTTTTCTAAACTGAGCGGTTAAAATGAACTGATTGCGATGTTTTTACCCCCCTTGGGGGGTATATTAACCTGTTTTTCACCGTTCGGATGGCCGGGACACCCGTTTCGCTCACCGTTTTCTCCTCTGTTCGCTGTGGAATAATTATTTTTAATTAAATAATTATTTTTCTCTTATTTTTCACCATATTGGGGCATTTTTTGTCCAATACCCCTTTCTTCTCCCCTGGAAAATTTTATTGCTCCCTGGCGATTTTTATTCTTCTTCACACCCTCGTAAATAATTATTTTTTCTTAATTTTTCCACTAAACAAGGACATTATTTGTCGTTTGTTTCTCCTTTCTTCCACCTAGGGCACTTTCTGTTGCCCCTAGGCCCTTCTTTTTCTTCTTCTCCTTTCTTCTATTGTTTATCACGGTTCAGAAAGCCAAAACAATACAAACATTTACTATATCAAAAAATCCCAAAAACAAGGCAAAATTTTTCAAAAAATTCCTAAAAAGTAAAACACCCTACAAAATGGTAACTTGCTTCTTACGGCTGAAACTTGTGTCTTGCGCATGGTATTTTCTCCATATCCTGTTGGTTTGTCTCACATCTTCCCTGATTAATATGACTCGTGGATCACCGGATTCACAACCATTCACAAAAGCTAGCTGCTTGCTTCGTCTGTACTCTGGGGCACTTTTGGTTGCCTGGTGTTGTTTCGTTGCGCACAAACACTATTCATGGACCCCCGTGTCCATTTTCATTTCCCCTTGCATGTATCCTTGCTTGGGGCATCATTTTTTAACCCTTGTCATCAATCATGAACTTGTGGATCTCTCCAGCACTGATAACAAAACATTTGTACAACTGTCTTGACCGTTGTTGGGTTGGATATGTGCGTTCGTACTTGTTTTCCCTGTTAGATGAGCTTGTTTCCTTCTCGTATTGCATTGCATTTTTGTATGTTGCATGGAGTTGGTACTTTCAGCAATGGACAATTGTTCGCAGTATGGCTTTCATGTCATTCTACATTTGTCGTATGCTTTTTTTTTTAATAAGGGCCAATGATGTAGTTCCTATGGCAATATGATGACATCAAATTTGTTCCACATAAACAACAGTGGCTAGAGGCTAAGCTCTTCTCTCCCCTCTTCCTTATTTCTTCTACACCACTTCCCTTTTCACCCCTGCTTTTCTCTCTCACCGGGGCATCTTGCCTCCTCCCATCCTTCTACCTATATCTCACCTTTTTCGATCGTCGATCGACTTCTTTCATCACCCCATCGACACTCGAGGGGGCATTTCTCCCTCCTACTAATTTTTCTCCTATCCCTTCAAAAAATTTCTTCCATCTACTATCTTTGAAGTGACGTCACTTACGCCACCCCAAAGAGGGGCAAATGTAGACACCTATAATTACGCCCAAGCAATTTAAATACTTAAATTGCGCTAATTATCTCCTTTTCCACAAATAGACGACATATCGTCAAAAGTGCTCATATTCCCTCTAATTGTCATCAATTAATTACAATACGCTAATTGATTAAGTCACCTACCCAGCTAACAGCCTAATTAACGACCTTCCATTAATTATCACTTCCTCTATCTTGATTAATTAATTATTATTAATTAATTAGTCTTCCCCTTCATTTAAACTAGTAAATCGATATTAAATTGATTTAATCCCTTTCTAATAGCCTGAATCGCACTAATATTCTTCTAAATGGCTTCTATAAGCTTACACCTACCTATTAATTAATCACCTTTGATTAATTAAAATACCCCCCAACTCCCATGACTTGCTAAACATGTATTAAACCCTTCTAAAGTAAGGTTACCTTTAATAAAGCAACCTTATCCATTCCTAATCATGTTTTACCTTTATCCCACATTCATGAGAATGTGTTGAATCCTTTATCCTTTGGGCTATATAAAGAGCCCTCCACCTACCTTTTTACTTACACCTAAACTCCTTAGAGAGCAAATGCAAAGCATATAGCAAAGAGACTAAGAGCTTGCACCTTGTTTTCTTGAGAGTTCATCATCTTGAAGAGTTAAGCCTCTTTCTTAAAGTGCTTGGGTCATATGGGAGGTGTCAAAAGGGTCTTGTAGCCCAACTTTGATTAGCCCCCATTCCTAGGTTCTTGGAACATTAAGGACAACTATTTTTTATAGCCATGGTACCTACCTAGGTTCCTTCATTTATATGTTGTTAGAGAATAGAGGATATTTAGGTGCTTAACATAGTTGATTTCATAGTTTTGTATTGATAATTGTTAGCATCTAACCCTTGATTAATTCTTATCATGATGGTGTTTATAATGTTGTTTAATTCTTGTTAATTAAGACTATTTAGGTGTTAGTCTTTGTTTACATTAGCATTAGTTTAAAAACAACACTTGCAATAATGACATATTTCTAATTTCATTATCCTAATGTGCAACCTTTTCCGGCATATCTGCATCGATGACTCCAAGAGTGTCTGCTCATACTGGTGTAGACACGACATAAATACATGAGTAAAAACTAGAAGAGTGTGAGTCTGCACCATATCATCGTCCATGTACTTCAAGTTTTGGTACAAAGCAACTAATAAATAGTGACTTAAACTTTATTTATATTAGTATTTTATATTTCTTTTATGAATTCATCATTATTAATAATTGGTTTTCGTTAAATCCAGGATTTGTCATGCTAGTGCCACCACCACCCTTCCACCTAGTGCCACTGTAACATTCTATTGTTTACAAATAATATTTATAGCATAAGAAATATCTATTGATTTCAATTTTATTAATTTGAAGTTCTTATTGTTCGCTTATTTGTCCTCTTAATTTCAAATTTTCAACAAACTGATTACTAAATATGATATTGTTAAAGTATTAATGCTCGTAGATCTTTTGCAATCTGAAATTCATCCCATAGACTTGCCCACGGCCACCTTCTCTTCTACGACTCCATCTCAGCACACAAGGAGTACATCAGTCTAACCTCCCCTTCTGCCTCAGTCAGCTTCTTATGGTAGGGGAAAAAGGCTTGTGCTCCCTAACCATGGAACAGATATGAATAAGGAAACTCATAATTTCACAACATCCGAGTTCCCCAATTTTTCAGTTGGTGGTGTGTCGAGTGCCAAAGGCACTTATGTTTTAAATAATATAGAAACAGATGAGGAGTATCTTGAGTTTGATATGTATTTAGACATGACAACGTTAAGGAGGAATGCCAAGGATATGATGTAATTTGTTCGTAAGCAAGTGCCACAGTCGGTAGGATATTCATATCCTCCTTCCCCAACTGGGAAGGAAAACATGGATGATGATGCAAAGACCGGGCTTTTATTTGACATCCTTGGGTTAGATAATGCTACAACCCTTTTCATGGAAAATTTTAGTCCTAACATTAAGGAGTTGAAGATGTGGGACATCTGAGTGAAATATATGATAAAAGAAATAAATGACAGATATCATAATTCTGAAAATAGAGATTTTTTTTTTCATTGGTTAAAAATGAACCAATGACAATTGATGCTATACTTGCTCAAGAACAAAAATGAAATGAAATCACCAATAATGTTTACAACAGGGACGAAGTTTTGAAAATAATGTTGAACAGATTGACAAATTTGAATGCCGAGGCACAGTCTTACCACAACAAGTTCGTGACAAGAACCTTGTCACTATTTCTAATTTAGAGAAAGACTTGGTCGTGGTAAGTTCTATTTTTTTGTATATTTTTAGATAAATATATAGTTATCCTTTATCTTATTCTAAATGCTATTTATGATAATTTTAATTGCATTCAAAATACCAGACTTTGAATACAAAGGTGCAGGTGTTAAATGAACACATTAGAAAAGTGAGAGGGAGTTTCCATGGGGCTATTGGTTTTAAAGAAAAAAATTGTGCCTTTAAACAAGAAAAATAATAATTTATGAAGGACTATTAAGGAGCATGAACTGGATCTGGAAATTCTTATGAAGAAAAAAACTGATGAGGATCCTTCTATCCTTTTAGCAGAAGATGTAGCTCGCGAAGATAGAGAAAATATTAATGTTGTTGCAAAATAATTAGTAGATTTTGGTGTCATCTGAGATAGTTCAGATGTTGTAGATGTCATTGAATCTATTCAAGGACAAGGGTCCAGTTAACTTCAATTAAAACTTTAAACTATGTTACCATTGATGTATTAAGTATTTGACAAATGGAAATTGAAAACATTATCTTTATGTGAAATCGTTTATCTTTTTATTTCTCTTATGAGTGTTATCGAATGAAAACTTTAGTAATTTTTTTTCCAAGCTTGTACAATTGACGAATAGTACATATGGATTTTGGAATCTAGATTTACATTGTCAATTTAGTTTCAAACATGTATGAACTCAATAATTAAAACTAGTGTCTTGAATGTGCATGTTGTTGTTGATCTTGATAGTTGAATCTTGATTCATCATGTAAAGACTATCTCTAATAATCATGATGGGATGTAGTCATAGACTGATATGTTTTTGATTAATCCTAATAATCACGATGTTATATATCATATATGGATTATAATATATTTACAAACAATTGATTCTATGGAATTGATAGTGAGACATCAAATATTAAACATACTTTATTAGTAACAAACTTTAATTTTATTACATCATCTAGTTTGCATATTGCACACATATGAACTATCTACCATCTGTTATTTGCAAACATTATTAAAAATATAGAAGAGATTAATAAAATTTCAAAAATTTACATGCGTAATATATGTAAATGAAAAAATAAAAATCGAGTAACAATATATATTTCAAAAAATAAATACAATCAACTGTCTGGTAGCCAAAGTAACCCTATCTTGAATGGTCCTTCATCACTTCTTATATTTGTTGCAGTTTCTTGTCTGTCAGATTCCAAGTCAATTTCACCATTATTAGCTCAACTTTATTATTCGCTATTTGATAGCTCCACGCTCTACAAGAGATGTCCATGTAGCTAGTTCTCTTTCATATGGAAATGTGTCCACCCCATATCTTGAAACATATATTCTCAAACAAGTTTCCAAATTCTTGTTCAATATGTTGCAAAGTTTTGATTTAAAAAATGTAAGTGCACTAAATACCATTTCATCTGCAAAAGACCCAAGAATCACTGTGTGTATGAGTTCATATAGTTTTAAGTATTCACTTATATTTTCTCTCAGAATGTTACTTTGATACATTTTTCTCCATAATAGTGTGATAGCTCCCGTTATTGTTGGGTCAACAATAAACTTATATTGATCAGACATTGTATATGAAAAATGTTGTGACTGTGATATGAGTAATTTTCTTTCTATTATACCATTTAATTCCCCTCCATCAACATCTGAAGATTTGTGAAAATGCTCCATAAGTGCACTCATGGATTTCTTGAAGTTTGAAGCTCTTTGTTCTTCATCAATCATCGGATTCTAGAAAATGGGATTTATAATTCCTATGGCCTCAAGCTGATCACTATTTTTAAAATTCTCTCTGATCTCAAAAGATAATGTTTTAGATAACTTCATCAATTTTTTATGTTTATAAGAAACTAAGGCATCAAAAAGACAGCTTCTGACTGGTACTTTCTCAATTTTAGAACCTTTTACATAAGGATCTCTTTATAAAGTGTGCATTGGAATATTTTTCCCATCAACAAAAATACAAATATGACCACTGATATTGAACTTTAAATAGATGTTGGGATCTTTTGTATATGTCAAAACCTTGAAGACGTCAAAAATTGGCTTCTGAATCCAGTCTTGGGTGCAATATAAGGTATTTAAAATAATACACACTTGTCTCATTAATTTAATAAAATCAATAATGTATATGGATATTTCTTGAGCATGTTTCACCAAGATGTTTATTTCCTTCTGTTAGTGTGAGTTATCCTATGTGTCCTCCTCTCATGTTGATGTGTCATGCACTAGGGTTACTCAGCTCCCTATATGTACCCCTTTTCTATTCATTTATGAACATACCAAGACACTCCGCTGTCTTTCCTTTATGTAAGCTTTGTTTTTGTTGCGCAAGTCCTTCCATTACTGATCAATTTTTTCCTTGATATCGCTAGAGCTATCACGATTCCGTTGGAGTGCAACTACTTCGTGGTGCCTCGTTTTCAATTCGATTCTCGTAAAATCTTTTCATGGTATCAGAGCTGAGATCGGGTAAACGTGCACTTAATTTTGTTGTTGTGATTACTCTTACTTGGTTTCGTTATTTTAATCTGCATGCAAGTCTTTTGATCACTATTTTCTGGAAATTATCTTGCAAATATCACTAACAAGCTTTCTCGCAAAGTTTTTTTTGTGTTTTTTTCTTGTGCATGTGCAGGTTTTTTTCAAAATACCTTGAGAAATCAGGGGTTTTTCCTGCTCTTTTTAGTTGGATGTAACCAAATCCAAAATAGAGATTCTCTTCATTTTAAAATGGAAGTGAATTTTTTTTAAGATCTCTGGTTTTTGTAGGATATTTGTCTATGCATGTTGTTTGTGGTTGCAAGATTTTTGTGTTCTTCAATCGTGGTTGCTCATCAACGAACTGTTATCCCTCTGACCATTTTTGGACTGTTCAAACTGTTCAAACTATTCCTAATACAAGACAACCCGTCCATTTCTTTACCTGGCGTGGCCTGCAATTTTTTTTAGTCACAAGTGTTTTAAACACATCTACCACGTTTTTTTTATTGAAGGAGTTTTACATTCTTATGCGTGGACTATAGGTTCTTTTCCTTGGCGCCCACGCACCTGCAAACAAATCTTTTCCATTGGCGTGGCCTGTAATCTTTCTACATTTTTTCCTACTTGGAGTGGCTGCTACACATCGTGGGGTTGTAAATTCTTCTGAGTGGACTGTACCCTTGGTGCCCTCGCCTCTGCTAACTCTAAAATAACCTGGTAATCTCTCCCGCACGGTTTTCTTTCTCTGCATTTTCTTTGGCACGGCCTGGTACATTTTCCTTTTTGGTAAGTCTTTATTACTTACTTCCTTTAAAAACTTATGGGCACCTTTTTTAACCATGGTAAGTATTAAGTCTGCAAAGTTCTACGGCGTTTTTTTACATATCTTTCTTTATTTAAAGATTCCTTCTAATTCTTTTTAAACCTTTAAAACAAAATCACGGTCTTTTCTGGTTTTTTCCTTTAAAAGATTTTCTTTTAAAACAAAAAATCAAATCAATTTTTTTTTGGTAAGTTTTTAAAAGTTTCTAATTTACCGTGTTTTTTAATCAAGTTTCTAAAATCATTTAGAAATTTGTTTTAATTAGAAGTTTCCATAGATATTTAAAAATCTTCATCTAAAAATCTTCATTAGATTAGATCTAATTAGATTTAATTAAATTAGATCTAATTTTATTTCATTCACATTATTTAAACACTATTTCTTTGGCATTATAAAATTTGGTCTTTTGGCTTGTTGTATTTTCAACCTTCCGTCGAGTGCCGAAGACGAAGGGTGAGGTACGGGATTGGCAGGTGGCTAATCCCCCCTCGCAATACAAAAAAACCCTATCTCAAATTCCATGCCGTTTCCAATGGGCATACATATTACGACACCCTATTGCATGCGTTTTAGGGTGCTTTTTTAATCTGATTGCAGGCTTATTGGCTTTTTCTCAACAATTTGCGGGAATGGGTTTTTGCTATAACTTTTGACTCGTTGCTTGGTTTTGAGCACTTCTTTAGTCAAAGTTGCATGTTTTTTTGCAATCTAGATGATGGGATCATTAGCTTTGTAAATTCACTAATTCTATAAAGTGCCGCATTCTTGGGGGGTGTCTTTGTATTGCTTAATTTAGCTCATTTTTTTGAGCTTTGTTCTATTCCTTTTTTTGTGGACTTGTGAGCACATCCACCACAATTTTACGAAAAAGATATTCTTTCATGCGACGTGAGATGCTTTTTCTCACCACCAGGGTTGGCTTTCACCTCCGTTCTATTTTTGGCTTGTGCTTGTTTACAATGTTCCTTTTTTGTTGCGCTCCACAAAACACTATTGTGGTCTCCTCTCTTGTGCGTTATTACACTAATTGCAAGACAAGTTACCAAGTGTTTCAAACTGCACACACAGACCCACTTGTAATCAACACACTAATCTATAAAGTACCGAAAGCAGGGGGGTTGTTATTGTCCTGGGTGGTTGTGATTCTTTTATGCATTTCTTTCTCTCTCTCTCACTATGGATGCACTTTCAATTCCTTTGCTTATGTCGTTCAAATTTTTTGAATGGAGATCGAAAATAATAATGAAACTAAGGGGTAAAGGGTTATTCCGCATCACCATGGGAACTGAGACTGAACCAGACGACGAACCTGAAAAATCTAAGTGGTTAAACTGTAGTGATGAAGCTTTAGGTATTCTTTGCATGTCCACTTCTCTTGACTTGCACTTCCACATTGAGGTGTCTGAAACACCTACATTTGCGTGGAAAACATTGGATGTAATGTTTGGACAACTAGATGACATGAGAGTGCATGACTTGGAAAACAAACTACTAGGGTTAAATCCTAGTGACTTTGAAAACCTACAAGCCTTCTTCTCGAAATTTGTCCACATTAGATTATTGTTAAAAGGATGTCAAGTAGAAAAGAAAGATTCTCAACTGATCTTGTCGATTCTCTCTAAGGTAGGTCTCAAATATTCTGTCTTCGTGTCAACTTTCTACGCTACAAAAGCTGCTTTGGGCGATACTTGGACGATGCCCTCCTTTGACTATTTTTCATCCCAACTTATTCGAGAACAGGACAAACTCATTCAAACGGGGTCTCTCAAGTCCAAGTCACATGCACTTGTAGCAAGTATTAGCAAAGGAAAGAAGACTAAAAAGAAGAAAGAAACAAAGGATCAACCTAAGAAAGAAACCAAGATCAAACCTAAAATTGACACAAACACTTCAACTTTTGAGCCTAAGGCATGGAAAATCAAGTATTTGTGTTCCTATTGCAAGAAGACTGGTCACGATGAGCAACACTGTTTTAAGAAATAGATTGATCACTTATCTCATTTACTTGAGAAAAATAAAATAAGTGTTCCTGAATCCATAAAACAAAGTGCTCCGAAGGCTAAGTCTTCTGCTGCAAAAGGTGCTAAAAATGATAAGAAGAAAGGAAAGGTCCTTGTAGCCAAAGTTTCTCCTTCATCGACATGGATTATAGATTCTAGAGCCTCACACCACATGGGTTCTTCACATGTTGAGTTGTCCAACATCAAACCTTGTGGAATATCCCAAATCATGATGGGTAATTACACGATAGTGTCGGTTTCTAGTAGTGGATCGGTAGAGATGGATGGGGGAACATTTAACCAAGTGTTGAGTGTTCCTGATCTCTCTACCAATCTCCTATCAGTTTACCAAATTACTCACCTTGGTGAAGGAATGCGAGTGGAATTTGGTCCTAAATTGGTGATCATTCGTGAGCTTAACAATGACACTACAGTGGCTGAGGGAAAGGCATATCACCATTCATGGTTGTACACCTCCCACTTTACTTCTGATTCTACACCTACTGCCTTGCTCACTCATGCAAATGAGGTTAGTAAGCTATGACATGAGCATTTTGGACATCTAAATTATCGCTACCTTAAACAATTGAGTCAAAACAAAATGGTTAACGGGTTGCCTCGCGTCAAGTTTTCTAAGGGTCTTTGTGAGGGTTTTACCCTTGGAAAGCATCCTGCAAAGAACTTTGACAAAGGAAAATCCTGGAGAGCCACTCATCCCTTGGATCTTGTTCACAATGATGTTTCTAGTCCATTTCCTTCTCCTTCATTTACTAGAGCTCTTTATGTGCTAACCTTCATTGATGATTATTCATGATATACTTGGGTATATTTTCTTAAGCTTAAGTTTGAAGTCTTTGAACATTTTTAGGACTTTAAGGCTCTTGCTAAGAAACAGGTAGAACATTCTATCAAGGTTCTTCGAACTGACAATGGAGGTGAATATGTAAACAATAAGTTCATGGATTTATGTACTTCTAAAGGGATATCTTTGTAACATACAATTTCTTATAGCCCTTCGCAGAATGGAGTTGCAGAAAGAAAGAACTGTACTCTGAAGGAGATGGCCACTTGTATGATTCACTCGAAGTCTCTTCCTCCGCAGTATTGGGCTGAAGCAGTGAATTGTGTAAATTACATTTAGAACTGTGTTCCACACAAGGCAGTAAGAGCGATGACACCCTTTGAAGCCTGGTTTGGACGTAAGCCTGATGTTGAGCACTTTCAAGTCTTCAGATCCAAGGCTATGGTTCAGACTCCCAAGAAGAAATGCAAGGCCTTGGAACCACAATCAAAACCTTGTATCCTTGTAGGGTATCCTGATGGCATGAAGGGATATCGATTGATGAATTCTACTGAGCTATATATTGAGAGAAGTATTAAGTTCAATGAGTCTTCTTCGACTTCTACTTCTCCACCTATTGAGGTTCTTCAGCTCACTGATTCGGATTTTGACTCATCAGATGATGATATTGTTGAGCGTGCTCCTCTTCCAGATCCTCCTGACCATCAGACCCTTGAGTCTTCTGATTCTAATAGTAGTGATGATGAGGACTATGTCCTTTCTTACTCAAGTGAAGAATCTTCCGACTTTGAGCCTGATCCTCCTGGTCCCCTTTGGGCTAGGAAAACTTTGCAAAGTGCTGGCGATTTAGTTGGAGATACTTTGAATATGAGACGTACTCGCTTATACTTCGTTGGACCCCACTCTTTCTTCACCTCTGCTTTTGATCCACAGTCTTTCCGGGAGGCTTCTGGTATTCCTGAGTGGGATTCTACCATGGATGAGGAGTATTCCTCTCTCATGAAGAATGATACTTAGGATCTCACCCCTTTTTTGAAAGGAAGAAAAATCATTTGGTGTAGGTGGGTGTTCTGAAAAAAGTATGGAGTAGATGGAGACGTCAAAAATTTTAAAGCATGATTAGTAGCTAAGGGTTTCTCGCTGATAGGTGGGGTTGATTATACTGAAACCTTTTCTCCGGTTGTGAAGATGATTTCTATTCAACTAAATCTTTTCATTTCCGTAGCAAACAGATGGAAATTCCATCAAATGGACGTTAAGAGTGCCTTCCTTTGTGGTGACCTAGAGGAAGAGATCTACACGGAATAACCTCTGGGTTATGTCCATGAACCCTCCCTCATTTTTAAGTTAAAGAAGTCTCTTTATGGCCTTAAATAAGCCCCTCGGGATTGGTATGCCAAGATGGACTCCTTTTTTACTTACATCATGGTTTACTAGGTGTCACTCTGATCCAAATGTTTATATTCTATGACAAGATGACTCCATACTCATTCTTGTTCTCTATGTTGATGACTTGTTGATCACATGCAACTCTTCCTCTATCATTGATTATGTGAAGATCACCTTGGTCAACAGGTTTTCCATGACTGACTTAGGTCTGCTTCATTACTTTCTTAGGATCCAAATTTCACAATTTGACTTGGGAATTTTTATTTCACAACCTAAATATGATCTTGACTTGCTTGCTCATTTTTAAATGTCTGATTGCAAGTCTTCTCATACTACTTTTATTTCCAAGGTTAAGTTGATTTCTGATTGCTCTACTCCCTTGGTTGATGGTACCCTTTATCGACAGTTTGTGGGAAGCTTGATTTACTTGACTCACACTCGAACGTATTTATCTTATGCTATTAAGATCATGTCCAAATTCATGCAGGAGCCTCATGAGCTGCATTGGAAAGAAACTAAGTAGATCCTTTATTATTTTTATGGAACCTATACCGATGACATTCATGATTATGGAGGGGTGGATATTGACTTGATTGAGTTCACAGATTCTGATTAGGCCGGTGACTTAGATCATCAGAAATCTACCTCTGGCTATAATTTCTCTCTTGGTTCGGGTCCTGTTAGTTTGTCTATCAAGAAGAAGAATGCAATTCTGATATATTCTATAGAGGAAAAATATAGAGGAGAATTTAACACTACCACAGAGGTTGTTTGGCTACAGGGTATTTTAATAGAGTTTGGCATCCACTTTCGCTGGCCTACCATTATCTATTGTGATAACACGAGCACTATCTCAATTTTTAGAAATCCATTTTAGAATCAGAAGATGAAGCACATTGAGATCCATATGCATTTCATATGAGAGCTTATTCAGGATGGTATCATCGACATTCAATACATTCAGACATCTGATCAGATTGCATATATATTAACCAAGCCCTTCACTGAAGTGAAGTTTCTTCACTTGCGGTCTCTTCTTAGGGTGAGGTCTTATGTAGCTTCTCATCTTCTTTGGGCTATATATTCCTTCTCTTCTTCTTATTCTTCTTCTTCTAGGAAGATGTTGTTTGTATATGGGAACCTTATAAGGACTTAGTTGATGGGCCCCATTGACACATCTTTCTTAGTTGTTTAGGAGTGTCTTCTTGTTCTGTTTGACTCATCATAGCCACTAACCCAGCTTCGATGAAGGGGGGTGTTGGTGTGTGGGATCTTATGTCTACTCCCCTCACATATGGAGGGTCATCTCACATGGCTTAGGCTTAGGGTTAAGTTTAGGGTTTTATTATGTGTCATGCACTAGGGTTACTCAACACCCTATATGTACCCTTTCATTTCTGATTTATGAGTATGCCAAGACACTCCGCTGTATTTCCTTTATGTGTAAGATTTATTTTTGTTTAGCAAGTTCTTCCATTGTTGATCGATCCTTATGATTATGCTGGAGCTATCATGATTCTGTTTGATTTCAACTTCTTCGTGGTGCATCGTTTCTGATTCAATTCTCACAAACTCATTTCACCTTCAACACTGGAAAACTACTAGCATAAAGCTCACATAATGTAATCTAAATCCTGTCTAGTGCATATATATGGAGCTTTAGTGATTAGATTACACTACTCCACAAAAGCTTGACACATCAAATGACCAGTGGTGATAGGGACTTGTATCCACACAAAAACCTATGCAAAGTAATTCATTTGCAAAGTTATCACATATTGTGTCAAGCATGAAATTCCTAGCAATTTTTTACCATTGTGGTCAGTCCAGACATAGGAGGATCTCTAAATCTAAAAATAGCTTATAGGTTAATACTTAACATATCATGAATGGTGATTTTCATGGATCTGCTACTCCACCTTAGCAAAAATTTTTCATGAATTACTTACAATCACTGGGACTAAAGCCAACATTCCAACAAGTAAGACCATACGGTGAATACTGTAAAACAATGGATTCCCTCTAGATAATCATCTCAGACGAATCTCAAGGTACAACATATATCTGGCTTTGCGATAAAAAAATGTGCAAATTTCTTCTCTATACACCCTGGAGAATGAACTTTTTAGGGATTGAATGATCATCCACGAGCAGTGATATAATATCAAAATTGGAACAACATGAGTTTGGAGAAATTCTCAGCATTTTGAATTAGAAATCATTATTATGCATAGCTAGTAGATAAAATTGTCAGAAGGCATGGTTACTATTAACTGAGGAATTGTAGACAAGCATGTAGACTCAGGATGTATTGTATAGCATGTTGTGATCTCGATCAATCGAAAATGTGAAAACACAATTTTATGATTTGGGGACCTGATCACTCGAATAAGTGATTTCGTATTCCTCCCATACACTTTGCCGTATGACCATGCATTGGGATCTAATGACCGTGAGTAGATATGTGAATATTTGGAAAGTACCATTAGTTGCTTGAATTAATATCTTATCATCAATGTAACTATTCAAACTTGGTAAGCCCTTCTTTAAAATGTGAAACTATGCTAATGTAAGTTATTAGTCATCCATAAATAAATTTAATTAGGATAAAATGGTGACACATGTGACAACCCATACACAAGGTGATTAGCTTACTTAGGTGTACAAGTAATGTGGCTACCTTAAATTCCTTTGTATTCAAAAGTTAACTTATTTTACCAGTATCCCTTAGTGGGGAATATATTCCCTACATAATTTTAATGTACATAAATGAAAACTTGCATATTAAAAAAATCATGCTCTATTAAAGGGTATTTAAAAAAAAAAATCATGCTCTATTAAAGGATATTTAAAAAAAAAAATTATAATTGGTGGGTGTCTCATATATGCAACCTCTTAGCTCATAGGATTCACAATAACTGGATAATGTGGTCCCCTATTAGTCATTAGTGCTATCGTGGGATGGAAGGATGGGCTTGTTAAGCCATGACATTACATGGTAGTAGCCCACTAGATGATGTCAGACACTAATTATCCTATGATTTTTTTAAACTTCAGTTGATTAGAGACATGGACCTGATTGTTATATCTCAGTTAACATGTTGTTAAGATGTGAGAGACATCACGATTGTTATTATGTCTAATTGTTACTCTGGACTACAAGGATGCATTGTGGACCTTGATGAAACAACTATAAGGATATGATGATAATCATTGAATGATTACCTTGTTGTATACTGAGTTTGTTTCGAGTCTTGACCTAGGTTGACACAGTATATGTACAGAGTCTTGGACTAACCATGTGGTCTAATTGATTTTTTGAATTGCTAACAATATGATGTTATTAGGAATTGGTAATGTGTTCTTTAATGTATCTAGTAGATGGGAGTTGCAGTGGATATAGAGAATTCCTATTTGGCGAGAATCTGAAAATATTACAAATTTTTGCTTGGGTAAATCCTTACTGAGGAAATATAAAATCCAGAAAAATAATTTCTAGGTTTTTCTAGAAATCCTACATTTCCGTGCCAAGGGAAGAAATTAGTGCCGGGGAAATAAAAAGTCTAGAAAAAGAGTTTCTGTGTTTTTTTTGGGCTTCTTGTAATTAGTAATGGGTTTTTTTCTTCCAATTTTTAGAGTTCCTGTATGGAGAGGATTTGAAGATTTATGGATCCATTTATAAATCCGTGTCAGGAAGGTAAAACATCTAGAAAAATACTTTCTAGGTTTTTCTAGGTTTTTTGCGTTCGGTAATGGGTTTTTTCCTTCAGCTTTGCATTGTTTCTATTCTGAGGATTTGAGGTTCTTGTAGATCTGTGCTACTTTTGGGGATCTTAGAAATTCGTGCTAGAGAGACAAAAAATCTGGAAAAACCATTTATGAGGTTTTCTGGGGTTTTTACATTTGATACTAGGTGTTTTGTCTCTTCTTTCATTTTGCAGATATATAATTGGAAAGTTTTTTCCAGAAAATAAATCGAAGAATGCATGGCATTTTATTCATTTTTATTAAAGCACAAACTTGAGAAATTTATATCTTTTGATTGGTAACTCAGATTTGACTGCCTTTTTTTCAAAAGTATTTGTTTTTTCATTCTTGTTCCACTGGAATTGTTTATTTTGAGAAATAAACTAAAAATTCAAAATGTCACGTTTGTAATATGCTCTTAATTATAAAGTGCCAACATTTATTTCTCTTATTTATTGAGATTTTCTAGATTTGTATTTTCGACACTTTTTTGGCATGTTGATAGTCTCTCTTATGGGGGAGCAATTCTGGTGAAGCCCAATGTTAGTTTGTCAATGTTTGAGTAGTTGATTTTGAAAACTCATACAAATTTTTGGTGTCACTCTACCCATTCAGTAGTATGGGAGGGTGTGGGAGGGTGTGGTGTTGATACTACTTCTTTGAGTTTTGTGTCATTGCCTTGTTAAATGTTGATACTACTTTTTTGGGTCCCGTGTACTTGCTTTGTTAACTTAGATTTTCTTGGATGGTGGCACTCCTATTTATTTGGATCTTGTGTCCTTCCCTTGTTGCCTTGGTTATTGTTCTTGGATCATGACATACGTATTTGTAGCAGTTGATCTTGTTTCTTCAGGTTTTGTGTATTTGCCTTGTTACCTTGGCTTTTCTTGGATCGTGACACTCCAATTTCTTTGGATCTTGTGTATTTACTTTGTTTCCTTGGTTAGTATTCTTGGATCGTGGCACAAATATTTGTATTAGTTTATTAAATTATGTTTGGTGTTTTTTTACACTTTCGATATCACTCCATTGATAGTCTCCTTACATGGAGTTATTCTGGTGAAGCCCGATGTCATTTGTTTTTGAGTTTTTTGATCGAGAAGTGGATTCATACCATAGTGCACACCAAATTTCTTTACCACTATATGAATTTTTAGAGCTGGTGCCCATATTCCATTTCCCCTTGTTGGCTTATTGTTGTCAAGTCTTTGTGCTTATTGGGAAAGTTGTATTATTGTCCCAAACATGTGAGTGAGGAGTGTGGTTGGGCGGTAAATAGCAGTGGTTCGCGCAAACACCCCCTTTGTGTGAACCACATTCACACAAAGTGACATGTAGGTTATTATTTATCATTTTATTTATTTATTAGGATAAATATTGCACTTGGGTTAGCCCTACACTTGTTGGGTTAGCTTGCTTAGGTGTACTAGTTGTGTGGAGTTAGCTTACTAGTTTTGTTGAGTTGGCTTACCAGTTGTGTGGAGTTAACTTGCTAGTCTTGTGGAGTTAACTTAACTACCAGTATCAGTTAGTGGGAGTTCTTCACCACTAATTTAGGTAATAGTTGAACTTCCCTCATCCTATATGCACATCTTTCTTATTGACTAATTCAAGTCATTTTATTGTAATGTATTGAGCATTATGGATTATGATGGATTTCCATATATGGTATTTTAGCTCTTTTGTTTTGTAAATCTAATGTGGTGTGCTATTATAATATGATATCATGGATTGGAAAAATCTTCTTATTGTTCCTTTCATGGTATCAGAGCCAAGAAATTTAGCGCGCCTGACTTGGAGTAGTACTAGGATGGGTGATGTCTTGGGGAGTCCTCGTGTCATTACCTTGTAATTTTTTTGGACCAAATTGGGTGTATACATGGTGGGCCTAAAGCTCATGTTGCTACATAAAGATCCATTTTATGGGGGTGTGTTGGCATAGCAACTAGTTAACATGATGAGATCCCTCTCCCCCACCTGTTCGAGCGTTTGATGTGACAGAAAATCATACAACTGGCCTAATGCATGCACCCCCTTCCTAATTATTATAGAAAATCTACATTTTCCAGGCTCGTTTGCTACAGTATTCACTTTGGTTTTATCAATTCTCCAACTCTGTACACCTCTAGGATTACTGTGAATCATCTAAGTCCCCTTCTCTCTCTCTTATACACTTAGGGTTTTAACTTTTACTTGTTTGTTTTCTTAAGTCAAATTTCTACTTCATTTTTTATTCATTCATTGTTACATTACAATTAAGCGTTTAACATTATTTTCTGAATTTTTTTCAATCATCTAGATCGTTTATTTATTATATTATATGTTCCATCCATTCCCATCCATTATTAGTTATCATATATTTTAATCAAATTTGGTTAATATCCATCCCTAGGAATATATCAATTCTGGGGACTGACCTTGTTAGGTATCCGACCATCTTATCTACTAATTTTTTTCATGTTTATCTTATCTTTTTTATGTAGGTTATCAAAATTTCCGCAAGAAGGAAATTTTTCGCCTGTATCTCCATCATCATCGCTATCGCATATCAAGAGGTAGCCATAAAACCTCATATTATTTCTGAGTTTCTTGAATGATTGTATATTTTCCGTTAACATTTAATAGGATAGGGAAGTATCATCAAATAATTACTTTTAATCCTATCAAAACACAAATTTACTCCTAACTAACTCCTTAAAATTAGGTATATCAATAATAAGGTATTGAATCTTACTTTTATGATAATTTTCTTGACAACATAATAGCTCATGTTATATTGAGTGATTTTATCATATCAATTTCTTTTCTTAATGTTTTGTGGGTGAGTTTGACTTGTTTCTCATTTGGTTGTTTGATTCTCCTATTAGGAATCTAACAGTTTTATTGTGTTACTTAAGAGTTTTTTAATTCCTTTGAAGGACAACGTATTACACTAATGTAGCTCACCATACATTTATGGATTTGAAAAATTATGTTAAAATTTTTGAAAATCAATCACAATTTTCCTCTACAAAAATTAAATAACATGTACGAGATCCTAAAAAATAATTTGAATTTCCTAGAAAATATTCTAGAGTACTTGAATAGTTGTCCAAAGCTTTCATCTACTGTTTTATCTTGGTGCTCAAAATTACAACAATCACAATTGATGTCGTATTTACTCTGCATTCTCAAAATGACACATATATGTATTCTAAAAATGTTATAAATCATCAATATTTTATGATTACAATGACTCCAAATAAAAGACTAAATAGGTACCCTATAATTTCACATTTAATTGGGTCATTAGGTTTTAAATTATACATAAATGCATTCTAAAACCATCCAAAAATGAAGGAAAGTATGTTACCTTTTAATTTTAGGTGAGATATGTTATAATCTCATCACCCTTGAGGGCTTATCTCAAGTTTGAGTGACGTAAAAATGATAACTTGATTTCTCTTGCAACCAAATCATGGTTAGGAGTGCTAAAGTTACTCAGCAAATTGAATAACTTTTGATTAAAGTGATGAATAAACAAAATTAATTTTCTTATACATCTAGATGGGTATAAATATTCAATAATGACCCTCTTACATTACCCATGCCCCTAAAGTATATTTTTCAATCACGTCCTGAAGCATTCTTAAAAGAAACTTTGTGGTCTAAAGGACAAATACATGGAAACGATATTTGATTAACTAGTGTATGCATATCAATGTGTATGGATAAAAATCATAAGCTATTATGGTTGTATATGTGGGTCTTATAATAATTCCGTTGAGGTTTTCTCTCAAGTTAGTGCATCACAAAAAATGACATCATGTTTTATCTCATGTCAATTTCATGGTTTAGAGATATACATTTACAAAATAGATTGAAAAAATTATGATCAATGTACCTAATCGGTAAAATAAATTTCTATGATTCACATATGAGCATAAATATTTTATAAATACATTCCTTTAGCCCCCACACCCTAAAATGGTGTTGAATAGTTGTATTTGGAATTATTTTTAAGATGAAGCTCTCTCCATCCAAAGCGCTCCCAAGCCAGTCCAAGCCAGAGGAGAATACAAAATGTCGAAGAAGGAACATTATAGAGAGATAAAAAGGCTTATATCGTATTAGTATAAACATGATGGCCTATATTGTATTAGTATGTGCATGATGATTAAAATACATCCTATATTGTATTTATGAGGGAGAAGAAGGCCTATATTGTATTAGTATGGGCACGATGATTTTTATATGAGCTATATTGTAATAATATAGGAATATGGAGATAATGTCATATATCATACTATTATAGGCATTATAATCATCATCATTGAAGTTTGATATTATAATTGACAAGATGAAAATAATTCCTATTATTTTAATAGGCACATGTAAAAATTATGGGAGTTACTATTTACTCACCGATAAGTGTGAAGGCCGAATATAAACCTTTATTCTCATGATGGAGCCAAGAGATGTCATGGAGATGATGGACATGATGAAGCAACAGAGAAGCACTAGATCTTGGAGCTTTAGTACGTTGGATGTATTGTCAAATCATTTTCTTTAGAGAAGGTTCATTGTCCACCATTGAGCTCATTGACGACACTAGATCAACTTAGCACAATATAGAGATTATCATCGTGCAACGGAGTGAAAGGTGGTCATCATCAACAACATACATCTGATCAGAATAGCTCTGCATAGTAGAGTAAAGAATAATCCTTGTTGTCTGATCATATATGAAGACTTGGCAATGGACAATGGAGGCATTGGGGTCTTCATAATACGAGAGTTATTATCAACTCATCATGACTAGTGGAGCACCAAGATTCTGGTTTTGGAGCCAAAGGGTAGTTCACATTGAAGATCGAATCTACTACATGAGCAAAGGAATTGTCACTCAGTGGTCGTTTATAATGTTCTTGTTCTTCACACACCATTGGAGATCAAATATGTTTCATAATCTGGGGTATTATCACTCGATGGTCGTGGAGGATATTCTTGTTTTTTTGGTCACATGTTTATTATAACTTTAATTGTAATTTTGTACTAGAGTTGCAATTTAGAAGTGAATAATAAATCAATTCAGTATTATGAACTCCGAGACATAGGCATTCTGTCGAAATATGTTATCAACCTGTGTGCATTGTGATTATAGTTTTGCATTGCATTCTTTTAAATTTTATTATTATGGGGTAATTTCAAAAAAGAATTAATTGTGTATAAGGGTTTGTGGTCAAGGAAAAAAAACTGGCCGATTTTTTGAATCAGATAGTGGTGATAATAATGATGATGATGAAAATGAAGATGAAGATGATTATATCGATCATGAAAATGATGACAATGATTATGCTTATGATGAAAATGACAACAATACTGAAGATGATGACGATTGTGATGATGGCAATGATTAAGATGATGATAAACATGGCATTACTAACACTATTAATAAAATTATGATATTAATATTTTTTAATAATAATAAATACATTAATCTTAATAACAATAATAATAATTATATTAATAGTATTTTTTATTTCTTATAAATTATTATAATAATATCAATATTAGTAGCAATATTAGTATTGGTGATGATGACAAGGATGACAAAGATGAAGATCACTATGATGACAAAGACAATGACGACAATGACGATGATGATCATGACAATGAAAACCAATGAACTATGTGGGCGGAGATCCTTATGGGTAAGTGCATGGAAATGGGGGACCAAAAGGGGGTCAAAAGTGGACACATTTTTCTGAAATCAGTGAAACATGAACTTCATCCAATAATTTGGCATGCATATGCTCAAATTTTGACAAGGTCATAAGAATGAGTATCATAGAGCTTGGAATATAGTTTCTAAACTACTAATTTTTTCAGAAAATGGTGGAGATTAAGAGGGTCAAATGTGGTACGCACACAAATTATATCTATTTTTGTGTCAAAAAGATAAGAACCTACTGTGTGTGTGTCCCCCATTTTTTGAGTTCTATAAATTAATTTTCAAATCTCTTTGGTAGAAAGTCAACGAAGACCATGTGGGATGTCCCACTAATGTTTCATAATTTTTGGACAAATATATATATTTTTGTTAATTTTCAAAGTGCACATATCCTGAAAATGAAATATTTTTTCGTACACCCCTAAAACTTTGAGAAAAAAAGTATTTTTTTGTTTTTTAGTGTGTGTAGAATGGATTTTATAAAAACCCACTTTTAAAAAAAATGGATGAAAAAATCGTAAATTGTGCACCAAAACATATGTATAGGTTTTCGCAAGAAAAGAAGGCACTAGTAAAATAAATTATGGATGAAAGCATTAAACTAATCAAATTTTAGAAATAATTATATCATCACCAAGGTAAAACTGAGCTTGAATTTTTAGTATATATATTTTTGAATATTAAGTAATAATACATGAGATATTGGGGTGTACACGTGAGATTTTGATGTTTTTATGTCAAACACAGATTTATTCACGGATTACACAGTCCAAACCTTAGGTTTGGATATCTAAGGAAAATCTAAGCCTATGAATTGGGAATTTCAAACTCAAAGAAGATGAAACAAGAGTGTGTTATAACGCGAGCATGTTATAATACACTTGTGTTCATGTTTGCAATGAAAAATATGTCCAAAACATGAACGTGAACATGTTATAAAGCGAGCATGTTTGAGGTTGGTAAATCCGAGTAATAACGCACCTGTGTTATAATGTGACCTCAATTTTTCTCTTTCGTGTTATAACGCACCCATGTTATACAACGACCTCAATTTTTATCTTTCGTGTTATAACGCACCCGAGCCATAACATGAGTGAGTTATGGCCAAAGTGGCCAAAAAGTATATTTGTGTCCGCTTTTTGGTCCCCCATCTTTGTGCACCTTCCCTTATTATTAATATGATTTTAAGTCACGAACTTGATAGGATCTCATCGAGGTCATTCATACACGAACTAAATGAACTCCTTTTCCTGAATTTATTTTTGGTATCACTTTATGTTATCATCTTCATTGTCATCATCATAATTTTCACCTTCATCATGTCATCATAATCATTTCCATTATTATCATCAACATCATCATCATCATAATGATGAAAAAAATGCTGATGATGATTGTGTTAATGATGGTGAGTAGGGATGATCATGATGACGTACAAGACAATGATGATGACGTTGACAATAATGATAAAGATGAAAATGATAATGAAGATGATCATGATCATGACAATGATGATGATGACAATATCGATGAATATTAAGATCGTGATGATGATGATGAAAATAATGACAATGATTATGATGATGATGAAAATGACAACACCGAAGACAATGATGATTGTGACGATGACAGTGATTAAGATGACGCTAACCACCATATTAATACTAATATTAATAAATTATAATAATATAATAATATATATACTAAATAAATTAATATTAATAACAATAATAATAATTACAATAATAATATTTCTTATTTCTTAAAAATTGTAATAATAATTAATATGAATATTAGTAGTGAGATTAGTATTGGTGATGATAACGATGTTGACAATGAGGATGATGGTTTTTGTAATCATGGTGATAATGATGAAAAGGATGATGATGATGATCATGACGATGAACATCAATGAAATTTACGTGGGCTAAGATCCTTATTATTAATAATATGAGTCTTAACTCACCAAATTGATAGGTTCTCATCGAGGTCATTCATGCACAAACTAAATGCCCTCCTTTTCCCAAATTTACTTTTGGTATCATTTTACATCATCATCTTCATTATCACCTTCATCGTTGTTATCATAATCATTTTCATTATTATCATCAACAACGTCATCATGATGATGATGACAATGGCAATGATGATGATTGTGTTAATTATGGTGAGTAGTGATGATCATGATGATGAAAAAGACAATAATCATGTTGTTGAAAATAGTGATAAAGACGATGATGATAATGATGATCATGACGATTGTTGGGGTTAGAACACCATTTGTACAGAAATTATATTAGATCTAAGCATACATGTGAAGAATTATACAAAACAAGAGACATAAATCAACACCAGATTTAACATGATTCACCCAGTGTGAGCTACGTCCACCAAGAAACAAGCCAATATATTATCCAATTCTTTGACAAGATATACAATCTTCTACACTTCTCAGATGTTTAGTACTTTCTTCCTTCAAACTTTTTGATTCTTAACAAAGAATTCTCTCTCACATAACTATCTTGTAATTATGATCAATCCTCTCATTCTAAACCCTAGCTTTATGCTTTAAATAATCATTTAAGACTTTAGGGCACTTAGCCATGCAATTACATTCATTAAATCTATTCCAATGCTAAAAATAGAAATAAATCCCAAGAGTTAATTAAAACCTCATCGCACAGGTAACCAATGCTGGTTCTGCCCAACCATCGTCGGTTCCAACTTGCCCTGACTAATGCCGGTCACACTCTAACCGATGCCGGTTACTGTCAACTTCCAGCAAGTTCTATTTGCATGCTAAAACATGAGAAATTTAGCTCCATACTCAACAATCTCCCACTTGGAGATTAATTACTGCACACTATTCCTGTACAGTTCCATTCTTGGATCATCCTTAGCTTTGTTTCTTCCTCCTCGAGCCTCAAACTCGAAGACCAACAGAAGTCGAGTGTAGCTCCAACTTCTCCTTTGCTAATGGCTTCGTTAACATATCCGTAGGGTTCTTGCTTGTATGAATCTTTTCCAGATTCAACTGTCCATCCTCCAATACCTATCGTATGAAGTGATACCTCAACTGAATTTGTTTTATTCTGGAATGAAACGTTGAGTTCTTTGCCAAATGAATTACAATATGAATGCCACTGAATAGTTTACAATTACTTTGCTCCTTTCCCAACTCTTCCATGAACCTACTCATCCATATTATCTCCTTAATAGCCTCTGTAGCTGCAACATACTCTACCTCTGTAGTAGACAAAGCCACAACCTTTTATAATCTTGAAATCTAGTTAACTGTCATTCCACCTACTATGAAAATATATCCAATAGTGCTCCTCCTACCATCCAAATCTCCAACCATATCCAAATCAATATAGCCACGTAATGAAATATCCAAACCTCCATAGCATAACTGTATCCTAGATGTCCCTTTCAAATACCTGAGTATTCATTGGACTACTTTCCAATGCTCTTTGATTGGATTAGCCATAAACCTACTCACAACTCCCACTGCTTGTGTAATGTCTGGTCTTGTACAAACCATGGCATACGTAAGAATTCCTACTGCTGAAGCATAGGGAACATGTGCCATGTACTCAACCTCCTCGTGTGACGAAGGACACTGATCTTTGCTTAATTTGAAGTGTCCAGCCATAGGTGTACCAACAGGTTTTGAATTTTGCATATTAAACCTTCCAAAACCTTATTAATATAAGCTTTGTGAGACAAATATAGTTTCTTATTTTTCCTATGTCTGTGTATTTGTATTCCAAGGATTCTCTTTACAGCTCCTAAATCCTTCATTACAAATGTGTGAGCTAGCTTTCCCTTAAGCTCACCAATGTCCTGCATACTAGATCCTGTAATAAGCATATCATCCACATACAGTAACAAAATAATATAGCTCCCATTTTCAAGCTTCTTGAAATAAACACAATGGTCAGATTCACATCTCAAGTAACCATGCTCATGCATAAAATTATCAAATCTCATGTACCATTGCCTTGGAGCTTGCTTGAGCCCACATAATCTCTTTTTTAACCTGCACACACCCAAGTGGATGCTGCATATAAATCTCTTCATCCAAATCACTATGAAGGAAAGACGTCTTCACATCTAGTTGCTCTAAATGCAAATCTTCTACTTCAACTAAACTCAATACAATATGAATAAAAGTCATCTTAAAAAAAGGAGAAAATATTTCACCAAAGTCAATACCTACCTTTTTTGCAAATCCCTTTACTACAATCCTTGCCTTGTACCTTTTCTGTCCACCCTCTTTTTCCTTAATTCTGTAAACCCACTTGTTTTGTAATGTTCTCTTTCCTGTTGGCAATTTAAACAAATCCCAAGTATGGTTCTATTCCAAAGAGTTCATCTCCTCATCCATGCCATGCTCCCATTGAACGTGAGTTTTATCCTGCATTGCTTCTTCAAAGCTTTCTGGTTCACCACTATTAGTCAATAATAGATAAAATAGAGAAGGTGAAAATCTTTCTTGAAGTTTACTTACCCTTTGTGACCTTCTCACAGGAGTTTGGGGTACTGGAGGCTCAATCTGGACCTCGTGGACATAAGTATCAACTTATGACAGTGACTAACGATGGTCACCTCTAACCGACGTCGGTTCGGATAACCGATGTCGGTTCTAATCCTCTGTAACCATCGATGGTTCATTTGACTGATGCTGGTCAGGACCTAACCGACCACGGTTACTGTGTATTTCTGAAGTTGTTTCTTTAAAACCTGAGAGTTCATTTTCATCAATAAAATTCTCATTTTTTTCATCCTTGGGTACCAAAATTTGATCCCTGTACATTCTCTTTTCATTCCATTCAACATCACGGCTCCTAAAAATTTTAGAATTCTCTAAATACCAAAAATGAAAACTGAAATCACCAGATCCATAACCAATGAAAGTGCACCTCTTGGATTTTGCATCCAACTTTTTTCTATTTTCTCTATCAACATGCACAAAAGCTTCTGAACCAAAAAAATTAAGAAAAGAAAGATCCACCTCTTTTCCGGTCCATGCTTCCTCTGGTATTCCTCCATCTAGTGAACTTGAAGGGCCACGATTAATCAAATAAACCGTTGTATCAACTGCTTCTGCCCAAAAATGAAAGGGAAATCTAGAATGTATCCTCATACTTCTAGCACGTTCCATGATTTTCTTGTTCCTTCTCTCTGCAACACCATTCTCCTGTGGTGTTCTTGGAACTATTATTTCTCTACATATTCCATTCACTGAACAATAATCATTGAAATCCTTGCTACAATATTCACCACCATTGTCGGATCTAAGGCACTTTAACTTAGAATTTGACTCATTCTCAACAAAGGCTTTCCATCTTTTAAAAGTTTCAAACACATCAAATTTATGTTTAATACAATAAACCCATTTTTGGCGTAGCAACTGATTAACACGATGAGAACCCTCTCCACCATCAGTTCGAGCTTTTGGTGTGATGGTAAATCATTTGGTATCAGAGCTACACGACTTGCCGTCACACCAAAAGCTCGAACTGATGGTGGAGATGGATCTCATTGTGTTAATCAGCTGCTACGCCAATGCCCTCCCGCATGATGGAGCCGGGTATACACCCAATCAAGCACAACGACATATTAAGAGGAAGTGACACTAGGAATTTCTCGGGAGGTCACCCATCCCAGAACTACTCTAGGGGCGACACGCTTAACTACCTGGTATCAGAGCTACATGACTTGCCATCACATCAAAAGCTCAAACTAATGGTGGAGAGGGATCTCATCGTGTTAATTAGTTGCTATGACAATACCCATACCTTTCTTGTATCATCGTTAATGAAAGTAACATAATACTGGGATCCACCATGAGAAGCTACCTGAGGTGGTCCCCACACATCTGAGTGTACAAGCTCCAATTTATGCTCCTTCTTAGTTTCTCCAACTTTAAGAAATCTC
This sequence comes from Taxus chinensis, assembly GCA_019776745.2. Lineage (NCBI taxonomy): Eukaryota > Viridiplantae > Streptophyta > Pinopsida > Cupressales > Taxaceae > Taxus > Taxus chinensis. Next base: position 13,116,940 of record CM034147.1, read on the forward strand.
ACTCTCTTTTGCTTTCCGAAGATACAATGCTCACAAAAATCAAGATCTAAATCTTTCAAATCTAATAACTTACCCTTAGCCTTTAAGATCTGCATTCCGTTTTTACTCATATGACCCAACCGATTATGCCACATGTATGCATCTGAATCTGAAGTAGATAAAGTAGAAAAGGAATAAATAATATAGGTAGATAAATATAACGTTCCTACCTTCTTACCTCTTGCCACAACAAAAGCACCCTTGGTGAATTTCCAAGAGTCTCCTGTAAAAGTAACCATGCAACTAGATTCACCTAGTTGCCCTACAAAAATAAGATTCCTCCTGAGGCTTGGCACATGCCTCCCATCTTTCAATACCGATGTATTTCCATTCTGCAATTTTAAATGAACTTCCCCTTTACCAGTAATACTGCAAGGTTCATCATCACCCAAATAGACATGCCCAAAATTTCCCTGGACATAATTTCTGAAATAACCCTTATTAGGGGTTGCATGGAAAGAATCTCCTGAATCTAAAACCCATGATTCAATTCTACTATTTACAAAAATAATAAGAGCATCTTGCATTACCTCTGATGCAGCAAGATTCACCTCTTTACCTTTTTCTGGTTGTCGGTTCTCTTTATTCTTTGACCAACAATCTTTCTTTGCATGTCATTTCTTTCCACATTTCCAGCAAGTAATTCCCTTACTTCTGAATTTAGATCTGCTATCCCTTGATTTTGATTTCCCATTATTCTTACTCTTAGATCTCTCCTTTTGCCTACCCCTGCTTTCTACATTCAAAGCATTTCCAGATGATGTTTCCTCTGTACTTTTCCTGCGAATTTCTTCATTCAAGATTATATTAACCACATCATCAAACTTCAAAATATTATTAGCAGATGTTGTATTACTAACAACCATTACCAAGTTGTCCCAACTATCAGGTAAAGAACATAAGGATAAAAGTGCCTTTACTTCATCATCAACGGGTATTGAAACCAATTTTAGCTGATTTACAATAGATCAGAAATCATTCAAATGATTAGAGGTAGATTCACCTTCATGCATCTTAGAACTAAAAATTTTCTTCATCAAATAAACTTTATTTGAAACACTAGGTTTTTCATATAAATTAGCAAGAGATTTCATTAAGTATACCATAGAAGCCACTTCTATAATATTGGAAGCCATGGATACTACTAGGCTCAATCTTATAGATCCTAAAGCCTTTCTGTCAAGAATCTTCCATTCTTCATTAGTCATCTTCGTAGGTCTAGACTTATCATCTAATAGTAAGTACAAATCTCCTTGATATAGATAATCCTCAATTTGCATCTTCCATAATTGATAATTTCGGCCGTCAAACTTCTCTACCTTGTATTTATTATCTTATGTCATTGTTGTAGCTCCCACTCAATCAAAAAACTCTCTGTGAGTAAATCTGTCAACACACAAAACCCTCAAACAAAGCTCTGATACCAGTTGTTGGGGTTAGCAGACCGGTTGTACACACAATATATTAGATCTAAGCATACATGCAAATAAAAGCGGATATTCTACCAGAAGAATTATACAAAACAAGAGACATAAATCAACACCAGATTTAACGTGGTTCACCCAGTGTGGGCTACGTCCACCAAGAAACAAGCCAAATCTATTATCCAAAGCTTTGACAAGATATACAATGAAGATTTGCAATCTTCTACACTTCTTAGATGTTTAGTACTTTATTCCTTCAAGATTTTTGATTCTTAACAAAGAATTCTCTCTCACATAACTATCTTGTAATTATGATCAATCCTCTCATTCTAAACCCTAGCTTTATGCTTTAAATAGTCGTTTAAGACTTTAGGGCATTTAGCCATGCAATTACATTCATTAAATCTATTCCAATGCTAAAAATAGAAATAAATCCCGAGAGTTAATTAAAACCTCGTCGCATAGGTAACTGATGCCAGTTACTATCAACTTCCAGCAAGTTCTATTTGCATGCTAAAACATGAGTAATTCAGCTCCATACTCAACAACGATGACAATGATCGTGATGCTGATAATGATGACAAAGATGATTGCGATGAGGATGAAGATCATGATGATGATGAAAATAATGACAATGATTATGATGATGATGAAAATGAAAAAACCAAAGACGAAGACGATGATAACCACAATAGTAATAATATTATTAATAAAATTATAATAATAATATAATAATAAATACATTACTATTAATAACAATAATAATGATAATAATAATAATATTTTTTATTTCTTACAAAATATAATAATAATTAGTATCAATATTAGTAGTGAGATTAGTATTGGTGATGATGACAATATTGACAATGAGGATGATGGTTTTTGTGATGGTGGTGATAAGGATGAAGATGATGACGATGATGATCATGACGATAAACAAAAATGAACTGAGATCCATATTATTAATAATATGAGTCTTATGCCACCAACTTGATAGGTTCTCATTGAGGTCATTCATGCACGAACTAAATTCCTGCCTTCTTTTCTTGAATTTATTTTTGGTTTCATTTTATGCCATCATCATCATTTTCACCTTCATCATTGTCATCATAATCATTTTCATTATTATTGTCATCATCATGACGATGAAAACGTCGGTGATGATGATCATGTCAATGATAGTGAGTATTGATAATCATGATGATGATGATGAGAAAGACAACGATGATGATGATGACAACAACGATGATGATGATGACAACAATGATAATGAAGATCATGACAACGACGATGATGATAATGTCAATGATTATGATGATGATGAAAACAACAACACCAAAGACAATGACAATGGTGACAACGACAAAGATTAAGATGAAAATAACCATGATATTATTAATATTATTAATAAAATTACAATAATAATATAATAATAATAAATACATTAATATTAATAACAATAATAATATTATAATAAAAAACTATATCTTACAAATTGTAATAATAATATCAATATTAGTAGTAAGACTAGTATTGATGATGATGGTTTTGGTGACTTAATTCCTTGGGATATAAATAATGTCCCCTATGTAGCACACATTTCATTCTATGATTTTGTCATTTCATGTGATGTACATTCCACATTTTGATTCATATGAAATAATGCTTTATTTTTTGAACATGATAATATGGTTCTAATAAAATCTATAAGAACTTTGTGTATTATAGACCTAGAATTTTTATTACTTATACTTATTCTCTGAACAAAGATGATTCCCTCTTTAAATCCCTATATGATGTCCCTTGTAAGATATTTGAGTCTAAAAGGACTAATTGTTAACATTTTCTCATTTTAGTTGTTGTTTGTGACATTTTTATATATTATCTTGGATATTGTTGGTTTTAATTGATATAAAATATACCTTAACGTAATTCAATCTAATTCAATCAAATTCATTAGGAATTCTTATGAATCAAGGAAATATTAAATATATAGGGGTCGAATGCTATCTTGGGCTCTCGATATTATATAGAAAGAATCGTTAGTTTCACCAATGAACTAAGTGGGCATGGATCATTATTCTTAATAATATAAGCCTTAAAGTCACCAATTTGATAGGTTCTCATCAAGGTCATTCATGCATGAACTAAATTCCTATTTTCTTTTCCTGACTTTATTTTTGGTATCATTTTATGTATAATTCAACTCCTGCGGTTGCTACTAGCATACCTATATTATATACATATATGTAAAATATGCCTAGAGGTATAATTAAAAAGGAACTTATGTTACACATCTAAAATATGTCGAGCGGTATAGTTTATGAGGTGCCTATTTTAGATGTGTAACATAAATTCCTTTTAAATTATATCGTTCGACATATTTTATATATATGTATATAATATAGGTATGTTAGTATTTAAAATACAGAGAAACAACAATAAAGAATATTTTGTTTAAAAAACATTTTATACTACTTTGAAATATAAGCAAACATAAAAATATTTTAAGGCAAAATTAATTTTAAATTTATATTTAATTATATTCAAGTTTTTTTAGATTAATAAATTTGAGTTAACTTGTGGGTTTAATTAAGTTTAAAATAAAAAGAATAACATATAAAATAATTAGAAAACAAATCCTTTTGAAAAAAATTATAAAACAAATTTCACTGTCTAATAAATAAATTATGTTCATATGTTAAAAATAATTAATAATAATATAAATGTAATTCTTTACAATTTTTTCAATAATTTCATATATATAACCAGTTTTTATGATAAACATTAAATCTTATTTATATAAATTAATATTTAATAAATTAGTATGTTAAATTATTTATTTGGAAAAAAAACAATTCAAGTTTGTAGGAATATGATAGAATTTAGTTTGAACATCAAATATAGAGAGACTATTATCTAGGGTAGTTACGATTTTTGGTGTGATATATATATATATATATATATATATATATATATATATATATATATATAATTTTAGAGACGCGGCTTAAACTATTTTTAGATACCATTTTACTATATAAATACATCGTAATACTCTCTTAAGTTGAGCGTCTTCTTTCATCTTTTTTCTGGTTTATAATAAATTGTTTGTTTGACTCTATTATAAAATGGCGGTGATGAAGGAACTAGTTGGAATTTTAAAGTTAATGTATTAAATTAAATCATTGCCTATTTTTTTCTTTGGGTTCTATTTTTCCCTTGTGCACTTTGTCTTTTGTGGAATTACCATTTTATTCAACTATGTTTGGCTTCCAACTACATTTGGAAAATTTGTACCAACAACTACATTCAAAACTTAAAAATGGAAAGCTCATTTGGTTTACCCTATCAGTGGGGAATGTGTGCTATATGTGGGAGGTCTCGGGGTCAAATCCTCAGGTTTGCCACCTCTATAGCTCGCCGTTACTCGGCTAGGCAGTGTCGGGTGGGTCAGTTGCTTCGGTGGCAGAGGTGGCTCTTTGTGTGGTGTTCAATGTGATGGAGGTTGGGGGAAGGCATGAAACCTATGTTTAATGTGACTAGGCATGTCCTGGCACTACCATGAGAGGTAAACATAACCATTTTTTAGTTTGTTTGGTTTACCCTAACAATGGGGAATGTGTGCTATATGCGGTAGCTCTCGAGGTCAAATCCTCAGGCTGGCCACATCTATAGCTTGTTGTTACTTGGCTAGGCAGTGTTGGGTGGGTCAGCTGCTTCAGTGGCTCTCGGCATGGTGCCAAGTCGACTTGGTGTTCAATGCGATGGAGGTTGGGGGAAAGCATGCAACTTGTGTTCAATGCGATGAGGCATGTCCTGGCACTGCCATGAGATGTAAAAAACATAACCATTTTTATCCAATGGGTAGTGGTGTAACGATTCTTGGGTCTCATTGTAATTGAGAGGTTTAAGGATCAAATCTCAACTCCATGTTAAGGCAACCTACTACCAACGGTTTGGATAACTTGGTGATAGGGTGCTACAATAATGTGGTTAAATCCATGGGTTCGTCGAGAGCTTAAATTCCTATCCTTGGATGGTTCCACAATCTATGTGGGCTGGTGATGCCACAAGGGCTAGGGCCCTCTCCCTAGGTAACTCAAGAAAAAAAAAAACTTAAAAAATGGACCCAAAAAAACATTCCCTTAGGTTTTTCTAATATCAACTACCAATCACCAATAAACATTAATTATAATAGTTCAAAAATGTCGCCTAAATTCGTAGGGGTAATGCACATTGTTGGAAGATCAAAATATTAGATGTTGGGGGTAACAAGAAAAAAACTGAATATGGTTGTTGGGAATCTAGGATTACATTTTCCAATAACATATACAACCATAAAGTAATAATTAATAATTTTGAATTTAAAACCAATTTATAAAGCTTAAATTATGGAAAACATAATAATTTTTTTTATAATATTTAAAATACACACAAACATAAAGTAATAAAGAATATTATGTTCACAAAAATGTGTTAATAATGCTTTAAATATAAGTAAAAAAAAGTATTTAAAGGTGAGATTAATATTAAATTTATATTTAATAATTTTAGATAAATAAATATTAGTTAGTTTGTGACTTTGTGTTTGTGTTTGTGATAAATTACTTTATTTTGAACTTACTTTAATTTAATTTATTACTTTGAGTAATATAAATAAATTAAAGTTTGTGATAAATTAATTAGAAAATAATATATTTTAAAAAATTATAAAACAAATTTCATTGTTCAATAAATAAACTACATTTATAAAATAATTAAAAATTATATAATTTAATCTGTTACAAAATATTTTATAATTTCAACAACATATATAAGTAATTTTTAGTTATAAATATTAATTGTAATTTAGATTATTATATTTGTAAAAAAGTATGTTATTATTATTATTTTTAATCAACTAATTCAAATCTGTAGTTTGCATGCAGTTTTTAAGAGAAGATGAATAGAATTTAGTCCAAACATCGAGTATAGAGACTATTACTTACGTGGTTACGACTTGTGGTGTGAGAATATATATAATATATACGCATTATATTTATACATATTGTGGATGGATATGTCGAGCACGGGCTCAACGAAGAGGCTCTGAATTTGTTCTATTGTATGCAAAGGGTAGTCATAGAACCTGACCATTTTACATTTACTAGTGTTTTGAGTGCATGCTCAGGCCTTGAAGCTCTGGAATGAGGTAAAAAGGTTCATGGTATTGTTATTAAGCGTGGGTATTAAACCTTTTTGCTGGTGAGCAATGCTCATGTTGCAATGTATGATAAATGTTGTAATATTGAGGATGCATACCATGTGTTTGACAAAATGTGTGTGTGGGTTGTGCTCTCATGGGTGACTATGATTGCAGCTCTTATCCAATGTGGGAGAATCGATGTTGCACGATAATTGTTTGAAAAATTGCCGGAACAGAATATCGTTTCTTGGAATGCAATGATTGTAGGATATGCTCAGCATGGGTATGGGGAAGAGGTGATGTTTTTGTTTCGGAAAATGCAAGGGACAAGAATGGTGTCAGATTGCATTACTTTTGTGAGTCTTATAAGTGTATGTACTAACTGCGAGGCTTTGGCACATGGCAAGCAGGTCCATGTTCAAGTTATCAAAAGTAGATTTGAGTCATTTGTACCAACGTAATTGTTGACATGTATGATAATTACAACGAAAGGCATTCCCCCTATGGTAAAGATCCTACAGTCGTTCATGACATTAGGTTAAATTTGATGGGCGGTAAGACATTTTAGTTATTTTTAGCCATTATGGAAATTGCTTGTTTTGAGAGGCCAAAGGGTTATATTTTGCAGGGAAAAGAGCAGAATGACACATGGAGGATGACACTTGAGCACTCTTGCCACAACCACTATCTCCTTTCCCCCGATGTTTCCTGCAGCCGAGTTCCCTGTAACATTCTTTGCTACCCATTTCCCACATGTGCATCGGGTTCTTTATTTCTTTCAATTTTGATTGGGGTTTGGCAAAAATTAGTTAAAAACACCTTTGAGGGAGGCTAATTTTTTGGGGGTTTATTTGCCACGAAGCCGGGGAATGCATAACAGCCACCATGAAGTTCAGGAGAGCTGGTTTGCCTTTTAATTTATGGAGAAACAACCTTAGAATTTGGATAGGAAGAAGGAACATGGAGTTTTGTGTGAGCTAGGTACGTAGGGAGGGAAACCAACTACGTTTTGCTTGTTGTAGACAATTAAAATCAAGGGAAATGTTTTGTCAGGCAAGTACCTTTCCTTTTTTTAGTTTTGTGGAGAAATTTTACATTGAAAGTTGTTACTAGCTGGGTAATGGTTTTTTTGAAGCTTTAAATAGATCTAAATTGAAATAGAAGAAAACCCAAAAAACAGATGTTTATTACTTGTGGTAGCGATGATAATAAGAGATTATGAGAATATAGAAGAAAAAACATACATTTCATAGGTTTGATTTAATTTTTAGTGTCTTATGGTGATTATTGTCAAACATAGACTGTGTAAGCCTAAGTGTTTGATGAAATGTCATAGAAAATCACTTACCTTTGCAAGTAATATTTGAATTATATGTTCATGTTGTCTATTTTTGTACCCTTGCAAAAAATTGAACAACTGCAGGAGCCACGATATGTGGAATGAGGACCGTAGAGGAGTTAAGCATACCATGGGATAAAAGAGTGAAATAAGTCAGTAAAGCCATGAAACGAAAGAATTATGTCCCGGAGGTTTTAAGTGTCGTGGAATGAAGGACAAAATTTGTAAGGTTACAGAGCAAAGCAAATGTAAAAGCCGCGGGATAAAGAATTGGCAACCCACAAAAGTCAACATAAGGTTGCATTATATCAATCCTGTAGAATAAAACAAAAAGGCTTGTGATGCTATCAAACATAAGCAAGAGCCACAAAAGCCAAAATCCATGCAAAACGGAATCCAAGAAGACCACGTATCAAAAGAAAGCAATAGTTTTTTCGCGGATCTCTGAAATAGGCTAGCAATATCAAATCTGATTTAATTTTCACAAATATAATATTATTTGAAGGTTTTGGCCTGCTCCATGCGAAGGAATTTGGATTTCACGAAGTAAATGCTGGTAGGTGGGCGAAGTGAAAGAAGACATCTCCAACACACAAAGGGTCTGTTATAAACGGCTCAACAACCAAAATTAAATGCAGTATGGGCGTTGTTCCTTCATCAAGCAATGGCATGCAAAATTGGACTTGCAAAGATAATCAAATCCCCTACAGAAATTATCGAAGGTGGTTGGGGGGGAAAAGGGAGGAATTCAAATTTCCCTCTCTTTCTCTCATTCACCTATCTTTCTATATATTGTAAAGTGATGCCTTGTTTTAATGTTGGATACTTCAGAATTTCATGAGCATCTTTTGAACTATAATTCTAAGGGTCGCATGCCTCAGGCTTGAGTTCTATGATGATTTCACATTTTATTTAGACGTGGTTTTGATATGTGGCTTTCATTCTTCCATCTTCATCATCGTTTCCTTCTATATTCTCTCTTGTTGAAGTGTTCATCCCCTTATTTTTGGTCTTATCACCTCTGTAGATTAGGTTTATGTTTTATGCATCTTCTTCTCACCCTGGTCCTTTGGAAAGTTAGAGTAGAGCTAGATAGTTGCATTTCAATTCCTAGGAGTAGTTTAGAATTAGAAGTAGAGGAATCTGGCCTTCTCCAGAGGTCTATCTCAGTTTGAGTTCCATAACTTGGAGACCATCCCATGTTGTCTCAAATCTTGAATTGTCTATGATTCGGGAATGGGTGCACATTTGAGCTCCAAAATTTTTGGCATGCTCGATGGGACTCAGTGAAATTAATATTTCCAGTTTTATCAAGTTTTTATGTGTATCTTGGTGAAACTCTAGCCTTTGAAGGCTCTGCAGTAATACATCCGGCTACTCAATTCGAAACATCAATTGGTTTCAGCAGTACTTGTGATCTAAGTGTCCTTGATTCATGAGAAGGATCTAAACACGGCCAAGAACAAGAGAAAAATATTTGTTTGAATACTTGCAGTTATCCCCAGGTAGAGACAAAATATGAAGACATATTCAATGATCTCCATATCCTCCAAATAAAATTCTTTTAACACCTCCACCTAGAAGGCCCTTCTTATAGTCAACATATGTTCTTAGAACTATTGGAATGGCTCATCAACAACAACTGCCACAAAAAAATACATTTGTGAACTTCACAGGCTGCAACCTGCTTTCTTTGAATGCTTAAAATCCTATTCTAGTAGCAGCCTTGAAGAATATTCCATATTTTAATGGAGAAAATAACACTACTCCAGTTGACCACATTCAAGATATTGCTAATGTTTGTGTTATCCATTAGATTGCTGAGATGGACGTGGCAGTGAAAGTTTTGGCTTCATCACTTAAAGGAAAGACACTCAGTGGTTTAGAAGCTTAGGAGCAAGAACAATTCAAAACTAGGATCAATTGTGCACAACCCTTTATAACCAGTTTGGAGAAAGAGCTCATAATATTTCTCCGTTGGAGCAGTTAACTACAAACAAGAGAGAACCTAATGAGAAAATGGTAGATTTCAACTTCAGATTCTAGAGAACTTGGGATAGAATTGCAGTTCCTATAAGACCTACAACAGAAGGTGCTTTTCTTTATTTTTTAAAAGCTCTTAATTATGTTATATCTGTTATGGTACAATTTATGGGAGGAATAACTTAAACACCTGTTTATGTAATTGCAATCAGAGTGGAAAATAGTTAAATACAAGCTGGTAAATTAGCTCCTATACCACCCATGACATTGTATCCATAACTACCTAAGGCTATCCAACCTTTTATTTCTCCTGTCCCTTATCCAAGTCCTCAATTTGTTGCTTCTGGCTCCCAAACTCCTGCTCAGTAAAAAGAGGATGATGAGATGAAGGATTTGATTAGAAACTTGACAAATAAAGTTATATCCCTAGAAAAAAAGCAAGCCCAATCCTATAAGAATTATTAGAGTCAAGGGAAACCTTCTAATCAAGAATATCAACCTTGTAATCAAGGATATCAACCTTGGAGAAATTAGCAGCCCAATCAAAGATATGCAAAAAACCAGCAGAACAACAGATGGCAGAATCAAAGTGCTCCTCTTCCATTAGCAACAATCCCTCCTCCAAAATCACTTCTTGATCCTAGTTCAAGCTAGGATTTAGTTCTTGTGTAAAATAATATGGCACAAGTAATAGAGTGGTGTTTCCCCATGTAATTTTTCACATAACCAACTTGGCTATGAAAGGGAAATGCATCTGCAAGCATACATGGTTTAAAGCTCTTCCAGTCAACAAGAACCACTGCTAGAGGTACCAAATCCAACCATGGAAGAAAATCAAGAGACTAAAAATGACACAAACCTCATGTTCTTTAGAGCTAAGGACTTTTGTGTAGTTAACCAAGTGGCAGAAAGTTAAAATAGACCATTAATCGGTGTGGCTGATAATACGTGACACAAGAAAAGGATGTAGGAGTCTCAGTCTTCACCTTCTACAGATCAAGTAAGAGCCCTGGCCAAGGAAAAGGAAGCCGTGGTCACCAAGAGCATGCCACATGAGCTTCCTGGTGAACCCGAGGACAAATATATTACTCCTCAAGCAAAGCCACTAAATCAAATGTGACCACAACAAAGGAAAGAAGGAAGTATGATGCAAATGCAGAAATCCATGGGCCTCCCATTCAACATTGTTGAGAAAATGAAGAATACCAATATCAATGTCTCGATGTGGGATGCACTTGTTATTCCCTCACAACGAGATCTCCTATGTGAAGCCCTCAAGAAGTTGCCTTCTGCAAATCCAATAACACAAAAGGCTTATACCACGATTTATGTCTGTCAAGAAAAGGAGGATCAAGTGAGTAAAACCATTAAAACCCCACCCTTTATATGTCAATAATTGTGGTTAAGTACCTAGTTCATAACTGTATGATTGATTATGGGGTTAGTACCTCTGTAATGCCCAAGAAAATTACTGATATCTTAGGCCTCCAATACAGTCATGTGTCTAGGGTAATTTTACAACTTGATGGATAAATTGTGAATGTCGTGGGCGTAAGAAAAAATATTGAGTTAACACTTTATGCTTTCCCAAGCCTTACCATAACCCATGGCATTCCAGTCATTGAACTTCCTCCCATGTTTTCCATTTGTTTGTCTAGATATTTCACTACATAAGTAGGTGGTTATCTATCCTCATATTGGACTCAGATGCTTCTCAAGACCAGATATGGCACCAGATTCACAATACAAGCTGAGCCCATCTTTTCCTACCATATCGAATCATTTGATCCCACTCCTATCCAATCAGCTTTCCTAAGATGAACACAAACAAGATTTAAATCCAAATGAACCAATTTTCCCTCTTCCCATGCTTGAATTATTGCTAGATGAATGAGCTGAAAGAGATCATAAGTTTGATCCTTATGATCAAGAGCTCAAAAAATTTGAGATTGGTTTAGGAACCTATTGCATTCTCCAAGAAGACTCTGTGATACCTATGGCATTCAAACTAGATAAGGGAGATGTTTTTGAACTATGGCGGATGTTCTTTGATGGTTCTAGAAGAAGAAATGGAGCTGAGGCAGGTGTTGTGCTCATTTTTCTACAAGATGAAAAATTCTTCTTTGCTCATAGACTACAATTTGCATGTTAAAATAATGTAGTAGAATACGAAGCATTAGTGTATGCTTTATTGATCACAGAAAATAAAGGAGTTGTAAGTTTTTGGAGACACTGAATTGGTCATTCACCAAGTCCGCAGAAAATGTATGACAAAGAACAAGTTGTTGAAGGCCTACAAACATAGAGTTTAGGACCTATTGGAAATATTTGATGCCATTAACTTACAGTTTGTGCGTAGGAAATTGAATAAAGACATAGAACAAATGGTGGCCCTTGGCTCTCAATTCTCCCCTGCTGAGGATTTAATTAAATGGATTGCCCAACATATCAAAATGGTGGTTGGGCCATCTATTCCAGACAATCAAACCCACTGGCAAGTTTTTGACTGTGATGAAAAAATTGTGCAGTTGATCCAAAATGAGGTGGAATTCTCCTCAATGATGCAAGATGATTTGCAATAAATCTATGGTGACCATATTATTCATCTAAAATCAAACAAGTTTCCCAAGGGATTAGTCATGTTGGAGCAGATTTTTAATCTAGATGATGAATTTAAAGGAGCACAAAATAACATGGCAGTAAAGCAAGATGATTGTTATCCAATTTCAATTGCTCCAGGCATGAAACCTCTACTTGGAAAGGTATGTGATGAAAATGAAAGGCAAGCTTTTGTTTCATTACGTAAAAAATTCAGTGATATATTCTCATGGGACTATGAAGATTTAAAAGAATTCAATCTAGAAATAGTCCAACATTCCATTGATTTTTATCCCAAAATCAAGCTAGTCAGACAGAAACAGAGGCCAATCAATCCCAAAATTGAACCCCTCATGAGAAAGGAACTTTCCAAACTCATTGAGGCCAACATAATTTTTCCAATTAAGTATTTTACTTGGGTGGAAAATCTAGTTCCAGTCAGAAAGAAGAATAATGAAATCATGCTATGTGTTGATTTTAGAGATTTGAACAAACCCTTCCTCAAACATCACTACCCTATGCCCTCCATGGAATAAATTTTACAGACCGTAGTTGGGGCAAAGAGGTTTTCCATGTTTGATGGTTATTCTGATTTTAACTAGATTAAAGTGAAAGAGGAGGATCAGTATAAAACCGCGTTCACCACCTAGTGGGGAACATTTTCCTATCAAAAGATGCATTTTGGCTTATCAAATGTAGGTTTTACCTTCTAAAGAGCAATGGATATTGCTTTTAAAGGATATGTCAATCAGTTTATCTTGGTCTACCTAAACGAAATCATTGTTTTCTCCAAGAAGAGTGCGGATCATATGAAGCATCTAGAGAAAGTATTTGAAAGATGCAGGGAGTTTGGCGTGTCTCTTAATCCTAAAAAATGCAACTTTGCAGTCCCTAGGAGCAACCTCTTGGGGCATATTGTCTCAAAGGAGGGAATTTCCATCGATCCAAAAAGAATTGCAGCTATCACGACTCTCTCATTATCAATTTATAAGAAGGTGTTGTAGTCTTTCCTTAGAAAGATTAACTTTGTTAGGCATTGTATTCCTAACTTTACGGGTTTGATAAGACCTATTACTCTCATGCTCAAGAAGGAGGCATCATTCAAATGTATTGTGGAAGGAAATGACAACTTTGAAGAGATAAAACAAGAGATTGCTCAGGCCCCAACATTGATTAACCCAAATTATACAAAGGATTTCATCATATATGCTCATGGGGCAAAATCCAACATAGTCACAGTCTTGACACAACTGAATGATCAAGGAATGGAGCACCCTATGGCATTCTTTAGTCAAACACTGAAGAATTTTGGGCTCAAGTATAATCACATTGAAAAACATGTCTTTGTTATCATGAGAGCCTTAAAGAAATTCAAAAGTATAATTGCTACTAGTTGCATAAAAGTTTTAGTATCACATTCCAACATTAGAGACTTCATTATGGGAGCAGTGATCATTGAGAAAAGAGTTGGATGGGTGACTAAGATCGTGGAGTATGATGTGACCATCAAGGCCACAAAATTAGTAAGAGGAAGAGCACTTTGTGAGAAGTTGGCTCTAGATGTTGATGAACCTCAAGAAACCACCCTCATGAATGAAGTACCTCTAAATGATGAGTTTCCACGCGATGTTGAATGGAAGACTGATGAGAAAAATGTATTCAATTATTGCAGTTGGATTACAGATAAGTCATTTTTTTGTCTACTGGTGCATATTCCCCTAGATTGAACAAAACAAAAAGGAGACATCTGAGGCTACAATCTATCCCTTATACATTGATTAATGACGTCCTTTTCAAAAGAAATATTGATGGGGTATTTCTCATATGCATTAAAGATGAAAAATGTGACAAGGTTTTGGATGATTTCCACGATGGTTTCTCAGGAGGAAATTTCTCTGCTAAAGCCACAACCATGAAGATCATAAAAGTAGGTTATTTCTAGCCTACATTGTTTACGAATGCTCATAGGTGGGTTAAGAAGTGTAGGGAATGTGCACTCTTTACTGGAAAGAAAAGGTTGGCGGCTCTGTCACTCCATCTAATCCAAGCATATCAGTTGTTTTCTCAATGGGGCATTGCCTTCATTGGTATGATCAATCCTCCATCTAATGTTGGTCACAAGTGGGTCCTCAGAACAACAGATTATTTCATTAGGTGGACTGAAGCCGCGCCATTAAAGGAGGCCACTGAATCAGTTCTCTTGGAATTTCTTGAAGACATGGTTCCAAGGTTTGGCATTCCTCTAACCATCATTTATGATAACACCAAGCCATTCTTAGGATCAAATATTTCAGGTTGGGCTTTGGAACTAGGGATTTATCTGAAAAATTCATCCAATTACTACCCTCACCGCAATGGCTTGGTAGAATCTACCAACAAAAATCTGATCAAAATTATGAAAAGGACAATGGACATCAATCAAAGATAGTGGCACACAAAGGTCAAGAGCACTCTTTGGGAAGATATGATAACAACGAAGAGACCAATTGGCACTTATCCCTACAAATGGGTGTATGGTAAAGAAATAAGATTACCATTATCATTAGAGTTTCCTTCACTTGAAGTAGCTCAACAGCTTGAATTCGAAGGCACAGATCAAAGAGAAATCAGGATGGTGGAATTTTTGTAGCTAGAGGAAAACAGGAATACCGCCATGGTCAGGAGGGAGCAACATCAAATGTCAACCAAGCAGTGGTTTGAAAAAAGGGCTCGAGATAACACCTTTACAGTTGGGGATCTCGTTTTGAAATGGAACACGGATCGAACTAAACCAGGGAAACACTCCAAATTTGATGTTATTTGGAGTGGACCATATATCATCACCGCTTGTAAGGCGGCTAACTCATTCGAGTTATTTGATCTTGATGGAAATGTATTTCAAATCCCAGTCAATGGGATTCATCTCAAACCTTCTCATTAGGATCTTTCATGCATCTTGTACATGATAGGTTAGAATTTCAATTCCTCCAAGTGCTTTCAATACATTGATTTGCTTGTAGTATATATTTATTTCCCTAAGTGCTTTGCATAGTCTTGTTTCCTGGAGATGTTCTTGTACACTGTTTCATCATATTTTCTAGATTACTGCCCAAGGGAAGGAGATTTGAAATATTAAGGATTGGTTGCAAATTGTCTCAGAGAATCAAATGTAGAGCAACTAAAGAAGATTCATGAAATTTCTGGCTGAATCCATGCCTAATGGATGCTAAGGCTACTAATCATCTCATCTAACAGGCAGATGGCCCTATGAGTCACCAAAAATGTTGTCTATTTTTACACCCTTACAAAAATTTGAACAATTGCAGGAGCTAGGATAGGTGAAATGAGGACCGCAAAGGATTTAAACATGTCGTGGGATAAAGGGTTGAAATTCATGGCTAAGGATAATATGTTGCCAAAGTCAGTAAATCCATGGAATGAAGGAAACAAGTCCACAGAGGTTTTGAGTACCACAGAATGAAGGAAAAAAATTGTAAGAATTCAGAACAAAGCAAATGTAAAAGACACGAGATAAAGAATTGCCAACTCGTGAAAGTCAACATAAGGCTGTACTATATCAATCCTGCAGAATAAAATAAAAAGGCTTGTGATTCCATCGAACATAAGCAAGAGCCACAGAAGCCAAAAGTTGCGTAAAATGGAATCTAGGAAGACCACGTATCAAAGGAAAGTAATAGTTTTTCGCGGATCTCTGAAAGAGTTTAGAAATATCAAATTTGATTTGATTTTCATAAATCTAATATTATTTGAAGGTTTTTACCTCCTGCATGCAAAGGAAATTGGATTTCATGAAGTAACTAT
The DNA here is from genome assembly GCA_019776745.2 of Taxus chinensis. Taxonomy (NCBI): domain Eukaryota; kingdom Viridiplantae; phylum Streptophyta; class Pinopsida; order Cupressales; family Taxaceae; genus Taxus; species Taxus chinensis. The sequence goes on from CM034147.1 coordinate 13,133,312, forward strand.
TGGTAGGTAGGAGAAGTGAAAGAAGAATTCTCTAGCACACAAAGGTTATGTTCTAATTAGCTCAACAACTAGTATTAAATGGAATATGGGGGTCATTCCTTCTTTAGTAGGTAATGGTGTGCGTAATTGGACTTGTAGAGATAACTAGATCCCCTATGGAAATTAATGAAGGTGGTTGGGGGGAAAAGGGAGGAATTTAAATTCCCCTCTCTTTCTCTCATTCATCTATCTTTCTATAGATTATAAAGTGATTCCTTGTTTTAATGTTGGATATGTCAGAATTGCACGAGTGTCTTTTGCGTTGTAATTCTAAGGGTCACATGTCTTGGGCTTGAGTTCTATTATTTTCACATTTTCCTCCTATATTGTGATGATCTGTGTATGATCTCTAAGTAATAAAATCTTTGTTTTTGTGGCTCGTATCTGCCTAAGTTGTTGTTTTATTGCATTCTCTTGCCTCTTATTTATCTGCAGGCATGGTGTATGCCTTATTTCATAATCTTGCTCATTGTGCATCTTAAAACCAGAACTTTGGATGTAGTTTTGATCTATGGCTTTCATTCTGCCCTCTTCATCATCGTTTCCTTCCATTTTCTTTGTTGTTGAAGTGTTCATGCCCTTATTTTTGGTGTTATCACCTATGTAGATTAGGTTTATGTTTTATGCATCTCCTTCTCACCTTGGTCCCTTGGAAAGATAAAGTAGAGCTAGATAGTTGCATTTCAATTCCTAGAAGTAGTTTAACATTAGGATTATGTAGAGGAAGCTGACCTTCTTCAGAGGTCTGTCTCATTTTGAGTCCTACAAATTGGAGACTGTCCCATGTTGTCTCAAATCTCGAATTGTCTATGATTTGGGCATGGGTGCACATTTGAGCTCCAACAGTTCACTCAAGGGATATTCGAGGCCAAACATCCTAATTGCTAGATACTTTTTTTTATAAAATACATATTCAATGCAAGGAAATCATGGGCGGATCATACCTAAATTAGTGAGCTTTGTGTCATTTTTGTAGTTAGTTGCATGCTAAATTTAGGGGACTATACAAACCGTAGACTTGTAGGTGTACATTTTGATTTTGTAGAGTTTCTTCCAAACATTAACAAGGCCGAAATATGTGAAAAATAAGATGAATTTGGTGATAGTATGGATTTCTATATCGATATGAAGTATGTGGCATCAATTTCTACTCTATACTTAATAATCAGATTGAATGGTGCTGGTATAGATGAAAGGGATTAATGTCAGGGGAGGGGAAAGGAGGATTGGTGTCCATGGTTATCATCTTGAAAGTTGTTGTTAGTTGAGCATGTAGTTGTAAGGAAAACACTAAGGATGTAACTAGCTCTTGGTACAAGAATTCATTTCAAATAAATCACATAGTATAACACATCTTTGTTTATTATAGCACAATATATCTCTACTGTAAAGCATCAGGGAAGTTGATATTCTGAAGGATTTATCTGTGAAGTGACTAATGGATGGATGCCACTTTTATTTGCCAATTCAAATCTCTAATGGGTTACTAAGCTTACAACACTAGTATTACAACTTAATAATTCAACGTATATAATTTCAATCCCTCAATAAGGCCTCAAGAATGGCCAAATCCTACAGATGCTCTGAGTGACTTGGATCTCTTAAATATTCATTTTCCTTTAGCTAGAAGGCTTCAAAAGGTAAAACATTCATATCATCCCCACCAGCAACATTCAAAATATTTAACACTCCATTGCCATCCGACATTTATTTAATCCCTCAACATGTCCTAAAGAATGTCCAAATCTTGGAAGTGTTCTAAGTGACTTGGATCTCTTAAATATTCATTTTCCTCTAGCCAGAAGTCTTCAAAAGGCACCGGCCTCCCCTCCACCATCATTCCAACAATTAGAATTCTTAACCCTTCACTGCCATCAAACATTTATTTAATCCCTCAATATGTCCTGAAGAATGCCCAATTCCAGTATTCAGAATCCTTAACCCCTCACTACCATCAATTTTTTTTAATCCCTTAATATGTCCCAAAGAATGCCCAAATCCTGCAAATGCTCGGAGTGACTAAGATTTATTAAATATTCATTTTCCTTTAGCTAGAAGTCTTCAAAAGGCAAAGTATTTATGTTGGCAGCAGTGTCACCTCCACCAACATTTAGATTCCTCATGTTTTCCAGTAATATTCGATTATGTTATGAAGAAAAATGGATATGTACATTGTAGATTCATATTTTGAAATAAAATAATCCAATCAATCTCTAACTTTCTATTAAAATGGATTATTGGAGAATCTAACAAGTGTTTTTTAAATTTTTATTTTCATATAAGATTGTCAAAAAAGATTGAGCTAGACTAGGACACTCGGCTAAAGATTGCTCATGGTGTTGCAGAAGGATTAGCATATCTTCATCATGATTGTAACCCAAGCATTTTTCACAGGGATGTGAAGACTTCTAACATTCTTTTGGATGATAATTTTGAAGCACATTTTTTTGAATTTGGCATTGCTAATTGCATTTCCTCAGCCAAAACCCACACCTCTACATATGTTATGGGTACCATTGGCTACATTGACCCTGAATATGCAAGAACATTAAGGATTAATGAGAAATCTGATGTATATAGTTACAAAATTGTTCTTCTGGAGTTGCTAACGTGAAGGAATATGTGGACAATGACTCAAATTTTCTTCAATTGGTAAGATTTATGTTTGTTAATTTTCTTTTGGAGCTTACACTGTACATTGTTTAAGTATTTTTAAGGTTTGTTGTCTGGAGCATGGAGCAATCAAATGTGGATGGAGTTGTCTTTGACATTGGAATGTGAACATAGACTATCAAAAGTAGACAACAACAAAGTCATGGAAACTATTGATACAGAAGTTGTAGCAACTTGTAGGGATCTTGGGATTGTAAAAAATATCTTCCAATTGGCCTTTCTTTTCACCAAGAAACAACCCTCTGATCAGCCCACCATGCATGAAGTTTCCAAAGTTCTGAATTCCATGTTTCTAGTGCCTGCTCCTAAGCAAGTTCCTAGTATGTAAATGAACCAGCTAACCCTTAGTAATAATTATAAAGAATATGACAATTATTGCCATGAAGACACAATCACATCATTTTGAAAAAAGAGAATTAAACATTTGATAGTATTCAAGAAAATTAAGCACCACTCAGCATAAAGGTGTTAATTGTTAGGTAACATAATTAAAAAGTTGTGTGTATGTTATTTAATATGTAGACCATCATGGGAGCCTTTTAGTCTCGAAATTTGAAATTTGAATGTAGGAAATTCATTGGAGTATGCACGAATATGGTTGTTCATTTCTTCTCATTAACAAAATAGAACGAAACATCACTTATATGAGTACTATTAGATATGAAACCAATTGATTTACATGTTATGATACCCCCACTCTAATTTTACTAAAACATTGTTCTCATCCTATGTTAACAAAAGATAGATAATTTTTCACCTTTTTCGTAACGATCTGACCAAAATTTCAATTAAATTACCCTATAAGCCCCTATATAGCTGATTTGAAATACCTCAAAGTCAATTGAAAGCTTTGATTCTAATTCCATTTGAGCATCACAATTGTGCTCTTGGACAACAATGGTACTGGGAATATCTATGCCATATCAATACATCTTATATTTTTGTGTTTGTGTATAATTTTGTATGTTATTTAGATTTGAACCTTTAGGAATCTTTTGGAAAATATGAACTTTGGTGAAATTTTCATCTTCTCGGGCCTACCAAATGTTCTAGGTCTTTGTTATATGGAATTATATGCTATGGGAATTGCATAAATATTATGCATTCCTGCTGCAACACTTCCTTATGCCTCTTAGACCAACTGGGGTATCAACCTCTTTAGTCTATTGGCCATCACTTCATTGCAGAACCTTTTTGAGTTTCATTTAACATCAAAACTGAGGAGGAGATCCGATTCAATATTTTTCAAAGATTGCACTTGCATTTTGTTTTGTTTTCTTCTTAGCTAGAAAATTCACCAACCTTGGAAAACTTTCACCAACCTTGGAGAACCTAAATGTAGAAAATAAATGTGTTAATAAAGAAATTCTAATAAGATATTGCTTTCTGACTTATTGTTTGATAATCTATACAATATGAAATCATGTCTAGCCATGTAAGTTATATCACCTTGCTCCATTTTTTTTGCAGAGCCTTTCGTAAATGCCTTTGGATAATTTGAATGGTAAAAATCTATAATTATACACAATAGTATTACTAAACCAAAACAAATGTAAAAAATTTCTAGTTTTGAGATGGATGTCATTCAATTTCCTCATAATTGACTTTCTGAAGGGAGTGATTAATCTTTATTTAGATATTGCACTTTTTTGGATTATTTAAGTCTTTGATTTAGTGGCTATTATCAAGTAATAGTCATTTCTTCTATGACATTTCACTCACCTACATTGGCTGATAATCCTAGTTGCAATGTTGTAAGTCATTACATTATTCATCCAATTTAAACTCATGACTCTCCCAGTGCCCAAATTGAGAAAATGAGAATCTCTTCCTTATAGTTAAATAGTCTTTGGATAAAATTCTATAGTTTCATCTTTGATTAGGAGTTTGTGTAATGTATTCATGTTTAATTCATATAAAATAGTCCGCAATATGCTACCACTCATGATATACGATTTGAAAATGTATATGTACGAATTTGTAAGAAATTTGAAATTTAGAGATAAAACCTTTAAATGTAATGCTTCATCTATATTCTCCACTTACAAAATCAATCATACCCCTTATCAACATCAAATGCAAAAGTAATAACTATCCCTCTAAATCAAATAACATATACCATTCAACATTCACATTGCATTGTACACATGCGATTGCTAGTTTTACAAGTTTATGAAAAAATAAATAATTGAAAGCTTTAAATCTCTAGTTTTGATATGATATTTGCCATGCCAGGGCCCACCACTACGAAAAGAGGAGCAACCTCACAGGGCCAGATTCTCCGCTGACGTGACCAAACCTGCAGGAAATCACATACATAATAAGCCCCGCCAATGTGACCTGCAGGGAAGCGCATGCGTTATAAGCCCCGCCAATGTGACCACCCCCTCAAAAAAGATTTATACGCACGAACCCATAATTCTACCAGTAGAGCCCGAAAATTATAAACCCAAAATTTCAGCGTGGAAGATCATCAGAGAAGACTGAGATTATTGTTAGGGCATTTGAAGATGGAGAGCCCCACTGAGATTAGCTGCAACAAAATGTTTGATGGGTTCAACAGGCGATACAAGCATTACAGTTCGGCATTGGGTTGCTCCATGACATTCACTATTTATTTTCCTCCTGCCGCACTATCCCAAAAAGTCCCTGTAAGTCCTATGATTTACTAATCTTTTCGGAATTTTGCGTTTTTTTTTGTGTGTACAGAGTTCCATTATTGCTCATCACTTTTGGTTCGGTAGTTTAATTGTTAATATTGAGCAAGAAAATGGGTTTTAATGTTTTCGTGAATTTTGCTTTAAATTCTAATCAAATAAGTTTAATTTGGACTAGGAACTTTCATCTCTAATCTGGCTGGTATTTTAACAGTAAACATTCACTAGTATTTTTTTTCAATATATAAATTTCTAAATTTGCTTCGGATTCATGTCTTTTGGGCTCAATGCTTGCCGATCAATGTGTTCTCGGTCGGTAGCTTTACTGAAAATATTGACAAGAAAATTGGGTATCTTTTGCTTTTTCCCTGAAATTCGCTTCAGATTCAGGTCTATTGAGTTCAAAGCTTGCCGATCCATTTGTTTTTGGCATTTTGTTTAACTGTTTAGATTGACTGGAAAAAATGGTTTTTTTTTTTCTTTCTTTCTCTGAATTTTGCTTCAGTTCGTGCCTTATGAAGTCAGTGCTTCTTGCTGATCAATTTGTTTTTGGTTGCCAGTTTAACTGTTAAAACTTACTAGAAAATTGGGTTTCTTTTTTCGTTAAATCTGAATTTTGCTTCAGGTTCATGCCTTCCAAGCACAATAGTTTAACTGGAAATGCTGACTAGAAAAATGGGTATTTCAAAAGAAATTTTATCTTTTAATCTTTTGAAATTTGCTTGATGTTCATGTCATTTTCTTAATCGATAAATTATTAAATTCCTCTTGCGGGCTTACATTGGTCTTAGATAACATGACAGGAGAGTATCTCTTCCATCCTAAACCATGCGGCTATGCTGCCCCAGAGTTGGATGAGCTACATTACCCAATTTCAACATTTAACATATCTCGTTAGGATTTCAACTCAGAGCTTCGACATGAAAGTTCCAAATATTTACTGCTGGAGCTCATCCCATTTGTTCTTGATTCATTTCTCTATATTTTATTCTTGCAGGCCAATGTCATGGACGGTATTTTACCCAATTTGAACATTAAACATGTTTCCTTGGGATTTGAACCCGGGGGTTCTTTCTATGAAATCCCGGTGATTTACCACTTAAGCTCCTCCCATTCAACCTGATTCATGTTTACCGAGTTTAATTTTGCTCAATCAATGCTTTCCTTGCTGGTAGTTTAACTGTGAATATTGACAGGAAAATGGGTATTCTTGGGAAACTCAATTTTATTTCATGGCTTAAGGGAAGTTGCAGGAACTAGTAAGCAGTTCAGGATTTTGTGTTACATTTATTTGTTGGTTGTTTCCGCTGGTTAGAATCCTGAGGTTTATAACATAGTATAATTACCGATATACTGGCTTTGTTTGTTGGACACTTGACAACACATGATGGATGATTTAGTATAAGAAATAGGCTTGAATAGATCTTGTTCTGTTTTTAGCTTGGAAGAGATGATAGGGGTTTAGGTGTATGTTGGTGGACTAATACTAGTTAGGATTTTGATTTTCTGAGGGGAAAATACTGCTGGATGATATTTTGGACCAAACTTGGTGCTGGAGATGCTAAATTTTCACACTTCCCCTTTACTAAAGTCTTGTGGGGTTTTGGAAAGATGGAGCCTGGATTGTTTTGGTTGGCCCCATCTAAAATATTATAGGTTATCTTTATTAACTGACAAGTTTTGCTATATATATATTGTACATAAATTTATTAGATTCTCCACATTTTACAAATATGGGTACTAGATTTTTTTTAATTGCTGGGGATATCAATGCTGTATTGATACCCAAACTAATGAATTGGCCCATTTTGGAATCCCCAATGGCTTTTCTTGGGGAATCAAACTCAGGTCTCGCTTATACAAACAAAATCACATCCCAATTACTCCTCAGACACAGGCTCAATTCTATATTTGTCTCAAGTGTTAGCCTATATATGGATGTATCTATCCAACAAACTATACATATATGCATGATGTGTCTGCGCCACTTTGTAGGTGCAAATAATTTTCTGCATAAAGAGTTCATATGTGAGGCATGTTGCATAGGTTTTGACCCAAAATTTACCTTCCCTCATATACATCTTAAAATATCTTAGAATTTAGAAACATTAGCCAATTATTCTGCACGTGTAATATATCTTCATCTCATAAATTTTTCCTTAATAGGCTCCATGCCTGATTGGGTTGGCATGTCATAAGATGGGGGCTTCTTATGTTGTCAAGGAATTCCTGTTTTCAGAAAGCTGTAAATAAAAACCCCTCCTCCTTTTTTGTGCTATTTGCTTCACATTTTGAAGTCACATATTTTAAATGATGAGAATGGAAATTATCATGTCTGGGTCCACTGAACTTAAAGTCTTCCGAGTGCTTGTTAAATTCCCATTTTATGAACTAGGGAGGAGGCAGCCGACCTTCTATAAAAGGTGATTTTCAAGGGTAAACATGTCAATGAGAAGTGCTGGCATGGAAGGAAGAAAAGCACTCTCCCATAAATATCCATTGATTCCATTTCAATTCAATCATGGATAGTTTGAATTAGGTACCCACCTTAAGGAGAGGACAATTTGAAGAGGAAAAGAGATTGCAACACACGTTCTATGGTTCAAGACTATTTTTGTGATAAGATGGGGCTGTTAATAATTACATCACTGGACTTCCCTAGCGGTTCTGATTTTAGCCCTAACTCTAGCCAACACTAAAGATTCAAAGACAAATGAGAAGGATATGCGGAGACTGAACTTCAGTCTCAGAAAACTTGGATCAAGAAATATAAGAATATGCCCATAAGAATGTTGCTATTGACAAACAACTGATAGCAGTTAGTGAGACTAGTATTGACAACTTTGATAGGAAAATCAGCGTGTCACTAAGTTAGATACCTCACCAAATTTAAAGTATAATATCAAGCTATCAACAACTTTTATTTTTTGTCACAGTTAATTATTAGGTAGCTGTTATGGGTATGGATACAGGGATGGGGACCTAGTATACTGGTACGGCAATTTATTTTCAGGGGCTTGGGTATGGCCTTACAAAAAATATATAAAATATTGAAAATATAGCTAAATAAGCAAACTAACCATATAATATTAATAAAGTAAACAAAATAAGCTATATAACCACAAAGCATGCTGATAATTCAATGCCAAATGTCATGATATGCACTGGTCCAAATTAGAACAAGTACAATGTGCAAATGTTACTGAAAGATCCCCAAATGGATCTTGCTTGTTCTTCAATGCAATTTAGATCAATTACGACACAGAAAGCTGATATATGACTTTTAAAGCATTCACACTAGTATAGATCTGAATTTATGAAAGAAGTGCGACTAGGGTTTTGCATATAAACTTAGCCAAAAACTGAACCAGAACTGTTTTGAAGACTGTGCAGCCATAAATATAGCAGTTCAGCTGTATTCTAGCAAAGGCGACTAGTTTTGATGATGGGAAGTCCACATAGAATCCCTAGCAGCCCTATCTATCCCTGCCCTAACAAAGCTCAGACTGTAACAGTTTATTATAAAGCAAAATCTGATGTTTATGAATATAAAACAGGCTGGAATTTAACACAGAAATCTGCAGATTTACGTGACTGTGTACAGCACTATAAAACCTTCTAAAATCACTGAAAAATAGTTATTTGGACTTCCAGAAATCAGTACAATTGATGCTAATGAAATTCAGACTTGAGATGCGTAAAAGACATTGAAAACCAGCCACATAGTGGGTCGCTTCATACACCGAAAAATACAATGACACTGCTGCGATGAATTCTTCAATCCTTTATATGCCAAAAACTCCTTAATTGTTGCTGGAAAATACTGAAATTCTTATAAGCTCTATGGAAGATCCAGTGTAGAAATTCCTCCTAATCTCCAAGAGGGTTTTCGTCCTCTAGAGGCAATATACTAAGGGTTTCGTCCTTAGAATATTTTATACAAAAGCACCTGGCTTAAGATTAGATTCAGAAATGATAAAATGATTACAATGGTGATCTGCCCAAGCCGCCCCTCTCCTTTTTATAGGAAAAAATATTACAAAATGACCTTTTCATCTTCCAATGAAAGAAGAGTGCCAAAATACCCTAAAAATATACCCAAAACCAGTCGCACTTTCTCCTTGGGCAGATAAACATTAAATAATGTTTTATTATTTCCCTAAGGTCTATTTGGTCTCCCAGGCCAAGTCGCACTTTTCTTGGGAAGAGTGATAACTTTTATCCTTTCTAAACTTACTTTTCTTCCTTTGTCCAAGTCGCATTTTCTTGCCTAGGGATGACAAACATAGCATGGGTCTCTTTCTACTCTCCCTAGAAAGGATACAACATAATATTAGACCCAATGCACCTATTTAGAGATTCCCAATTTATTATTAAGTCAAATAAATTAATACAAGTGCTTTATTAATATTTTTTTGCACTTTGTAATAACTCATTGTGACTTAAGTCACCCTTATATTTTTCCTTTGGCCGTCGGGTTGACGAAATGGGCCAAAGGTCTCCATGAGTAATCAAACAATCAAAACAATCACATACATTCAATATCAACAACACAATTTCAATCATATAAACCAACCAACATGAACACAACGCATTTATCCTCCTAGATGACCTAACTTGGGAGTTATATCACCACTTTCCTAGATGACATAACTTAGGAGTTATATCGCCACTTTCCTAGATGACCTAACATGGGAAGTTATTCTACATTTCTCAATTGCTTCCAGATGACCTAACATGGGAATTTTTTTGGTAAGTGATAGTTTTAAATAAAGGTTAGTTGTTTATGGGGAAAGTTTTTTTGGAGATGGATTAACTGCTTGCATAATTCAAGAAAGTCTCATCACATTAATCTTTCTAGCCACATCATGATTCAACTTACAAGATTGACACACATCAATTTTTACATCTACATCACTATGAACTCAACCACTACTTTTTGGACTCGAGTGCCTAGAATTAGGACTGGGGAGCCCAGGAGCAGGACATTAGTGCCCATGTTTGGGTGCTCCTGTCCCGAAGGTCATTAGCGCCTTCATTCCTATTGTCCAGGTCAAAATTGCCAAGAAAATTAAAAATACAAATTTCATGAAACTTCATCAAAAACGTCTAATATCAACACACTTTTTTGAAAAAATCATGTTTGCCAACTTCATTGTCATATGTGATGCAACAGTTATCGTTATCATCTCGAATTGACTTGGTCCCGGTGCTCTAACTTGCAACATCCTCACACACCCAGAGCTCACTATCACACTTGCACAAAAGACAGATGATTTGCCTAATCACTTTTTCACACTACTATTTATAGTAACTTTTGCATTACCCACTTTACTAAGGTCATGCTTCACATTCATTTTTCTTAATTAATACATGTTACAATATTTTGCCCATAACTTGAGCATGCTCACTCTGATTTCTACCCTATTTATGGCATTCTTTCCAGAATTCTACCTACTTTTGTATTATACACATGACACACACATTATTTCTCCTTGACATTGTTTTAAATTCAATACACACACACTTATGTGATATTTCTCATACATTGTCCACCACATCATCATGTGCTTACTTTAGGCTCAACGTTCATTCTCCCTATCACTTCCCCTTTCACCAAAATGGGGGGCATACAATTGGGGTCACCTTATAATTCCCATTACACCATTACGCCATCATTCTAAATTTCATAATTCATCATTTTTGAACATTTTCTTATACACCATACGACATTTCACATTACTTTCTAGTCATTCCCCCTAATGACCTAACCTAGGGGAAAAAATTGTAAAATATCTCCATGAGTAACCAATCAATCAATCACATACACTTCAATCATTACAAAGACCAAGATCTCATCAATCAATCAACACGAGCACAACACATTTATCCTCCCAGATGACCTAACTTGGGAGTTATATCACCACTTCCCCAAATGGCCTAACATGGGAAGTTATACTACATTTTGTGATTGTTTACAGATGACCTAACATTGAAGAAAACACATACACATTTCAGTGACACCTGTGGAGTGGGGGCAATGAGACACCATTACCTTTCCTATACTGCTCTTATATGGGTCAACACATTTAATCACAAATTTGGATCCAAAATAAAAAAATTGATCTTTTCTTGTCTGCAACAGTTAGATTCTTTGAGGATGTTGTTAAAGTTGGAGAATAAAACACCTTTTCCCCTACACTCTTCCTCTAACAGCAGGATGCCCAAATCCTCAATTTATCGTACACACGTAATTAGGTTGGGGAGTTGATCACCCCCTTCCCCATCACATATCCATCAACAAAAAATCAAAATCTACAACCATTCAAACATCACAATCATCAATCTCACTTAGCGCTCCTCATAACGGTTCCACGTCTCTCGTTATACTACATGGATCAACACTTTGATTCATGGTTCATCACGCTATATGCTCTCATTTAGAACATACTTCTACTACACTCTTCGTGTACTTCAGTAACATGGGCTTCTCCAGACTTCTTAGGTATGCATCTCTATCTACTTTATGTTACCTAGTTTTCGCTCACTGACATAAAGTGGGGAAAAATGTAGTCACAAAATCACACACTTATTATTATTATATCGTTAAGTATGTTGTTTTATATATGGATATTATGTAAGAAAAATATTCACTTATGACCCATCCCATAGTCCATTCAATTTTCTTGTTGGTATTTATTGTTGTTTGTCTTGCACACTTGTCACTCATACACATAGTTCTAGTCGGGTCTCGGGGATCCTTGTCTTTCAGTTCTCACTCATTTGTCATCACCTATCTTTGGACAAGAGCACCCAGGGATGGACACTAGCGCTAGGCTCTCCTGTCCATCCTAGGTCCCCTTGTCCTCTTTGTGTTTGATCTTATTTTTTGACATTTGAGGTTGGTCTTTTCGGTTTTCCCTCTCATCTCCCGAGGTACTAGTCAACATGTTGGGTCATTAGTGTTGAAAAATCAAACAAGATATCCCTATATAAACACAACATACATACCACTATATGGGCAGACTATTCTTATCAAGACATAGTTATCTACATAGAACAAGGGACTACATTTGGGCATTATTCTGCATCACACGTTGCATAGGAAGGGGAGTTCATTCTATTCCATCTACACATTTGCATTTTTATCTAGCTATTGCCCGCTATCTTGGCGTCATTAGTGCAAGGGAAACCTAGGAGCACTATTGTACACATAAGCACACATAACTACATTGGGTATGAGATGTAGTGCAACACTCAGTTGTAAGTCCACCATTGTGTTGGCTGAGGATAGTTCGACCTCTTCATTTGCATCTTTCTTTTTTAGGGTTTGATTCTTTGTGTGGATTTTTACAGGTGATTCTTCATCGTAAGTTCATGGTGACATCAACAAATCAAGTGTGACATTCTTGTGACAAAAAATGAGTAAGTACGAAGCCCTAACGACCATATCAAAACTAGGTTTCAACCATTTCTGTAGACCAGAGCACCCAAAATTTAGACCAGAGTGCCCCAGGCACCCCCATCCTTCTCCAGGTGCCACAATCCAGCCATTTCCACCTCTATTGCATATTTATGAGGCTCGTTGCTACAATTTGTTCATTTGTTTCATCATACTACTTAGTCTCAGGTCATTACGAGGTAAGAAAAATTAAGGTAAGTACCTTATCCCACCTATTTTATTTCATTTATAAAATCAAATAAATTGTGTGGCATTCATATTTTAGTATGTTTCATTTATAGTAGTTCTGTACGTTTTAGATTCATATAAAATAGATTAGTAAATAAATTTTTATTGAATCACCTATCAAGTGGAAATTTTCTATGGATTTTATGCATTTAAATCTCAAAATTTGTTTATATAGTAGTGTGTAAGACTAAACAAGCTAGACAAGAAAGCTCATGATATACTTGATGGATATAAAGAGTGTGTTTGTATTAGCAAGAGTGAATTTTCAAAACCAACAGTATCAAAGGGTAAGTTGTCAATTTTGAGTGTCTATAAAAAACACCTTATTGATCAGAAGAAGACTGATAGATGATGATGATGATGCTTCTTGGAGAATGATTTTAAGTGGCACATATAAATAAGGAATGTGATTAGTAATTACATTTCTCTATAGCTGACGACATCGGTTGTTGTTGAGTTAGTCGATGATAAAGAAATAATCACATCGACCATAGTCGATGTTGTCGGCTCTAAGTAATAACAAATGAAGGGATCATAGGGAAGGCTTAGGAGGTGATAAAAAGCCATTCTAATGGAGGTATAAATATGTTGTTAAGTATATATATATATGCAATTATAAAATGGTAGTTAGGTGATGAAGAAGAACATAAAAAAATGAGTAAGAAATGTAAAGGATAAGATATATAAGGTATTAAGGACTACACTTCAAATTTATCTCACAAGTATTGCTAACCAACCCAACCATTTCCCATAATCCCGACTCTTGGTAATGCCTCATAAAACATCACTCTTAGGGGGTTAATGTGCTAATGGTGCATATAAAGAGAAGTGAATGAGAGTGAAAAATGATTTATATCCAAACACAATAAACTATTATCCTTATGCCAACAAGGTGATGTCAAAATAGAAAGGAACCTCTTATTAAGACAATAGTTTTGAATGTGGAAAGAATATTTTTTCTTAGTGGTCCTTTCCTTCTCCTCTGTAATTTCATAGTCTAAAACAATCTCAATCAAATACCTTTAAATACACATACTACCACAAAATCAAATATACCTCTTAAAAACCATCTCAAAAAGTGTTTCAACAAATTTAAAATTTTCGTTCATTCATTCTTCTTTTCCTCTATTTCTTTACAAATAAAATAACATCGACTTCGCCTTCATAAGAAAAATTTAATGAAACTAGATATCTCCATACCCCACATACAAAGTGCTCACCACATTAAAATACAAAATATGCATATAACTAATTTTTTTCCCCTTTACACTATTCCCTAAAATTAAATTAAAATAAATAAATAAATCATCTCATCCTTTAGCAGTATGTTCCTATTTTTTTCCCCCTCTCCATCTACATGCTTTACAATGAGTGAAAAGTGATAGTCACTTCTATCGAGTACACTTTAAAGTGTAGCAGTTTATTGTGGTTTAAAAGGAATAATGGTGCAACTATAATTGTAAGTTCTTATTTTTCTTTTCGTTCTCTAAGATAGATAGATAGTTAAATAAGTCCATTCTATTTTATTTTAAAACCTGAGTCATTAAGAGGTTGAAGATTTCATTTTTGGGAAAGCTATCTTGTAATACCACCTACCTATGCCTTTATTAAACAAGGCCATGATATGGCAAATCCTGTCGAAGGTGAAGTTTTTTGGTGTTGTTTGTTATTTATTGCAAGGGATTTGCCATTCCATTGGTGATGGTGTTGTGGAATGTATGAGACAAACAAAATTTTAAAATGTTTTTAAAATGTGCACCGCTAAAGGGTGTGCGAGACACCCTTTTTTAATCTAATTTAAATATGCAATACAAATCCATTTTCTACTAAAGTAAAGTTGTATACGGGAAAATAAAAGTGTTCATATTTTGTTGTAGAAATGAGTTGTTCTTTAGTAGTTCTTGAAATCATAGCACTTGATTTTAGCTTTTCTCGTTATGAGTTCAGATTTGTAACATTGGGAAACTTGTGTTGTTTTTTATGTAGATTATTGTGAAATACAATGCATAATGTGGATGCAATGGAAGGGTTATGTAGAATCATGTATTTAGTTAATAGGAAATCAAATATTAAATTGTAGAAATGGAAATCAAATTTGTAATACTTGAAAGATGAGCAAAAAGCTAGTTAATTGTTTGTCAGATTGACTATGACATCAACGCTTGGCAATTAACGTGTACATTTCGATGATCATAGGGTCGATGCATTTTTTAGAAACCAATTCGTGTATCAATTCCACTTCTTACCAGAGGCAGGACATAAATCAGACAGAGAGACAATGGAATACATGTCCTACTGCAAATGCTCTTGCGATTTTGTATACACTGAACATGTCGATTAGGGTTCCAGGTTTTAGCTCCACTAAAGCAGCACCTCACCACCATGTTTGTACCTGCACAACAAAATCACTATTAACCTGTTAGTGTACATGTAGACAACAAAAATGCATTTTATGAACTACACCATATACCGTTTGGGATGTGGTGTAATTGGCTGATCCTTGAGCGAATCCATTATTTGCAGAGTCAACAATTGGCTGATCCTTGAGCAAATCCATTCGGGAGTGGGCGCAGCTTGCAGGGCAGCCTAGATTCCAATCAAACCAAACAAAGAGAGAGCCATTCTTGAGCCCATTGTCCACTGGAAATTGACACCTACACCTGCCCTATTCTATGGTCTTTTAAGTTCAAGGATCACCTATCCTTTTTTCCTAATTGAATAAAGATGACAACGCCACCTATCTCCATTTAATTCATCGCTGAGAAAGAGATTATTCACAAGAAGTGAAATTTTCACCGATTATAGTTATCTTACCTGTAATGCATAGTTACGCCCGAGGGCTTGCAAAATTCTTCTGACTATAGGAAGAACAAGATGAGCTTTAATCCCTACTTTTGTATTCTTCTTTCACTCTTTCTAATGAGTTTTCCATTAGTCATATCCAAGTATAGAAGCTCTGCCTGTAACAATGCCTCCACTTACACACAGGGCAGTACATATTTTGCTAATCTGGATCAAGCTATCACCGATCTGTTTCGCAACACACCTCAAAGTTCAGGGTTCAACACTTCCACGCGTGGCCAATCTCCCAATTAGGTTTATGGTCTGCTCCAATGTATTGGGAACATATCTGCAGAAAATGCTTCATTTTTTCACAAGAACATAAACCCGTGACTGTAACACCATATAGAAAAAACCAAACACAGAGCATCTCAAATCCTAAACCAAAATATAATCTGAAACCCACCAAAGAAATGATAGGAAATTACCAGGCAGAGAAACTACAACTATGATGATAGTTGTAGATAGAACACAACTTTCTAATATTTAAGCACAAGACCAAAAGGAGGAGTTTGAATTTAAGGGCACAAGTCTGAATTTACAAGATTAAAGTGCCTCCATAAAGTTGTAGTTTCCAATTTTCACAAGTCCGCCTTCTGTATCATTTGGCATGTTACACATTGGTAGTTACAAGAGTGACAGGTCAGAGCCATAGATGGACACCACACTGAAGACAAAATAAAGATATGTAGATGTGAAAACTCATCTATACTGGACCAATACTAAATTAGCAGTTGCTCCCTTTTTTAGGGGAGAATATATACGCTGTGGAGGATTGTGGGGAAGGCCGTTTTCTACGATGGAGACTGATGTAGGCCTCGAACGTGATTTTGTTCATTTTTTAGGGAGGCTGTTGAAATCAAATGCAATGTCAAGGAAAAGAGCATTCATAAGAAATGGGCATGTATGTTTCAGTAGCATTGAGGGGGAAAACAAAGGTAGGAGTGTAATGCTGTAACAGAAGGGATGAAGCAAAGAAAATATAGGTGGTTGCAGATATAAGTGTGGTACTAAAGAGAACAAACCGTATAAGAAGATATGTAATACAAATAAACAGTTACAAACAAATACTGATAAATTGGAGAAGCTAATAACTGAGGTCTTAGATTAGGGCAAAAATAATAATATATATAATTAACAGCCAAAATGAATATAATGTATGATATACCATCTGATTATGAAAACATTTGATAAATTAAGAGGGAGAAAAATAGGTAAAGTTGGTGGGACATAGTTTCTAAGGCAACAAAAAAGTCCATAATTTTCAAGAAAGAAGCAAACAGACTTCGCCAACAGTCATTAGTTTGATAGCCTAAAAAATTCAAGTTTACTATTTTTTTTGTGCATTTGTGATAGTTGAAGTTTTATTGTAAGGCCAACTATATCAGGTGTGAGAGATGCACTTTGTGTAGATGCCTTTCATCTGATCTTATCATTGCCTTTTTAGCAAAAATTTTTAGCCGAATATTTTCAATAGTTTCCGGCTATTTATCTTTGAATGACACTTTCTTGTTATGAGACTTCAACCACAATCAAGCCCCCATTGAAGAATGTAAGGAAATTTAATTATTGTGCAAAGAATGAAATGAGCTGATATTTATTGTGAATGTCACTTTTACATAGTAAAAAAGGAATACTAAAACTCTGACAGTTTTAATATAGGCTATTAAGTGTCACTGTAAACAATGCCTCATGACAGGTAATTTGCAAAAGGCTCAGTTTTGGTGATAGATTACAAAATGTAAGTTGCTTCTCCACTTATCCTCAACTATATTCATCAAAAAAGAAGTCACAAATGTTTTAAAATACAAAGAGGAACAAAAATCGGTTAAATGAATGTCATTATCTCATTGTGTACAATATGCAACTTCCTGTCCAAAAACGATGAAAATTCTATCAAAGCTGGCATATCCTTTTGAATTTTTTTGTTTCATTTTTTACCACTGAAACCCATCTTCTCCTGGAGATGGTAAAGTTTTTCCCTTCGCAGTTTTTTCTGGTCCAAAACATTAATTTCCTTAACATTTGGTGAATAGTAGTTACATTTAAAAAAATTAGGAAAGCATTTGAAGAAAAGCCTTGATAATGTACCAAAAACGTAAGAAAGTCAACTCTAAGTATCTGATGTATGCAAGAAGTATCATTTCATTGGCATAACAAATGTATATAATCTCAACTTAGATCTCGGCTGCAGTTGAGTGCTCCAAGTTGTGCTGGTGTAAGAGAAGAGGTAGATTCTTTTCAAAGACAAATGCAATCTTTTGTAACTCTATTGGACTTGATCTGAAGTATCAATATACATTCCTTTGTATAGAAAAAAGCTTTTTTGGGAAATTTTCTATTAGTTTTGAATACAGGCTCGTACTCAACTCTTAGATTCAGTCTCCTGGTAAACAAAAATAATACGCACACAAATTAGGAATTTTAACATATATTTCAATTTTGATTTATAATATAATTCTTTTACCTTTCAAACTAACCACAGTAATATGTTCAGGAAAACTATTAGTAATATATGTTATTGTTTCAGTCCTAATGAAAGTAAACCTACAACTATGTAAGAAAGCTACCTCAAGGCATTATGTCAAATAGTTCACAGCCCCTGTTCAGTCTCATCCAATGATTAGAGGATACGTACAAAATGATGACTAAGTAAAGAATGGAAAAACTTGAAATTGAACATAATCAGACGGTAATACTTGTAATTATCAATTTACAACATACAATTTCATTGCACAAATAAGCAAATAAGAGCTTCCAAAAATAAAAAATAACAAAAGTAGTCACATACCTAGATAGCATTGAATTTTCGCAAACTGCTGCCCTTAATTTTGTTTATTATTATATTTTAAGGGGCAACACAGTTGAGTTTAGTACAGAGGTAGGGGACAACATGAGAAGGGGATATTTAGACAATGTTTTTTTTCATGAAAAGGGCCACAATAGTAATGCCTGATATAATTTCATATACTTGGGCCTTAAAAACAACAGTGATCAAATATCCTTTTATTAAATTTGTATTTTCTTTGGTTTGTCTTTTCCAGTACATCTAAAATCCTTAACTCATTTTGTTGTTGCAAATTTGCAAGAAATTTCCGCTATTGCCAAATTAAAATCCTAAGAAATGGCTCTAAAAACATAGAGAGTTAAATGTTATTGCAGCTAGAATCCAAGTACAAAGCAAATAGTGGAAAAAGTACCATAGCAACAAAATTACAGAACACGGACCTCATATTGAGCCTGTGATGAAAAAGTGTGTAACTGTAATTGATAAGGCCTGCAATTTTAAATTACCTGTGCCTATCAAATGAAAATTAGTTGACAGTTTAGCTGTGTCAATTGGTTGTACATTCCAGTAATTTGTATACATATTTGTATATTTTGTTCATACCTGCTGTGTCTAAATTTTTTCACCTGTAATATACAATTAAAATCACAAAAAAAAATGGCCTACAGCCTTGCATCACTAACTGAAATATGTTAAAAAAAAGTTTTGTATCTTGTCCTATAGTAGCAATATGAATAACAAAAGACTATATCCGATAAATACTCTCAGGATAGCAGTAAACACTATACAATTTGATTGCACAGATAAGCAAAGAGTGCTTGCAAGTTTCATATGCAAATTACAGTAAGTAGAAAGTTTGTTAAATACAAGTTGTTCCTCTTTTGCAGGAGAGAGTACAATTATTACAGCATAATTGGGAATCAAATTACAACATGTACAACATAACCGAGAGTGTTGTATTTACACATATCTTGTCACATGTAATTAACAGTAATATTGCTCATAGGCATACAATATTAGTATTGAGCTGTGGGGGATACATCAAAAGCACACCGTTCAGGGGAGTATATTAGCATTTACCATTGGCTCTGAATTTCACTGGAATAGAACAAGAAATATTAATGGTCTTCTAATTTTTAGCTCATGAGTAGACTGTAATACTTTAAAATATGAAGTCGCATAGAGTGTATAAATCTTGTTGACACTATGGCCTACTCAGTCGAAATTTTTTCACAATGGCTAACAAATAGCAAGATCAGACGAACTGTGAAGTACCACACAAATCAGATGTGTTTTGCATATATCGTGAGGACAAACACAGACCTGGGAAAAACACACAAGATGGTACAAGAAATGAAGTATTTCTAACCATGAATTAGAGCCTGCAGATATCGGGAAAAACATAAGTAGCATAGGAACAGACAATATTTGTCATGGACAACCAAAATTGTGAAGTGGCCATTAAAGATTAGAGCACACCTATCAGCCAGAAGTTGAAGCATCTCTGTAATTCATTCAATGCAACCATCTTTGTAATTCATTCAATGATTCACAGAAAGAAAGATATGGAGAAATTGAAATCAGTGGGTCTTTTCTCATGTTGCTCTGTTAGCTATCTGTACTTTTTGGGTCAGATTTTGGTCAGTTGTGCACCTAATAATTTCTCTTTATAGATTTTCAGCTTCAGGGCGGGAGTAGTCCTGATAAACAAAAATAATACTCACACAAATTAGGAATTTTAACATATATTTCAATTTTGATTTATAAATATAATTCTTTTACATTTCAAACTAACCACAGTAATATGGTCAGGAAAACTAATAGTAATATATGTTATTGTTTCAGTCCTAATGAAAGTAAACCTACAGTTATGTAAGAAATCTACCTCAAGGCATTATGTCAAATAGTTCACAGCCCCTGTTCAGTCTCATCCAATGATACGTACAAAATGATGGATGCTTTTTGGATAACCATCACCTAGATTTCCACATTTGAATGTTTAATTCCTATAAAATGTATTTACTTGTATATATGAGAAGCTGAAATGTAAAAAAAATATTACTAAAATAGGACATTTGAAATACTGTTAACAAATTAAAATTCATACTGTAAAAAAAGGAATAGAAAAATATTTGAAATGCTTTGACAGAATAACAAACATCTTGTGTGGTCCTATGGAATGATATGATTGTTGCGTATGCAAAAAAATGGGTGGGTTGAGAAAGCACTGGACATATGTAAGCAGATGCAATCGACACAGGAAAAGGCAGGTTCGTCAACCTCTGTCAGCATTCTTTTAGCTTCCGTCAATGGATATTTATCGGATGTTTTATCTGTGACTGCCCGGATCTATACGTATCCAAAATGTGAAAGCATACAGAAAGCAGGTGATTTGTTTGACAAAATGCGTAATCCAAACTATTTTCATCTTTACGCCATTTACATGGCGTGGCTTTGGATTTTAACTTTGTAGACAACTATGATAGGTAAAAAAGACAGATCCTGACAGGTTTTAAGGAAAATTAATAACTATTGACTAAGTAAAGAATCGAAACACCTAAAATTGAACATAATCAGACGGTAATACTTGTAATTAGTAGCACCGAATTTCGCAAACTGCTGCAACCATGAACAACTGTCTATTTGCCCACAGAATTCTATTAGCCCCTCCTAGTCTGCTTAAACCCTCACAACCTTTGCACTGTCAATGTATCTGACCAGCATCCGCAAGCAACCTACAACGACAGAGAGCCACCTCCACGCGCACCCCAAAACAGCCGAACTACCGTTGAAGGAGCCAATGACAAACACAAACGGCAATAGAGACAGACGGAGGCGCACAGCCCATGCGGTGGCAGCAAAACAGGGTCGGGACGATGGACACTAGATACTGACATGCTTCTTCTCGCCCATGCAAACGAACTCACGAGTAATACAGAGAATTTCAGTTCCACAACCTCCAGTCTTCTGTCCAATCTCTCTAACAAAGCTTACGACTCTGCAAATAATGGAATCGCTCAGAGATTACATCCGGTCAAACAAAACAAAGACAGGGCCATTCTCGAGCCCCTCAACAATGCTGAAACCTGTCATACACAATTACGCCATTAAATGCAAGGTTGGACAATTTCTCTTCCTCGAAAACTGCCACAAATAAAGAGAAAAGCTAACTGGCAAATGAGATGAGAGATAAATGATGTTTTAAAATTATTAAAAAATAAATAAATTAACTAACTATAGTCCCATACCAAAATAATCCACATGGCAACATTTGATTGAGGGAAGAGAAATAGATTAATGGGTGAGGTGAAGACAATATCCATGCCTTCGAGAGGATAATAAACTCACCCAGACAAACCCTCCCTCAACGTGTTCTCTCTCCGATAATCACCTGCAACATGCCATCAGAATTTGCAGCAACAAGAGTACACTCCCAGGGCTTCTGCCTCCAGCAAACCCCACTCACAAAACACAAATTCCCCCTTCTTCTCCTGCTAAAATCTTCGCTACTCTCACCACTATGACTGCTACTGCTCCTGCCCAAATTCGTGTCGTCGAATTTATTGTGCCAGATAGGGCTCCCCCACCTGCTATCATAGGCAAACACCTCATTGCTCTCAGACCCACAAGCCAATAGCCCTCCCTCCTGCCACACAGACAACCCCACAAAATTTCTCCTGTTAGAATGCCCTCTGTAAGTCCTCACGGGCACCATGCCTTCTTCTATAGACTTGGAGATGTCCCACAGCTTGAGAGAGCCATCAATGGAGGCAGAAACAACAAGGTTGCCTCCCAAAAATCTAACATAACTTGCAGGCCTGCTATGGTCATGCAACTCAAACAGAGCAGAGGTAGAAGAAGAAGAAGAAGCAAGAGGAGGAGGTGACATTTTCCTTATGTCATAGATATAAACTCTGTGATCAGAGCAAGCCATGGCAAATAGGATGGCATTGGAAGCATCAAACTCTGCACAGCAAACTGGCCTCTTTGATGGTGGTGATAAAACCATGACAGTATCATTAGTTTTCTTGTCCCACATTTGCACTGTGCCATCATCAGAAGCTGATGCGCAGAGGCTAGTATTTGAGTGACAATAATCAACACTCCATACCCTTCTCCCACCATGTTCATCTCTCTCAAACACTGCAACCCCTCTCTCAACATCCCACTCTGTAACAACCCCATCATAGTCCCCACTGCCTATAACCTGATCTCCACTGGCAGGGTCCCATTTCAGGCTGCTCAACTTTGCAGAAGTGCAGATAACACCAGCTTCTATACACGAGCTCTTCTCAACATATAAGACATCGTTACCGTTGGATCCTCTTCTCTTCTCCTCCATACCATTCCCATCAATTTCCATCGAATCCTCCTCCTGCTCGTCTAAATCTATGAGACTGTTGAAGTTGTATAGCCTGATTTTTCTGGCTATTCCTCCAGTGGCCAGCCATTGATTATCTCTTGGATCAAATGCAAGGGCTCCAATGGAGTCTGATGCACCTGAAGACCCAACCACTGTGCACACCCTCAATTCCCATTCTTCTTTATTCTCTTCTAAATCTGATGAATACGCTGCTTCATTCATGCATTGATCTCCATGAATATCACCACTTCCATCGTCTCCTTCACTTCCCAACGCCATCTAATCTCCTCTTCTTCGATGTTGCTCTGTTCTGATGCAATGCCCAAAAACAATACGAGGAAGACATATACGAGGCTGCTGCACTGCATGAGAAGTGGATATGTCCATGTGAGGTTCTCAGGAACAATATTGTTAAGAGCACCCACTTCACATAACACACTGGTTTGGTTAGCATCATCAATTGTTATGGGAAAGTTGGGCAGCTCAAACACTCATTCCTGTGGGAATGAAAATTGCATATGATATACGAAATACAATTCACACATGGTATAACAATGCATAGAACAACAGGGTGGCATGCACAATCTGATCACACACAAGGAAATGTAACACTCCATTGCACCCATAACCTGAATATTTACAGTGTATTGATATATATAATATATATACAGTGGAGCGATGATAAAATGTGATGAAGATGTGAAGATCCATGATTCATACAAGGAGATGACGTGGGTGGCCATTTTTATGCCACCCAAATACTTCACATCCAAAAAGTTTGCACGCTATCCTTACAGACAAGGCGTTAACGTGGTGCAGCGTACAACACACAAATAGTATACTCTTTTAATGGACCGTATGTAATGTCAGTTTCTACCAATGAATTTGGGTCCCTAACGTTGAATCTCTAGTGTTGCGGACTATGTGGGTCTTCTTCGTCCAGTAGAAAATGTTTGATGACAACACTTTATGCTTACAACTGCCCTTTTCACAATTTTAATGGCCCAACCTCTGGTGGATAATGTGACAACTATATTGAACTAAATCTTCATTAATTGGATTATAACCCTTCATAATTGAAAGGGGACTATCAAATCAGAATATTAAATATTATTGTATAATTTATGCATTATTATATAGTTGTTGTATCTAACAATTATGTAAATAATCAATGAAATGGTAATTATATTTTAAATTATTAGATATTAATATAAATATTTAAGATTCACTATATAGTGCATTGCAAATTTTTATTTTATATCAATTAAAAAAATGACTTTCTCTTTGTTAAACACAAGTGTGTATATGTAAGTCAAATGAAACATTATCACTTAAAATGGAAATCTTGATCTTTCCCCTCTTATTATTTTGCGTGTCTTCATGTGATCTTTGATGTGTCTCAATTGATTGGTTGGAGTTTGTCACTATTGATTTTAAGTTTGATTTTTAATTTGGTTGTGGTTTCTAGATAATAACCTTAGTATGAATCCCCCTCCCAATTAATAATATCCACAATTATATTCATTTATTTTGTAGTCTAAATGTACTTGGTTGAAATGGTTGAAATTGGTCATTGCCCTCACTAAATTTCATGAGATTTGGCCCTTTATTAAAATCTCTAAACCATTTAACTTCACCGGGGTCCTCTATATCTTTATTTACGGGTTCGACTGGCCCGACTACGACTACGACTATAAATAGTCACCCTTCTCCCTCTTATTCTTCGGGGGAGATCTAAAAGACCTACCCCTATGGGGGAGGTTCTTTATGAATATATTATTGGGTGTTTCCTTTAATCTAATCGTATATAGATTTGTAATAAAATAAGATAGACGTTATAACTTTACTCTGATATATTAACTATCAATTTTCTAAAATATAGCTATATTTAATGGTTAGATATTTTTTATATTCACTTTTAGGTATATTTTCACTAACCATTTTAGACTATATTTTAGATATAATAAATAAGCCATATTATGATAATATAATATTAATAACATTATATATTTATATAAAGTTATGTAATACATGTCTAATAAATAAGAAATTATATCAAATTACACATTAACACAATCACTATAGTTTGTTATTTATTTAATATTTGATAAATATTTTTTTTAAAAAAAATTGTATTGTAGGTTTAGTTCGCCCACAACTGAATTTTGGAAATGAAGAGGAACGAAGAGAATATCAAAGAGAACATCCCTAGCAATATCAAAGACACCAATGTGAACAAATGATAGAAGAGCTAAGGCAACGTTTAAATGAGATTGAATGAGAAAGATGTGTTAAACATATGGAAAAAAATCCAATTTAATAATTGTAATAAAAAATGAGACATGCAGATGAAATGGTAGCATATTGCACACAAACATCTCAAGATTATCAACATAAATTAAGATGAAGATTGCAAAGAGATATGCATTTAAATCAATGCATCGAGGCTGAAAGACAACAACAATGAGAATGTAATTGTGTAGTTCAAAGGCATCATCAAAAGAATTCTATTAATTATGAAGGAATGAATTCATTAACCATAAACTATGTGCTACAAATGCCAGATAATATAGAAATGGATGTTCATGTTGGAAATAACATATGCAACAATGATCGGCACGAAGAGATGATGCCACAACCAAGAAGAAGAGGAGAAAAAATATTGTTGAGATATATTTTAAGATTATACAATTGTTGTTTCGATGTGAGTTACACAAACTTACATTCCAAATGTGTTATATCTATCAAGAGAATTATGTTGGAATGAATATTCATCTAGCTCTTTAAGGCCCTATTTGTAGGAGATGCTAACAAGAGAAAACTATCCATAAGTTTTTTTTAAGTTAATAATACGGATCCTAGCCCTTAGCCACTTAAAATGACAAACTTTACTCAAGTGGAAGCGATGTCGATTTCATGCATGAATCCATATCTTCAAGTAACCTATGCAAAAAGTGGACAAAACAAACTGAAAGGGAATTTCATTTGTTTTCCAGGAAAATTAAATGAAATTTCAAACACTTTATCACATCATATGTCAAATATTTTGATTATCATAGTACTAAGAAAACAACAATCTAGAACTGCATACAACTTTACCATGAATAAAGATTGAGTATATAATGCACTTAAATATAAGATTGAGAACAATAAGTTCTATAGATATATATGAAGATAGATGAAACAACACTAAAATATCTCCCATGCAATACATTCTCAAATGTCTTCGAAAAACTAAACTCTATCCACAAGGAGTTCAATACAGATTTAAACAAATATGCTTTTTTAGGTTCAGTACTTGAGACAGATGAAGGAAATATCAGAGATCATATATCATTGATGGCAACCAAACAACTCAATTCCTTGAGAGAGATAGAAGTCATTCATGCTTGGGAAAATAATCCAAATGCAAATCCTAGTGAACTAATATATTGACCACAAATTAGTACATTTCCACTCAATCAAATTTTACTTTACTAGATATAACGTTCCTAACTATATTCCCTAATAAAAGGTGTGGTTGGATAGAACCATGAATGAAGTGTGTACATTTACATGACCATTGGAAACAAGTAATAAGATATCAAGATAACCATTTTAGAAAATACCTTAGGTTTAAGTATCTTGCCATGAACAAGATATTGCGAATTCGAGCTCAAAATGTATTTGCATTTTTGAAAAAATAGCCTTCAATAATTACCCATTATAATTTATTAATCTAATAATGCCATAATCTCATCTTGTTGATCATTTGATGTGGTATGAAACTACATTACGAGGATCACATTCCTATTAAACAAAGTGTCGTGTAGAATTAATAGACATATTACATCATATTGGAACACCAACCATCTTCTTTACTTTAAGTGTAGCAAACATGTACTAGGAAAACCTCCATGCATTTATTCCAAGAACTCCACCTACAAATCTGCGTGAAGCACAAATATGGTGATCAAAAAATATAATTAACCATCCTCATATAGTTTCACATTAAATGCACATTGAAAATTGAGTGTTTCAAAAAGAGATACTACAAAAGTTAATGAAGAAAAAATATGTTTTGTGTATATATGAATGGAAACATAGAGGGTCTCCACATTTGCATGGTTTCTTATGGTTGGATGTAGCACCAAATATGGACACATTAGATTGGGAAAATAATTATCAAGTTAAAGTTTCCCAAAACTATTTCCATGGAATTATATATGCATGGAATCCTCGGGGCGATGCACATCAAAAGAACATACAAGTAAAACAAATTATTAACAACTTATTTTTATCTCATAGTAAATAACTACTAGAAAAATATAAATGAATATAGCTGTGTATGTCGTTCAAGGAATAGATGATTTGAGCTTGCACCATGTTTGAGGAACATATCAAATATTAATCAAATAGATCCAAAAGAAGACTATAAAGACTTGGTTAATTATGTAGAGGGTCATACCATTTTAAAAATGGGGCTTGCCTATGGAAAAAAGAGGAAATAAGGTTTTCAAGAATGAAGCATTATTGTAAAAGTATGTAGTTAATGTTTGTGTACATGATTAATAACATAAATTTGTCTTTCATCCCTCTGGACTTTACATCTCAATAGATAAAATCTATATGTAGATGCAGAGACATGAGATAAAAAAATATGAACAAAAAAGTGATGACCATGTCAACACTCATAATTGTTATGTGTTGCGATCATGTTGTCCAAAAGTAGATTAGCAATTGGTACTTTAAGAACATGATGTTGTAAACAACATTGCAAAGTATGTTGCAAAAGTAGAGAAACATTTAGAAACATATCAAAAATGTTTATGTGACTTGCAATTGTTGAAAACCATGGAGAAATTTCACATTTTCACATTCCATGAATACGCAACATTTTTTGGGAAAAAATTGTCAAAATGTTTTTCTTGATGTTTTGGGTTACTTCATGTGAACCATCATCAAGAGAAAATACAAATAGTGTGAGAAGCAACAAACTAAGACTTAAATAGGACAAGATGATAGAGAAAAAAATATAGGGATGAGAAGCCGTTACAAATCTTATTGGTGGCAAAAGTAGGCCATTGGGAAATATTACAAAACAATAAATTAGATTATGATAACATTTTATTTCTTTGAATTTTCATTAAATAAACAACTAGCACTCCTTAAATTTATACAAAGATTATAATACTATACCATTATTTAATTTTGATTATCCATGTTTTAGTTCTTAATGTTTTCAATTACAATAAAATTGAATTTTACACACATAAATTTTTACAAGAAAATATTATTATCAATATTTATTATAGATTAGCATGAGAATGCTAAGAAGATAGTTATAAGGCTTACCAATGTAAATTGTAACTATAACAAGATTAAAACCTAATTAATCAATTATATTATAATTTTTATTATTTTCAATTATTAATTTTAAGCATAGAAGGTGAGGGTTCATGAAACAAAACTACAAAACAAGGAGAAAAACTAGGACACCTAAAGTGAGAAGAACTAGGAATAAGATTGGACATGAGAAGAGAAGTGTGTGGGGGGAGCCCTTAAATTATACATAATTGATATCCATGTATGGTTAATACCCCACCCTCATCTCTATAAAGGTTGACTGAATGCCTACCTATCTTTGTGGCTTCCCTCATCTTACACTTTTGGAAGTGGTTCTCCACTGCTAGAACCTTGATCCTCTCAATGTTGATGAAGTGTTCTATTCTACAAGAGTTTTCTGTAAAATTTGACTTGTCTTTATTTTCAAAACGAATGTCTACATAATGTTCCTTAATCCTAGTATAGATAGACCTCTTAGTTTCATATATACAAATAATCCCGTGTGAGCACTCAATCTTGTGAACCCACTCTTCATAAGGGCTCCTATTAGGTATTTACTCATGTTACAAAATTCCTTAGCTTGTTCTTGGGGAAAAAAAGTGTATATAATATTATGGCGTCTCAAGATTCTAGAAATCCTATTGGAAACCTCTTCAATATAAGGTAAGAACACAACATGGTTTAGAGAAAGGAATTAGTACCTAAATATTTGTGAATATTAATTCTACACTCACTCATCCAGTTAATGTTTTGTTCATCCATATATTTGTCCTCCTACTTAACTCCTCTCTAAAAATTCATATTGAAGAACCTATTATTTTTCATTTTTAATTGTGTCTAAAATATAAGTTGGTATATCTCAAGTAATATTATCTTATAAGGAAATGTGTTCTTGTCATTGAGATTCTTAGAGAGACATATTATCAACCCATTGTTTATTTTTTCATTAGGCATATCTTAAGTGAAATTATCTCATAAGGAATCAAGGTGTGATGATTGAATATTGAATTTTGGAATAAATCTTAATACTTTGTGAACCCAGGAGTATTACAATTTTTAAGTGGACGGGTTAAATTTGTCTAATTATTGGGTAAATACGCTTTTGACCAGAGCTATGAACTAGAGTTAGAGCATAAGCTGGGGGTTAGTCCCCAATAGCGAAAATACAACATGCCTGACAAAACAAATACACCATAGGAAAACAACCAAATGTTAAAGAAACGTCATTTCAAAACCCAAAACAACTAGAAAAAATTAGCTTTTTATCATTAAAAACCCCATCTCTGTCAGCAAAAGGTCAATAAAGCCACAACAAATTATCTGTAAACTTCTACTTTGGAGCTCTACGAATCACACAATTATGTTGTTCTACTTTCAACTTTGGAAAATGATAGATTTGCTTGAAAAATTAGAGCTTCGTGACTAATTATCTAGTGCTATAGAAAGGAAATTACAGAGAAGGAAAGGATTCAAACTTCAACACCAACAATTTTATCCTGGAAACCTCTAATGGAGGAAAACCAGTTGAGAAGGGAAACTACTCTTTCTTCCCGCTTTTATTGGTCTAATAAAGACAATTATAGATTACAATAAGTATGAAAAGATGCAACAATGCAAACCTTATCTCCAATTACTTGCTTTCTCTATTTCTACACCTTGCTCCTATAATTCTACTCGAGCACTGAAAATCTTTCTCACTGCTCCCATTAAAATTTGCTTCTTGATCTCTCTGGATCTTCGAATGCCTATTCTCTTGTTCCTTTCATGCATTTATAGGCCTTCCCATGTCCTCCCGTGCACTGGAGGATGTGAAAGGGCATGGAAGGGGAAGAGACACGGTTGGGCGCTTCAAATTCACATCCATTCGAAGAATCTAAATGTTACAATCAAAAGGAACATGGTTGGAGGACATAAGGGAAACCCTGGGGAAAATATGATTCAACAAAAATTGGAATCACCAAATGAATTTACCAAAATCAAATTAAGTATAGCTTAATGCCTTTAACTTACATTCTATTAGATAAGGGTTATAAATAGGTTGTATATTTATATTTATTAATTATTCATTAACATCCAAATCAAAATATAAATACAAGAAATAAATGATAAAAAATAATATATGATTGCTCAAATGATAAGAGGGAGGAACACTTAGTTGATAAAGTGGTATAGAAAATGATTTGGGTATGGAGAATGGTTCACCATTGCCCCAGGTTCCAAGGGTAGACCTCTCTATTTGAAATCGAAATCCCTTTGGGCTTCATGGACAAACCCCTAATCCACCAAGTACCATAGCAAATTAGGTAGAATTTGAGAAGGTAGTGTTTTTGAATCTAGTATCCACTAGAGGCCTACAACAACGAAAGTATCATTGAAGGAGTATGAATCATGGGTACCCCAAGAGAAGTAAAGATCAAGTTTACCCAAGTTGTCATCGGTAAGTTCAACAGTATCGACCTCGTCATCAAAAATCATTAGTTGGATGAGTGTTTTCAGAGAAGGTATAGTGGCCAAATCATTAGCAAAATATTGGTAGGACGGTTGCACTAGACAAACTCAGGATTTAGAGAGCCATCCTCAATTAATCCAGACTATGCTGAGAGTGTTGATAGGAGGACATACGTTGTAGGTGAAATAGATAGTAGTAGTATCCAAGTGACCAAATAGGTGGAGCACTTGGAGTAGTGAAAGAAGATTCTGACATGCTAGGTTGGTCAATGTCTATATTGTATCAGTATTGATTATATGGAACCACGCAACGACCTCAAGTTAAGAAAATGGAAGATGGGATTAGATAAATCAACAATCATACACACCCGCACAAAAATTACACCTACGAGAGATAATGCCAAGGTTTGCATGTAATGGTATGTTCATAGCCATCATATAGAAATTTAACACATTGATAAACTAGTAGATGGGAAAATGATGCCCTTTCTACATAAATCCAGGGTCTATCCTCTAACAAATTGAATTATAAACATGGTATCAATAATGAAGAATTCTAGTACAACACTCGTCTTAGCTCTTTCGATTGCTTTGATATATCCCACACTGTGATTAGTTCTCAAGCATGTGCGAGTAGTTGACCATCTTTAGCTTTTGAATACTAGAATGGACATTTTTAGACCCAGATCTATATTTTCTGTGATGCCATGTTGTTTTAGCATCCTGGACACTGAGCACATAAATTAACGGTAGGAACGCCATTTTCAATGAGCTACCATCCGCTTTGGGATACAAGTGGTGCCAATGACTAGCGGTGATAAGAAAAGGTGCACATCTATTGCCACATAGCAAATGGTGATATGTCCTAGAGTCTCTTAAATCAATATAGCACGTGATAGATTTTTGAGTTGAATGAATGAGGTTTGTAAATTCCACCAAGGGAATCATATATATATATATATATATATATCACTCTATGATATGATATAGCATGAAAGACTCAGCAACTCTTATGTTTAACAGGACAATTAGGCGCTAATGCATAATAAGTCTACTACTTGGGATATTTTTGCAAGTGTATTCTTAAGTTATTCAATGATATTATATCCCTTAGAAGCTAGCATTGGGGAGGATCCGTAGCATAGTGATAGGTGGTGGGATAAAAATGGGTCTGAATTCCGTAGGACACCATGGTCATGTGGTGAGTAGTTACTTCACTGATAGTAGGAAATCTAGCTTCATAGGTGTACATAATTCAAGGAGTATGTTGAGTAAAAACTTGCATAAAATCTAAAATGTAGCACAACAATAAGTGACAATCACATTGTCATAGACCGCTTATGTTGGAGTCTAAAATAAGGATATGCAATATTGATTCCATGACTCGATAAGAAAAATACATATTTTAGAACGTAGCTATGGTTTGAATGTTCAATAGGAACAAGTATGATACAAGAACCTTATTAAGAAAATATTGAAATAAATATATGCCTAATACTAATTATGTAACAATGTAGCTAGTAAATTGAATATAGCAATGTCAATACAAAATAGACCCAAGCAAAATAAGCAATTAAGATTATAAAACCCTAAGTTGCAAATGAGGAGACAAAATGACTTATTTGTTTCTCTATAATCCTAGAGATGTACATAACTAAAGAACTAGAAAATCTGAAGTGCAAATTGTCGCAATGAAACCCAAAAAAATACAGAGATGGAGGAATATGTTGGACTGGGTCACCCAAGATGGGTCAGAGGCACCTACAGGCACTACAAACTAGTTGTGGGCGCTTGTGACTGCCAAAAACCTCATAAAAATATCTTTGAATGGTCACAAGGTGTTTTTTCCTTAGCTTCTTATTGCTAGTATGTCGCACAATAATCGTCGATGTCATTGATAACCTATAATAAATAATTGACCTACAAAACAATCAAGAGTGCATAAAATCCTAAAAATAAAAGAATGTAAATGAGGGTTCAGATTGTCCTTAGCTATCAAAAGAGTGATCTTATGAATAAGTGTTGCACTACATTTTAGACCCAATGTAGTTCTGTGTGTGTGTGAAGAGATTATTCCTTAGGTGGTTCTTGTTCGTGTTGCACTTAATAGCGAGCAATAGCTAGAAATAAGAGATGTAAGTAGATGTGTACATGGAATAGAACAAACTTCCCCTCCTATGAAGTGTATGAAAAATAATGCATCCCCTTTCCCTTGTGTGGATGCTAGATAGATGCTTGAATTCTCTTAATAGTGGCCTTTAGATGCAACCTTAGGTGGTGATAGCTAATGCTTAGTGCTTGGTCCTTTATTATTGGCACATAACTTTATATTTATATGATTCTTTGTTTGAATTTCATAATTTACCCTAAAATGGATAACTACCAAAAAGATAAGATGCCCAAATGGCTAGAAGAGACCTAAAAGATGTGATAAAAGTACAAAGAGGTCAGGGGTGCCCATAGGGGATGGGGGCACCTAGCGTTGGTGTCCTGACTGGGTGCTGGTGTCTATAGTAAGAAATACCGAAGTGTGAAAAGATAGACTGGGTTAGAAGGAGTGTAAGACCAACAAAAGAAACAAAAACTAAGCAAATATGGCCAAACACATGGGTTAATTAATTCTTTTCTTACTTATGAATCATATGAATAGTAGTATGTGATCATGACTAAATAGATATCCAAGTACATAATTTTGTGTCTATATTTCCCCCCACTTTATTTTTTTGAGAGAATACTCGATAACATAAAGTAGATAAGAGATGTGTACTTGATAACCATGTAGATCGATGGCAAAAAGTGTGCCGATGGACAAGGAAAAGCATGGAGTGATAAAAAAATGTGAAGCATGTAAACTAGAGAAGAGGAAGTGAAATATAAGTGATGATGATGACCCTAGGGAGAGAGCGTATGTGTAGATGTCATGATTGTACCTGTTGTTGATTGTGATTGATGTTGTGATGATGATAATGTGACTATCACTTCCCATAAGGATGAACCTGTAAAAGAGAAGAATGAACAAGTAGTCAAATACATGTGTATATGATCAAAATGTGTAAAAAAGTATGTAATAAAGTATGTAAAATGTGGAAAGGAACATGTGCACCTGATTTGTGATGAGTAATGAGTGTAGAACAGATCATGAAGCTGATGTAAAAGAATGATTTTTTCAAGCGATCTCACACCAATTGCACTACCTGTAATTTTTTTGGGTGATCTCATGCCAAGAACAGAATAAGTGTAGGGAGAAAATTTTGGTGTCATCCTCCAACCTTTAACTGCTTCTCGTAATGTAGAACACCATTTTAAATGGTGTGTAAAAATCTGATCGTGTTTGAATAATTCTGATCCAACACAGAAGTATAAAATGTTGCGTAATGTATGCATGTCGAGTGCTTAAGGATTGTTTGTCCCACAAAATCCATTGTGTGAATTACCAAAAAATGTGATGAATTAAGAAAATATGTGTAACTTACCCCTGGTTATAGGTGTCCAAGAAGGGTTAGGGGGTCTAGGTGTTACTGTCTATGTCTAGGCGCTAGTTTCAGTGTTGTGCCAAAGATCTAAATCAGGTTTTGGGTTGTTTCTGAGACTAAATATTGTGTTGACTGTGTGTTGAACTGTGCTAAGATGTGACTATAGACCGTTGTATAGGGTGATTTATTCACCCAATATTCCCCCTCTCGTTTGGGGTGTATGCGATGTCGGTGAGGATTATGTGGCCCAAAGAAGGACCAACCACTAAACATAAATTGATGCCCTATAGGGGAAGGAGGGAATGTGCTTGGTAGAAACCAAGGAACATGCAAACAAAGTGGCTTGAAAACAAGTGTTAATGCAAGAAAGATAAACACACATGTAAAAGACAAGATGTAAGCTAGTAGACAATAATACAATGTGTAAGCTAACAAGAAAGAATACAATGTAGATCACAGAAAGTGGGTTGTAAACATGGGACATCACTCATGATGTCACAAGAGAATCAAGGCCACAGTGGCTGAAAGAATACAAATAATTAGAGAACAAGCAAGACATATGGAAAAGCCCACAAACAATGACATATAATGAAAAGTAATGGTAGACAATAACAAGCAATGTAATAGACAACCATGGAAGAAAATAAACATGCAATACAAATTTTGCACATGAAGCACCAGTTAGCATGTTATAAATATAAAAATGTATGTCAAAGCCTAAATAATTTGATATGGTAGTGTGCTATGAAAAATGAAACAATAATACCTGTAATGTGTGAAAGTGGATGCCCCCAAGAGCCACTTCAGGACTGGTAACAGGTACTATGTCAAGCATATGTGTTGTGTGTATCGATCTGTATGAAAGTTGCATCCATAGCTAGAAGGAAAGTGAACCACATGTGTATATAGAAAAGATAATGATATACAATGTATCAGTCTAACATAGTAAGAAAAGTTTACATGTTAGTATAATTGAGTAAGAACAATGTGCAACCAAGATATGCAGTATGTTGTGGATGAGATGGAATGGAATGCATAGTGAGTGTGATAGGAGACACATGCCCCCTGAGTGAGTGTGAATTTGTATTCATGTCATGAGACTCCTTTATACATTCCCCCTCAGCAGTCAAGAATGAACGGTAGAGAAAGAGTGCATCATTGGGAAATGGTTTGAATTGTGCGCTAGAAAGATATTATCGATAAAGCATATAGCATAGAGAGTGAGTGAGTGTGGTGAGGTTCATTTTAGAGTGAGATCCTCAGCAATCGAGTATTAACCATGGAACTAGAGTGCGTCATAGGGTAATGAGTGCAACATGTAAAAGTAGATACAAGAGTGATATATCATGAATGTGTGGAGTGAATAATGCACATAGTATGTGGTAGAAGATGTGAGAGAAAGATGTCGAGCATGCACGAAGTGTTAAATGTGTAGCATGTGAGGTTCATGTATATAATATGCCCTCAACAGTAAAGTTTGAACCATAGCACCACAATGCGTCATCAGGTAATGACGATACAAGCATGTATCAAGATGTGTACGTTGTGTGTGAGAAAGACTAGATGTGATGTGTATAATATGTAAGACAATTAATAGTGCTATAGGGGGAGAATAAGTATGATGGCCCCAAGTGTATGAAATGATGAAAATAATCAACTGACATTGTCTAGGAGATCATCATTGTCCTGATCGAAGCCAAATGGAGGTGTGTCAGAAACTTGGTAAGCGATTGTATGTAGTGGATCATATAAGGAGCCATTACAGTGTAAATTGTACATGGTAATTACATACTCTTCATTGGTGAAAGGTGTTTGTGGACATACATGTGCATACCAATGAGTGAGAGTTTGTGAGTAGTTGAGAGATGAATAATTGTAGATAGAAACACATCTATACGACATAGGGAATGTGATACTAGTATTAATAGGGTCCAAAGTACCCCCAATGTATTGAAGATAAGATTTTCCAAGTGTTAGTGGAGAAATGTGAGGGGTGCATGCAACAAATACATTTAGATGGAAGACACGAAGGCCAAGGAGGCCATAATATGAACACATCCATGATAGAGATGGGGTGAGTGAGGCAACACTAAGATATCATAGGTACAAATAGTATCAGAGAAAGTAAGGTCCAATGGAATATGACACCAATAAGAGTTATTCATAAAAATCGTGCATGTGAAAAGAGGAAGTGCAGATGCAGACTGCCCATGAGAAGGTGAAATGATGTCTAGAGTATGGACAAACCCCCGATTAAGTACCATATCATTAGTGGAAGGAGGGGGTGTTTTGAATTGATATTCACCAAGTCTGAAAACAATGATAGTATCATTAAAATATGAATCCTCTACCTCAATAGGAGTAAAATTGAGATTACACAATTTATCATTAGTAAGCTCAACAGTATTGACCTCATCATCATAATCATCAGGGCTGGCGTTGTCATGTTGGATAATAGTATCAAGGTGCACTAGATGTAGGAGTGGAAGGAGCTTCATCAAGTAGAGAGGTAGTGTTTATAGGAGTGGACATTATGGGTGAAATGATAGCAGTAGTATGAGTGGAAATAACCAGATTGCTTGCAGTGGTGGAATAAGGTTGTAAAGTGCTAGATTGACCAACACTGTATGTATCAATATTGGTATATGGAATAGGCTGCGATGGAGGAATAGAATGGCAGTAACATGGTCCATGTGTTAGAATTTGAAGGGATAAAGGTCCGCAGTAATGGTATGTTCATAACTATCATGTAGGAATTTAACGCATTGATGAATAGTGGATAACACCGTGTGTGTGAATCTAGGGTCTACCCAATAAAATATTGAACTAAAAAGAGATATAGATAATGAATAACTTAGTAGGGACAGTCTTAGGTCCGACTTGTATAGGTAATATGATAGTTCCCAAACATGTGTAAGTAGTTGAATCATAACCACGAATAAGAGTGAAATTATTAGGAATTAGATTGTCTGCGACACCAATTTGTTTTAAAAGGAAAAGAGCACATAAATTAACGATATATCCATTATCAATGAGTGTACACTTGATGCAAATAGTGCTAATGACAACAATGATAAGAAAAGGTGCAAATGGATTGTCGATATTAAATGGTGAGATGTCTTCATTAGTGAAATATATAGCACAAAACAGATTTTTGAGAGACTAAATGAAGTTTGTGAATGCCACTGAAGAATTATCACTTTGAATATGAAAATGACAAAGGGTGGATTCTAATGTATGATGAAAATCAAGCACATTACACAATAACTCATAAAGAGATATTTTGGCCGGTGCATTCTTAGGATGCTCGATGATATCATATCCCTTAGAAGTAGTAGGAGGAGCTGTAGAAGTTATAAGTGGTTAGATAGAAGCGGGGAGATTTGTAGGAGGGCGGGTGCAACAAGTAGTTACTACATTGATAGTAGGATCAGCTATAGGCGTAATTGTAGACACAAAATCATACACTTTAGGCATTATTTTGCCCAGTCTTATACTACTATTTAGAAGGTTCTCAAGTGGATAAAGTACTAATAAATCCCCCCCTTTGGAAATCTTTATTTTATATTTTATTTCATCATTCCAACATATTTTATTAAACTTATCCACCTATTTCACAATCGCTCCATCATTCTATCCCAGAATCAGGGCACCCCAACCTATACTGGGGTGCCTCGAGGCAACCTGGTCCTAATTTTTGGTGCCCCAGTCCATGCACATCCTTTCCCACTTCTTTTTGGGGCCTTTCTAGTTGTTTGTTGTATTTATCTTTTCCCCATTCATCCTTATCAAGATTAATTACAAAATTAAGCTTGAGAGCCCTATAAATATAAAGCTATAGACCATAATAAGGGTCTTCGGTCATAACATTATGCACTACTATCACTCCATCTATAGTTGCATCCATTGCATCACTTGCATCCACCTAGTGACATGCATCAAGGCTAGGAGATCTACATCACACACACTGCATAGGGGGAGGGATTCTATTCTATTCCATGCATACATGTTGTTTACATTTTCTATAGTTACTATTTCTCACTACTTTGCAAAGTGCAACTGACATGAGAGCACCTAGGGAATGACATACACATACTCACCAGAACTACATATGGGTCTGAAATGTAGTACAATGCTCAGTGATAAGACCACTAGTTTGGTGGCTAAGATTAGTCTGACCCATTCATTTAAATCTTTTATTTTTCTAGGGTTTGATAATTCCTTTTGCATTGCAAGTCATTACACAACTCATTTGGTAGATCCAATGTGATAAACAGGAAGTACTCGAAGACACCTTGCGACCATATCAGATTCAAGTTTTGAGAATTTACAATGCTTAGAGCACCTAGATTGTAGACCAGGGCACCCCAGGATGCCCTAGTACACTCCCAGGTGCCCCAATAATCTCAGATCCTCCATATCTATCCTTCGCAGGGCCCTTGAGTGTTTTTCTACACTTACTGATTTTAGATCTGTGACAACTTGCGATAGTCACTTCTAATCAACTAAGCCATTTCTCTTCCCTCTTTTACATACTTAGGGTTTTTTTTCACTTAAAATATTTAATTACAATTGTTCCATACTTTTTAGTTTCATTTATATAGTGTTTTAGTCCTCCTAATTATATTAATATTAATACGTTAATACCCCCATTTAGGCCATTACACCATTATTTTTGTTAATCATTTTAGTGAACCTGACATCCCCTTATACCACCCTTTAGGGTTTTATATCCCCATATTTTTCCACCATGTCATCTCCTTATCAGGTCATGACCCCATCTTCGTATCCTATCTATACACCTACCAAGATCACTAATGTAGTTACTATTGCCGCCGATTTCATTCGTGTGCATACCCAACACCCCCCTTACTTTTTCATGCCTGCACCTGACCCATCCATCAATGTCGTCACTACACGCTGCACTCACATTCCTCCACCAGTTGCTCCACCCCTCTTTTTTCCTCCACCAGTCACACTTGTTGTTCCCTTAGCTCCTTCCAAAGGTTATGATATTATTGACCAGCTCAAGAATACAACCACTAAAATATCACTTTATGACTTATTGTGTAATTAGCTAGATTTTTGGACCACTCTTGAGGCTACCCTTCATGTTATTCACATCGAACGTGACCACTCTACTGAAGGTTTTTCCCATCTCATTCAATCTCTTTTTATTTTTCCTCATTTCATCTCCTTTACAAACTACAACAAATCACCTGCCGCCAGAAATAACCTTTGTGTTGTGTTTCTCATTACCATTATCATTAGCACTACTTGTATCAAGTGTGTCCCCATTGATATTGGGTCCGCCATTAACATTTGTGACCATTATATATTATAGTAATTAGGCATCAATGATAGTATCATCTCTCGTAACTCCACCCTCCTCCATGGTTACAAATCGTCCACTCGCACATACCTCGACACCACATCTCCCCATATTCACATTGGACCTAAAACAGTTCTTAATGAATTCTATGTCCTCAATAATTCTTTAAAATTTAATCTCCTCCTAGGAATACTTTAGATCCACACCATGCAATCCGTACCCTTTGTCATACATCAATGTGTCAAATTCCTTCATGATGGTTATGAACATACTATCACTACTGCCCAGAACCCTTCAAATATTGTCACATCGATCATGCCACTTCTATGCCTCTCCACTTCCTCACCCCATTTTGTATGCTAACCTGGATAAATATGACATTGGTAAATCTAGTACACCTACCTCCAATACACCTCCCATCTCTACTCACACATCGGATATCATTTCACCCACTATATTTGTCCCTGTTAGTGCTCCACCCCCACCATCTTCTACTTTTGCTTCTCCTCCTACTCCTGCACCACCTACTAATGTCTTTGAAAGTGCTACCCAAACTGATGACAAACATAGTGATGTTTCCACCAAATCTGACGATGAAGTTGATGTTTTAACACTCATTGATGAGTCCCTACAATAGATGGATTTCACCCCTCTTGGTGTGACAAATTATTATTTCAAAGAAACATTTGTCTCTGATGGTCCAAGTGAATATCGGTTCAAAAAACTTCCATACACTAATTCCATGGTATTATATAAAGGATATGTTAATAGTGTTGATGTCTTTTGATCTTCTTCTCCACTAGAGATAGTTTCACGGCCCCCTTTCACCTTCACCTTATATATAAATCAGACATTTTGGGAACACATTCCTCTTGATCTCGCTAGATCTAATACTATTTGTACACATGATTTCTTACCCAAGTTTGGTATGACACTTAATGACATGTTGCCACCACTCCCTTCAAGCCACCTTTATCATAGTTATTTCCATGTTACAGTAGCCTATGGCTTACAGGTTTTTT
Organism: Taxus chinensis; assembly: GCA_019776745.2. Classification (NCBI taxonomy): domain Eukaryota; kingdom Viridiplantae; phylum Streptophyta; class Pinopsida; order Cupressales; family Taxaceae; genus Taxus; species Taxus chinensis. The sequence continues at coordinate 13,173,963 of CM034147.1, forward strand.
GACTTAACAATATTTTTTGCACATATTGCCCATGGCTTACCATTTACACTTGGACAATCTTGGCTTGATCAATTAGCGACACACTTGACCCGCTTCATTCTTCACTCTCATTCCTCATGCCTTTCGACACTATCTCCATTGCTAATGATTATTCTCCTTCATATGTACCTAACATTTCAAGTTGGTGTTCTCATGACTGCCCACCAATAGCTTTTACAGATGAATAATATGTGATGAATGTTTATCTTCTTCATCTTAATGCATCTTTATACGATCTACCTCATTCTATCACCTACCATGTTTCTAAACCAAACCATCTCCTACCAGTTTTGATCAAGAAAAAGATGGTTTGCATGATGGAATTTCCTAATTACCTTTTTCATAGCACCCTCATTACCCGATGACACATTCTTGTGATTCAGTTAACACTGGACTATTAAGGGATTACCATTACATCGAACCCCACACACTGCATGCTAGGTCCTACACAGCTACATTCAATCATCATTTCTATACATGGCCTACATATTATCCTATACATACCTCATCTATTGGTCATTTCTCCATCATTCATCTCATACACACTACACTAGCCATCATTATCTATGAGTCTAGTTTTAGATTTCATCCATACATTCTATATTTACGCTAGGTCACAATATCTATGGGTCTAGATTTACCTCTCATCGCTACATATTCTATCCACACCTATATCTGCATCTTACATTACATTGTCTTATTCACATATCACACCCATCCATCTGATTCATTTTATACTACACTAGATTCCATCATATATGGGTCTAGTTTCCTCTATCCTCCGTTCATATTTCATTCCTATCTACATTTCCTATTGCATTTCACACATTACATATCCTATCCATTACACATATTGTATTGCATTGTCCACACAATGTGTTTAAATTATATATTCATCACTTGGTCATTTGTACTATGTTTTCTTCTATGCACTGCACTCATTACCCTATGACACACTCTATTTCCTCGGTCCATACTTGACTACCGAGGGTTTACCAATCAAATGGACCTTACATGCAACATTTTTCTCATCCACCATTTCACACGTTAGTGACATACACCTTAGGTTAAATTGTCACCCCTTCTTATCATCTTGTAGTGTTATACGCTTTAGGATAAATCACCACCCTTATTTTATCATCTTCTAGTGGCATACAACTTAGATTACATCAACACTCCCTTCTTATTCATCCTATAGTGACATATGCTTTAGGGTAAATCATCACCCACTTTCACTCCTTCATTTCATAGTGATATACGCTTAGGGATAAAACATCACTCATCCATTCGACATGTCATGGTATATGCTTAGGCGATAGGGTCCACACTCATCTTTCCATATGTCTCACCCCTATACACTCATCCTATAGTGATATACGCTAGGGAATAAATCATCACTCATTTATTTAATAAGTTGTGGTATACACTTCCGTTATAGGGTCCATGCACCTCTTACCACATGTCGTATTTCATCACCACTACACATACACACTCATAACAATGCAGTAGATATAACCTACACTACTCAACCATTTCCTGATGATGTACTCATGTTTACTGCTCATTCTTGACTGCCGAGGGGGGTAAAATGAACCTCACTACATACAAATTTCATCCACTCAGGGGGCACATTGCTCCTATCATTCCATCTTGCATTCCATTCCATTCATCCACATCATACTGCATTGTCTTGGGGGCATTTAATTTTGTTTACTAATGTTTTACATGCTCACTTCATTACATGTATTAGATTTGTTTTCTTATATGTCATTATCATACACACATGCGCATTCACACCTTTATGTATTGTGATCACATATACAAGACTTTACACTTGGCATGGATGCTCACCTTCTAACCTTCCTATACTGGTCATAGGGGGCATCCACATTCAACTTATCCATGTGCTATTTTTTATTTTGTACTTAGCATCTTATACTACTTGTTCTTCTTCACTTTGACATATTGTTTATCACTCTAACATGTCAATGGGTATTCCATGTGCAACATTTGTTTTACAGGATTACATGCTTCTATGACTACTTGTTTGTTTCTACTTTTCTGCTTTATTTTCCATTATATATGACCTTTGCCCTTTTATTGTGTGCACACTTGTCTAGTATTTGTGGCCATGATGGCCTTGTGTGTCTTGCGACATTGTGACTGATGTCCCATGTTTGAAACCCGCTTTGTGTGGTATGCTAGTTTTCTTGTGTGTTTACACTACTTTGCTTGGTAGTTCTTACATTGTCTGTGTATTTTCCACTTATTACATGCGTGTGTTTTGGAATAACACTTTTTTTGGCTAGCCATCCCCTTTTGTGTGTGCCTTGGTATCTACCAAGCATTTCCATTTCCCCCTACAAGGCATATTTCTACATGTCAGAGTGCAGTTGGTTCCTCTTTTGGGGCTGCATTATCCTTTCCACGATGTCACATGCGCCTCCAAAGATGGGGGAATAGTTGTGGGTTTTCTACTAACACAACGTATTTACACCATTTCAGACACATTGACTGAGTTCAGACCAATCTATGAACTCCATACATAGTGGCCATAATAGCACATAACGTCCTTTGGAAATTTTGTGGAGTGATTAAAGGCTTAAGGGTTACAATGGGTGTGCCTCTCTACACTTTTCTATCTAGTGGTGTCGGATCACCTAAAAACCCCGGACAATACAAAGATCTCTTCTCACATTTTAGCATAAGCGGTTAAAGTTGGAGGACATAGTGCACTTCCTTCTTATAATTCTTCAGCCAGGGTGGCGTGAGATCACCCAAAAAATTCATGACAGTACAAGATATCATTATACACCCTTTCTTTCGACATGGAACAAGTCCACATGTTCTATTTACACCTTTTTCTAGCATATTTTACATTTGCGTATTTTACACAACATTTTTACATACATACATTATTGACTAATTGATCATTTTCTCCTTGCAGGTCCTCCGTATGAGAAACAAACAGTCAAATTGGGGGCAACAACAATAACAAAAAGGACAATGACAACACACCTCTACAGACACTTGCCTTTACTAACTATGTAAGTACACTACACACAACAACAACTACACATGTGTTCCACCCTAGGTTCACTCTTATCACTTTGTATGACGCTCCTCCACATTTTTCTTTTTGTCATTCCATGCTTGAGTCTAGTTCATCGACACATCTTCTTCTACTCTCTACATGGATATCAGGTACGCATCTCTATCTATTTTATGTTACTGAGTGTTTCGTTCACCAACATAAAGTTGGGGCAAAATGTAGACACAAAATCATGCACTTTAGGAATTATTTAGCCCAATCTTATACTACTATTTAGAAGGTTCTCAAGTGGATAAAGTACTAATTAATCCCCCCTTTGGCCATATTTATTTTATATTTTATTTTCTCATTCCCGTATATTTTATTACACTTATCCAACCATTTTACAACTACCCTATCATTCTAGCCCAAAATCAGGGCACCCCAAATTGTATTGGGGCACCCTGGTCTAGTCTATGCACATCCTTTCCCACTTATTTTTGGGGCTGTTTTAGCCATTTGTTATCTTTATATTTTTCCCAGTCAACCTTATCAGGATCAATTACAAGATTAAGCTTGAGATCCCTATAAATATAAAGATATAAGACCATAATAAGGGTTCTAGGTCATAACATTACACACTACTATCACTCCATCTAGAGTTACATCCATTACATCACTTGCATCAACATATTTCCATGCATCAAGGCTAGGAGATCTACATCTCACACTGCATAGCGGGAGGGATTTTATTCTATTCCATGCATACATGCTATTTACATTTTCTATAGTTACTATTGCTCGCTACTTCACAAAGTACAACTGGAACAAGAGAACCTAGGGCACAACATGCACACACTCACTAGAACTACATCTGGGTCCGAAATGTAGTGCAACGCTTAGTGATAAGACCACTATTTGGCGGTTGAGGTTAGTTCGACCCATTCATTTGAATATTTTATTTTTCTAGGGTTTGATACTTCCTTTTGCATTGCAAGTCATTACACAGCTCATCTGGTAGATCCAACGATAGACAGACAGTACTCAAAGAAACCACGCGACCATATCATATTCAAGTTTTGAGCATTTACAGTGCTCAAAGCACGTAGATTATAGACTAGGGCACCCCAGGGTGCCCTAGTACACTCCCAAGCACCCCAGTCATCTTAGATCCTCTAGATCTGTCCTTCATAGGGTCCCTGAGTGTTCATCTACACTTCTTGATTTCATTTTCAGATCTGCGACAACCTGTGACAATCATTTCCAATCAGCTAAGCCATTTCTCTTCCCTCCCTTACATACTTAGGGTTTTATTTCACTTAGAATTATTTATTAAAATTGTTTTATATTGTTTTAGTTTTATTTATACAACGTTTTAGTCCTCCTAATTAGATTAACATTAATACCCTAATACCCCCATTTACGCCATTACACCATTATTTTTGTTAATAAAAATAAAGTGAGGACTCAAGTGGATGTTGAGTACGAACTTGCATGAATTCAAGATCAGTAGTAACCATGCCAGAAACCTTGGTTGGAGTAAAAGAATGATAAGAAGGTTGATCCATGACTTGATAAGATGAAGACATACTCAGAAGGAAGGGTTTGAACGGTTGGGTTCACTAAATGATTAAGTAAATATTGAAATAAATAGATGCCTAATACTAATTATGTAACAACTTTGTAAATTAAATATGCAATGAAATACATATTTGAACTAAACAAAATAAGCTATAAATCATGAAACTTTAGTTGCAAAGAAGGGATAAAAAGACTAAGCTAATTCACAAATAATCTTGAACTATGCTGAAGTGATGAAATGATGAACAAAGAGTGAGAAGTGTCACACAAGAGCTTAGAAAATTATGTGGCCGTAAGATCTTCCTAGATTGGGTTACCTGGAATGGGTAAGTGACGTTTGTGGGTGTTGTAGACCTGTTTTGGGTGCCTGTGACTACTTAGAACCTTAGAAAACCTCCTTCGGAGGATCACAAGATGTTCACTGTCCTTTGCTGCATATCGCTAGTATGTCACATCAAGTTTTCCAATGTCACCTGTAATCTACAATAAAGAAATGACCTACAAAACCCTAAAAGCGCATTAAATCCCAAAAAGAAAATAATGAAAATGAGGGATCAGACTGTCCTTGGCTATCATACAAGTGAAATTACGATTGAGTGTTGCACTACATCTCAGATCCAATGTAGTTATGTGTGTGTGTGTGTGTGTGTGTGTGTGTGTGTGTGTGTGTGTGTGTGTGTGTGTGTGTGTGTGTGTGTGTGTGTGTGTATCAAAATCATGCCCTAGGTGGCTCTTATGTGTTTTGCACTTGATAGCAGGCAAGAAGCTTTATGTAAAATATTTAAATATATGTTTGCATGAAATAATGAACATCCCCTCCTATGAAGTGTATGCAGAAGAATGCAATTCCTTTCCCTTGTGTGGATGTTAGATGGATGTTTGAATGCTCTTGATAGTGCCTTTAGATTCAACCTTAGGTGGTGATAGCTGATGTTTAGTGCTTGGTCCTTTATTATGATCACATAACTTTATATTTATATGATTCCCTTGCTTGAAATTTGTAATTAACCCTGAAAAGTATGACTACCAAAAAGATAAGATGCCTAAATGGATAGAAATGACCCAAAAGATGTGATTAAAGTACAAAGAGGTCAGGGGCGCCCAGAGGGGATGGGGGCACTTGGCATTGGCATCCTAGCTTGGTGCTGGTGTCTAGAGTGAGAAATTATGAAGTACAAAAAGATAGACTGGGCTAGAAGGAGTGTAAGATCAACAAAGGCAACAGAAAGCTAGAAAAGATGGCCAAAGACATAGGTGAATTCATACTTTTCTTACTTTGGAATCATATGAATAATAGTCTGTGATCAGGACTAGATAGATACCCAAAGTGCATGATTTAATGTCTATGGAACCCTACAACATGTCCAGAGTGACAAACAACAAAATAAAGGAACCAAGTTCAAACCCCAAAAAGACCAGAAGTAAAGCTATTACAAGGACACTAGTGCCCAGATCAAACACTAGCGCCCGAACGATCATGTCCTCTTGTGGGTGCTCCTATTTGAAGAAGTCTCAGATATTAGTTTCTCATACAAATCTTGCACATTCAAGATATATCTTGTTTTAGTTAATTTCCAGCCTAGAATCAACCCAGATCTCCTGATACAAGCTAAGTCATTCTCATTTTCCTATCTTGCATACTTGTTTGTAATTTACACGTTAAATATTGTTTATCATTACTATATTCATTTGATCTCAGTCCTTAAAGGATTTGAATTTCTTTAAATCAGATCCTCTTTCCTTAGAACAAGTGGGATATGACACAATCTTAGCTAAATCATAGTTCTGGAGACTAACGTCGACTTGGGGTAAAAAACAAAGACTAGGGGAAAAAGGAGAAGCCAAATATTCCATAAAATCATGGGCCAACAAACCACATATAGTCATGATCATATGGGAAACCAAAAACAACATGAACGAACTTAGCGTCCAATAGGGAGAAAGAGGGGGCAACTAAAGAGTACCAAGTAGTTGCAACCCGTTTAAACAACTCTTCAACAAATAAAAAGGAACCCACACATTTTCCGAAAAAGAGATTTCCTTTCAATATCAAATTCTATTTCCTTAATAATGGAATAAAAAACCACTTCATAATTATTAATTTTTATGTTTAATTCTTATCAAGATAACATTTTAGAATATTCATTATTTAAATAACATTTTAATTCATGATCATATTCATTTTAAAATGACTTCAAAAACATACACTACTAAAAATCTAGAAAATAATTTAATTTAATTAAGTTATTAGTTTAAATATTCAATTGTTTATGACAAAATTTATTGAAAGTTGGAAACAATCAAATTATTTATTTTTAATTTCATCGTTTACAAATTCATACATACAATCGGCTTTAAAGTCTCTATATAGCTTATATGAATATTACCATTCTATATTTCAAAAATCATACATAGAACATGTTTTCAAAGTTTATGTATAACTCATATGAATGTAATTTCACCATTCCATATTTTTATATGTTTCTACTTAATATATGTTATATATTACACATCCTTTTTATCAATATTTCTTGTATATTTTCTATTTATATGAATCACATCTAAACTTATGAAAACGTATATTTAATTATAAACTTAGTTAGAAAGTTGTGATTGATAATGTAAAAAGTAGATTAGCATGGTATAGTTTACTCTAATTTAATTATGAGATTTAAATTTAAGAATATAGTATGCTTTATTCTAAAGTTTGATTATTGAATTGAAATTTTAAGAATACAAATATTATGTTGGATTTTTTTTGGGAATTCTATATCAAATTGATGTATCATCTAAACTATATTTAATTGACAATTTATATATATGTTTGAAACTTAATTCTATATATATATATATATATATATATATATATATATATATATATATAATATATATATATATATATATATATATATAAAATAGTTATATTAATAAATATAAAATAGTATAATTATTCACAATAAATTTTGTATTATGGAAGCACATAAGTTCAAGTCAGGTTAAAGGTATGGGAAACCCCAAAAAAATGAGCTTGTAGGCAACCAACCAATTATAAGATCACATCATAAAACGAGAACAAAAGGAATTAGGAAACAACCACGAAGAGAGTAAAAGATATAGGATCTCAGTCATCAGGATTTCCCTAGCTGCCATTTAGAAGGTCTTGGCCATCAGAAATGGGCTCCCAACTAGTGGAAATGGTTTTCATACCTTCATTATTTTTTTTCAAATTTTCTTTCTTACCCTCGGGGTAGTCAAACTACCAAGGCCAATCAAGGGAACTTGTTGTCTACAAGAGGTGGCAACGAGATGTGACGGAGAGGAAATGACTAGCCCAACCCCCCATGTTGAGGCTATGAAGGAGATTGGAAATGAGGTGGCAAGCCCCATCCAAAAAAATATGATATCATAAACGAGAGTGACTGTATTGACAACCTCTACCCCTCGACAAGTGATCCCAATTGACAAGGGTGGAGAAACTCGAGCAAAAATACAAGGTACATTGCCCTAGTGATCCAATAAGGTCTGGAGGTAGGCCAATTTCAATTCCACCTTCCATATTTACACTTGGATCTATAAAAAAGCATTAGACACAAACATTGCATTGTTAAAAGATGAATAATTGCAATCAACATAATGAAAAAAATAGATGAATTGATCTCTTTCCAAATGAAGAGAATAATTTTCACTCTAAAAGAATGATATAATTGGGTAAAGTCCATGATTATGCCTAGCCAATCCCCTAATAGAATATGCTAGGTCAGTTGAATGGTTCAAGCCGATAGGGCTGAAAAAAATCATGAATCCAAACCCATATGGTTTGAGTTGTGTGAAAAGAACCAAAAAATGTGCATAAGGATTTCAATTCACCAAAAAAATGAGAAATGGGGATTTGGAACACCTAAGAATAATCCTGCGGCCAATGGGTAAATCTTGGTAAAGAATAAACCAATCCAAATGAGCAATCCTAGGCTCAATAATGGTTGATCAAATAATAGAAACTTTATGTTGCCAATACACACCATAAGATAGTTGAATTTATACATAATGAGAATCTCTTAGGGGACAACAAATCATATCCATTATTGGGTAAGTAATTTTAAACAAGTGTTTCTGGAAACCTTTTATGGTCATTCCACCATAACCTAGAGGAAATAACCCCAGTATTATGCGACATGTCATTTAGAATTGTTTTAATAATTTCCTAATAGGACCCTTGGTCACCATTGGATATGGAAAATTTAATCTTAGCTTCTGTCCGAATAAAATGCCTTCTGAGTTGTCAGTTATAGATGTCTTGCACCATGTGAATCCCTTATCCAAAAATCTTGAGGGCACGCACCCATGGGACCTCCTCCATAGGAACATTTTGGAACTTAGTAATAAGTGACCACCACATTAAGTGAGAATTGATAGAGATACCATTTCAAAATTCATCTTCATTCCATAAAAGCCATGGATTGATTTTCTCTCAAGGCTTCCAAATACTTTTAATAACAAAGGAGCCCACTATTTTCACCATAGATTTAATAAAGAGCAAGTTGTGAAAATATAAACCCGTCGAGGTCTCATTTCTCTCAAGGCTTCCAAATAATTTTAATAACAAAGGAGCCCACTATTTTCACCAGAGATTTAATAAAGAGCAAGTTGTGAAAATTTAAACCCATTGAGGTCTCGTGACCTTATGGGTGTCTTATAATATGTAATTGTGTAAGAATATTTTCTATTCCTTCCGAACTTCAGTGGATCAAAAAACCATTTCGTGTAGAGGGTATAATATTAGCGGCCAACATATAACAAATTGAGGCCACCATATTCCTTGGGTAAACAAAATAATTCCTAAAAAACTCTATGAAAACCTTTTCCAAGCTCGGAGCTAACCCACAAATATTCTTTGAGCAACTTATCAAGTTTTTTGTGATAATCTCATGAAGGGGGCCAACAATAAGAAGAATACACATGTGTGACAGAAAGAAATTTATAGAAAATATAGAACTTACTAGCCAATGAGATTGGCTTCATGATTCAGTACAAAAGATTCTTCTCCACTCTATCCACCACATACTACCAGAGATGGGAGAGATTTATTGGAAAGTATAAGGGATGCCCAGGAATAGGAATATTTATCCATGTTGAATCCAATTCCATCGAAAGGTATCCGACTATGGAGGTGGCATGGGAATCAATTGTCTGTACCATTGCATCTTTTATCATTGGATATTTGAGCTTGAGGGAATGCAATAAACCTTGAGGCAATGCAAGGACTGCTGAAAATTATTCTCATCTTCTAATAAGGTGAGAAACAAGTCATCTGCAAAGTGACCATTGACTAGTTGTATGGAGGGAAACCTCAACAACGAGATTCCTTTCACCAAGCCACGTGAAGTGGAATTGGCTAAGAGATTTGAAAATCCTTTAGCTACTAAAACATATAGAGAAAAAATAAGAGGGAAGCCTTGGTGATTAGAGTAGAAAATCCCAAAGATCTCAGAGTAGACACCATTGATAGAAAGATAAGTTGAGGCATCGATTAAAAGTATGGACATAGGGTGGATATAGGTAGGTCTAAATCCAAGCCCTTTAAGAATGGCCATAATGAAGTTTTATTCAACCATATCACAATATTTCTCAAAGTTAATATTCACAAATAAGGATTTGTGTTGAGACTGGAGATTCCATTCCACCCCTTTCCAAACCATGATAATCTTGTCTGATATGTATCCATTTTGATTAACTATTGTTTTCTCTAGACTAACAATTACAAGTAACAGGTAGTAGATGCATAAAGACAAGGATTTGACAATGATTTTGTAAGAGACATTGAGAAAGGTAATTGTACGCCGGAAAAGCGACAAGCAAGCGTGGGAATCTACCAGTGACTCTTCTGCGTACCCGACCTCCCGAGGTCGTGCCGAGACAGCCGGTGGGGATGGAATACAGGTAGTATACGGATAGACTAGTTAGGCAATCTAATATCTTCAACACGCACTAATGGAATCTGCGAATCTAAGGCAAAGAAGGCCCTTCTAACCTAGACCGGTGTGATAGATCGATCAGCAAGGATGACTACTCGAAGGCTCCAATCAATATCGAGCTCTGGCGTGATTCGATCTATGGGTTGCGGAATACGTGGAAAATGACCTGGGATTGTTTCGTGTATATCTCCTGAAAAGGTCATATAGTGGATGATGAATACAATCGATTCTATGGACAATTTTCTGGCCTAGTCCAGAATTCCCTAGCTTCGTTAGCTGCTATGTCTAGTAGGGGATAACTGTTGGATGATGATAGGTGGAATTGGAGTAGACTGAAATACTAGTGTGTGTAGGCCAGTGTCTATATCCAATTTTCTTATGGATTCGTTAGGCTGTGGGATTTGTGGATCACAACCGTAGACTCTTGGTTGTTGCGGTCCTGTTATGGTCATACGCGAGATCAATTTCTAATCCCTAGTATCCAGTAATCGTATGCTTTCTCAACTTCTATGTTTAGAACCAATAGTTGTGCAATCTTCTCAGAATACCTTACAGACGTTCTCGCAACCTGGATTCTTAAGCTGGTATCTATATCTACGAGGGTGTCTCCAGTGTCTGGCTGTGGAACTAGAGGATCGCACCCGAATGTTTGTTCTCTTTCGAGCCCCTCTACAGTCATGTGGATGTTTTCTAGAGTAATCTGTAGTTTGGCTGTCTTAACCAAAACGCATGTGCTTGGTCGTCTTCTATGTTTAATCCTCTTAACTGTGAACTGATCAGTTGTAAATCTGTGGTTGTTCGGAATACTTGTATCCTGAGATTTTGGTCTATGTCAACTATTACTGTGACTAGGTTTGGTTGAGGCACGATTGGCTCAAATATATATTCCCTGGGCTCTTGAGGTCCCGTGATTGTCATACGAAACAAAATGCAAAAACTAACTGTAATGAAAGAAATTCTAACTACGTGAAATAAATCTAACATATATAACCTTTATCTTTCTAAGAAATATTCTAACAATTTTAAGGAAAGCAAACTATTTTAAGCATATCTAGAAATAATAACTAAACAATAATTAAAAACAGACAAGATAACCGAGTGTGGTTATTTGCCTGTGTGATTTGTAGAATTATTCTAAATGAATAAAATAACCTGTCTAATCTACCTGCAAGATTCTCGATCCTACCTCAGAAGTGAGGAGTGAATCATAGTTTCTTAGAAACTATCAATCCCCACAGCTTCCCTGGCAATATCGAGAATAGAATGAAATGAAATAAAGCGATTAACTACTCTATTTGATATGAATCTGACTAGAACTTTGAAATGTAAAACCTGGATTCCACAGAACAGTGGCGAATCCGATGGTGTATGTGATCTCGTCCCCTCAGTATGATCTTCTCGTTCTTTCGTGTTCACTTGGATCCAGAAAAGCGTGTAATGCTAGCACTGATAGGAGTAGATTTTGGGACAAGGACAGCTCAGAATGCAGACCGAGAATGCGAGTAGGAGAGGGATAGCGCAAGAGTACAGAGCTTGGCTTATGCGATTCCTAGCGGAATTTTACTGCGAGTCATGCAACGTGAAGCGACCAGAACCTTTGACTATCCTATACAAAGAGCAAAACCTGCAACTTTAATGGCTTCCTAAGCTATTCCGTTCCAAAATAAAGACACTGCTTGCACAAGTTGGATATGTGGCTTACAAACAGCTGAATAATACTAACCAGGTATATAATGAATTGAACTAAGAACTCTAAGTCACAATAAAACAAATCTACAGCAAAGAGGAATTAAGAGGCAAGCTTCTAACCAGATTGGGTGGAACAACAGCACTGCCTGCACAAGATGGGTCTATGGCTTACCAACAGCTGAGCAATTTAACAAAAGATGCAAGTGAATTCAAGCTATGGCTTCTAAACAAAGCTAACTAACTAGAACACTAAAATGAGGGAATGAGAGCAAAGATCAAACTTCCAAATCCAGCCAAGCTTCAGACCAAAAACTCCAGACCAAATTCTTCACCAAAATCTTCACCAAAATCAGACCATTTGCATGTACACAAACCATGCATTTATAGGAATTCAAGCATCCAAGAACCAAAACCAAATTGAACTCCTAAACAATAAACAAAGGAAAAACACTGTTCCAGGGGACCAAAAACATTAATGCATGCCCAAGTCGGCAAAGAAAAGCTGGTGAAACGTGATATTTCACGTGAGTCGCGTCAAAAGAGCGTTCTAGAAAACGCGCACAGGACCGCCGCTCTGAGCAGGGCGGCGGTTTCGTCACTGAAGGTCAAGAGGCCAAGGAAAGAGGGAAAAAGGGGAAAACAAAGGGCGCGGGGGCTAAGCGGGGCATGCGGGATGTTAACGCATACTCTGAGGGCTTTTCCGGATCCCGAACACCTTGCGAGGAGACCTGTATCATCATTGGGGCACTTGTTACACTGTTCTGGCGGTACAGTACCTTACAATTTTGGGTACGTACATATTGCCCCCTCGGAGAAGCGTTTTAGCCATGAAGAGGCATAAAACGGTGGTTCTGAGTATGGAAGTCCCAAAATGGGGAGTTAGAAGTTATACCTTACACGTCCGTGTGTCGAAATGATGCCATTCCAAAATTCCCGCTACCTGCAAAATGAAAAGAGAACTCAAGTGCAGATATATACAATAATTTGGTAAAAAAACACTAAAATAACAGGGAAAGAGAACGTACCATTTGTGTGGGGATAGGAACTTACGTCCGTCGGTGCTCCAAACCTGCGAAAAAGCCATTTTAAAACGAAACAGAATGATATATATATGAAAGTGGGCCCACTTTCCTATTCATTTGTGTGAGTCGATTTGATAGATTTTGAGCTCTGGGACCCACGGTGACGGTTTCTTGCGTGAATAGAGTCGAAACGTCCGGAGTGAGATAGCGATCATGCCCCCACATGTGGAACGCCACCCCATGAGATCACAGGTTGGTTTTCTTTAATTTTGCATTTTTTCCCCTTCAAATTTGAAATGGTAAATTCTTTGCAATGGGGGGGGGGGTATTTTTGAAAATGCTAGGTTCAAAAGGTCCACCTAGGGGGGGCGCCTACTGGGTAGGCTTTGTTTTTAGCCAAAATGGTCAATTTTTGCATGTTTTGGGCTTTTTAGGTTTAAAAACCCGCGCGGGTTTTCGGACCACGACCGCCACCTTGTTCAGGGCGGCGGTTACACGACCGCCTCCCTTAAGGCGGCGGTTACAAAGCCGCCCCTCTGCTCATGGTGGCAGTTTTGCACAGAAAGCAAAAGGGACTTGCTTTTGAGTTTGTTCTTGTATTTTTATCACTTCTGTACATTTTTATGACTCCCTCGGCATTGATTAGATACTAACTTGCTTTGTTTTGTGTGTTTTATGATGCTGATACATGATATTGTAGATATATTGTGATCTTAAATCTTAGTTTCTGTGAGCAATTTGGATACCTCACATTTGTTTTGGCAAAGTGATGAAAATAACCAGTATGATGAACAGATTAACTTGCCCCACTCCTAACTCCACGCAACCAGTAGGATGCGAGGGCTCATCACCAAGAGCCAAGAAGGGCGCAATTTTATGAAATATGGTGAAACGATAGTGAAGAAAGACAGACGAAGCTTTGGTGGAACCAAATTGAAAACTACAAGCTTACTCCACCCGAATGACTTCATAGTTTTGGGTGCAACTTGCTTTGCGGTTTATCCAGACTTAGACCCGTAGATGGCCACATAGTAGACAAAATCTGGTTTTTAGGATTTTTAACTCTCTTGGAATTTTGAGCATCTGATTCATTCATTTTTGACTCAAAGTTTGAATAGTTTGTTTATGACCTTTTAATGTTTACATTGTCTAGAGGATCCCCTACACTTTGCCCCATGCTACTAGTAAGAAGCGTGGGTTTATCACCGTGGGCAAGGCATAGGCGAGTAAGGGCATTTCCATCCTTTCCTAACCCTACGTCACTAGTAAGAGACGTAAGCTCATCACCGAAGGTTGGTAGGGCAAGGAAATGTGTAAAAATAAAATTTTCTGTTTAATCACTTTTTGACTTGTCTTTTTGAGTAAAATGTCAGTATATGCTTGTTTCCAAAGAGATGTATATATGGGATAGATGTGACACCATGAAGCTTCTAGAATAGACCATAGGCAAGACACCAATCCTAAGAAGAAATCAAAGCGAGAAAAAACTTGCAGATCTTGGTATGGTTACCGTTAAGACTTCGTCATGTTTGATTTTATTTGATAAAAGATTCTGAAGTGATTGATGATATCGCGAAAATGGAGAGATATGATTAGAAAGTTTTTGTGCCAACAACATCATGAGTTTGTAATGAATTACTTTGAGAATAGATTCCTTGATCACAATTTGTGTAAGAACAAGTGGACAAAATGATCTAAATCTATATGAAGATGCAATGTAGATAGTTATATAGGTAGTGCTAGCTGCTTATGCGTAGAAACGCTTGAGGTGCAGGGAATTGACTGTTTCGCCAAATTCCTCACCTTCTAGCGTGCATAAGAGGTATGCACCATTTCCGTAGTCCTTCATGACTCGGTATGGGCCCAACCATTTGGGCTGGAATTTCCTTCCTTCGCCGGTCTTCTTGTCGATCCGGCTGTCTAGTCTTAGAACTAGATCACCTTCGTATATATCGCATTCATAAACCTTCTTGTTATACTGCCGGCACATTCGGTCAGCATAAGCTCTATGCCGTTTGTTCAGCATCTAACCTAATTTCATCTAGGCTTTCTAATTGGGAAAGATGTACTTCTCTGTAAGCGTCTTCATCCAGAATCCCTTGTAGTGAAATGCGGAGACTGGGTATTTCGACCTCAAGCGGGAGAACTGCTTCTGCCCCAAATACTAGCGAGAAAGGAGTTGCTCCTGTTGGTGTTCTTATTGAGGTTCGGTGGGCCCACAAGGCCGGATATAACTTCAAATGCCAATCTCGCTTGTTTTCTTTCACCGTTTTAAGGAGAATGGCTTTCAGCGTTTTGTTTGTTGCTTCAGCCTGCCCATTGGCTTGGGGATAATACAAGGAAGCCGTATGATGGCTTATTTTAAATTTGTTGCATAGTTCATGAACTTCTTCATTCTTGAAAGAAGTTCCATTATCTGAGATAATGATTTGTGGGATATCGTACCTACAAATGATTTGATTTAAAATGAACTTAGTGATTACAGAACCAGGTACGGTAGTAAGAGGCATGGCCTCCACCCATTTGGTAAAATATTCAGTGGCCGTAATTATAAAATTGTGGTCGTCTGTGGATGAGGGAGAGAATTTCCCTATTAAGTCTAGGCCCCATGTAGAAAAGGGCCATGGAGTAGCGATTGGTTGTAGAGCTTGTGCTGGCATGTGGATCTCGTGGGAGAATTCCTGGGACTTATGACACCTGCGTGCAAACTCTATCGCGTCATGTTCTAGAGTGGGCCAGAAATAGCCCATTCGATGTATTTTTCGAGCAGTGGCATGGCCACTGAAGTGGCCTCCACATATACCGCTGTGGGATTCATGGAGAATCCTCTTGGACTCTTCTGTGTCGACACACCTTAAGAGCATTCCATCGAATGCTTTTCGATAGAGCACCTGCTCTATAATGACATATTTGGCTACGATTATGCGTAACCGCCTTCTTTGTTGCAGTGTCACTGCATCCGGGTACGTATGGTCCATGATATAATTAATGATATCAGTGTACCAAGGGCACTCAGAAATAGCAGGTCGAGTTTCGATGTAGTATACGCATTCATCTGGAAAATCCAAATCTACTAGATCGCCTCCGTCTAATGGGTTGTCAGCTAACCAATCCGTGATGATTTTTCCTTTAACTGACTTCTGATTTACAAATGTTAATTCGAACTCTTCCATTAAGGTTATAAAACGTCCAACCTTTTTGGATAAGGAACCTTGTGTGAGAAAAGTCTGTAAATGGTCCGTCTTTACCATGACCTTTGTTTCTTGATTCAACATGTAATGTCTTAGACGTTTAGTAGCAAAGACTATGGCAAGACATTCTCGCTCTGCTTGTGTATAGTGTGTTTCATAGTCGAGCAGTGTTCGGCTAATGAAATAAATCGCACGTTCTCTCTTGTCATCGTCTTCTTGGGAAAACATACAGGCCAGCGAGACATTGGTAGCTCGCGAATATAGGATTAACGGGCGATCGAGCTTAGGTGGCATTAGCGTAGGTGGTGACATCAAGAAACGTTTAACTGCGTTGAAAGCTTCGTTGCAGTCTTCGGTCCAATCAATGCTATAGTCTTTCTTGAGTAAATTGTTGATTGGATGAATAGCGAAGCTTAAGTCCGGGATGAATCTCCGGATTGCACCCAACTTCCCAAGAAATGATCTGATTCCGGATTCACTTGAAGGTGGGACCATTTCAAGGACAGCCCAAATTTTGGTTGGATCAACGTCGATCCCTCGTGACGATATGATGTAACCTAGAAGCTTTCCTCCTGTTACACCAAAGACGCATTTCTCTGGGTTTAGCGTGACTCCGTATTCTATTAGGTGTGAAAGAATGATGCGGAGTACTTTGGGATGGTCACAGTGCTTTTTGGCCTTAGCCAATAAGTCGTCTACGTAAGATTCCATGATTTTATGAACTAGATCGTGAAATATGTATGTCATGGCCTGCTGGTACATAGCACCGGCATTCTTAAGACCGAAGGGCATAACAGCGTAGCAATAGGTTCCCCAAGGAGTTATAAATGTGGTTTTAGCTTGATCTTGCTCGGATATTCTGATTTGATTGTACCCCAAGAATCCATCCATGAGAGACAAAAGTTCAAAACCAGCTGTTGCATCAACAATAACGTCTATGGATGGTAATGGGAAATTGTCCTTAGGACACGCTTTGTTGATGTCTTGGAAATCTATGCAAATGCGTATCTTTCCGTTCTTCTTGAGAACGGGAACGATATTAGATACCCATTAGGAGTAGTCAACTGGCTTGATAAATCCTACCTGAAGGAGTTTTATTACTTCCTCTTTTACCATGAGAGCTACTTTGGGTTTTATGGGCCTTGATTTTTGTTTAATTGGCTTTGCATCCGATCTAGTGACGAGGTTGTGTACCGCAATGTGGGGTGCGACTCCCGTCATCTCCTTGTAATTAAATGCAAACGCCTTCTGATGTTCTTTGAGAACCTGAGTATGTATTTCCACTTCTTCTGGTGTCAACGAAGAACCTAGTTTCAATATTCTTGGTTCATCTTTTGTCCCAATGTTGACATCGATTGTTTCTTCGATTAAAGAGGCGTTACCATCTTCAAACTCAGGTGGTGCTGGAGGTAAATCTAAATCATCCCCATTTTCTATTGCGCATATGTTAGGTTCCCTTTGTGACGGAAGATCCGTTACGGGATTTCCGAAGTAGGAGGACGAATGTGGGATCAGGGATAAATCTAGCATGTGATAGGAGAGATGTAATGCTGCATAGGCATTTAAATAATCCAAAGTAGCCGCATCATTTCCAACATGGTCTAGGACGGTAGATTCACTTCTGCTTAAAAGAGGATTTGTCATTGTTTTTATTAATGGCTCGTCATGAATGGATACTGTGAAGTGAGTATCTTCTAGCTCATTGCTTGGAGTAAAACGTGATGCCGAGGTTGCTATTGAATCGGCGAGAAGATTTTTCTCTCGCGGGATCGCTTCAATGGATATGAAGTTAAACACCTTGCTTAAATCTAATACAGCGTTTTTTTAGAGTTGTAAATGTTCGGCTTTAGTTTCATATACTTTAGCAACTTGGTTTGTTACTAATTGCGAGTCTCCCAAGACTCTGATGTTATCAATACCAATCCTTCTGGCTAAGGTGAGGCCAAGAAGGAGGGCTTCGTACTCGGCGCCGTTGTTTGTGCATTCAAAGTTTAACTTAAATGAGAATGGGAGGACCTTCTCCTCGGGCGAAGTAAGAATTATACCTGCCCCCACTCCATAACGACATTTAGCTCCATCGAAATGGAGAGTCCAATACTTAGCCGGGAGTGTAGATGTTGGGGCATCTGCCGCATTTGCACACTCTACTTCTATCATATAGAGATCCTCTGCCGGTAAGGAACCAACACCTAGGGAAAATCCTATGCCTACTGAATCGAATGGTAAGAACATTAGTGAATCTTGTTCTATCAATTCAACGATTTTCACAGTAGTCCCTAATGATACTGTTTCTTTAGTTTTACCTTTAGGGGTTGGAGTTGTTTTGGCTATGCTGGTAGTTTCAAGATCCGTTTTAGGTATCAACTTTTCCTCTGCCTTTGGGTCAGAGGGTTTATTAAGTTGGTTTGTTGGCAGTTCAAATTTTGAGTGCACCCCTGGTCTTTTCTTTAAATCAGCTAGGTGCAAATCGAAAGGTTTTGGATCGCCTTTGGCTACAAACACCTTTCCCAGATGCAAGAATCTTACTTCTTGAAATAGCGTGGAAGGGATTGCCTTCATTCGATGTATCAAAGGTCGGCCGAGGATCATATTATAGTTAGT
The DNA here is from genome assembly GCA_019776745.2 of Taxus chinensis. NCBI lineage: Eukaryota > Viridiplantae > Streptophyta > Pinopsida > Cupressales > Taxaceae > Taxus > Taxus chinensis. Next base: position 13,193,089 of record CM034147.1, read on the forward strand.
TTCCCGATCTATAATGTAAAACTCAGTCAAGATGGTTTTGGGCCCTAAGGTGACCGGCAGTATTATAGTTCCTATCGAAGTGGCTTTAAGGCTATCATAGCCTCTCAAGGTATTTCGTGTAGTGGAACAGTTTGTTTCTCCATATCCAAGTTTTTGGAGGAAAGAGAAAGGGACTATGTTAACTGTGGCCCCATCGTCAACCATTGCCCGCTTTACATAGTTATTATAAACCCACAATTGTCAGTGTAAGGCTGGGTCACCTCGGCGTGCGATCTCAACATCTGTGGGCATTTTACTTATTTCGAAGATGAATTCGACATCCTTGTTCAGCTGCCCCGGAGGGTGGATATCAAAATCTACGTGATTTACTTGTGTTTCGGGAGGTGGAGTGATGTTAATTAGATGGCCTAGACCTAATGCTTCTAAAAGAGCAGCTTTGTGAGGGGGAGAGTTCTTTAGTAAGTCCAAAAATGAAATGTGTGAGAAGGTCTTTGTTAGGTCACTAATTAAATCATACGCACCGATGGGTTTTTCAACTATTTGCTAACTCTTATATGCCTCTGGCAGATGACTTGGGCTTGGTTGAGAGAAATACTCTCGTGTTCTCGTTATAGCTTCGATAGGTAGTTCAGCGTCTAATTCTACCAAACTGACTATCTTAGGTCTCGGTTGAGCTCCCAACTGTGGCACGACTGACGGATTTAATGAAGTTGAGGCTTCATGGTCATTGTTTCCCATCACTGCACCTTTGTTTGTTCCGGTTGGATTCAGCCTATTGCTATCATGATTTGGGAGCAGATCATTAAAGATCTTGAGGGGAGCATTCTGAGGAGAAACTGCCCCTGCGAGAGTATTTGGTGATGATGAGACGGGATATGCCAAAAACAAGTCTGTGAAGAATTGTCTTTGTTCTTCTGGCAAACATTGCATAAATTTATTGTAGTCACGGCACGTTCTAGTGTCATGACCATGAATTTTATGGAAACCACAATAAGAATTGGGATTATAATTCCCGTTTTGTTGGTTTGGTGTGTATTGTGGCCTAAAATTCCGATCAAACTGTTGCCTATTAGGACCAAAGTTTTGGAATTGTTGTTTTTGGTTTTGACTTTGGTTTTGGTAACCAAATGAGTTTTGGCTTGGCCCTTGTATGGGATTTCACCGTTGTTGTTGTTGTTGTTGTGGATGGTTAAAATCCACTGTATTGACCGTTGGGGTAAAGTTGTTGTTTCGCTGGTTGTTTGTTTGTGACAGAGTATTAACAACATTTACCCTCTTGGGCTGGTCGGTTACCCCATCCGTTGTTACCCCACAATTTTTGTTAAGGATTTTGGGTCCTTGATTGACGTTTATGGTAGTTGTAGTATTTTGAATGGAGGTGATTAACCTCCCGTTTGCTCCATACGTCTTACGACCACTATCTATTGCTGCCTGGTCTATTCGTAGAGCGCTCTCAAGTACTTCATCATAAGTCCTCAGTGGGAACTTCTGGACTTCTTCTTTCACTTCTCTGCTGAGAGAATGAAGGAATAAATCACATAGTTCCATCTGATCCATGTTTGGAGCACTTGCTGATGAATAAAGAACTGTATGCCACCTCTGGATGAAATGAGCGACAGATTCATTGTGTTCTTGTTTGATATGCAAGAATTCCCTGATTCCTGTTCTTAGCAGTTTGTTCATGTCGAAGGCTTTGATGAACTCTGACACAAGTTGTTTAAATGAATGTATGGAAGCCTCAGGTATTCTATAATACCAATCGAGAGAAATGCCCTCCAGTGTTTTGGGAAATATTTTAGCAACAACCCCATCCCAAGGGAGTAATTCTCGTATGGCTGTAGCGTAAGCTTTGATATGTGCATTTGGATCTCCTTCACCCTTGAACTTGGGAAAATCAGGGAGAGGTCTTGGAAGCATGACGCTTCATATGGTGAAATCTAAGGGTTCCTTTAGATATTCTGAATACGTCCCTATCGCATAGCTTTCGACCATTGATGGTGTTTGCTGAGGGAGTGGTGGGATAGGTTGTTGATATGGTGCAGCGTATGCATTGGCAGGGGCATAGGGAGGTCCCTGCGTTGGAGCAAACATACCAGGAGAGGAGAACATATCTGCTTGTGGTGATTTAGAGTACATGTTTAAATAGGACGGGGTATTGTCGAGGAACGGACTGTTTGACACTAGACCGGGAGGAGTAGTGTTAGAGATGATAGGCCTTGTTGGCATTTGCTATGGATATTGAGGAGGCATGCCTAATGTGCCTACTCCCGTAAGGAGATCTACCTGACCAGAGTGGTATGGAGGATTGGAACTTCCTGTTTGTATGAACGGAGAATTTTGACTTGCTTGAGCCAGTTCTAACCCTCTCACTCTTTCTACTAACGTTGAAATGACTTCATTTTGTGAAGCCACGGTACCTTTGCCTGAGTGGCGTTTGTTGTATACCTTGGTGTTGTAAAGGTACGTGATATCCTGTCATAAACTGATCGCTATTTTGCCAAGTTTCTCCCAGGAATATTTCCTGTATGGCAGTGGCATAGAGGTATTTTTCTTGAAAAGAGATTTCGGGTTGTATTTGTAAACCTCCTATAGATGGGTACATTCCCCGGGAGTGTTGCTCACTCCTAGGATAACGTGTTGACTGTCCATCATCTAAGACCAAGTATGGATCTGATTGCCTACTAATTTGTGGTCTGAGTAACATTTGAGGAGATGAACCAGATTCTCCTGTAAACATCATATTGTTGGAACCTGAAGGTTCTGTTTGTTGGGTTCGAGGGGGTTGATCTAACTCCTCAGTTTGAAAAGACGAACTATATCTGATTCTTGGGGTTTGTGTTGACAACTGATTAGTTGAATAGTTGTCACCCCATACTGAGAGCGAGGGTGATGATTCCCTATTCTGTTGGGCGTAGTATGCCTCAAGACCTAGGAGGGGTCTGCCATATGCGTCGAATCCCGACATATTCGGGGGGTATATGAATACCCGCAGAATAATGGGAAGGAGTGAAGGTGGATGAGAGAAGATGAAACTTCTCAAAGAGAAGGTGAAAAAAGTTGTCTGTTTTACATCGGGTTCACCAATTTTGTACGTCGGAAAAGTGACAGGCGAGCGTGAGAATCTACAAGTGAATCTTCCATGTACCCGACCTCCCGAGGTCATGCCGAGACAACCGGTGGGGATGGAATACAGGTAGCAGACGGATAGACTAGTTAGGCAGTCTAATGTCTTCGACACGCACTAGTGGAATTTATGAATCTAAGGCAAAAGAAGGCCCTTCTAACCTTGGACCGGGTGTGATAGATCGATCAGCGAGGATGACTGCTCGAAGGCTCCAATCAATATCGAGCTCTGGCGTGATTCGATTTATGGGTTGCGGAATACGTGGAAAATGACCTGGGATTGTTTTGTGTATATCTCCTGATAAGGTCATATAGTGGATGATGAATACAATCGATTCTATGGACGATTTTCTGGCCTAGTCCAGAATTCCCTAGCTTCGTTAGCCGCTATATCTAGTAAGGATAGTTGTTTGATGATGATAGGTGGAAGTGGGGTGGACTGAAATACTAGTGTGCGTAGGCCAGTGTCTATATCTAACTGACTTGTGGATTCGTTGGGCTGTGGGATCTGTGGATCACAACCGTAGACTCTTGGTTGTTGCGGTCCTGTTATGGTCATACGCGAGATCAAGTTCTAATCCCTAGTATCCAGTAATCGTATGCTTTCTCAGCTTCTATGTTTATAACCAATAGTTGTGCAATCTTCTCAGAATACCTTACAGACGTTCTCGCAACCTGGATTCTTAAGCTGGTATCTATATCTACGAGGGTGTCTCCAGTGTTTGGCTGTGGAACTAGAGGATCGCACCCGAATGTTTGTTCTCTTTCGAACCCCTCTACAGTCATGTGGATGTTTTCTAGACTAATCTGTAGTTTGGCTGACTTGACCAAAACGCATGTGCTTGGTCGTCTTCTATGTTTAATCCTCTTAACTGTGAACTGATCAGTTGTAAATCTGTGGTTGTTCGGAATACTTGTATCCTGAGATTTTGGTCTATGTCAACTATTGCTGTGACTAGGTTTGGTTGAAGCATGATTGGCTCAAATATATATTCCCTGGGCTCTTGAGGGTCTCATGATTGTCATACGACAAACAAAATGCAAATCTAACGGTGATGAAACAAATTCTAACTAAGTGAAATAAATCTAACTACATATAACTCTTTATTTTTCTATGAAATATTCTAATAATTTTAAGGAAAGCAAACTATTTTAAGCGTATCTAGAAATAATAGCTAAGCAATAATTTAAAATAGACAAGATAACCGAGTGTAGTTATTTGCCTGTGCGATTTGATAGAATTATTCTAAATGAATAACAGTAACCTGTCTAATCTACCGGCAAGATTCTCGATCCTACCTCAGAAGTGAGGAGTGAATCATAGTTTCTCAGAAACTATCAATCCCCACAGCTTCCTTGACAATGTTGAGAATAGAATGAAATGAACTAAAGCGATTAACTACTCTATTTGATATGAATCTGACTAGAACTTTGAAATGTAAAACCTGGATTCTGCAGATACAGTGGCGAATCTGATGGTGTATGGTGATCTCGTCCCCCTCAGTAGGATCTTCTCATTCTTTCGTGTTCACTTGGATCTAGAAAAGCGTGTAATGCTAGCACCGATAGGAGTAAATTTTTGGGACAAGGACAGCTCAGAATGCAGACCAAGAATGCGAGTAGGAGAGGGATAGCACAAGAGTACAGAGCTTGGCTTATGCGATTCCTAGCGGGATTTTACTGCGAGTCATGCAACGTGAAGCGACCAGAACCTTTGACTATCCTATACGAAGAGCAAAACCTGCAACTTTAATGGCTTCCTAAGCTATTCTGTTCCAAAATAAAGACACTGCTTGCACAAGTTGGATATGTGGCTTACCAACAGCTGAATAGTACTAACCAAGTATATAATGAATTTGAACTAAGAACTCTAAGTCACAGTAAAACAAAATCTACAGCAAAGAGGAATTCAGAGGCAAGCTTCTAACCGGATTGGGTGGAACAACAACAGTGCCTGCACAAGATGGGTCTGTGGGCTTACCAACAGCTGAGCAATTTAACAAAAGATGCAAGTGAATTCAAGCTATGGTTTCTAAACAAGCTAACTAACTAAAACACTAAAAAATGAGGGAATGAGAGCAAAGATCAAACTTCAAAATCCAGCCAAGCTTCAGAACAAAAACTCCAGACCAAATTCTTCACCAAAATCTTCACCAAAATCAGACCATTTGCATGTACACAAACCATGCATTTATAGGAATTCAAGCATCTAAGAACCAAAACGAAATTGAACTCCTAAACAATAAACAAAGGAAAAACACTAGTTCCAGGGGACCAAAAAACATTAATGCATGCTCAAGTCGGCAAAGAAAATCTGGTGAAACGTGATATTTCACGCGAGTCGCGTCAAAAGAGCGTTCTAGAAAACGTGCACAAGACTGCCGCTCTGAGCAGGGCGGTGGTTACAGGACCGCCGCCCTGCAGGGCGGCGGTTTTCATCATTGAAGGTCAAGAGGCCAAGGAAAGAGGGAAAAAGGGGAAAACAAAGGGCGCGGGGGCTAAGCGGGGCATGCGGGATGTTAACGCATACTCTAAGGGCTTTTCCGGATCCCGAACACCTTGCGAGGAGACCTGTATCATCATTGGGGCACTTGTTACACTGTTCTGGTGGTACAGTACCTTACAATTTTGGGTACGTACAGTAATCAACCTCCAATTACAATAGGCTTCACGTCCCCCATCTTGGGAATGAATTTGATGTGGCCTTGGTTAATGAAATGGCTAAGTGAATTGGAGTGAAGAGATTTCAAATACATTTGGAAGAGGTCATTTCTAACCACGTCCCAAAGGGTTTTATAGAATTCACAAGGTATCCCATCATGACTTGGGGCTTTATCATTAGCCAATTGAGAAATAACTTCATAAAGATCCATAAGAGTTAACATTCTATCACAAGAAACCCTTTAATCTTGTGAAATATTGTAAGGGACGACAAAAAATGCATTTCTCAAGAATCATTTTTCGTTTAAGATGAGGTATTTATGCTTTAAAACCCTACTAGTAATGGATGAAAAAACCCTTAACCATCTCTAGAACTTCAAATATATGTTGAGAACCATCTTGGATGGATTTGATTTGTTGTTATGTGCATGTTTGGATTTGAGATAATGGAAGCATTCATTAGAAACCCAATAGCCCGCCTTTAGCCAATACAATCTAGCTTTAATCTGAGTGCCTCTAGAAATGTAAACATTCGCAGATTGGATGTGAGATTAAATATTTTCCACTTGCCTCTATAATGGATCATGAAAGGGATTTTGTTCCATAACAACTAATGAGTGGCTTAGCTCCAAGGTTGTGGCAAATTATGCTTTGTGTTGAATTTTGGCCAATTGTTTCCCGAAGGTGTGTAAGAAACATGTCAGTGGCCTAATGGCGTCTTTCCACCATTGAATCCACCATGGTATGCTAGTTGGTTATTCCACAAATACCTAAAATTACCTAATGTGGTGGAGGGTGGGACCATGATGCAAAAGGGAGGTATTGAGATAAAACTATGTGGTATGGACTTTTAGTTTCAGTAAACTCCATTCTATTTGAAAATAGATTGGGAAATAGTTGGAAAGGACCATATATGGCAGGACTTCCACCAGTAACTGAAAACCACTGACAAATGAAAAGAAAGAATACAATTAAAGCATGGTGTGATCTAGTCATTTGAAGACTCTTTCAGATCCTTGGTGAAAATTAGACCAAGTGTGTTAAACGACCAAGATAGAATGACAAGAAATAGTAGGGTCATCTAACCCAGAATTATTTCGCATGTGCATCCAGGATTCCCTTTTTTCAGTGAACCAACGCATGGGTAGATGGTCAATCTTGTCGATAATTGTCAGCTCAAGCATGTTGAAGTCACCACACAACACCAAATAGGCATCCGAGAGCTCATATGTCATTCATGTCATTAGATGCATAAACATTAATCACTCCAAATGATCAATTATTAATGTTAATAACACGGGCCACAGTACATCATTTGTTAGGTCACATCCATGAGTAACATAATGAGACCTCCATTTAGGGGTGATAAAAGTCGTAATTCCTCTAGGGCTAGACTTGTGCTTACTAATCAAAGCTAAACTATTTGGCGAGATAATTTTAATGATCATGGATCTAGCATGAATCTAACCACATTAACTTATTTCAGACAAAGAATTTCCATCTCTAGAAATCTCTTCTAAAAATCTTGTAATGCATATTTGTGAATAGAGTTTGTAAGACCCCTGATATTCCATGAGAAACAATTCATTAAGAACTAGCATTAAGAGACATCCTCTGAATTCATGCCCAAAAGGGCTTTATAACTATTTTGAAAAAATCATTGCTGGTTAGAAAGCAACTATTTACTAGAGTGAGCTTTCTTTCTGGTTTGTGGTGGAAACTCTCCTTCCTCAAGGTGACAAGGAGGGTTCCAAGATCACCTTGTTCTCGTTTTACGAGGAGAACCTGGAAGAACACAAACAAAATTGAAATCATCAATATCCTATAAAATAAAATGAAAAAAAATTAACTCAACTAATGTCAAAGAAGGATTTATGGGATGCACTTTGGCGGTTTGGGATGTCTCTTTTGAAGTCAAGGCTAAAACTAGAGAAGACTTGGAGTTGTGTAATTGGAAGTGGGCTAGATTGCGGCTTAATAATTTTGAGAGCTCCTAACAAAGGATTGAAAACGAGAGCTTTGTTACTTTTTTTTTTTTATAAATGACAATGGTCCAACCATCTTTGCCATTAACATGAGAGGGCTCAACAAATGGCTTTGAAATGACTTTGTTCCGCATTTGCCAAAAAAGGACAATCTTGAAACTTGTGTTATATAGATTGACACCTGAAACATGAGTTGGCAAGGTTAATGTAAACCACCCTTTGAGTGTAACGGGAGTCCCCCACGTGTATATCAATAGTTTCTTTGAGTTAATTCAATTTTAATTTTATTAAAATTGAATTTTTTAAATATAAATTCAAGTGATGTATAAGGAAAATGAAAATATATTTTTTATACAAACTTTAAAGGAAAAAACATAAACCAAATTCATCTCTTATGGTCCCACCTAAAAACATTTGAACCAACCCACTAAACAAACAAACAAACAAATAAATAAATACATTTTTTTAATAAAAAATAAAAAAAGCCTTATAAATTTTGCATATGTTTAAAAACTACTTAAAAAATAAGTTTAACCATATTGTTTATGGAAACTTTGCTTATATTTGGATGGTGTGTTGCCAACATTTCACATAGTGTGTATTACACCAGCAATAATCAAAAAAGATTTTCCTTGTGACCTCTTGAAAGCATTGAACACAAAATAACTTTTGAAAATGTGATCGTGATTCGTGAGAACAATTAATGTTTGGTGAAGAAGGTCCTTTATTAAATTTGGAAGGAGGACGTTCACAATTTATGTTTTTTAAGAGAATATATACAAACTACGACATGCTTATTTTATTACACCATTTATAACTTCATTTTAAAGTGCAAAGATACCTCATTCATATATTAGTCCCTATATTTTCTTTCATTTTAAAATGTTTTTTAAGTTGATTTTATTAGTTGAAAGGAATTTGTTAATCATATTAATTTGAGAAAATGATTTTTGAGATTAATTGTACGTCAATTTTTTGAACAACGCGTTTCGAATCATTGTCTATCATTCATCATTAAGAAAGAATTGAATGTAGTGATGAATTATGGACAATGATTCGAAATACGTTGTTCAAAAAATTGATACAATTAATCTCATAAATTATTTTTCTAATTTTATGGACTATGAAAACATTAAAACTCTCATATTAATTTTTTCTAATAAATAAATAAATATTATGACCAATAAAAATTAAGTATTTGTTTTTTAAAAGTCTTTAAATTTAAATAATATTTTATTTTGAAAAATGTTGTTTTTTATGTGTTTGTTATTCTTGAAAGTATCAATTTTCATTAAGAGCAACATCACTTGGGGTTGACTTGGTGACGAGTTTTCTTGCTTTGACTAGTGGTCCATGGCTTATTTATTCCATTTTGCAATTTTTATTTCATAGAGATGTGGAAAAAATGAAGTTACTCATGAACATTGGGAGTGTGGTCGTGCTTCATTACATAAGTATATTTGGTTTATAACTGGGGCGACGTGTAAAGCTCTCCAAGTATTATACATGTTTTTCATTGTTTTATGTTTGTTGTCATTTGATTTAGCATGAAAATAAATAAATAAGGTATGTAAAATTTGGAGGTTTTTAATTTAAATTTGGGTTAGAGTTAGAAATACGCTATATATTCAAACGATTGAATAAACTTTAGTTCATTAACATTTAGATTTGAACAAATAAATCAATTAGAGCATGCACTAAACATAGATAGATGAAAAAGAGTGTACTCACCTTTTTCACCGGTATGGAAACTGATTTGGGTGTGACAAAGGGATGACTGGGTGGAACCATACTATGCTCAAAGATGGAACCACTTTACACATGATTGGATCATTTAATGGTTTGGTCCTCATGAATGATTTTATTTGGGTTATAAATGAGGTTTTATAACTTATAGGTCCTCTATAAATGATTGATATATGGATCTATGTGAAATATCAAGTCTCGATCATGTGCGAAACCCTTTAAAAGTAACCACCTTTATGTAAAACCCTAATCTTTGGTAAAAACCATGCAAAAATATTAGTTGTTGGGTTGAAGCACAATTTGAACGTCACCTACATTGGAACTATTCCAAAGATGCCTTAAACTACATGTAGTTCTCTACATAGAGATGCGACATAATATTACATGGATGCAATTATATTTGATAACTTAAATACTTGATAATTGATTTGTGTTGATTTGGATTTCTCGCGTTTGACTTGGATTTATTGGCTCTTGATTTGGGGAAGGTCAACTATTGGACCTAGTTTAGAGCACTCCATGCCTATTTAGGGGATTGCTCCTAATGTTTGCTCTTGATTTAGTGAATATTATGAGAGATTTACTTTCCTTTTAGTAATTTATACTGGAGGAGCTCTTGAAAATGTAAAGTGAGTGTGAAATTAATAAGTGATTGTATTCGACTTATTTATATAAGGGTATGTGGATATAATTTACATCAAGGCTAACCTATAGTGGATATGTCAACCCATAAAAGATATGAAAACTGGGAAATTGATTGTCTAGTGGTGCATGGCGAGTTTGTTTAACACATGACCATACCATTTAATGATTTGGTCATGGTTAATGGTTTGTAATATCAGTGAGGGATGATGTTGTGGATATTTTTACATGCTAACTAAGAGTAATGGGACTTTTTGTGAGTGATTTGTGTTTCTATAAGTGATTGAGCAGTGTAATGAGGAGAGAAAGCCTTACAATAAGACTAAAGATGGACTAGGATATGGAACTATTCCAAAGATGCCTTAAACTACATGTAGTTCTCTACATAGAGATGCGACATAATATTACATGGATGCAATTATATTTGATAACTTAAATACTTGATAATTGATTTGTGTTGATTTGGATTTCTCGCGTTTGACTTGGATTTATTGGCTCTTGATTTGGGAAGGTCAACTATTGGACCTAGTTTAGAGCACTCCATGCCTATTTAGGGATTGCTCCTAATGTTTGCTCTTGATTTAGTGAATATTATGAGAGATTTACTTTCCTTTTAGTAATTTATACTGGAGGAGCTCTTGAAAATGTAAAGTGAGTGTGAAATTAATAAGTGATTGTATTCGACTTATTTATATAAGGGTATGTGGATATAATTTACATCAAGGCTAACCTATAGTGGATATGTCAACCCATAAAAGATATGAAAACTGGGAAATTGATTGTCTAGTGGTGCATGGCGAGTTTGTTTAACACATGACCATACCATTTAATGATTTGGTCATGGTTAATGGTTTGTAATATCAGTGAGGGATGATGTTGTGGATATTTTTACATGCTAACTAAGAGTAATGGGACTTTTTGTGAGTGATTTGTGTTTCTATAAGTGATTGAGCAGTGTAATGAGGAGAGAAAGCCTTACAATAAGACTAAAGATGGACTAGGATATGATAATTGAGCTCAAAATAGGTGTGTGAGTCATGGTTAAAGGGATAAAATCAAGAGTGACATTATAAAGTGTGAAATTACCAAATTTAGGTGTTTACATTCCCCCCTTAAACCTATAAATGAATTTTTCTTACTTAAAGTACATATATATCTAAGTGTATAAACATACCTTGTATTTTCTCGTGTGGTATTTTATTCCCCAATACTTAGCTAGGTGCACTGGAACTTCATCCAAACAAGCCTAGAAGCACACCCTAAGTGAGCACAACCTCCAGGTCCCTTTGTTGTTTACTTATCAAGATGTTAGACATGCATATTCATAATCATAACCATTCATACAGAAAGATACTTCATGGCTTGGTGAATTGACAACACATATAATAAAGAAATCATTCATAGATAATGACTATTAAGATTTGAATACTCATCAAGCCATGTTCAAATATAGTAATCCTTGCAATCTAAATGCAATCATCCATGACAAAACATAACTGATCACATAATAAGAGTGTTGATTACATCATATAATTCTTACAGTCAAGTGTTTAACCATAATTGCATACAAAACTACCATGAAAGGCATAACAACACGTCACTCACCCATTAGAATAGAAAATACCACAGTGCATCACCTATTTATTCATGGTGTGTACTTTCCCTTCACCGCCTACATGCACCTTTCCCAATAATAGGCGTGCTCTAAATATAACTTGCATGCTTTTCTAACTTTGCTTTACAATAGTTCAAGCTATAAATATCTTTCTTTAACCATGATTTATTTTATATAATTGTCACATCTCTATGTGTTATTCTCGTCCTTACCTACATGTGGTTTTCCATAATTATAGTCCCTTGTATGTATGCCAAGCTATCTTTCTTTTTTCTATTTTTGGATCCTGCTTGAGCTTCACTCCATCTTCTATTTTTCTAAACTTATCCGTGTTCTGGAAAATCAGCTAAGTCCCAAAATGTTGTGTGCCCATGCACCGATCTTCGCACGCTGACCTCTTATATGTTGCAAACCCCTTCACACACCCTTTGCATGTGGTCCTAACCTCCAAACATGGATAGTACTTAGCCATTTTCTCCACGCAACATTACGCCACACTAATGGTATTGCCCATCCTCAACAATATTTGAAACAAACTCACTTCTCCAAAGAATAAATGAATCAAAGAATTGAATAACTCTGAAGAATAAAGAATATGGGTCATAACCCCATGAATTAAATAATGAGAATTCACCAAGTACGCAGATCCATACTTAGGCCAGAGGTGGCTAGAGAAATTATGGAAACTCCCTCCTTAAGAATTTTTCTAATTCTTTCCACCGCTCGATCTCCTTTGTAGATTTTTCTGGCGCGGCCTCAACAATACCAGATATTTTCTCGAACACCATCTCATCATATTTCTCCTTTAACTCTTTGACTAACACATTCAAGTCCACGACCATAGTTTCTAAGGCATCCATTCTTTGCATGACCATGAGTTTAACTTCCTTGATCCTTTCCTCGAGTGTGTCTTTAATGAATTTGATCAAGTCTCTCTATGTTGTTACTTCTGTCATGACCTTCTCCCATTTAAGATTATTATTATTCATTTTAGATGAGATTTTTCTTAGCTCTACCTCCTCATTTGCAATGTGTGTGCTAAGAATTGGGTCAAAATTTGGGCACTTATGAAATGTTTATTCCACCTTATTAGGGGCCTCACTGATCTCAGTGATCAGTGCCTCATATTCTGATATCTTGGCCTCACTTCCTGCTTATTCTCCTTATTTTATTTAGCTAATTATTATGTTGATGACCCCGTTCCACTGTTTATTTTATTGAGTAGCATCCAAAAAATATATTCAAGATAATCTAACTTATGATGCCCTTTAGTATATTATTGCTTTATCATATGCATCAGCCATGAGTTTCTTTTGTTCCCCTATCCCCTCCTTGAGTTGTTGAATATTTTTCTCCTTGTCCTTTTTATCATTCAACATCACCTTGAGCATAGCCGATTTTTCCAAATTACTACGTGCAACTTCAACTGTCATCTTATTTAGCGTATTACAGGCTTGGTCATCAATTAACTTAGTGGGGTCAATCACATTATATAATGTTACTAAATCCTTCATAAACTTCAATTTGGAATAATACCTATTGCATACCTAAAAGTCTATCTCTTCTTTATGAGTATGAATGCTCCATGAAAACACCTTTCTAGTGCGTGATAATCATCTGTCATTATTAATTAGGTCCCATCCAAACAATTCTTCTTTGGGGACCGAACTCTAGATTCTATCCCTTAATACCTTCTAGAGTTGTTGGGGGGAGGGGTCATCACCTTCTCACCTCTTCCTTAGTGTGCAATCTCCTCATTGGATCTTATGTACTAACGAACAACTGTTCACTTGTTTCTTCACCAACACCCTTAACCTCCTTGATGACATATTCTTCATCACCCTTTTCCTTATCTGCTTCAGGCTTCTCCTCTTATGCATTGTGCATCTCCTCTTTATTTATATGAAATTATGTGTGTAGGCTCCCATTATGCACGTCTTCTTCTCCTTCCTCCTCTCTATGTGCAAAATCCTTGCATGTTACCTCTTCAAATACATCTTTTTTCAATTCCTCTTCCTCATCGTCAGAAATGACTCGAGGCCTCTTATGACCCTTCTCTTTATTCAATGGGCTTGGTTTGTCTGCCATTACTAATGGAGACCCTTTTGTTGGATGGGAAGAGCTTGCGCCCTTACTTTCTTCCCTCTTCCTTATTTGTACTTCCCTTCTTCTACTTGAATCCAACAAAATGTCTTCTTCTTCTTCTTCGATAGGTGGAGTATCTTCCTGCATTCTCTTTGGAATCTTCACTGTATACTTCTTTTGTGGTTGTGGTATAGGTAAGTCATGCACTTCAACCTCCTTTACATCCTTCATATTTGGTCGCATACTGAAAAACAATCTGCATGCCCTATTGCCCACCACCAAGGTCATAATTGGATTGAGATCTAAATTATCTAACTCCATCGTTTCTAGGTATGACGGATTGGAATCATATTTATTGCTTGGCAGAAGGTGTGTTAATCTGAATCGTATTTTTTTGTATCAAACCTTAAAGGTTGTGCATCCTTAATTTTTTTCACAATATATTTGAATTACTTAGGGGTGAATGTAAATGGTAATTTGTACCACGGACCGATGTAATTATTCTTCATTGTAAATATTACAAGGCTAAAGTGTTGCATGACTGCAAAATTTTCCTATTGGTCTACCTCTCCAGCCAACTCCCCTGGCACGCACCACTCATTTTCAAATTCCCTGTGCATTCTCCTATACCACTTTTCCAGGCACACCTTATAAGGATTTGAGATTGCGCCATCACTTGTAAATTGGGAAAATTATTTTGTAGGGGTCTTTTCCTCAATGAGGTGTATCCACATATCATCATATCATCCATCTAGTACACCAATTTCCTAGAAGATGATCAACAACAAGATGGATCCCCAAGTTGTTTTATCCCCTTTATCTGCCTAAGTTCTTTCTTATTCCACAATCCCCTCAGCTATGTATTGTGCAATATTGTACTGAGTCTTGTGTGTAATATTAAGGAAATTTTGATTTACCTCACTCCATCACTCATAGGTTCCTAGCTTGCAACTGCCCAAGTGCACTGATACTCTTTTTTCAAGGTCATAAATTTTATCAAGATTCATGGCTTTGTGTTCCCTATCATACTAAAAATTTGTAGCTATCTCTTCAATCTTAGTCTCATCACGCAAGTCAAGGTCCAAGTCTTCGCCAATATCACATAACCTGGTCACTCTTCCTATTAACCTAGTTGTTAGCCTCATCCTCCTTCCAGAAAAGTATAAATAATCCTCGTGTACACATGATACCGACTAGTGGAAGAGGTGCCTAGGTCTTACAAAGAAGGGAAATTTGAACAACTAAAGAACCCCTACCTTCTCCAAATCCTTTTGCAATGTATCATCCATAATAACCCACCCTTCTGCTATCCTGGTGGGTAACTCCCACAAAACATCCTTGTTTATGGAAATATCATGCCTTGGTGCTTGATGATTGTACTTACTAATTTTTCATTTCCTAAGTTGCGATGTCCATTGCTCTCCCACTATTACCTCAGGTGGGTATTGCATTTTTGAGAACCAATTCTTCAGTGGTTATTCCCTAGATTGCTTGTTTTTGGGTGCCCTTTGTGGTGAAATTTTTCTCTTCAAATTTGAGACTATGGACTCTTCTGAAAATGTGCACTAGGTACTGAAGGTTACTTGTTTACTCCTCAGTGCCATGTGTTTAATCTTTATGTTCAATCCCTACTCTTTCCAACTCTTGTGCTTTTGTTGTCCTAATTTTTTTCCCTAGCTGCTTGACTCCCAAATTCTACTAACCCTAGCTCTACAACTACCAACTATGTGAACCCCAATCTTTACTCCCTTGTACCCTCACACCTTCTCTCCAAGCTACTATTTCCTCTTCCTTGAAGTAGCTCCCCAACTAAGGGCTTGTGCATTCTACTCGGGTTCATCTTCAGTCTTTGCAATTCACTCTTCAAACTTAGTTGCTCAACTTTTAATCACACAAATATCTTAAGGCAAGGTAATAATGAACTCATTTGTCCCATATTTGTAGATTTTTTACACTAATTACTCCATCGATAATCAATTTTTAACTTTAAAACACTTTTTCACTTTTTCCCACACTTTTTGTTTTAAAGTACTTTTTTGTTTGAAAAGCACTTTTTTCTTTCCCCCATGATTTTCTCTTCCGCATGCATCAATTGTAATATTTTGGCGTGTAACTTCTTCCCAAGCCACAATCATCCTTGTACACCTTTTTCTATACCACACCTGATCTTCCTATGCACCATCTACAAAGTAGTCTATCATGTTGCTTCCTCCCTCGCATTACACTGCGCGGCCCTCCATTCACGTGGTTTCCAACTGTGAAAAACTTCCATGCCTACCAACATACTGAGTACCTTTTCACACCATTACACAAACCAATATTATTTTCCATTGTGCATTATCCTCCCATACCATGCACCAAATTTTTTAGGTTTGCGCTTGTCTCACACTATCACATGCTCTTGTATCAACTCCGTAAGATGTAACAAAATCATATTTTCTCTCTTCATGCATACACACTTACTCTTAATTCACCCCACACTAAAAGTATGTGCAGTCCTTTGCATATCAAATTAACAAATAATCAGATCATGCGTGTGAACATGCTTATTAGAACAAAGCACAACAAATAAAAATATAACAAAAAGGGAAATCTAATCTATGTGGTAATATTGCCTTATTACAAACATAGAGAAAACTTATTTATAATAGGGATTCAACCTAATCCAATTAAAGTAACTAGGAAACATGGTACCCTCCAGCACCTACAATTGACATGCACATGATTCCAATATCTTAGTTATTACAAAGGGTCCTAACCAATGAACTATCAACTTCCCAGGATGGCACGTAAAGTTTGATTCATGCAGGAGCACAATCTTTCCTACAACAAATGACTTGTTCTTGATATGTTGATTATGCCAAGCCTTCTGTCTTAAATTATTTGTATTCTGACTCTAACATGCAATTACGCACCACTCATCTAGTTGTATTAATTTATCAATGCACTCATCAACTTCCTGTTCATCATATAATCCTTCTACCCACACAATACGCATGGATGATAACATAAACTTAATGGGTAACACAGATGAACTACGCCAAAACAACCAAAAGGGTGTGGCCTTATTCAACTTCTTATAAGTTATATATTCCCAAAGCACGGATGACACCTTATCATCCAAATCCTTTCTTCCAACATCACATATCTTGGTCAATGTTTGTCCCAAAATATTTTTGAAAGATTTAGCCGTGTCATTGGCCTAGGGGTGATAGAGGGAATTCTTATGGTGCGCCACCATAAATTTTGATGGTAGAATTCGAATAGTTTTATTCAAGAAATGAGTCCCTCTATCACTTGTAAGGCTCAATGGACATCCATACCTATTTATGTCATTTTCCCATAAGAATCTAGTTGATTTTGTTATAGTGAAATCCTTTGTAGGTGCAGCCTCTTCCCACCTTGACAAGTAGTCAGTAATTGTAATGATATAACACACCCCTGTTCTGTGTGCAGGTGGTGCAATAGGTCCTAAAAAATAAATTATCCATTTCTCAAATGGTTATGTGCTTGTTATTGGCATCACTGTCATCTCATCCCTATTTATAGGCTTTTCTATCCTCTGATAATGATTACAAGCCTTAATAAATGCTTTAGTATCCTTATATAATGTTTCCCACCATAAGCCAACTAATAATAGCTTGCACACCATGGCCTCACCTGCATAGTGCCCACCATATTTTCTCCTATGATCTTATTCCATGATATCTATGTGCTCATGCTCTAGCACACATCTACGCAAGACCTCATCTCTACAGGTCTCCTCAAATGAGTTGATAGGGCATAGTGCAAATAGTGAGTTGTTTCTTTTCCATAGTATTCATTCCTTTAGGCACAAG
Source organism: Taxus chinensis (assembly GCA_019776745.2). Classification (NCBI taxonomy): domain Eukaryota; kingdom Viridiplantae; phylum Streptophyta; class Pinopsida; order Cupressales; family Taxaceae; genus Taxus; species Taxus chinensis. Next base: position 13,210,785 of record CM034147.1, read on the forward strand.
TCCAATGCATAATAATAGTGTAATGTCTTCTAAATATGTTAGAGCATGATTCAATCTAAATAGTTGAGCATCTGGCATAATATCCTCTATGCTCTGGGCATTCACCCTATAGTTGATCTTGTTGGCATATGGTCCTATAGGTGTTTTCAATGATGCAAAAACACATTAATGAAATTTAAATGATGTAGTAGGGTTAGATAATGTTGTATGTGATGTTAGCATGATGATTCAGATGTGTACTTGATGATACAATGAGATTCAATGAGGATTGTTTGCTCTTACAAGCCTATTCAGGTACCTAGGTGATGTTGAATGATGGTAGGAGCTTCTTGGATGCTTGGGAAGCACATTGGAATTTTGGATAACAAGTTTGGAGAGTTATTGGGCACTCATATCAATGGCATGGTGCAGATATACGTGATTGGCTATGTTACAGGTGCTCATTTGGAGTAGACATGCTTTCTAGGAGGTATGAGATTAAGATTTGGAGCTATATGAGCTCATTAATGCTTACATTCACGTATATAAAGGTGTATTAGGTATGTTTGGGTCATTTTTAGTGGTTTTATGTGGATTTATAGCATTCTTTTAGTTGACCCTAGCTTCTACAGTGAGAAACCTTAAGGAATGGCTATGTTAATGAGATCAGATGGAGAGTTTGAGGTATGTTGATGACATTATTATGATTTAAGATGTTTTTAAAATGTTTCATGGTTCTTTGAGAAAAATTTTAGGTTTTCATGATGAGAATTTTACATGTTATGGCAGTTTTTATGAGATAGGGTAAAAATCTAGTGAAATTCTAGCTCGAGTTGGGACTTTTGATACTCACCTTGAAGTTTGTACTTTGCATGGGACCTTGTGACTTTCAAGGATATTTTTATGGTGAGTCTATAAGGTTTCACAAAAATAATGAGGTCATTTCATTTTCAATTTTTTAATGAAATAATGTTAAGAAGATAGAGTGGTTTAACACCCTAGTTAAACCCTAGCTAAGAGCAGCTTGTAGAAAAAGAGGTATGGTGAGCTTGTTTTGTAGGATTCATAAGAGAGATATGAAATGATTTAAGTGAATTTAAAGGGAAGTTTTTCAAAGTTAAAGATCAAAATTTCATGATTACACAGTAGAATCCATGCCCAATGGATGTTGTAGGCTATTGATCTCCTTTATCTAGCAGACAGATAGCCCCAAAAGTCACCAAAACTATTATCCAAACAACTCTCCTAGTTATTGGGACAACTTACATATATATTCTGGATCTAAGACCTTCGTTGCAGGTTGCACGCACTCCAGATATCTACTTGGCACATTCCATTGGCTACATTTCATCACGCACCAAGTGTGCTTTACTTCTCCACTATTCTCCCTTCCATTTTCCTTTTCCTCTCTGTTCCACCCTTTCCTTATGCACACCTTCTACGCATTCACCTTCTTCCCAACAATTATTCATCCTGCGCACGTGCCTTGTAATTGCTTCAATAAACTAATTCTCTGGCCCTCTTGTGCACCCCACACATTACTTTGTAATAGTTGTACCTTGACCATATGTTTCTCACTCACCCGTTTGCCCCATTTCCTCTACACGTGTGGTGATTGCACGTGCTTTCCTTCTATCTTTCTTTCATGCCTCATTCTTCCACATGCATACTTTTGCACCCTCCTTTGTGTCATTCTATGCCACATCATTCTCTAACAATCTTGAGTGTGCTACATGTAACCAATCAAAGCATGCTAACCAGACGCCAAATCTTTCTAACAAATCAATGAGTGACATGTGGCAGAAAACAACATAGTATTTTCACATTTAGCCATCTTCTCAAACAATTAGCATGCGCCACATGTTTTACTTGCCTAGGTGGCTCTTAAAAGCTTCTAACAACCATATATTTTGCTGCAAAGCTCCTATTGGCACACGCCTAGTCTCAATCGATAGTTGGTGATGTAGGCTACAATGTTAGATATTCAAATTCAAATTATTGGTGGATCTGGTAGGTGAGAAATGGGAAAATGTCAATCTAGGAACTAATTAGTAGATATGATTACTCCAACCAATCGATTTGATCTGATCTACCTTCCTTCCTTCTCCAACTTGCCAAACAGAGTTGGGGAAATGCATTTGACATATTTGTAGGTGGATTTGCAGGCATTGAATGCTTCTTGTTAGTGGTTGTATTTCAAATTTGGGTTTTCCCTCCTCTTCTTCTCCGTCCATCGATTCATCTATAAATGTAAGAGCTGGGCTCATTGTTAATGTTGAACACTTTGGATCCTTACGCATTTTTCTAAGGACTTCATATTTTTGTATTTTTAGTCACAAACCTCTAAATTTGGCTTGTGGATGTAGATATTGGCCTCTTTCACCATTGTAACAGTTCTGTGCATTTTTGGAAGCAATAGAAGCATCATTTTTGTGACTATTCTATTTCCTAAGCTTGTTTTTGTTCTTTCTTATTTCCTTTAGTTTACATTGCATGCTTACTATGTCACTCTACATCCTTTACAACTCCATTTTTAGTTGTGTTCCGTGAAACTGATACGGTAAATGTGTTTTATTTGTGCTACGCGTGCCTAGCCTTATTTCATGCCTTTCTTTTCATTTTCACTCAGAACGGATGGTGTTCATCCCTCTTTTTCTAGTGATATCACCTTTGCTAGATTAGTTTTCCATTATTTTATCCATATATTCGTGGTCTCTTGACATTTTTAGCTTAGTTTTCCCTTCCAGTATTAGGAGTAGTAGTAGCAGTAGAAATAGATAGAGGAACAGACCTTCTCCGGAGATCCATCTCAAGTGTGCAAGGTCCCACAACTAGGAGATGGTTCCATTGTTTTCTCAAACAACTCAGTTCTTCCAGATCCAAGACACGGGTGCACATTTGAATGACCAACAACCTGGTTGAGTAGAAGTGATTTTTTGGCATAATTAAGTTTCCAGGGTGTTGAAGGGTGTATGAAACAACTATTTTGAGAAATAAAAAGAGCACTGGGCCCATTAAATGAAATAAATTATATTTTAATCATGTGTAAGGGTTTATGGGTCATAAATATGTATGGTTTTGATGTAAGCACATTTTTATCTTTGTGCCCATGGGGTTTTAAGACATTTTTTCACATGTAATAAGGTTTTTAGCTAGGCCGACCTACTTAGGTCACTTATGACTATTGTAATTAAACTTTTGTACATTTCCTTGATTTATGGGTTGAGCCAAAGGAGGGAAAGAGTTTGTGTTTCAATTTGAAATCATGAGGAGCTTATAAAAGCATAGTTTTTGGTGTTTTTGCAATCTAGGTGTGTGTGTGTGTGCGTGCAAGGTGTGAGATATTTTCAGATGTTAAAGCATGAATTGAGGTTTAAACAAGTGTGTTACAGATTGAGGAAGATCATAAATAATGTGTGCATGAGTATGAAGGCTTGTGAAGTGAAGATAGTGATTATTTGTGAAGGATTGGACACGTAGGGTTTAAATGAAGAGTTGAAGAAGTGTGAGATGAATACTTGGTATCCATCAGTTGTAGAAGAAAAAATTAGAGATAATATATTCATAAGGTGATTGATTGGGTTCTTGATCGTCTTACGGGGTTGTAGCCTCCTTGTGGAGTGGGTGTTTCACTAAATTAGGGGTTGGTGCTCCTTGTAGGGTTGGTGCTATACTAAATTAGGGGTATGTGCTCCTTGTGGGGTTGGTGCCTCAGTAAATCAGGGGTTAGTTCTCCTTTTGAATTTGGTTCTTACTAAAATTCTTTTCTTTTTGTAATATAAGAAAAGTTTAAGTGGGTTTTATTCCCATGAGGGTTTCCCACTTACATATGGTGTTCTTGTGTAGAGTACTTTTTTTTCATCTTATTGTGATTATTGTTGCACACATGGTTACAAATGTTGTATTAAATATCTAAATTTATGAGTGTATGTATTGGTAAATTAAACAAAAAATATTTGTTTGACTGATTCACCCCCCTCTCATTTCCTTGTACTTCCAACAATTAGTATCAGAGTAGGTCCTTCTAGAGATGCTTAACAACTTGAAAGAGATATTTTGAAGAAAAAATGGGTGGTAAGAAGAATAATTATTAGAAATCTAAGAACTCCAAAGATTATTGTTTCTCTACTTCGAGTGAAGGTAATAATTGCTTAGAAAATTTTCCTAAATTTTATTCTACCTTAGGAGTTGTAACTCATGAATTTGGAGAAGGATTTTTTAATTTAGATTCAGATTGTGAAGAGTCACTTTGGGAAGTGGTAAAAAGGGAAATTTCTCATGATAGAGATGAGAACCAAAATCTTACACAAAAAACTGATGAAATGATGAAAAACCATGAAGACTAGATTAATCTCCTTGAAGGAAAGATGAAGAATGAAAGTAAAGAACATGATGAGATCACAAGGCATCTAGAGGAACATTTAGAGAGAGTTGTAGCTATCCTTGAATCCAAGGAAGGTGTTCATGAGAATAGTCATGTAATTAAGATTATGGAGTCATAAATGGAGGATTTTTCTAAAACTATAAAGGTCAAAGAGGAATAATGTACTCAACTAAAATCACAGGTTTCTCTACTTAATGATAGACTCAAGTCTAAGGAGGATGAGTGCATCAAGTATGAAATTGACATAAAGTCTTTACATTCAAGACTTGATCTAGTTTTAAGAAAACTAAAAATCTTTGAGAAGAGTGCAAATGACTTAGAAAATCTTCTTAGTAAACACATATCAGCAGGTGATAAGGATAGTTTAGGATTCAATGAGGATCTCAAGGACAAGGAATTGAAGCAAGAGGACATTGTTTCAATTAAGAAAGATGGTGAACCAAGTTCCAAGGAAGAAAAGAGGGTGACATACACCAAGGAAAATGAGAATACCAAGCCTATTAGGAAACCTAATGCATCAAGGTATGAAATATCAATTATTTCTCATGTCATATTTTTGGTCATGGAGCTAGAGATATCAAGAAAATGTCTCCTAAGAATGGTGAAGGGTCCTTTCATGGTGAATGTCATTCATGTTGTAAGTATGTTCATATAGCCAAGGATTGCAGATGGAATTTAGGAGTGTTTGAGCCAAGAAAAAATAAGAGGATGTTCATCAAGAGATTTGATCCTACAGTTACTCAGCCATGGAAAGAAAATAGAAATGATCATACTAAAGATGTTATTTATCTAAAAATCAATTTTAACTAGCAATTTTGCAAACACATAACTTTTCTTTGTATTGATTTTTGATATAAAAATTTACTATTATAACCTTTTGTATTTTTAATAAAGGAAATGAAATTGCAAGTACTGTGTAAAATCAGAAAATACAGAGATGAATCACCCGTAAATTGACACAAGAATTGATAACGGAGTTCAGCGCTTGTGGCTTATGTCTCTGGGTTTGGTTGAATGGGACCGATCTATTAAAATATTGAAAATAAATGTTTACAAATATTTCTAGAAGAGTCACTTTTTACATCACCTCAAAATTCCTTCTCTAGCTCAAGTTATGAGCAAAAACAATATCATAGTCACCTTCCAATGTCAATACTAGTAAAACAGAGCTCCTTTTATAGCGTTTCCAAAGGCATGGTGCAATGGTCAAAGCCTTATCCTTTTACCCAAACAACAAAAGTTCAAATATCATTCCATGTGGGGTGCATTTTGTATAGGGATAAGATCCCACATTCATGGTGCATTTAGAGGAGAGAGGGTTTAAGTATGGGTGGCCTAGAGATGGGCATCGGCTATTGATAGCCATTTGAATTGGTCTGATTTGGGCACTTGGTTTGAATTAATTTTATGGAAATGTGTGGGAAGGATAGAATGGTTTTTTAATATATGTGCAAATTTAATGGGATTTGATATTATTTATTTACAAATATAAACACGAATAATCCCACATGCATCCCGTAATTGTAAATTGAAGCAAACATATATAGAAACTCTACAATATAGATGTGAAGTAAAGGCGGCCAAGTCTAGTCCATAATCCCCCTTTTCATCCACCGCCCATATTTTACACATGAAGAATGTTGATTGGTCCATGTGTGCACGCATCATCTCTGCACATACTTTTGAATTTTCCAATTGCCAAAAAATTTCAGCGGGCCATAACTTTTGCAAATGAGCTCTGTTTCCTGCAAACGAGATATCGACAAAATCATCTAATTTTTCTCCACGCCATGGAACTAACTATAAATGATTATAAGAAGATCATAGATCAGTGTTTCTCGGTGAGGATCCCCTGGTTCATTCCTTCCCACTGAGAAACATTTGGACCCCAAAAGTCAACTTAATTGGTGTTATCCTGTAAAATTGACAAAGGTAATTTGCAGGTAACTATAACCAAAATTCTATTTTGACCCCTAGGGAAGTCTGATAATGTTTGAAGTGGAACCAAAACTCCCTTTTAAATAACCAAGTTGTTTATGGACTTAGCCATTTTCAGCTTATCCTTTGGAGCAAAAAGTTGTATGTCGACACTCACAAAACTGTGCCCTTTTGAACTGTGCTCCATTTCATTCATGTCAACATTCTAAAATTCACACCCCCTTTAAATCCTTTATCACTAAAAATGTTGTGTTAACGTCACCAAAACCGTTCCCTTTTACACTCGGTGCAACTTTACTTGTGTTAACATACAAAACGTTGTGCCCCTTAAAACCTTTGGCGCTGAGAATGTTGTGTTGACACCAAGAAATTTGCACTAAGAATTTTTCTAAGCACAACTTTTCTCATGTCAACACTCCCAAAATTGCACCAAAAGTAGTTGGTGAGGTCATAAATGCCAATTTTTCTATAAATATGAGCCTGCCACATGTCATTTTCATGAATTGAAAATTGTGAAAGGTATTTTCTCTACACGTGTCAACCATCCCTGTCAGCCCTCGTGTGTCATTTTAGAGCTTGTGGACCTCGCGTCTTTCTTCATCTTTTATAAAACTGGGTGAGTGGCTCCTCTCCCATTTGTGGTTTTCATTTTGTTGTGTTGAATGTTAGAGCTTGTATCAAATAATTAAAATCTAAAGAACACAATCAAAATCCCCAACCCAGCTGAAACCCTCTTTCCCCCCTCTAGATCTACAAATCTGGAAGGGGCTCTGCCACTAAAGTAAACAAAAAACCGTCTATATATCCTTACTACCTTGCCAAAAAACTTCTCTTTCTTGCCATAAAATCAAAATCCAAATCGAGAAATCAAGAAAATTGCCATGAACTGTTAACTGTTAAAACCCTCGCACCATTTTCAGAGATGTTACATGCTCAGAAAGTGCACCAAACAAATATGGCACACTGTTTTTCCTAGCAACATCCTCCAAAGTTGTGCTTTGGCACAATTTAAACTCATGAAACATAAACCTTTTCTATGCCTAACCAAAGGACACTTAGCATATTTTTCATGAGGTGCGAGCACAACCTTCACAACATCAACATGAAATGTTATCTTCTGCAGACCCGCACCATGCGCTTCGCCATTTGGTGCCTCTTTTCTTATGCTGACACTTTCCTGAATGCACTTAGCACAAGAATTTGCATGTTGACACCATAGAAAGTGTGCCTAGAAATAAAAATCCCCTGCAGCTTGCTGTAAACTTGTGCCCTGCGCCCTAAGGCTTAAAATTGCTCGTTCTTCCTTCTGTAAGCTAAACTTAACTATTTTCTCACACATTCGAAGGTGTTATGTTATTCTTCAAACTTTCACTATGAATAACATGACGGTTGACATGGCTCTTCTATGTTGGGCCTTCTTGATTATTCTTGCAGAACAACAACATCTGCCCTCAAGCTCACATATGTCTTCATCAAGCAAGATACTAGCTAAAGCTAAAGATAAACAGTCAGAGCAAGAAATGAATTACAAGTACTAGAGAGTTAGAATGCCTGACTCATATGCAAAGTGTGACCTTGACATTAGAGACTCTGAGCTGGGTCATATTGACATGGATAATTTCTGGGTAAGGACCACCAAGGCAAACAGTGGCCCATGGATGAACAAATTAGTAGGCAACATATTGCACTTTGCAGCTGGGCTTCCAGTGAGTGCCATAAATAATGAGTTCATCATGTTGGCTTCCAGATGTTATAACAAAGACACTAGATGTGTAAAAAATAAAGAACACAGGACAATCATAAACCTCACAGTTCATCACTTTGAGATGATCCTGGGCATTTCTCATCACAAGAAATATGTGGAAATAAGTATTGAAGACTGCAAGAAGGCATTGGATGACAATAAAGATCAGTGCATGCAGATGATGAATGAAATCTATCTGAAGAACTGTTATCCAAATTTACCCCCTAGGGTTAATTCGATAACATACATTAGAATTCTCAAGTCCTAGGCAAATTGATTGATCCAGGGCAAAAAATCATGTTTCCAGGGTCCCCTCAGATTTTTTCTAACTTTCCTGTCTAGGTTGAAAAGAGCAAGTTCTGAGGAAAGGTAAAAAAAAGCGGCAAAAACAAGCTTGGGACAGGAAAAATCATGAAAATTGGCTAAGTCCTAGTCCTCTCAACAGTAGGGACGTGTGGGACATTGAGACGTGGATCAGCCGAAAAGCCTCCAGGCGGCCCGCGAAGCAAAGGGACATCTAGGACAGAAGGACGCGCAGGGCGCGAGAAGCCGATCCGGCCGAAGGAGGAAGCAAAATTGACTAACTGCTGAGCAAAACAGTTTGGGACATTCAGACTGTGAGGACGTGAACCACCCGGATCGGATGAAACAGAGAACTTTAGCACCGAGACAGTCGGGCCAGAAGTATGTGGCGGACGCGGAAAGCCGGTTCGGCCGAAGGAGAAGAAAATCGACTAACTGCTTTGGGACATGTGGGACAAAGGAACGCGAACCAGCCGAATCAGGTGAACCGGAAGAATTTGTCCCAGACAGTCCAGGACAGTTGGAACAAATGTACGCGAAGGACGCGAACCGGCCGGTTCGGCCGAAACAGAGAAGTTTCGTACTGGGACAGTTGGGCAAAGGGACGCGTGGGACGCAGATAGCCGAAGGAGCTGAAAGCCAATCGAGCAACGCCACATGTCATCGGCCGGATAAGGGACAAGGAAGCCCATTTCAGGTGGATCAGAGGATTCTATCCCAAACAGAACTGGGACATCCGGGACATGAAGACGTGAAGGACGCAAAAAGCCGGCAGACCCGCGGACCAATCAAATCACGACACGTGTCACAAGGGAGAAAGTCCAAAAGTCAAAGGACGAGGTTTCAAGCACTGACCCGAGCCAATAAAAAGAGGACACGTGTCCAATGAAGTAGGGAAGGAGAGAGAAATTACTCATCCAATCAACGCTTGACACGTGTCATCCAGGTGGCAGAGCGCGGGAAAGATTTCAAAACACGCATTTTCACCTGTTTTGTGCCCTAAATCTTCAGATCGACATATCTTTCGATCCAGAGCTCGGATTTGCATGTTCTTTATATCAACGGAAAGCTTATGAAATTCTCTACATGATTCTAGGGTTAATCTTGAATTTTGGTGTAGTCTGGAGAGATAAAATTGAGAAATGGCTCTGACGCGTGTTCATGGCCAGAAGTGACATTTCAGCGACCAGATTTAATGCAGAATGGCTCGCATTATCTTGTAATTCGGTCAAAATGAATAGGGTATGGGTTTGTAAGGTCCCCCATGCTGTTTTAATGCATCTGCAGTCAAGGATGGATGGGCTCTCATGTTTCTGTACGTTTTCTGTCCCTTGGGCTCGACCCTTGCATTGTAAAAGCTAGATTTGGCTCATTTCAAAGGGCGAACATTTTTGGGCATAGCAGACTTCTTCTTTCACCTCCAAGCAAGTGACTGATGCAAGAATCAGACCTCTCCAAAAGATTGTAACAGTCTTTACCTCTCTGAGGTTGTAATACAGTGATTTGGGTACTGGAAATGATAATGCAAGCTTTGTGAATGGTTTTCAATCCTTTGTTTGTATTATTTGCTTCATTTCAGATCCTGAAGTTATATCTTATCAGTCTGTGTATGTTTCATGTTATCAAATCTTTGGTTTGTGTCTATTTGCTTGACAGAAATGTTTCACCACTCCTTTTGGTGCATCACCATCTTCAGTTAGTTTCAATTTCTTTGCATTTCTATCCCTGTCCCCTTACAATTTAGAGTAGGATTAAGATCTGAACCTCTGTAGTTTTACAAGCATATAGATCTGAAATCAGAGGAGTTTGAGGAACCAACCTCTAATCTAGAGATTCCTCTCTCAGTTTCACAAGTCCCCACACTTGGAGAGAGGTTTCCATGTTGTGCAATCACACTGGATGCTAGAGTGATCAACCTAGAAGCCTGATCTGCATCCAGGGGTGCTGTGAGTCTACAACAACAGGTTGATTGGCATGCCAAGTGCCACCTTTAGAGGTCTCATTGGATTTAGATTGTCAAAGGTTTAAGAGGGAAATGCATAGTGCTGTATTTTTATAATCTCACGGTGTACTAAAAACAAGAGCTATGGAATTTGCAACAACTGGAGTGGTTCTTGATCTACTACAAGGGGAAGGCATCACATCTCACTTCCAAATCTTTAGGCCTGAAAACTGAAGGAAACCTCCTTGGTCATATTATGAGAAAATAAGGTACACAAATTTATCTGGAAAGAATTGAATCCATCCAAATATTGTCTCCACCCATGAGTAAACTAGGTGTGCACTCTTTCTTCAACAAGCTAAATGTCTTAAGAAGATTTGTTCCCAACTTTTCTAATATTATGAAATAAATCGTCAATATGATGAATCCCAAGGAATACTTCAACTAAAGAAAGGAAGGAGAGGAAGCATTTGATTCAATAAAAGGTTTAATTACAAAATTGCTCATTTTGGTCTTCCCATGTTTCAACAAGGAATTCATTGTGTACTATTATGCTTCGGAGCATACTATTTTAGTCATCCTTCTTCAAGAAATTGATGATAAGGTTTAGTCACCCATTGAATTCATGAGTGATCCTGTGCAATTGCATGATCTTAACTATTCAAAAAATGAGAAAGAAGCCTATGCAGTGGTCATAGCTTTGAATAATTTTAGGTTTTACCTCTTGAAATCACACACTATTGTCATAGTCACTAGCCCATATGTTAAATCCATTTTGATGCAACAAGATCATGGTTTAGAGAGAGGGAATTGGGTGTCAAAATTTCAATAGTATGACCTTGACATTAGAACTTCCAAATTAATATGAGGTAATGGCTTGTGTGAAATCCTTTATTAAGAAAAATGGGAAGATTATTCCAATTATTACAATTTCTTAATCAAATACCTTCCTCTTGTACTTTTCATAAGCACCACTAATCCTTGGTATTTAGACATAGCATATTTATTGACCTATGGTGATTTACCCCCAGGTTTGGATTACGAGAAAAGGCATACTCTCCATCTCAAAATAGAAAATTATGTCATTTGGGAAAACATGTGGTACAATAAAGGATTGGATGACACTTTTATGAGGTGCATTAAAGAAGAAAAACAAAATAATATTTTTAAAGTATATAATGATCAAGCATGCAGAGGGCATTTCTCGACATTAGTAACCAATCAAAGAGTCTTAAGAGGTGGCTATTATTAGCCTACCCTATTCTGGGATGCATACAAATTGGTAAAAAATGTGATCCATGCAAATAGTTTTTAGGAAAGCCAAGGATTTTTGCTTTTCCTCTCCAACCCATGACCATAGAATAACCTTTCTAATATTGGGGGTTTTAACTTTGTTATTTTATTAAATATTCACTCCAGTTCTGGCCATATGTATTTCTTCACTACTATAGATTACTTCATAAAGTATGTGGAAGCTATTCTGGAAAAACATGCCAACTCCAAGATGGTTTGAAATTTCTTGAAGGAAAATATCATTGTTAGATTTGGGGTACCAAACAAGATAGCAACTGACAATGCTACTTGATTATCTTCTGGTGAATTGATGGATTTCTTATACAACCATGGTATTTCATTATCACACTTTGTTAACTACTATCCATAAGGAAATGGACAAGTGGAGTCTAGTAAAAATAATATTGTTATTTCTATATTTTTAACATGCTAATGGGTGCTTCATGTGCAACATTTGTCTTGTAGTTCTACTTGTTTTCATGGTTGTCTGTTAAATTTCTTGCTCTTATCTGTCATTGCTTGTCATTGTTTTTTAGGTGTTTCCCTATGTACTATTTGTTTTGTGATTGTTTGTATGCTTTTTACCACTACAACCTTGATTTATGTGTGACATCATGAGTGATGTCCCATGTTGGAAACCCACTTTTCATGGTCTACTTTGTCTTCTTGCGTGTTTACAATGTCTTTTTGTGTGCTTAGCTTACACATTGTCTTTTACATACATGTTTATCTTTCTTGTACTAACTCTTTTCTCCTAGCCATTTTGTTTATGTGTTCCTTTCTTTATACCAATCACACTCCTTCCCCCTACAGGGCATCAGTTTCAGCACATCAGTCAGTCCTCTTTTGGGTTGCATACTCCTCTGTGATGTCACATGCACCAAAAAAAATGGGGGCATCTATCAGGTGAATCAATCACCCCATACAATAGTTCAAAATCATAACACAATACCCAAGAAGGAAATACACATTTCTTCTTCCAAGTTCTATATGGACGTGAAGCTTAGATCCCAATTTTTATAGAGTTACCTTCCTTAACAACTGATAAAGAAAAATTATAAAATTGAGAATACACTGATGTTATAGATAAGAGGATTTTATATTAGAAGAACAATGGACTAAGTGGGGTGAATCAGTCCTTATAAAAATTTCAAATTAAACTTTAGATCTGAAATACTCAAATTACAATATACAAACAGCCACAATAATCACTTATTCAACTTTGAATGTGTGCATACTACAAACCATCAACAATGCATGAAACCATGAAAACACAAGAATAACATAAGAACACAAGATTTAAGTGGTAAACCCTAAAGGGAAAGAAAAACCACTGAAAAAAAATCTTATATTGATATGTTTCAAATTTAGTGTAGGCACTAACCCCACAAGGAGCACCAACCCCTAGTTTAGTAGAGCACCAACCCTACAAGGAACACCAACCCCTAGTTTTGTGAAGCACCAACTCCACAAAGAGGCTAAAACCCCCTAAGATGATCAAGAACCCATTAAACCACCTTATGATATGTATATGTTTGATTTTTTTCTACCACAACTGATGGAGATCCAATATTTAGGTCGCTTTCCTTCAATCAAACCTTAGGTGAAAAATCTTCACAAAAGAAGCTCTTCAATCATTCTCAAATTCATCAAACCCTTGATCTCATGTTATATTATTTTTCTTAACCTACAAAAAACTTGAATCGTACTTAATTCATGCTCCAATACCTGAAAACAACATCCACCTAGGTTGCACCACCTTGCACACACTCAACTAGTTCATAAAAGCACCAAAAACATGTGTTTTATATGTTTTTCATATGTCAAACTTAGGCCCAAAATTTTTCCCTCTAATTGGTTCGACCAATAAATCAAGGAAACATTTAAAATTTGAAATATAATAGCTACAAGTGACCTAATTAGGTCGTCCTAGCCAAAAACCTCATTACATGTTCCAAAAATGGCTCAAAACCCCATAGGCACAATCTTAATAATGCCCTAATTTGAGTACCATAATTTTTCATGACCCATGAACCCTTTAATATTATTAAAATATCATAAAATATTCATACATAGTCACAATAAATATCAACCAATCAAATTATTTCATTTACTAGGTCGAGTTCCCTTTACAACTCTCAAAACAGTTGTTTCCTGCACCCTTCAACACCTTGGGAACTTCAACTGATCACAAAATCACTTCTAATAAATAAAAACATGTTAGGTGACCACTCACAAGAAATTTTAGAACCTTTTGAAAATTTCTAAACAAGTTATAAGTCATGAAAAATCTTTCACTACAAACCACAACAAGATTTTTCCTTCACCAAATCAACTTGCCAAAAAGGTTATTTCCAAAGGTTAGCACATAAAATAAAATATACATGCATTAAATACCTAAAAACGGATTCATTGGATGAAAAATTCATACCTATTCACATGCTAGGTGATAGGAATCATCACCCAATCCATCTCATGCTTCAAAAAACCTCAAAAATGCACCATAATCGATCTTGTACTTAACTGCCAAAAAACTTCTTACAGAAATAATTCCCTATAAACCCTATCATATGACCTCATCATGAAGTAATAAATATATCACGGGAAATATATTTTTATCCTATTTCCAAAAAACTTCAATCATCTTAGGATTCTACCTGTAGCTCAATTTAGAGCCAAAAATTGTCTTATTCAAGCTGGTAAACTGGCTCCTAGGCCTCCCATGCCCTTGTATCCAAACTTAGAAAATCCAAGCACTAATCAAGCACCCACTTTGGCTCCTGTTCCCACCCCTAGAAATCAAAGTTCAAGTGAAACTTCTACTTCATCCTCTAGTGCTTCAAATGAAATCCAAGAGGTCATGAAACAGTTGCAAAATTTGGGAAATGAGCTGGTTACTATCAAAATACAGCAAGCTCAAGGTGTTAGACCGTATTAGCCTCAAGCACAATACCAGGCTAGGCCCCCATACCAACAAAATAGGTCACCAAATCAGACTGCAAATCAAAATCAAAGCCAAGTAAGGCCTCCTGCTAATAGACCATTTCAGCCCTATAACCCCAATGTTGTATCTGCTTCTAAAGCATTAGTGCCAGTCCAAAATAACATGGCCCAAGAATATGATTGGTGCTTTCCATGCAACGAGCCTCATAACCAATCCATGTGTTTCAATGGTGCTCTCAATCAAGCATTGATGGTGACAACTACTGGTGTGGAGGGTGAGGGCAGTCAAGGAAACAGCCAACAACAAGAAACATTCCAATAGCAATCAGCCCCAAATGACACCACATTGGTGAACTGGCAAGCAGAATATTTCTGTGGCATGAATCAAGCAGTTTCTCAAAGTGTTGCAGCCAACACAAGGTCAAAGAGGAGAAATTTGGGTGAAGAACTGCCATTAGCCCCAGCCAATCCACAACCTCCCATGGTTCCACAAGCGGTTGACAAGAAAAATCCAATTTCAAATGCACAAGGGCAGCCAAGAACAGCCCCTAGGCCAACTCAAATGCCAGTTGTTGCTGCCCACGTGCAAGGGGTGAATGTGCAAACCAAGGGACAACAAAGGGATACTTCATCCCCGTTCAGTATCATTGAACAGATGAAGAAGACTAACATCAATATATCAATGTGGGAATCCTTATCCATCCCAGGACAATGAGATTTGCTACAAGCTGCCATGAAGGACTGGTCAACTTCAAATCAACAGGTCCAAATGCAAGAGAAGGTACTCACAAATGCTACCCAGCCTGAAGGAAATCATGGAGGTCAGCAAGGTAAAATGTTGAAGCCCCCTCCATTTTATGTTTCATTGATCATAGGGGATAAGTTGGTACATAATTGCATGATCGAATCTGGGGCAAGTAGTTTAGTAATGCCCAAGCAAATAGCTGATCAGCTAGGGCTTCAATATTTAGTCATCTCCAAGGATGTAGTGCAATTAGACGGGACAACAGTGACAACGGTTGGAGTAATCAAAGGTTTGAGCCTCACACTGCACACATGTCCCAACGTAATAGTGTTACAAGATGTGTCAGTCATAGACCTGCCACCACTCTTTGCATTGTGCTTGTCAAGAGACTTCACTGCTAAAATTGGAGGCTATCTTTTGGTGGATTGGTCACACATGTTGTTCAGAACAAGGTATGGAACTAAGGCCACAATCAGGTCTAAACCTATTGCGAACTTTCACATTGAGCCTTACACTACTAGAAAAATCAATACCAACTGTTCAGCGTTTGATCAAGAAGATTATCCAAGCACTGATGAAGCTGACACCAAGTTTGGAAGCATCCCAGATTTGACTCTTGATGAATGGGCAAGCAAAGTGCATGCCTTTGATCCTTATCAAGAAATAGAAGAATCTGAGCTAGGGGTTTATTGTTTGCATGAAGAGGATCAACCTCTCCCCAGCATCACCAAGCCAGATCATAAGGACAAGAATGAAGTATGGCAATTGTTCTTTGATGGATCAAGGAGTAGACAAGGTGCAGGAGGAGGAGCTATGCTCATTTCACCGCAAGGTATAAAGTATTACTCAGCCTTCCATTTTCAGTTTTCTTGCTCAAACAACACAGCTGAGTATGAAGCCTTAATTCATGGACTGCACTGGGTAATGAAGAGAGGCATCCGGAATTTACAAGTATTTGGTGATAGTGAGCTAGTCGTAAACCAAGTCAAAGGAAAAAATGCTGCCAAAAATGATCTGCTTAAGTGCTACAAAAATCAGGTATGGGATCTTATTGAAGATTTTGAAGATTTTAGCATCAATTCCATCCCAAGAAAAAAGAATGAAGCCGCTAACAGACTTGCAGCAATTGGGGCTGCATTTGATGTTGTAGAGAGTATCAAAAGTGAGAAATCTCATCCTCATATCAAATTGGTTGTGAGACCAGCTGTTCCAGATAACAACACAAGTTGGCAAGTCTTCGAGAATGATCAACAAATTGTTAATTTCCTACAAGAAGAAGCTGAGTTCTCCGCCAGAAATCAAGACAAGCTGGAGCAGCAATATGGTGATCAGGTAGTACAGCTGAGAACTAACAAATTACCAAAAGGCCTCATAACCTTAGAGTCAATCTTCAACCTGAATGATTAGTTCCGGAAGGAGAAAGCAAACATTCAAGTGAAGGGTGAAGATTCAGAGCCTATTTTAGTGGAAGAAGGCAAAACATTGCAGATTGGCAAAGTAAGTACCTCACAAGAGAAATTTGATTTTGTTCAGCTTTGTCAAGAGTTCCCAGATATCTTTGCTTGGACTTACAAAGATCTAAGAGGTTTCAACCCAAAGCTGGCACAACATACTATTGAGCTGGATCTGGAATCCAAGCCTGTTAGGCAAAAGCAAAGGCCAGTGAATCCCCATATTGAACCTCTCATGAGAAAAGAGTTAAGCAAGCTTATTGAGGCCAGTATCATCTTCCCCATCAAACACTCAAGCTGGGTTGCAAACTTGGTGCTAGTGAGAAAAAGAAATGGAGAAATCAGACTGTGTGTTGACTTTAAAGACTTGAACAGAGCCTCCCTCAAGGACCATTACCCACTCCCTTCCATGGAGCAAATATTACAAGTTGTAGCTGGTTCAGAAAGGTTCTCACTACTTGATGGATACTCAGGTTATAATTAGATAATGGTGAAGGAAGAAGATCAATTCAAGACGGCTTTCACAACCAAATGGGGGACATATGCTTACAAGAAGATGCCATTTGGGCTGTCCAACGCTGGTGCTACCTTTCAAAGGGCAATGGACATGGCATTCAAAGGCTTGATCAACAAGATAGTGCTGGTATACCTAGATGATATCACTGTCTTCTCAAAGAATGCAGCAGACCATCTCTTTCACCTCAGGCAAGTGTTTCAGAAGTGTAGAAAGTTCGGAGTGTCCTTGAATCCCAAGAAGTGCATCTTTCTTGCACATGAAGGAAAGCTCCTTGGCCATATTGTCTCCAAGGAAGGATTAGCAATTGATCCGGAGAGGGTTGAAGCCATAAGAGCACTACCATTGCCAAGTCACAAGAAGGCTCTTCAAAGCTTCTTGGGAAGGATAAAATTTGCTTGGAGGTTTGTCCCAGATTTTGCAGCCCTTGTCAAGCCCATCACCAAAATGCTGAAGAAGAGCATGGCTTTCAAATGGACAACAGAAGGCAAGGAGAGCTTCGAAGCAATCAAAGAAGCTATCTCTCAAGCACCAACTCTCATCAACCCAAACTTCTCCAAGGATTTCATCCTCTATGCATTTGGAGGTGATGACACTATTTCTGCCATTCTAGTACAGCAGAACAAAGATAATGATGAGCAGCCGATTGCCTTTTTCAGCCAGAGCCTAGATGACTACGAGGTGAGGTACTCTTTTATTGAAAAGCATGTACTTGCAGTAATCAGAAGCTTGAAGAAATTAAAGCATTTAGTCTCAAACAACAAGGTCCAGTTGCTGGTCTCACATGCTGGAGTTAAGGACTTCCTCCTCAACAAGGATTTGAATGAGAAAAGGGCAGGTTGGATCACCCGTGTCATGGAATATGACATTGATATCAAGATCACCAAGCTAGTAAGAGGGAAAGGACTGTGTGAGCAGCTGGTTTTGGGGAAGCAAAAGGAAGCATGCAACGAAGAAGAGGCTGTTTTGACAGTCCAGGACATCCATGAGCCAAGTGGCAATCAAGAAGAAGACAATGCTTCCCCCACTCCTTGCTGGACCCAAGATATTATGCACTTCCTAGGCATAGGCCTATGCCCTCCAGAGATGAACAAGACCCAAAGGAGACACTTCAGATTGCAGGCTGTCCCGTATGCCATCGTTGATGGAGTTTTGTTCAAAAAAGATGTAAATGGAGTACTGCTGAGATGTGTTAGCATAGGTCAGATTCAAAGGGTATTAGAAGAGTTTCATGATGGACCAGCTGGTGGCCATTTTGCACCAAGAGTGACAGCTCTGAAAATCATGAAGGCTGGTTATTATTGGCCTAAAATCTTCAGTGATTGCTATGCATGGATCAAGAGGTGTAAGAATTGTGCATTCTTCACAGGAAAAGAGAGACTTGCAGCCCTCCCATTGCATCCAATCTCAGTTGACCAGCCATTCATGCAATGGGGTTTGGACTTCATTGGAGTCATTAATCCCAATTCAAGCCAAGGGCACAAATGGATTTTGACAGCCACAGACTACTTCACCAAATGGACAGAAGTAGTAGCACTCAAAGAGGTAAATGAGTCTAGCATCTTAGACTTTTATGAGGGGATAACAACCAGATTTGGTGTACCTGCTACAATAATCTCTGATAATGCATTGGCATTCATTGGATCTAGGGTGACTGAGTGGGCTGTCAAGAATGGTATTTACCTAAGCACTTCATCGAACTATTACCCTCAGGGTAATGGCCAGGCCGAGTCTACAAACAAGAACTTGTTGAGGATCATTAGGAGGACTCTTGAGGAGAATCAGAGGTCTTGGCACACCAAGCTGAAATCAGCCTTATGGGTTGATAGGATCACTCCCAAAAGATCCACACGTAGCTCTCCATTTAGGCTTGTCTATGGAAGAGAGGCAATCTTGCCCATGTCACTTGAGTTGCCAACGTTGGAACTCATGAAGCAACTGGAGTTGCTAGAGTTTGAGCCCATGAGGTGAGGTATTCAGAGTTGATGGAGCTACAAGAGATCAGAAATCAGGTATCCCAAGTAATGGAAAAGGATCAAGCTTTGATCAAGAAGACCTTTGATAGAAAGGACAAGGATAGATCTTTTCAAGTTGGAGATCTAGTGTTGAAATGGGATGTGGACAGAGCAAAATCAGGAAGGCATTCAAAATTTGATGCCATTTGGAGTGGCCCATATATGGTCACAAAGTGCAAGAACAACAATGCTTTCCAATTGGCCTCATTGGATGGTGAAGAACTGTAGATTCCAGTCAATGGAATCTATCTCAAGCATTGCTTCTAGAGGGAAGTTCACTACCTTTGTAAATATTAGATTATATTTTCTTTCCTCCAAGTGCTTGTGCACATTGTTTTTCTGTAGGTTAGTCTTTTTTTCCCTAAGTGCTTTGGCACAGCTTGCTGTCCATGGAGATATTTAGCAATCCTTGCTTTCATCAGGTAACATTCCATCTTCCTCCTTGCACATTCTGAGTCTGTTAGGGTCCTAAACAGAATATTTGATGACTCCATGCCCAATGGACTGCTTCAGGCAACTGGTATCTTCTACCTAGCAGGAAGGTGATCCCTGCTGAGTCACCAAATTGTTATCCAAATCCAGCCCCTAGGGTTGAATTCGATAACATACATCAGAATTCTCAAGTCCCAGGCAAATTGATTGATCCCAGAGGCAAAAAATCATGTTTCTAGGGTCCCCCTCATATTTTTCCTAACTCTCTTGTCCAGGATTGAAAAGAGCAAGTTCTGAGAAAATGTGAAAATTTGTAGCAAAAACAAGCTTGGGACAAGGAAAAATCATGAAAATTGGTTAATTCCTAGTCCTCGCAACAGAAGGGACGTGAGGGACATCAAGACCCATGGATCGGCCGAAAATCCTCCAGGCGGCCCGTGAAGCAAAGGAACATCTGGGACAGAAGGACGCGCAGGGCATGAGAAGCCGATCCGGCCGAAGGAGGAAGAAAAATTGATTAACTGCTGAGCAAAAAAGTTTGGGACATTTGGGCCATGAGGACGCAAACCACCTCAGATCAGCCGAAATAGAGAACTTTAGCACCGGGACAGTCAGGCTAGAAGTACGCGGTGGATGCGGAGACCAGCCGAACCAGGCCGAATCAGAAGAAATTTGTCCCAGACATGCTCCGGGAGCAAGTGGGACAAAGGTACGCGAACCGGACGCGAACCGGCCGGTTCAGCTGGAACTGGAGGAACTTGTCCCAGACAGCCTGGGACAGTCTGAGAACGTGATGTGCGCGCAGGATGCGAACTGGCCATGGTTCAGCCTGAAACTGAGAAATTTCATACTAGGACAGTTGGGACAAAGGGACGCGTGGGACACGGATAGCCGAAGGATCCGAAAGCCAATCAAGCAACGACACGTGTCATCAGCCGGATAAGGGACAAGGAAGTCCATTTTGGGCAGATCGGAGGATTCTGTCCCAAACCAACACTCGGGACATCTAGGACAAAATGACGTGAAGGGCGGGAAAGGCCACCAGACCCCGCAGACCAATCAAATCGTGACATGTGTCACAAGGGAGAAAGTCCAAAAGTCAAAGGGTGAGGTTTCAAGCACTGATCCTAAGCCAATCAAAAGAGGACACGTGTCCAATGAAGTAGGAAAACCCATGGGACAGGGAAGGAGAGAGAATTACATATCCAATCAGCACGTGCCACGTGTCATCCAGGTGGCAATAGAGCGCGGGGAAAAATTTTCAAAAACGCATTTTCGCATGTTTTGTGCCCTAAATCTTTAGATTGACATATCTTTTGATCCAGAGCTCAGATTTGCACGTTCTTTATATCAATGGAAATCTTTGTGAAATTATCTACATGATTTCAGGGTTAATCTTGAGTTTTGGTGTAGTATAGAGAGAGAAAATTGAGAAACAGATCTGACGCATGTTCATATCCAGAAGTGACATTCCAGTGACCAGATTTAATGCAGAATGGGTCGCATTCGCCTGTAACCCGGTTCAAAATGAAATAGCGTATGGATTTGTAAGGTCTCCCATGCTGTTTTAATGCACCAGCAGTCAAGAAGGGGATGGGCTCTCATGTTTTTGTACATTTTCTGTCCCCTGGGCTCGACCCTTGCACTGTAAAAGCCAGATTTTGGCTCCTTTCTAAGGGGGAACAATTTTGACATAGCAGAGTTCTTCTTTCACCTCTAGCAAGTGATTGGATACAAGAATCAGACCTCTCCAAAGGATTGCAATAGTTTTTACCTCTCTAAGGTTGTAATGTAGTGATTTTGACACTAGAAATGATAATGCAAGCTCTGTGAATGGTTTTCAGTCCTTTGTTTGTATTATTTGCTTCATTTCAAATCTTGAATTATATCTGATCAGTCTGTGTATGTTCTATGTTGTAAAATTTGTTCTGTGTCTATTTGCTTGACAGAAATGTTTCACCCACTCCTTTTGGTGCATCACCACCTTTAGTTAGTTTTATATTTTTTTGCATTTCTATCCCTGTCTCCTTACAAGTTTAGAGTAGGATTAGGATCTGAACCTCTGTAGTTTTGCAAGCATATAGATCTGAAATCAGAGGAGTTTGAGGAACCAAGCCTCTAATCTGGAGATTCCTCTCTTAGTTTCAAAAGTCTTCACACTTAGAGAGAGGTTTCCATGTTGTGCAATCACACTGGGTGCTAGAGTGATCAACCTAGAAGCCCGATCTACATCCAGGGGTGCTGTGAGTCTGCAACAACAAGAACAAGAATTCGGTGTCCAGATGGCCACAAACCATCCACCGAAGTGATTTTAATGAAGAATTGAGTGATACAATCACATTCTTGAGTAGAGTATTCAGGCTCCATGATGCCCATCATTTACATAAATGGATGCTAAGATACTTGGAGAATATGAGTAAAAATGCACCTAATCAACGCTTCGGCTGAGGTGAAATCATAAGTGAAACCATCTCATAACATCTTCAACAAGTTCTAACAACTGAGAAGTTCTACATGAATTCCTACGTTGTATACGCTATTGTGTTAGAAAGGGATTTTTCAAGGTTAACTTGAAATGGGGTAGGGCCCCAAGTAAAGATATACGAGTTATACCTAGAGCTAAGGCTTGAAGCCAGCATCTCCCAGTTCTCCAAAATAAATGATGCCTTATTCTATGAGGTATTCTGTTTGTTGAGGCCAAACATGAGACACAATCAAACCAGCTCAAGTGTGATTACTGCTACAAAGAAATGGGGAGCGTTGTTCACACAATTCCCCACATTCACATACCTCAGAGCTATGAATTTCGAGGGAGAACCAACGAATCTACCAAGGTTTGTAGGGCCGAAGCTGGTCCTCCTAGAATTGTCAAGGCAGTTAATCACTTATCATGAAAAGTGTATGAAGAGAAAGAAAGGAGGAACTCCATTCCCCCTTATAGTTGGCTGATACACTTGCTAAAGCACGGGAGATGTATGCTATGTTAGAGCTACTGAAGTTAAAGCACAACTTCCCAGCAAGGCCAACCTTTGACTGTCAGAGTTGCCTCTTGAAGGCAAAAATTGATCCCATCCATGTTCCTGAGATTGAGGACATTTAGATAGACCTAACCCATGAGATAGACATTAGGTGAAAGGATCACTCCCGACTAGCTCTGGAGGAGATCATCCACTATGACATTGCCATTGTCCCAAAGAAATTCAAAGAGACTAATCAAGAAATCGATCAGCTTTACATTGACACAGATGGGGACAACTGGCCATTCAAGGAGATCGATAGAGCTAAAGTGCCAAAGACCATTCAAGAAAGGGTTAAACCCACATTACAGCGCACTGAACATTGGTGCAATCAGAATGGCCTTACATACCTCAGAGTTGACTTCACTACTTCTCCTTCAGGTAGTTCACCTCCAAGGCCGGACCATGTGCCGAAAGGAAAAGGAAAGGATAAGGTGGGAGAACCAAACAGATAAGAGGTACCAAGCGTTCCCTCTTCCACTACTCTTGAAGATCTTCCTCCTACTTCTAAGAATCAAGTAGTCGACCTAGTGTCTCTAGGTGATGAACAAGGAAAAACAGATTTTCCAATGGATACGTCCACCCAGGATGTAATCACAACTATAATAAATACTAAGATGCGCATTGGTCCTTCTTCCGCTCCTCCTCCTCATGCAATTCAAGCATCTATTCCTATGGATGTGTCTTCTCCTCTCCCTTCCTCCCTTCCATATCCCACTTCTTCCATCTTCTCCTCTCTCGCGGATCTGTCACCCAATATTTCCTCAATCATGATGAAGATCCCTTCCGTTTCCACATCCTTCTATTCTCCATTAGTAACTCCAAGCCCCAAAAGCATTGGTGCGTTGGACTCCCTATCAATGCCACCACTGAGTGTTTCAACACACTTCCCTAAGGCCTCTATAGTTACTCCCCCTCTTACTCCCATTTCTTCTTCTTCCTCCACTCCCACTCCCATAAGTCCTGGTTGGATTTTTGACCATTTGAGCCAACATAAGAGGAAAAGTTCCCATTGCAGCCATGGATTTCTCCGTCATTCTAAAAAAGGGAACTAAGAAGTAGAAAGTGATAACTCACTTTTCTAAAGGCACTTCAGGAGAAAGAGTTATGGAGATAGCTTTCCCAGATCCCACAAAGAGAAAATAAGATCTGTCTCCCACAGACTTCATGGTGACTCAAGTCATAATGGGGACTGTACGACGGAAAAGTGACATGCGAATGTGGGAATCTACAAGTGACTCTTCCTCGCACCCGACCTCCCGAGGTCGTGCCAAGACAGCCGGTGGGTATGGAATATGTGTGAGATGCAGACAAACTAGTTAGGCAATCTAATGTCTTCAATCCAATCTAGGTAGGCATTAGCGGAATTTGTGAGTCGAAGGCAAAGAAAGCCCTCCTAACTTGAACTGGTGTGATAGATCAGTCAGCAAGGATGACTTCTCAAAGGCTCCAATCAATATCGAGCTCTTGTGTGATTCGATGTATAGGTTGTGGAATACGTGGAAAATGACCCGGGATAGTTTCGTGTATTTCTCCAGACAGGGTCATAGGGTGGATGGTAAATATAGCCAATTCTGTGGACGATTCTCCTATGGATTCATTGGGCTGTGGGATTTGTGGATCACAACAGTAGACTCTTAGTTGTTGTGGACCTGTTCTTAGTTGTTGTGGACCTGTTATGGTCATGCATGAAATCAAGTCCTAATCCCTAGTATCCAGTAATCGTATGCTTTCTCAGCTTCTATATTTAGAATCAATAACTGTGTGATTTTCTCAGAATATCTTACAGGCATTCTTGCAACCTGGATTCTTAGGCTGGTATCTATATCTGTAAGAGTGTCTCCTTCACCTGGCTGTGGGACTAAAGGATCACAACCAAAGGTTTGTTATCTTTCGAACCCTTCTACGGTCATATGAATGTTGTCTAGTGTAATCTGTAGGATCCTAAGATTTTTATCTATATCAGTTATTGCTGTGATGAGATTGGGTTGAGGCATGATTGGCTCGAATACGTATTCTCTGGGCTCTCTAGGTCCCGTGATTGTCATACAAAAACAACAAAGTAAAACGAACTACAGTAAAATGAAACTTAACTATGTCGAATATATCTATATATGATTTCTCTATTTTTTTGTGTTTTCTGATGAACTTTACGAATTTAAGAAAGTAGCTATTTAAAATATCTAGAAATGACAACTAAAATAATCAATTTAAAAACAAACAAAATAACCGAGTGTAGCTATTTGTCTGTGTAATTTGTAGATCTATTCTAAACAATAAAATAGCTTATCTAATCTATTTGCAAGATTCTCGATCCTACCTCAGAAG
The DNA here is from genome assembly GCA_019776745.2 of Taxus chinensis. Classification (NCBI taxonomy): domain Eukaryota; kingdom Viridiplantae; phylum Streptophyta; class Pinopsida; order Cupressales; family Taxaceae; genus Taxus; species Taxus chinensis. The sequence continues at coordinate 13,235,813 of CM034147.1, forward strand.
TGAGGAGTGAATCATAGTTTCTCAGAAATTGTCAATCCCCATAGCTTCCCTGGCAATATCGAGAATAGAATTTACTGAAATAAAACAATTAACTACTCTATTTGATATGATTCTAACTAGAACTTTGAAAGCTAGAACCTGGATTCTGCAGAACAGTGGCGAATCCGATGGTGTGTGTGATCTTGTCCCCTCAGTGTGATCTCCTCGTTCCTTCGTGTTCACGTGGATCCAGAAAAGTGTGTAATGCTAGCATCAACAAAATTAGATATTGAGACAAAGGTAGCTCAAGACACATACTGAATACAATGCGAGTAGGAGAGGGATAGCGCAAGAGTACAGAGCTTGGCTTATGCAATTCCTAGTGGGATCTATTGCGAGTCATGCAACATAAAGCATCCAGAACCTGAACGTATCCTGTTTGAGGAGAAAAACCTGCAACTTTAATGGCTTCCTAAGCTATTCTACTCCAATGGATTGGATGAAATAACAACACTGCTTGCACAAGATGGATTTGTGGCTTACCAACAGTAAAACAATGCTAACTAAGCATGCAATGAACTAAACTATGAATCCTAAGCAAGATAAAAGACTGAATTACTGAAATGAGAAGATGAGAAGTGAATGAGGGGCCATTTGCTTGAGCACAAGCCAACTATTTATAGCATTTGCATTTACCCAAGGTAAAAGCCAAATAGAACTCTTAAACTATAAACAATGGCAAAACACTATTCCAGGGAACCAGAATCATAAATGCAAGCTCATGGCGGTGAAAGAAAGCTGGTAAAACATTGAATTTACGTGAGTCGTGTTAAAAGAGCTTTCTGGAAAATGTGTAAAGGACCGCTGCCCTGAGTAGGGTGGCGGTTACAGGACCGCCGCCTGTTCAGGGCGGTGATCACAAGACCGCTGCCCAGGCAGGGCGGCGGTTTCGTCACTGAAGAGAAAAAGGCTAAGAAAAGAGGGGAAAAAGGGAAAAACAAAGCACGTGGGGGCTAAGCGGGGCATGCGGGATGTTAACGCACACTTGGAGAGCTTTTCCGGATCCCGAACACCTTGCGAGGAGACCTGTATCATCATTGGGGCACGTGTCATGTTGTTCTGGCAATACAGTACCTTACAATTTTGGGTACATACATATTGCCCCCTCGGAGAAGCATTTTAGCCATGAAGAGGCGTAAAATGGTGGGTCCGAGTATGGCGGTCCCGAAATGGGAAGTTAGAAGTTATACCTGATACATCCGTGTGTTGAAATGACGCCGTCCAAGATTCCCGCTACCTGCAAAACGAAAAGAGAACTCAAGTGCAGATAGACACAATAGTTTGAAAATAAACGCTAAAATAATAGGGAAATGAGAACGTACCATTTGTGCGGGGATAGGAACTTACCTCCGTCGGTGCTCCAAACCTGTGAAAAAGTCATTTAAAACGAATCAGGGCACTATATATATGAAAGTGGGCCCATTTTCCTATTCATTTGTGTGAGTCGATTTGATTGATTTTGAGCTCTGGGACCCACGGTGATGGTTTCTTGCGTGAGTAGAGTTAAAACGTCTGTGACGACATAGCGATCATGCCTCCACGTGTGGAACATCGACCCTGAGATCACAGGTTAGTTTTCTTCAGTTTATCCTTTTTACCCCCTTAAATTTGAAATGCTAAATACTTTGTCATGGGGGGGTAATTTTTGAAAATGTTAGTGTTAAAAGGTCCACCTAGGGGGGGCGCCTACTGGGTAGGCTTTGTTTTTTAGGTAAAATGGTCATTTTTTACACTTTTTAAGTTTTTTAAGTTTAAAAACCTACGTGGGTTTTCGGACCACAACCGCTGCCCTACCCAGGGCGGCGGTTACATTACCGCCGCTCTATTCAGGGTGGCAGTTACATGACCACCGCCCTTAAGGCGGTGATTACAAAACCGCCTCCCTGCTCATGGCGCCGATCTTGCACAGAATGTAAAAGGAACCTCTTTTTGAGATTGTGTTTGTATTTTTAGCATTTCTACATGCTTTTATGATTTTTCTAGTATTACTTGGATGCTAACTTGCTTTGTTTTGTGTGTATGCAGGCGAGAGAGGAGTATATCCGGTGGAGTCGAGAGAGGGAGTGTGATTGGCTCCCAAGGGTTCTAGATGCCCTCTCACAGGATGAGGAGGACACTCTTTAGTGGGCTGGGATACTACGCATTTCACGCGTGCCCCACATTACACCATCTAGTCACATCCTTTGTGACTTGTTCTCATACTGGGATGCAGATCGGAACACCTTCCGATTGCCAGGGGTCCGCGGTGAGTGGACTATTACACTGGAGGACGTCTATCGTATTCTGGGGGTCCCGATCATCGGGAGATGACTCACCCTAGAGACAGCAGGCTCACGGGCACAGATTGCACAGTGGGCTACATATATGGGAGATGCAGTCATCTCCACGGGGTCGAAGAAGGGGGTGAGAGTTCGATCTATTCCTTCTTTGCCCATCCCCTTACTTCGCCAGGCCATCATGGGGATCCTTGCCTCGAGACTGATCGGGGACAAGGGAGGAGATACATTACTATACTGCTGGTCCCCCATTATTACACAAATAGAGGGGCATGGTAAAATATATGCCTGGGGGACAGACATTCTTGGGACCACCTACCACGACTTATACAGGGTGGTCCGTTTATAGGGGCAGTCCTTGAGCCACCCGACCCTAGTCATGAGTTGGGTCTATGAGCATTTCATCCCTTATGGCAGGGGTGTGGAGGTGGCAGATCCTGGAGCTGTGAGGGCAGCCAGATGGATAGACATGTCGGTGCTTAGAGCACCTCATCAGCTAGTTGCCTCCCTAACTACTGCCGACATGGAGGCCACACCATACCAGACTATGGCAGGCATATGGGGCGAGGAGGCTCTTACCTTGATCTCCTGCTCCACCATAGGGCAGCTTATTGATAGAGTGGGGCAAGTGGAGATGCACCCCTTTGGCCGAGTTCCTCAGCAGTTTGGCTTACCATACATGGGTATGCTTCCCCCAATGGCGCCAGTATACAGATCAGTCCGAGAGGCCAGAGGGGGGCCTAGAGGCCAGGGTTGGACAGTGGTTACTCCTGGCATTCCTATTGCAACCAGGAGGATAGTTTATGCCAGAGGGAGAGCCGGTGCACCTCAGGCACCTTTACTTCAGATTGCCGCGGGTCCTACCCACAGCAGCGATGACCCCATTGAGGTGGACTCCAAGTCTGAGGAGTTTACGAGGAGGGGAGACAGAGGAGGAGATCGAGGAAAGTGATCCTGAGTGGCACGACACCCAGGATATCATGCAGGCGGAGAGGGCTGAGCAGAGTGCAGAGAGGGTGACTCTAGTTTTAGAGGAGCCACTCTCCCAGGGACATGGGGAGGATGAATCTGTTGTGGGGCGTTACGTTGCTCCAGCCACAGGAGTAGCCCCTCAGTCGGTAGCGGCATCCATGGCGGGCGTTGATCCCATAGATCCATCTTGGAGGCCTGGTGATCCGAGTAAGTTACCCTCTCTCCCTTCTAGTGTTTGTTTCTTTATTAGGATCTCCTTAGTTGCTATCTTATATATTTTAATTTCTTGTTTGGTTTCTAATTTGTTTTCACCTTTGTTTGCAGAGACCGCCAATGAGTGGTGGGACTTGATACGCAAGGTATGCACTGATACCCTGATGATCCCTATGGAGAGGACCCGCGCAGAGCTGTCCGTGGATGCTGGGGAGCCTTCAGCAGCCGACAGACATACCGATGTCTTTGCTCCAGTCTAGCATGTGGTTAGGATGGTATCAAACCTTTGCACAGAGTTATTGGGGTACAGGATGGCTGAGTGCTTGATGAGGAGCCATTATCATGGTAAGACTTCAGTTGCCTCTTGGGATCCTGAGCCCTCCGTGCATTCAGAGCGCCGGCGTAGCCGGAGTCCTAGGCGTGGGCGTGCACCTTCAGAGGGGTCTCGTAGGGATTGAGAAGCCACTTGGCTCTCGTAGATTTTGTACTATAAATTATTTTGTATATCCCGGGCTCTTTGAGTGTTTTGACCATGCTTAGTGCATGATGGAATTGTATATAAACATTGATAATTTATATATATGCATTCGTTCTGGATCAAAATCTTGGCATTCATGACTTTCTTTCTATTTCCAGTTTCCTACACTATGATGTATGTTTACATGCCTCTTTTTTTTATAGAATATATGCAATGGTGAACAAATGATGCAAGTGTTTTACTTTCCTTTTGTGTTTCATGATGCTGATATATGATGATGTAAATATAATGTGATTTTGAATCTTAGTTTTTGTAAGCAATTTTGGATACTTCATGTTTGTTTTGGCAAAGTGATGAAAACAAACCATTATGATGAACAGATAAACCTGCCCCTACCCCCAACTCCACGCAACCAATAATATGCAAGGGCTTATCACCAAGAGTTGGGAAGGGTGCAAGTTATGAGGTGCAGTGAAATGATAGTGATGAAATACAGAAAAAGCTTTGGCAGAACCAAATTAGGACACGACAAGTCCACTTCACTCGAGTGACTTCATAGTTTTGGATGCAACTTGCTTTGCAGTTTATCCAGACTTAGACCCGTAGATGGCCACATAGTAGACAAGATCTGGGTTTTTAGGATTTTAACTCTCTTGGGATTTTGAACATCTGATTCATTTGTTTTTGACTCAAAGTTTCAAAGTTTGAATTGTTTATATATGACCTTTTGCATTTATGTGTCAAGAGGACCCCCTACACTTTGCCCCATGCTACTAGTAAGAAGCGTGGGTTTATCACCGTGGGCAAAGCATAGGTGAGTAAGGGCATTTCCATCCTTTCCCAACCCTACGTCACTAGTAAGAGACACAAGCTCATCACCAAAGGTTGGTGGGGCAAGGAAATGTGTAAAATTAAAATTTTCTGTTTTGATCAATGTTTGACTTGTTTATTTGAGTAAAATGTCAGTATGTGTTTATTTCCAAAGAGATATACATATGGGATAGATGTGACACCATGAAGCTTCTAGAACAGACCATAGGCAAGACACCTACCCTAAGAAGAAACCAAAAGTGAGAATAAACTTGCAGATCTTTGTATGGTTACCGTTAAGACTTTGTCATGTCTAGCTTTATTTGATAAAAAAATGATTCCGAGATAATTTGATGATATCATGAAAATGGAGAAGTATGATTAAAGTGTTTATGCCAACAACATCATGAATTTTTAATGAATTGCTTTGAGAATAGATTCCTTGATCACAATTTGTGTACGAAACAAGTGGACAATATGATCCTAATCTATATGAAGATGTAATGTAGATATATATATAAGTAGTGCTAGTTGCTTACGTGTAGAACCGCTTGAGGTGTAGGGAATTGACCATTTCACCAAATTCCTCACCTTCTAGCGTACATAAGAGGTAAGCACCATTTCCATAGTCTTTCATGACTCGGTATGGGCCCAACCATTTAGGCCGGAATTTCCTTCCTTCGCCAGTCTTCTTGTCGATTTGGCTATCTAGCCTTAGAACTAGATCACCTTCATATATGTCGCATTCATAGACTTTCTTGTTATATTTCTAGCACATCCGGTCGGCATAGATTCTATGTCGTTGCTCAGCATCTAACCTAGCTTCATCTAGGCTCTCTAATTGGGAGAGACGTGCTTCCATGTAAGCATCTTCATCCAGAATCCCTTGTAATGAAATGCGGAGATTGGGTATTTCAACCTCGAGTGGGAGAATTACCTCTGCCCCAAATACTAGCGAGAAAGGAGTTGCTCCCGTTGGTGTTCTTATTGAGGTTTGGTGGGCCCATAAGGCCGGATATAACTTCAAGTGTCAATCTCATTTTTTTTCTTTCACTGTTTTAAGGAGAATGGCTTTTAGTGTTTTATTCGTCGCTTCAGCCTGTCCGTTGGCTTGAGGGTAATACAAAGAAGCTGTATGATGGCTTATTTTAAATTTGTTGCATAGCTCGTGAACCTCTTCATTTTTAAAAGAAGTTCCATTATCGGAGATAATGATTTGCGGGATACTGTACCTGTAAATGATTTGGTTCAAAATGAACTTGGCAATTACAGAACCAGGTACAATAGTAAGAGGCATAGCCTCTACCCATTTGGTAAAATATTCGGTGGCTATGATCAGGGAAAATTTTAGTGGCGAATATTCTATTTTTGAAAATTTTGAAAAGGTGAATTTTTTGGCACGGGCCAGTGACCTGTTTGCCTAAAAATTACACTTTAATTTTTTGTAGGGGTCGGCTTCGCCTACCCTTGAAAAATATCCCCTATATAAACCTATATTATTCACCAGGTAGAACACTTCTACTTCACATTTGTCAACAATATGATATATCCCGTATTATAGACGCGCGACAAGGGGGTAAGTTATTGACGCGCGACAAGGAGGGTTTGCAGATAAGGAGATACTGTAGATATTGACGCATAGTAGACGCAAGACAAAGATTTGGTTGACGAGAGACATGGATTTTTTTTCGATGAGCAAGAAGAGGGAAGAGGTTGTAGACGCGCGTCAATAGGCCTTAGTGATGCGCGTTAATAGGCCTTAGTGACGTGCGTCAATAGACCTTAGTGACGCGCGTCACTAAGGCCTGTTGACGCGCGTCACTAAGGCCTATTGACACACGTCAACAGGCCTTAGTGACACGTGTCAACAGGCCTTAGTGACGCGCGTCACTAAGGCCTATTGACGCGTGTCACTAAGGCCTGTTGACAAGGAGGTACAACAGATATTAACGCATAGCAGACACACAACAAAGAGTTTGTTGATGCGCGACATGGAGATTTTTTGATGAGAAAGCAGAGGTCGGAGGCTGTAGACGCGCGACAGGAGATTTTGCTGTCGCGCGTAAAAAAAAATGCAGTGACGTGCATCAATAGACCTATTGACGCGTGTCAATAAACCTTAATGACACGCGTCACTGCATTTTTTTGACGCGCGACAGCAAAATCTCCCGTCGCGTGTCTGCAGCCTTCTGTCACAGTGCTTGATAATCAGGTGAAATTTTTTCATACAACCCCCAAAAAATTTGCCTTCCCGTGAAACCGGTTCTGGGGATATTTGCTAGGTATTCTCCACCTCTGATTTCCAGGAGATCTCATAAAATGAACCCTGGCTGTGATTATAAAATTATGGCCATCTGTGGACGAGGGAGAGAATTTCCCTATTAGATCTAGCCCCATTTAGAAAAGGGCCATGGAGTAGCGATTGGTTACAGAGCTTGTGTCGGCATGTGGATCTCATGGGAGAATTCTTGGCATTTATGACACCTGCGTACGAACTCTACGGTGTCATGTTCTAAAGTAGGCCAGAAATATCCCATTCGATGTATTTTACGAGCAGTGGCATGACCACTAAAGTGGCCTCCACACATTCCACTGTGGGATTCATGGAGAATCTTCTTTGATTCTTCCGTGTCGACACATCTTAGGAGCATCCCATCGAACGCTTTCTGATAGAGTACTTGCTCTATAATGATGTATTTAGCTACGATAATACGTAACCGCCTTCTTTGTTGTGGTGTAGCTCCTTCTAGATACGTATGGTCTATGATGTAATTAATGATATCCATGTACTAATGACACTCATAAATAGAGGGTTGGGTTTCGATGTAGTATACGCACTCATCTGGAAAATCTAAATCTACTAGATCGCCTCCATCTAATGGGTTATCAACTAACCAATCCACGATGATTTATCCTTTAATTGACTTCTGATTTACAAATGTTAATTCGAATTCTCCCATTAAGGTTATAAAACGTCCAGTCTTTTTAGATAAGGAACCTTGTGTGAGGAAAGTTCGTAAATGGTCTGTTTTTACCACGACCCTTGTTTCTTGATTTAGCATATATTTTCTTAGGCATTTGGTTACAAAAACTATGGCGAGGCATTCTCATTCTAATTAGGTATAACGTGTTTCATAGTCGAGCAACGTTCGGCTAATGAAATAAATCGTGCGTTCTCTCTTGTCATCGTCTTCTTGAGTCAACATGCAGGCTAGCGAGACATTGGTATCTCATGAGTATAAAACTAACAGGTGATCTAACTTAGGTGGCATTAGCGTAGGTGGTGACAACAAGAAATGCTTAACTGTGTCAAAAGCTTTATTGTAGTCTTCAGTCCAATCAATGCTATAATCTTTCTTGAGTAAATTGTTGATTGGATGTATGGTGAAACTTAAGTTCAGGATGAATCTTTGGATTGCACCCAGCTTTCCGAGAAATGACTTGATTCCAGATTCATCAAAAGGTGGAACCATTTCGAGGACAGCCCAAATTTTGGTTGGGTCAACATCTATCCCTCGTGATGATATGATGTAACCTAGGAGCTTCCCTCCTGTTACACCAAAGACACATTTTTCTGGATTTAGCATGACTCCGTATTCTATCAGACGTGACAGAATGATGCGGAGTACTTCCGGCTGCTCACAACGCTTCTTGGCCTTAGCCAATAGGTCATCTACATAGGATTTCATGATTTTATGAATTAAATCGTGAAATATATATGTCATAGCTCGCTGGTATGTAACACTAGCATTTTTTAGACCAAATGGCATGACAACATAGCAATAAGTTCCCCAAGGAGTTATAAATGTGGTTTTAGCTTGATCTTGTTTAGATATTTTGATTTGATTGTATCCCAAGAACCCATCCATGAGAGACAAAAGTTTAAACCCAGCTGTTGCATCAATAATGACATCAATGGATGGTAACGGGAAGTCGTCTTTAGGACACACTTTGTTGATGTCTCAGAAATCTATGCAGATGTGTATCTTTCCATTCTTCTTGAGAACGGGAACAATATTAGATACCCATTGGGAGTAATCGACTGGCTTTATGAATCCTACTTGGAAGAGTTTTATTACCTCCTCTTTTACCATGAGAGCTACCTTGGGTTTCATGGGTCTCGATTTTTGTTTAACTGGCTTTGCATCAGATTTAGTGATGAGGTTGTGCACCACGATGTGGGGTGCAACTCTTGTCATTTCCTTATAATTAAATGCAAATGCCTTCTGATGTTCTTTGAGGATCTGAGTGTGTATTTCTACTTCCTCTGGGGTTAACGAGGACCCTAGTTTCAATATCCTTGGTTCGTCTTCCATTTTGATGTTAATATCAATTGTTTCTTCGATCAAAGAGGCGTTACCTTCTTCAAACTCAGGTGGTGCTGGAGGTAAATCCAAATCATCCCCATTTCCTACTGTGTATATGCTAGGTTCCATTTGTGAGGGAAGATCCACCATGGGATTTCCGAAGTAGGAAGACGAATGTGGGATTAAGGACAAATCTATCATATGATGGGAGAGATGTAGTGTTGCATAGGCATTTAAGTAATCTAAAGTGGCCATGTCACTATTAACATGGTCTAGGATAGTAGATTCATTTCCGTTCAAAAGAGAATTTGTCATTGTCTTTATCAATGGTTCATCACGAAGGGATACCACGAAACGGGTATCCTCTAACTCATTTCTTGGAGTAAAACATGATGTTGAAGTTACTATTGAATCAGCGAGAAGATTTTTCTCTCGCGGGATTGCTTCAATTGATATGAAGTCAAACTCCTTGCTTAAATCTAATACAACTTTTTTGTAAAGTTGTAAGTGCTCAGCTTTGGTTTCATATACCTCAGAGACTTGGTTTGCTACTAATTGCAAGTATCCTAAGACTCTGATGTTATCAACACCAATTCTCTTAGCTAAGATGAGGCCAAGGAGGAGGGCTTCGTACTCAGCGCCATTTTTTGTGCACTCGAAATTTAGTTTAAAGGCAAAAGGTAAGACTTTTCCTTCAGGGGAAGAAAAGATTACACTTGCCCCCGCTCCGTAACAACATCTAGCTCCATCAAAATGGAGTGTCCAATATTTAGCTGGGAATATGGATGGTGGGATATCTGTTGTGTTTGTATATTCTACTTCCACCATACAGAGATCCTCTACTAGAAGAGAGCCAATGCCTAGGGAATATCCCATGCCTACTGAATCGAATGGTAAGAATATTGGTAGATCATTTTCTAGCAGTTCAACAATCTTTGCAGTAGTTCCTAATGATACTATTTCTACAGTGTTAGCCTCATTTTTGGGGGTTGGGGTTACTTTTGCTAGGCTTATAGTTTCAAGATCTATCATATGTACCAACTTTTCTTTTGTTTTTGCGTCAGTAGGTTTATTTAGTTGGTTTGTCGAGAGCTCAAACTCTGAGTGTACGCCTGGTATTTTCTTTAAGTCAGCTAGGTGTACATAAAATGGTTTTGGATCACCTTTGGCCATGAATACCTTTCCTATATGTAAAAACCTTACTTCTTGAAATAGTGTAGAAGGGATTGCCTTCATGCGGTGTATCCATGGTCTACCAAGGATCATATTATAGTTAGTTTCCCAATCTATAATATAAAACTCAGTCAAGATGGTTTTGGGTCCTAAGGTGACCAGTAATATTATAGTTCCAATCGAGGTGGCTTTAAGACTATCATATCCCCTTAGTGTATTTCGAGTTGTGGAACAATTGGTTTCTCCATACCCTAGCTTTTGGAGGAAAGAGAAGGGGACTATGTTAACTGCCACCCCATCGTCAACCATTGCACACTTTACATAGTTGTTATAAACCCATACTTGCAAATGTAAGGCTGGATCACCTCGGCGTGTGATCTCCGCATCTGTGGGCATTTTGTTTATCTCAAATATGAATTCAACATCCCTATCTTCCTGCCCTAGAGGATGAACATCAAAGTCCACATGATTCACTTGTGTTTCAGGTGGTGGAGTGATGTTAATTAGATGACCTAAACCTAATGCTTCTAAAAGAGCAGCCCTGTGGGTAGGAGAGTTCTTTAGTAAGTCTAAGAATGAAATGTGCGAGAAGGTTTTTGTTAGGTCGTTAATCAAATCATAGGCTCCCACAGGTTTTACTATGATTTGTTGGATGTCATCTGCCTCTGGTAGGTGGCTTGGACTTGGCTGAGAGAAATACTCTCGCATCCTTGTTATAGCTTCGATGGGTAGCTTAGCGTCTAACTCCACTAAACTGACTACCTTAGGCCGTGGCTGACTTCCTAGTTGTGGCGCAACTAATGGATTTAGCGAGGTCAGGGCATTGTTTCCTATCATTACACCTTTGTTCATCCTAGTTAGATTTAGCCTGTTGTTATCGTGATTTGGGAGTGGATCGTTAAAGATCTTCAGCGGTGCATTTTGAGGGGAAACTGCCCCTGAAAAGGTATTTGACGTTGGTGACGTAGGATCTACTAAGAACATATCCATGAAGAGTTGTTTTTGTTCTTCTGGCAAGCGTTGCATGAATTTATTGTACTCACGACACGTTCTAGTGTCATGGCCTTGAATTTTGTGGAAACCACAGTACGAATTAGGATTGTAATTCCTAGTTTTTTGGTTTGATGTGTATTATGGCCCAAGATTTTGATCAAACTGTTGTCTATTAAAATTTTGTGTTTGTTGTTTTTGGTTTGAATTCTGGTTTTGGTACCTAGTTGAATTTTGGCTTGGAGCCTGTATGGGATTTCACCGATGTTGTTGTTGTTGTGGATGGTTAAAATCCACTGTATTGATTGTCGGGGTAAAGTTGTTATTTCGTTGGTTGTAAGTTTGTGACGGAGTATTGGAAACATTTACCTTTTTAGACTAGTCGATTACTCCATCTGTTGTTACACCCCAATTTTTTTTTAAGGATTTTAGGTCCTTAATTGACGTTTGTGGCAGTAAGATAAGTTATAGTGTTTTGGTTGGGGGTGATTAACCTCCCATTTTCTCCATATGTTTTACGACCACTATCAATTGCCACTTGATCTATTCGAAGAGCGCTCTCAAGTACTTCATCGTAAGTTCTTAATGGGAACTTATGGACTTCTTCCTTCACCTCTCTGCTAAGCGAGTGAAGGAATAAATCGCATAGTTCCATTTGATCCATATTTGGAGCACTTGCCAAAGAATAAAGAACTGTATACCACCTTTGGATGAAATGGGCGATAGATTCATTGTGTTCTTGTTTGATGTGGAAGAACTCTCTGATTCCTGTTCTTAATAATTTGTTCATGTCGAAGGCCTTGATGAACTCTGATACGAGTTGTTTGAACGAATGGATGGAAGCCTCAGGTATTCTATAATACCAATCGAGAGCGATGCCTTCCAAGGTTTTTGGGAATATTTTAGCAACAACCCCATCCCATGGGAGTAGTTCTCGAATGGCTATAGCATAAGCTTTGATATGTGCATTTGGATCTCCCTCTCCTTTGTATTTGGGCAAATCGGGAAAATTTCTTGGAAGCATGATGCTTCGTATGGTGAAATCCAAGGGCTCTTTCAAATATTCTGAGTATGTCCCTATAGCATACGTTTCGACCATTTCCTGTTGAGGGAGCGGTGGTGGGATGGTTTGTTGGTATGGCACAGTGTATGCATTGGAAGGGGCATAAGGAAGCCCTTGTGTTTGAGAAAACATGCCGGGAGAGGAGAACATATCCCCTTGTGGTGATTTGGAGTACATGTTTAAGTATGACGGGGTATTGTCCAGGAATGGATTGTTTTGTACTAGACCGGGAGGAACAATGTTAGAGATGGTGGGTCTAGTTGGTGTTTGTTGTGAATACTGAGGATTCATACCTAACGTGCCTACTCCTGTGAGGAGATCTACTTGGCTAGAATGGTGTGGAGGATTGGAACTCCCTGCTTGCATGAATTGCAAATTTTGACTTGCTTGGGCAAGTTCTAACCCTCTAACCTTTTCTATTAGAGTTGAAATGACTTCATTTGGTGAAGTCACGATGTTTTTCCGTAGTGGCATTTGTTGTATACCATGGTTTTTTATAGGTATGTGACATCCTGTTATGAACTGATCATTATCTTGCCAAGTTTCTCTGAGATTATTTCCTATATGCAGTGGCACAGAGGTATTTTCTTGAAAAGAGACCTCAGGTTGTGTTTGTAAACCTCCTACAGGTGGATACATACTTCGAGAACGTTGGTCGTTCCTGGCATAACGTACCAAATATTCATTGTCTAAACCTCGGTATGAGTCTGACTGTCTACTAATTTGTGGTCTAAGTAGCATCTGAGGAGATGAACCAAATTCTCCAGTGAACGTCATGTTATTCGAGCTTGAAGGCTCTATTTGTTGCGTTTGAGCAAGCTGATCTAACTCCTCAGTTTGAAATGACGAGTTATATCTAATTCTCAGATTTTGTGTTGACAACTGGTTAGTTGAGTAGTTGTCACCCCATATTGAGAGTGAGGGTGATGATTGCCTATTTTGTTGGGTGTAATATGCCTCAAGACCCAAGAGGGGTCTGCCATATGCATCAAATCCTGACATATTCGGGGGGTATATGAATACCCGCAGAATAATGGGAGGGAGTGAAAGTGATGGTTAATGAGGTAGAAAATGAATAATGAGATGGAGAAGGTGATTTTTTTTTGTTTCACGTCAGGTTCACAAATTTTGTACGATGGAAAAGTGACATGCGAGTGTGGGAATCTACAAGTGACTCTTCCTCACACCCGACCTCCCGAGGTCATGCCAAGATAGCCGGTGGGTATGGAATATGTGTGAGATGCAGACAAACTAGTTAGGCAATCTAATGTCTTCGATACGTATTAGCGGAATTTGTGAGTCTAAGGCAAAGAAAGCCCTCCTAACTTGAACTGGTGTGATAGATCGGTCAGCAAGGATGATTACTCGAAGGCTCCAATCAATATCGGGTTCTAGCGTGATTTGATCTATAGGTTGCGGAATACGTGGAAAATGACCCGGGATAGTTTCGTGTATTTCTCCGGATAGGGTCATATGGTGGAAGGTAAATGTAGTCAATTCTATGGACGATTCTCTGGCCTAGTCCAGAATTCCCTAGCTCTGTTAGCTGCTGTGTCTAGCAAGGATAATTGTTCGATGATGATAGGTGGAAGTGGGGTAGACCGGAATACTAGTGTGCGTAGGCTAGTGTCTATGTCTAATTCTCCTATGGATTCGTTGGGCTGCGGGATTTGTGGGTCACAACCGTAGATTCTTAGTTGTTATGGACCTATTATGGTCATGCGTGAAATCAAGTCCTAATCCCTAATATTCAGTAATCATATGCTTTCTCAGCTTCTATATTTAGGATCAATAACTGTGTGATTTTCTCATAATACCCTACAGGTGTTTGTGCAACCTGGATTCTTAGACTGGTATCTATATCTAGAAGAGTGTCTCCTGCATCTAGCTATGGGACCAAAGGATCACAACCAAAGGTTTGTTTTCTTTCAAACCCTTCTACATTCATATGAATGTTTCCTAGGGTAATCTGTAGTTCGGTTGATTTGAACAAAACGTGTGTGCTTGGTCGTCTTGCACGTTTAACCCACTCAATTGTGAATTGATTTCTTGCAAGCTTACCGTTGTTCAGAAGACTTGAATCCTAATATTTTGATCTATATCAGTTATCACTGTGATGAGATTGGGTTGAGGCATGATTAGCTCGAATACGTATTCTCTAGGCTCTCTAGGTCCCGTGATTGTCATACAAAAGCAATAATGTAAAAAGAACTACAATAAAATGAAACTTAACTATGTCGAATATATCTATATATGATTTCTCTATTTTTTTGTATTTTCTGATGAACTTTATGAATTTAAGAAAGCAGCTATTTTAAAATATCTAGAATGAAAACTAAAATAATAATTTAAACACAAACAAAATAACCGAGTGTAGCTATCTTTCTGTATAATTTGTAGATCTATTCTAAACAATAAAATAGCTTATCTAATCTATTTGCAAGATTCTCGATCCTACCTCAGAAGTGAGGAGTGAATCATAGTTTCTCAGAAACTATCAATCCCCATAGCTTCCCTGGCAATATGGAGAATAGAATTTATTGAAATAAAGTAATTAACTACTCTATTTGATATGATTCTAACTAGAACTTTGAAAGCTAGAACTTGGATTCTGCAGAAAAGTGGTGAATCTGATGATGTGTGTGATCTTGTCCCCTCAGTGTGATCTCCTCATTCCTTCGTGTTCATGTGGATCTAGAAAAAGCGTGTAATACTAGCATCAACAGAAGTAGATATTGGGACAAAGGTAGCTCAAGACACAGACTGAATATAATGCGAGTAGGAGAGGGATAGCGCAAGAGTATAGAGCTTGGATTATGTAATTCCTAGCGGGATCTATTGTGAGTCATGCAACATAAAGCATCCAGAACCTGAAACTATCCTGTTTGAGGCGCAAGACCTGTAAATTTAATGGCTTCCTAAGCCATTCTACTCCAATGGATTGGATGAAATAACAACACTGCTTGCACAAGATGGATTTGTGGCTTACCAAAAGTAAAACAATGCTAACTAAGCATGCAATGAACTAAACTATGAATCCTAAGCAAGATAAAAGACTGAATTACTGAAATGAGAAGATGAGAAGTGAATGAGGGGCCATTTTCTTGAGCACAAGCCAACTATTTATAGCATTTTCATTTACCCAAGGTAAAAACCAAATAGAACTCTTAAACTATAAACATTGGCAAAACACTATTCCAAGGAACCAGAATCATAAATGCAAGCTCATGGCGGTGAAATAAAGTTGGTAAAACGTTGAATTTACATGAGTCGTGTTAAAAGATATTTCTAGAAAACGTGTAAAGGACCACCGCCCTAAACAGGGCGGCGGTCATAGAACTCTTAAACTATAAACAATGGCAAAACACTATTCTAAGGAACCAGAATCATAAATGCAAGCTCATGGCGGTGAAAGAAAGCTGGTAAAACATTGAATTTACATGAGTCATGTTAAAAGAGCTTTCTGGAAAACACGTAAAGGACCACCGCCTTGAGCAGGGCGGTAGTTATAGGACCGCCGCTCTGTTCAGGGCAGCGGTCACAAGACTGCCGCCCAGGCAGGGTGGTGGTTTCATCACTGAAGAGAAAAAGGCCAAGAAAAGAGGGGAAAAAGGGAAAAACAAAGTACGCGGGGCTAAGAGGGGCATGCGGGATGTTAACACACACTCGAAGAGATTTTCCGGATCCTGAACACCTTATGAGGAGACCTGTATCATCATTGGGGCACGTGTCATGTGGTTCTGGCAGTGTAGTACCTTACAATTTTGGGTACGTACAGGGACCTCATCTGAAATCCTGTAAGGGGAAGCCTTTCTACTGTGGATGCTCTCTGCAAGAAGCTCCAAGAGGAAAAAGAGGATAAAAGGATACTCAAAGAATAAAACAAACATCTCCTACAAGCATTGCAGAAAATGGAAAACGCTCCTCCTGTAGCTGCTTCCGAACCCATTCAAGTTCCCAGTCAGGAGAAAATAAATGAATATGTTAAGATTGGTGAACAAGGCATGGCAGTATCATCCTGGATCGAGTGGATCCTCAGAGATGGTAAGGAAATTATTGGGAAGTTTACATTGCTCTATTAGGATATAACTCAAGCAAATAAGGAGCTACAAGTAGTAGCAAGTGCCCTATCCAAAGAGTTGGATAACGCCAGGTTACAACATGAAATATTCCAAGTAATGGTTAACTACTCAGCTGACGACCTATGGAATGTCAGTGTTATCAATCACCCATGTGCACATAATAAAACTCTCATTGCATTAGATTACCAGGTTGATCAGATGGAATATATTCTGGAGAGAATTGATAAAATCAAAGTTGAAGCCCTAGAAGCACGATACAACATGGAGTAGACAATTGTAAAAATGGCTCCAGGGATGCTTAGTGAATCGTATAACTTGAGGGAAGTATATGATACATTCCATCGTTTCAAGGCTATCGTCACTCAAGGTTTGGCACCATAGGTCACTTTCGACCGAGAGTTAATCAATAACCTCTTGGCCTGCCACGATTTCATTGGCTTTTTAGTCGATGCATGTGAAAAGTTCACCAAGTTACCTAACAAGCTCAAGAATGAGAAAGAAACTTACGAAGTAATTCGTGACCATTTTAATGGTCCCAACCATAATCATCTTCAAGCAATGATCAACAAGTTTGTAGAATATCGAGCGCAGTGTCACATCGACTCTTCTAATCAAAAGTAAGACACCAAGTTTGAGTAGATGGATGATGAAGAGTAGTTTCTCCTTTCGTGAATGTGTTGATCTTTTTTGTAAAATATTTAAAAAAGAAGCATGTTGGCATACACGATGACCTCATCCATGTTGCACCATGAGATGTTGCCATCCAAAAACTTGCCCAAGTCAACTATTGACTTTTTAAGATATTTTCTAGATCTTTTGTAAATATCTTGTAAGATATTTTGTAAGTAGTGGGTTGGATTTTGTCTTCTTTCCTCCTCTCCTTTTATAAATACTAGAATACTTGTTGTATTCTAGGGGGTGAACATTTTTTGTATGAAAAAAGAAGTGAGAAGAGAAAGACTTTGTGTTTTCTTGCAACAAAAGAAATATTAATACACATATTCAGACTTTTTGCTTAATGTGTGTGTCATTCACATCAGATATTTCTTAAGTTAGATCTATGTTTTTATTCTGCTAGATTCATTCCTACTATTGTCATATGTTCATTAGTATTGCTTTAATCATTTATGCAAGTAAGTTTGGCTCTGTTTACTACCGGCCCAAAGCATAAACCTTCTGACCTTTCCGTCTTGGAATTCATCTCTTTTCTTCCTTCAGATCTACCCTCCTTTGTTCCTTCCCTCCTACCTTTCTATTTTTTGTTGGAAATACCTCTAACGAGATGAGATCCAAAACCCCCTGAAGTTAAAATAGTGTAGATTTGCACAAATTCCTACTTGATAGATTAGCAATAAACCAGTTTCACTTTGTTGTCTCAAAGAGGGGCTATGCCCTGCACACTATTGGTCTGTTTCCCCATGACCTGCCTAACCGACAGATTTTTCGACCAACGGTTTTTGGCGACGTTGTTGGGGATCAAACTAAGGAAATAACTAAAAAACTATAAAATTCACTACCATATTACAAATTTTAACCCTTTTTTGAAAATCAAATTTTTTGCATAAGTGATCAAAACTAAAAAATTTCGTATGAAATCCATAGATCTAGACCAGATAGAAACTTTTAGTTCGCCAAGTTTTTACAAAAACTTGTATATTTCAGTAGATCTGAGATTCTGACATTTTATGTTATTTTCAAAACCTTGCAAAATTCAGGTCAAAGATTTGAAAATCAGCCTACTAAATTGAACTCACTTTTATCCTTATTAATATTTGTCAGAAAACCACAATTGGTTGTTATTAAAAAAGGGTAAAACTAAATATTCAAAAAAGTACATGCTGGTGATTTTTTACCAAAAAAATCAGAAAATCAACAAGTATAAACAAAAATATTGTTGTAAATCTGCTCCTAATTATTGCAGATCTGAACGGATACGCTAGCGGGTGAACCATTTACTTGTAGCAGAAGAGCTCGTGGGTAAGTTGATCCAATTTTTGATCTACTTCGAAGGCAAAATTTTAGTATCACTCTAGCATGATTTGCATCACTGAGCTTAGCAGATCAATCAGCAAGAAGTGCCTCACCTCCACGAAAGAGCCGGATTTCACAGGGTGCCTCGACATAAACTTGTAGTGCTCTTTTGCTAAGTGGAACCACACTCCCTGCTCATGTTATTTTTTTCCTACTTTTCAAATGGCAGAAAATCTACCTATACCATGGGGTAAACGCCATGGGTCCTCTAGCACTGCCACATCCAGTCAACCCCCTCCCTCACGGAAATCGTGCAAAAAATTCCTGAAATTTGATGGGAGTGGAAATCAAAGCACGAACGTGCATATAGCTATGTTTATTATGTCATGCATCATTCTGGACGTGACTCATGAGGATGTATCGGTACGTCTATTTCTGGAGACCTTGCAAGGGCCTACATCAGAGTGGTTCTAGCATTTACCAGCTGGATCCATCACCAGTTGGGCCACATTGCGGACTACATTTGAAGACAGATACAAACCTTAGGAAAGACGCATTTGTGTTATTGTCACAAATCACTCACATGAAGAAGGAGACCAATGAAACCATGCATGATTTTATCACCCGATTCAATTCGTTGATCAACCGTGTGCCACTTGCCATGATGTCGACATTAGAGAATCAAAAGTGTTTCTTCTTGAATGCAATGAGTTTGAAAGTAAGTTTCTTACTTTTACAGGAACAGATACCCACCTTGGCCCTTGCTCAAGCTATGGCCATTCGGATAGAAGAAAACCTTCTTATATCCAGTGAGTTGAGACGGGAACCGTCCAAATTAAATGCTTCAACTTCTTCTCAGTCTACCTCATCAGATCCAGCATTCTAAAAGATGGAGAATGACTTGCTCTCATTAAAGAAGCAATTGGCTCAAAACATCGTCTACTACTCAGAACCGGGATATCCCACGGAGGAACTTCACTCCCAATAACACCCCGTAAAGGCCGCGTTTTCTTACTACTTCTCCAAGGTTAGTAGTTGAAGCCCCTCCAGTTAATGCTTTGGTTGAAATCAAAGAAGATGATCCAAATTATGAAGAATCTTTGTCGCAAAGTGAAGATGATCAAGATGTCAGTGAACCGACTGATGACTCTACTATTGGGTATACATGGAATTTGAAGACGAGGAATCTGATGAAGAAGAGGGTACCTAAGGCTATGCGAGCAGACAATCATACGCAGTTTTCAATTGCTCGCAAGGAAAAGAAGCAAAGGTTACTGATGAAAAATAAAAGGAAAAGGCTGTGGTAACTCCTCCTCCAATGATCGCTAAAAGAGGTAATCCCCTTCCTACTCAACCTCCTATTAAACCTTTTGTAAAGAAATCTTTTCCTCTTGTTTCTCCTCCATTCATCCTTCCTCCAGTCCCATAAATACCAGTAATCCTCCTCCACAAATTTGAAATGAAGGAATCATTCCTTCGTTAGCGCAACCCTTAGTTGTATTCGATATAATTGATCACGCCAAAAAGACCAAGATCCAGATGTCTAAAGTTGAGTACCTTCAGTCCAACCCAGAGTAGCTTATAAGATTTAACTAAGTATATCCAAAGCCAACTGTCGTCCCTCCTTCCATTTCCCCAAAAGGAATTATTCCCATTCCTCCTACGTCTCACATAAATGTTGCCTTGACTTCCGCATCAAGGGAAAACTGAACCTTTTTACCTATCTCTCCTGATCAATGGTCATAAACTAAGTAACTGTATAATTGATTTTGGAGCTTCTAATAATGTTATGCCAGAAAAGGTCACCCATGCTTTGGGCCTCACACTTACTAAACCTTTTGGTAGATGCTACTCCATGGAAACCAAATAGGTACCATTGATTGGTCAGATCAAGGATGTGTAGTTTGCATTCACGGCATTTCTTGAGAAAAGGGTAAAAATGACTATTCTTTTAGCTGATATTCCAGTAGCATATGGGATATTGCTAGGGAGGAGATTTTGTAAAGAAGTTGGTGGGGAAATTCATATGGACTGGTCTAAAGCCAGGATTCCTGTCAAAGGGGTGATGCAGACATTGGAACCAGAGTCACAAAAGAAATATCTAGTCACCAACTCTGATGACCCTAAGGCTCAGATTCTTTTCAAATCATTAGGGATGGGAAACTACTTCTTGTCCACCAACTCAGATAGAATGGATGTTCTCATCCAAAAGGAGGATCTCAACAAAGTATGGAAATTGCAGTTTGATAGCAGTTGCATGACAAGTGAATGCAGTGCTGGGGCTGTTCTAATATCTCCTGAAGAGGAGATTTTCCCTTTTTCTTTCAAGTTGCAGTTCTTCAATACAAATAATACTACCGAGTATGAATCCTTGTTACTTGGCATGCAAGCTGCAAAAGAAAAGGGAATCAAGAATCTAAGAGTGCAAGGTGATGCTAAGCTAATTGGCAATTAGGTAAAAGGGATATACCAAGTAAAGAATGACTAGCTCAGACACTAGTACAATGTAGTATGGGATAGCATCGAAGAGTTTGACGCTTTCTCAATCAAAGTAGTTCCATGAGCTCAAAATGACATGGCTGATTCATTGGCCATCTCAGCCTCTCTCATGCTCCCTCACCCAGGGTTAAAAATAGATACATATACCATTGAAGTGGTTTTTCACCCAAGTGTGCCAGATAATTCACAACACTGGCAAGTGTTCAATGATGACAACCAACTTATCACCTTTTTGGAGAAAGCTGACAATTTCAAAGAACTTCATTTCGATGGATCAACTTCTATGTGTCGTGAGTCTCTCATCGGTCAAGCACATGAATCTGAAAAAGATACAGTGATACAGCTCAAAGGAAATAATATTCCTAAAGGTTTGGTTTCCTTAGAATGATTATTTGATAATCATGACCGTTTTTTCAAGAAAAAGTGACAGGATGATCCTTCCTCTTCTCTAGAAACTGAATCCGTCAATCTGGGTACTGCGGAACATCCTCGTTCCATGAATATTGGGAAGTGTTGTACGCCCGAGGAAAAGTGAAAATTTGTTAAGTTGCTGAAAAAGTACATGGATGTGTTAGCATGGTCTTATGCTGATCTGAAGTCTTTCAAGCCAAAGGACATTCGGCATGACATTCCACTCAAGGATGATGTCAAGCCTTTCCATCAAAAGCAAAGGCACTACAACCCCAAAATCTCAGGTACCATCTAGGCTGAAATTCAGAAGATGTTGGATGCAAGAATTATTTTTCCAATTCATCACAGTACCTGGGTTGCAAATATTGTGCCTGTGTGGAAGAAGAATGGTGAGATACGCATATGCGTGGATTTCGCAACTTAAACCAGTCATCCTTAAAAGATAACTATCCATTGCCGATAATGGATCAAGTGCTACAGGCAGTAACTAGTTCAAAAATGTTGTCTATGCTTGACGGTTTTTCAGGTTACAATCAAATTCAAGTCACGCCTGAAGATCAGTTCAAAACAACGTTCACCACTCCTTGGGGTACCTTCACCTACAACAGAATGTCGTTCGGTTTGATCAACGCCGGTGCTACCTTCCAATGAGCAATGGACTTTACATTCAAAGGTATGATGGGAAAAGTCATCGTAGTTTACCTAGATGACCTGACTGTGTTCTCCAAAAGACGAAGTGATCACTGCGATCATTTGGAACAAGTCTTGATTAGATGCCAAGAGCACGGGATTTCACTAAATCCCAAGAAGTCAGTTTTTGGGGTCACTGAAGGAAAGCTGCTAGGACATGTCATTAGCAGAGAAGGAACTAAGATAGATGTCAAAAGGGTCAAGGCTATTCAGAGCCTTACTTTTCCTACAAGCAAGACTGGTGTTCACTCTTTCTTCGGAAAGGTAAATTTTCTTAGACGCTTTGTTCCTGATTTTGCTGAGAAGACTCGTCATATATCTAATATGATGAAAGGGTAAAAAACATTCTGATGGAGTGAGGAAGGCAGAACATCATTCGAAGACATAAAGACGTCTGTCGCTCATGCTCCTGTTCTGGTGTGTCCTGACTTCAGCAAAGACTTCATCATGTACAGTTATGCCTCTACACATACTGTATCAGCTATCTTGATGCAAAAGAACTCTGAGGATATTGAATCCCCGATTGATTTCATGAGCTCTCCTCTTAAGCCTCATGAACTGAAGATGTCACAATTGGAAAAGCATGCCTTTTCCATGGTAAAAGCAGTCAAAAATTTCCACTACTATATTCTGAATTCTCATATAGTAGTGTTGGTTCCTGACATGACTATTAAGTCTATCTTGACTCAACAGGAGTTAGGGAGCTTACGAGGGAATTGGATCGCAAAGGTCCAAGAATATGATCTAGACATCAAACCAACCAAGTTGGTAAGAGGTAAGGGCCTGTGTCAGCTAATGGCTGAAAATAAAGACTCAGAGGTACCTGAAGAGAAAGCTGATCACATTGATGGAGAACAAAATGAACTGGAGAAAGTAGATTCTTTGCCCATGGTTTTGTTTGTCGCAACCAACGACGAATGGTATTCTGACATCATGTTCTTTCTCACCTATGGTGAGTTCCCAACTCACCTAACCACAAAGGAAAAGTGAATGGTGAAGCTCAGAGCCACAAGATATGTCATATGGGATGATGGATTGTACAAACACAGAATTGACGGCATTTTTCTACAATGTGTTGATAAGCCGCAGCAGGTAAAATTGTTGGAAATTTTTCATGACTCAGCCTACGGTGGTCACTTCTCCTCATCATTGACAGCACACATAAAATCATTTGGGCTAGGTACTACTAGCCAATGCTATTTCAAGATATAGCCACCTGGGTAGCAAAATGTGAACTTTGCCAATAGTTCGTTGGTAAACCAAAGCTAGCTGCGTTTCCCCTCAGGCCCATCATCATTGACAAACCATTCAGACAATGGGGAATTGATTTCATTGGAGCACTCAATCCTCAATTGAGTGTTGGACATAGTTACGTCCTAACAGCAACGAGATTACTTCACAAAATGGGTGGAGGCCATACCTGTCAAGCATGCCACTTCTGAAGTTGTTTGTAACTTCATCAAAGAGAATATTATTGTGAGATTTGGCATTCCACACAAAATCGTTGCTGATAACGCTTCCAACTTCTCTTCACGGGAAGTAATTGGTTTTTGTTATGGATACGGAATAACCTTGGCTCATGCCTCTGATTATTATCCTCAGGGAAATGGTCAGGCAGAATCCAACAATAAGAACCTGGTGACTATCATACGGAAGCTAGTTGATGAAAACCAGTGGTCCTAGCACAAATCACTATACGATGCTTTGTGGGTGGATCATATCACTCCAAAGAGGTCTCTCGGCATGTCACCTTTCCAAGTGTTATATGGAATCGATGCTGAAATCCCTATCTCTGCAGAACTTCCTGCTCTGTGCTTGGCTCGAGCAATTGAAGATGAAACTTTTTAGAATTCTCTTGAAAAGAGGATTATGTACCTAATGGAACTTGAAGAAAAGTGAGTGAAAGTGGTCGAAAAGATCACTGAACATCAGAATCAAGTTAAGAGGTTGTTTGACAAGAAAGCTAAGCAGAGAGATTTTCAAGTGGGAGATCTTGTTCTTCTGTGGGACAAATGAAGAGAACCGAAAGGTATGCATGGGAAGTTTGACTCTCTTTGGAGAGGGCCATACAAAATCAAGCATCTCAATGGAGAGAATAGTTTCTATCTCTCATATCTAGATGGAACCAAGCTCCTCACTTCCCTATAGCGGGTAGCACCTGAAGATCTTCAGGAAGTAGAGCTTGCTCTCTTCTTTGTACAGTTTTCTTGTTCATTTTCTTTTTCTTTCGTTGTGTGTTTTCTTTCTGTTGTTGTGTGTTCCCTTCCTTTTTCCTTTTTTTTCATCGCCCTTGTTTTTGACTCTCTATAACCCAATGGATAGGCACATGAAAAATATGGGATTCTCTACCCTTAAGTTTCACTTAAAGATAGTCCCTAGAAAGAGCCAGTTGTTATCCTGTAAAATTGACAAGGGCAATTTGTAGGTAACTATACCAAAAATTCTGTTTTGACCCCTAGGGAAGTTTGATAATGTTTGCAATAGCCCAAAACTTCCTTTCAAAAAAATCAAGTTGTTTCAGGACTTAGCCATTTTTAGCTTATCCTTCGGCACAGAAAATTTGTGTGTAGACATGACCAAAACCGTGCACCCTTTTAAACTCAGGGCAACATTTCATCCTCATGTTGACATCCTAAAAATCGTTGCCCCCTTAAAAATCCTTTGGCGTAGAAATTGTTGTGTGTCAACATCACCTAAACTATGCCCTTTTAACTTGGGTGCAATTTCATTCATGTCAACATACCCAAAATTTGTGCCCCTTAAATCCTTTGGCACTGAAATTGTTATGTCGAATGTCAAGAAACTTGCGCTAAGCATTTTCCTTAGCACAACTTTTCGTCATGTCGACGCTTCCAAAATCACGCCAAAAGTAGTTGGTGAGGTTGTAAATTCCAATTTTTCTATAAATATGAACCTACCACATGTCATTTTCATGAATTGAAAATTGTGAAAGGTATTTTCTCTGTGCGTGTCAGCCATCCCTGTCAGCCCTCGCATGCCATTTTCAAGCTTGTGGACCCTACGTCTTTCTTCATCTTTTATAAATCCTGGTGAGTGGCTCCTCTCCCATTTGTGGTTTTCATTTTGTTGTGTTAAATGTTAGGGCTTGTATCAAATAATTAAAATCTAAAGAACACATTTGAAATCCCCAACCCAGCTGAAGCCCTCTTTTCCTCCCCCCTCCATATCTGCAGATCTGGAAGGGATCTACCATTGAAGTAAACCAAAAACCATTTATCCCATCTTACTGCCTTGCCAACAAACTTCTCTTTCTTGCCACCAAATCAAAATCCAAATCAAGAAAATAAAAAATTCAACATGAATTGATTAACTATTAAAACCCTGGCGCCATTTTTAGAGATGTTACATGCTTAGAAAGTGTGCCAAACAAATACGGCGCACTGTTTTTCCTTGCAACATCTTCCAAAGTTACGCTTTGGCACACTTTAAACTCATGCAACACAAACCTTTTCTACACCCAGCCAAAGAACACTTACCAGATTTTTCATGAGGTGCAGGTAACGCAACTTTCACAACATCAACATGAAATGTTGTATGCTGATCCTGCCCAGCACTTTACCCTTTGGCACTAAAATTGGTCATGTAATACCTTCCCCCTTTGGCACCACTTTTCTCATGTTGACACTTTCCTAAAAGCTTAGCGTAGGAATTTGCATGCTGACACCCCAGAAAGTGCACCTAGTAATAAAAAGCCCCTGTAACCTGCTGTAAACTTGCGCCTTGCGCCCTAAGGCTTAAAATTGCTCATTCTTCCTTCTGCAAGCTAAACTTAACTATTTTCTCACACATTCGAAGGTGTTATGTTATTCTTCAAACTTTCATTATGAATAACATGATGGTTGACATGGCTCTTCTGTGTTGGACCTTCTTGATTCTTCTTGCAGAACAACAACATCGGTCCTCAAGCTCACATATGTCTTCATCAAGCAAGAGACCAGCTAAAGCTAAAGCTAAACAGTCAGAGCAAGAAATGAAGTACAAGTACCAGAGAGTCAGAATTCCTGACTCATATGTAGAGTGTGACCTTGACATTAGAGACTCTGAGCTGGGTCATATTGACATGGATGATTTCTGGGTAAGGACCACCAAGGAAAGCAGTGGCCCATGGATGAACAAATTAGTAGGCAAGTGGATTGCACTTTGCAGCTGGGCTTCCAGTGAGTGCCATAAATAATGAGTTCATCATGTTGGTTGCTCGATGTTATAACAAAGACACTAGATGTGTTGAAAATAAAGAACACAGACAATCATAAACCTCACAGCTCGTCACTTTGAGATGATCCTGGGCATTCCTCATCACAGGTAATATGTGGAAATAAGTATTGAAGACTGCAAGAAGGCATGGGATGATAATGAAGATCAGTGCATGTAGATGATGAATGAACTCTATCTGAAGAACAAGAAGTCGGTGTCCAGATGGCCACAAACCATCCACCGAAGTGATTTTAATGAAGAATTGAGTGATACAATCACATTCTTGAGTAGAGTATTCAGGCTCCCTGATGCCCATCATTTCCATAAATGGATGCTGAGATACCTGGAGAACATGAGCAAGAATGCACCTGATCAATGCTTCGGCTGGGGTGAAATCATTAGTGACACCATCTCACAGCAGCTTCAACAAGTTCTAACAACTGGGAAGTTCTACATGAATTCCTACATTGTATACGCTGCTGCGTCAGAAAGGGATTTCACAGGGTTAGCTCGAAGTGGGGTATGGCCCCAAGTCAAGATATATGAGTTCTACCCAGAGCTAAGGCTCAAAGCCAGCATCTCCCAGTTCTCCAAAATAAATGATGCCTTCTTCTATGAGGTATTCTATTTGTTGAGACCAAACATGAGACACAGTTGAACCAGCCCGAGTGTGATTACTGCTACAAAGAAATGGGGAGCATTGTTCACACAATTCCCCACATTCACATACCTCAGAGCTGTGAATTTTGAGGGAGAACCAACAAAGCTGCCAAGGTTTGCAGGGCTGAAGCTGGTCCTCCTGGAATTGTCAAGGTAGTTAATCACTTATCATGAAAAGTGTATGAAGAGAAAGAAAGGAGGAACTCCATTCCCCCTTACAGTTGGCCGATACACCTGCCCTACACTTGCTAAAGCACAGGAGATGTATGCTAAGCTAGAGCTACTGAATTTAAAGCACAACTTCCTAGCAAGGCCAACCTTTGACTACCGGAGTTGCCTTCCAAAGGTAAAAATTGATCCCATCCATGTTCCTGAGATCGAGGACATTTGGATAGACCTAACTAATGAGATAGACATTAGGTGGAAGGATCACTCTCAGCTAGCTCCAGAGGAGATCATCCACTATGGCGTTGCCATTGTCCCAAAGAAATTCAAAGAGACTAATGAATAAATCGAATAGGTTTACATTGACACAGATGGGGACAACTAGCCATTAGTAGAGATCGACAGAGGTAAAGCGCCAAAGACCATTCAAGAAAGGGTTAAACCCACATTATAGCACACCAAACATTGGTGCAATTAGAATGGCCTTACATACCTTAGAGTTGACTTCACTACTTCTCCTTCAGGTAGTGCACCTCCAAGGCCGAACCATGTGCCAAAAGGAAAAGGGAAAGACAAGGTGGGAGAACCAAGCAGACAAGAGGTACCTAGCATTCCCTCTTCCACTACTCCTGAAGATCTTCCTCCTACTTTTGAGAAGCAAGTAGCTGGCCTGGTGTCTCTAGGTGATGAAGAAACAACAGATATTTCAATGGATACATCCACCCGGATGTTATCACAACTACAACTACTGAGGTACCCAACGTTCCTTCTTCTGCTCCTCCTCCTCCTCCTGTCATTCAAGCATCTATTCCTATGGATGTGTCTTCTCCTCTCCCTTCCTCCCTTCCATCTCCCACCTCTTCCATCTTCTCCTCTCTCGCAGATCTGTCACCCAATATTTCCTCAATCCTGATGAAGATCCCTTCCATTTCCACATCCTTCTCTTCTCCGTTAGTAACTCTGAGCCCCATAAGCATTGGTGCATTGGACTCCCTGTCAATGCCACCACCAAGTGTTTCAACACACTTCCCTGAGGCCTCTACAGTTGCTCCCCCTCTCACTCTCGTTTCTTCTTCTTCCTCCACTCCCACTCCCATAAGTCCTGGTTGGATTTCTGACCATCTGAGCCAACATAAGAGGAAAGTTCCCATTGCGGCCATGGATTTCTCTGTCATTCTAAAAAAGGGAACCAAGAAGTAGAAAGTGATAACTCACTTTTCTAAAGGCACTTCAGGAGAAAGAGTCATGGAGATAGCTTTCCTGGATCCCACCAAGAGAAAAGAAGATCTGTCTCCCACAGACTTCATGGTGACTCAAGTCACAATGGGGACCTTGTCTGAAAGCCTGCAAGGGGAAGCCTTGTCTGTTGTGGATGCTCTCTGCAAGAAGCTCCAAGAGGCAAAAGAGGAGAAAAGAATACTTAAAGAATAAAACAAACATCTCCTACAAGCATTGCAGAAAATGGGCAACGCTCCTCCTGTGACTGCCGCCGAACCCATTCAAGTTCCCAATCAAGAGAAAATAAATGAATATGTTAAGATTGGTGAACAAGGCACAACAGTATCATCTTGGATCGAGTGGATCCTCAGAGATGGTGAGGAAATGCTTGGGAAGTTTACATTGCTCTATCAGGATATAACTCAAGCAAATAAGGAGCTACAAGCAGTAGCAAGTGCCCTATCTGAAGAGTTGGATAATGCCAGGTTGCAGCATGAAACATTCCAAGCAATGGTTAACTGCTCAGCTGATGACCTATTGAATGTCAGTGTTATCAATCACCCACATGCACATAATAAGGCTCTCATTGCATTAGATTACCGGGTTGATCAGATGGAATATATCCTGGAGAGAATCGATAAAATCAAAGATGAAGCCCTGGATGCATGATACAACATGGAGCAGACAGTTACAAAAATGGCTCCAGGGATGCTCAGTGAATCATATAACTTGAGGGAAGTAGATGATACATTCCAGTGTTTCAAGGCTATCATCACTCAAGGTTTGGTAGCAGAGGTCACTTTCAACCGAGAGTCAATCAATAACCTCTTGGCTTGCCATGATTTCATTGGATTTTTAATCGAATCATGTAAAACTTTCACCGAGTTACCTGACAAGCTCAAGAATGAGAAAGAAACCTGCGAAGTCATTCGCAACCATTTTAATGGTCCCAACCATGATCAACTTCAAGCAATGATCAGCAAGTTTGTAGAATATCGAGTGCAGTGTCACATCGACTCTCCTGATCAAAAGCAAGACACCAAGTTTGAGCAGAGGGATGATGAGGAGTAGTTTCTCCTTTCGTGAATGCGTTGATCATTTTTGTAAAATATTTTAAAAAGAAGCATGTTGGCATACATGATGACCTCATCCATGTTGCACCATGGGATGTTGCCATCCAAAAACTTGCCCAAGTCAACTATTGACTTTTTAGATATTTTCTAGATCTTTTGTAAATATCTTGTAAGATATTTTGTAAGTAGTGGGTTTGCTTTTGTCTTCTTTCCTCCTCTCCTTCTATAAATACTAGAATACTTGTTGTATTCTAGGGGGTGAACATTTTTTGTATGAAAAGAGAAGTGAGGAGAGAAAGACTTTGTGTTTTCTTGCAATAGAAGAAATATTAATACACATATTCAGACTTTGTGCTTAATGTGTGTGTTATTTGCATCAGATCTTTCTTAAGTTAGATCTATGTTTTTATTCTGTTAGATTCATTCCTACTATTGTCATATGTTCATCAGTATTGCTTTAATTGTTTATGCAAGTAAGTTTGGCTCTGTTTACTACCAGCTCAAAGCATAAACCTTCTGACCTTTCTGTCTTGGAATTCATTTCTTTTCTTCCTTCAGATCTACCCTCCTCCATTCCTTCCCTCCTACCTTTCTATTTGTTGTTGGAACTACCTCTACTGGGATGAGATCCCAAACCCCCTGAAGTTAGAATAGTGTAGATTTGAATAGATTCATGCTTGATAGATTAGCAATAAACCAGGTTCACTTTGCTATTTCAAAGAGGGGCTATGCCTTGCACACTGTGATACTCAAGAGTGAAATCATCAATAGAAGGTATTATGTTAGCATCATCATGATCAATGATCATAAGCGGTTCATACACTCATAAATTTTCAACATTTACAACTGAGTAGATTTGCATATAAGGAGGTAAATTTAACCGGAAAGCATTGTTACCATTTTTTTACAATATTTGGAACAGACTATACCGTATAGGTTTCAATTTTTTACCTTTACCTGTCAACCTTTCCTTGTTGATGTGAAGCCAAAATGAATCACCAAATTTGAACTTGTGATCAGTTCTATGTTTATCATGCCTAGTTTTGTACTTAGTCTGACTTTTCTCCAATTGTTCATGGACATACTGATGAACCTATTTTATTCTTTGCACAAATATTTTATCCTTGTCATAAAGCATTAACAACAATTTCATGTTCATAATATACATCTAAAGGAGAATAATGCAGATATCCATAACATGTCTCAAATGGAGACTTCAAAGTAGAAGAATGTAAGGCACAATTATAAACATGTTGCACATAATATAGATGTTCATCCCATAACTTAGGGTGTTTTTCACAATAGCCCCTAAGAAAATGTACTACTGTGTGGTTTATAATCTCTGTTTGACCATCGGTCTGTGGATGAAAAGCAGTGCTCTTTTTCAATTTTGTGTCCATTAACCCCCACAATGTGACCAAAATTTCCCAAGAAATCTAGAATCCCGATCAAATATAATTGAAGTAGGTAATCCAAAGTGAACCCAAAAAAATTGAAAAAAAATGTGCAATTCCCTCACCAGTTATTTGTTTAGTACATGGAACCAACACACACATTTTGCTAAATCTATCTACTACCACATATAAGTAATCATGTTTCTTTCATGTCATGGGCAAGCCTCCTACAAAATCTATGGAAACACTTTCCCAAGGCCTTGTCGAAACAATAAGACGAGTGTAAAGTCCTAATTTCCTGTTACTTGGCTTGCTTGTGGGACAAAGAACACATCCCTTAATATACATGTTTACATGTTCATGCTTTCTAGGCCAATAACAATATTTCTGTAAATGTGCAACTGTCTTACTAACACAAAAATTCCCCGAAATAAGACAAGTATGTGCTTCCCTAATCATATGGACACATTCATTTTTTGGAATACAAAGTTTACCAGAATGATATAATAATCCTTCATGCAAATGATAATATTTTTCTCCTACTTGTTTCCCACTAAATAGATCCTCATACACTTCTCTAAAATCAACATCATTAACATATCATTCCTTGTAACTAACATGAGCCAAAGAAATATGTTGCAAAAGAATGGATGCTACTATCACTGGCGGTCTAGATAACATGTCAGAAACCTTGTTTTGAATACAATTTTTATACCTAATTATGAGATGAAATTGTTGCAAAAATCCCATCCACCTTAAATGTCTAGACTGCTGCAATTTGGTTTGTGTTTGTAAGTACTGAAGTGGTTGATGGTCAGTATGTATAATTTTTTCTTTTCCCATTAAATAATGCTTCCACTTTTTAACACTTTGAACCAAAGCATACAACTCTTTATCATAAGTTGAATAGTTTCTTACCGCACTTGTAAAGGTTTCTGAATGGTAACACATTGGTCGTTTGTTTTGCATCAAAAATGCCCCCATTGCATAGTCACTAGCATCTGTCTCAATCTCAAATGAATGTTGTAAATTTGGAAGTGCCGAGATTGGAGCGGTACTTATCTTCTCTTTCAGTGTATCAAAGGTTTTATGTTGTTTTCCTCCCCACTGAAAGACCTATTTAATACTTGTCAAAGCATGCAAAGGAGATGCAATATATGAGAAGTTAGAAATGAATTTCCTCCAATACTAAACTGCACCTAGAAAAATCCTAAATTCTGTCACATTAGTGGGTCTAGGACATTTTAAAGTAACCTCTATTTTTGTAGAATCAATTCTCAATTCTTCATTTCCTACAACATAACCCAAGTAAATTAAAGATGTTCTACCAAATTCACATTTTAACATCTTCAAATACAATTTCTCTTTCTTTAGTTCATCTAAGAATTTTTGGATGTGTTTAACATGTTCATTCCATGATTTACTAAAAACAAGAATATTATCTAAGTAGAGAATAAAGAAATTATCAATGAATGGTCTAAAGTTATCATTCATAACTCTCATGAATGTTGTTGGTGCATTGCACAAACCAAAAGGCATCACTAAACATTAAAATAATCCCTATTTCATTTTAAAATCAGTTTTCCAAACATCACCTTCTACAATTCTTACTTAGTGAAATAAATTGCATTCTTTAGTTGATCCAGTAAATCATCTATTATGGGAAGAGGGTAACAATTCTTTATTGTAATCTTGTTTAAAGCATGGAAATCAACACACATTATCCAAGTGCCATCCTTCTTAGGACCAAAATAGTTGGTGAACCACATGGGGATGTACTTGGACGGATTATACCTTAAGCCAAAAGTTCCATTACCTGTCTCTTGATTTCCTCATTCTCTATTACTGACAACCTGTACATTCTGATATTGGGAAGAGGTGCATCTTGAAGCAACTGTATCTCATGTTGAACCCCTCTTTTGGGAGGTAGACCTTGTGGATCATGAAAAAATCATCAAAATCAGAAACAATTTTTACCAATTCATCCTTATGTTTCAAATCACAATTCTCAAAAGTCATCTCATGTACTTTTTCTTTGGCTTTGACCACTATGAGCACAAAATTTTTTCTTGAGTTTACAAGCCTTTTCATTTGACCTACAGTTACCAAGGATAGATCATTTTTTTCATGGTGAGCTCTAACAATAAACTCAATTCCATCCTTTACAAGAAAATATTTATTTTCTTCCCTATAGAAGATTGCTTTACGATCATACAAATAAGGACTTCCCAAAACCACCCCACAAATATCCAAAGGAACTACATCCAATTCAAACTCATCTATAAAATTGTTTGTAATGGAAAATCTAAAAATACAAGTTTTAGTTACCTGTAGTTTTGCATCATCATAAACCTATCCCAAAGGATAAGGCTTAGGATGTGGATAATTTTTGAGTCCTAATTTCTTAACAACCTCCTCAGAAATTAGATTATCTTGAGATCCACTATCAAAAAGAGTATCAATTTTCATATGCTTTGAAATTACTCTAATGTGGAATATCTCATTCCTTTTCTTATCATCATGTATAGTTTCTTTACTAGAAGAAGATGCAACATTTGAAGTAATATTGTTGGAAATTGAAAGATTTGATTTACTTAGAAAAATCATAGTTATGATCTTGGTTTCATCACCTGAATCTAACCCAAGATCACGAACTGCAGTGTTTGTTTTCTTTTCGTTTCCTTTCTTAACCATCCATTTAGGTTTCATTTCAGGATGTAATTTCCAACATTTAGACTCATCATGGTTCTTTTTACAATGACTACAAAATGGTTTTTTATCTTCCTTTTTAACAATAGAGTTTGTCTTATGATTACCCTTTCCTTTTCCTTGTTCTTTCGAACCTTTTCCTTCATATTGCTTGTTCTTTTGTTTAAAATAAGAGGAAGATGAATCCTTTTTCATTTTCCCTCGTGCTTCCAAATGGATTGCTTGAACACACATTGCATCAAGATTAGTAGGACCTAAAACAAGAATCACATACCTTAGGTAACTATGTAATCCACCAATATATTTAAGCAGCAGTTATTCTGTGTTTATGGAAATTCCCAAAATTAGTGCCCTTTTCCTAAATTACTATATGTAGTCTTGAACACTTTATCCCTTAGTTTGACTTAATGTTTTCCAATCCATCATATCTTGTTGCTTATAACCAAGAGGATAAAATTGTTGCCTAAGACTTGAAACAAATTCAAACCAAGAAGTGATTGCTTTACCTTTGATTTCTTCCACTTTGTGAAGCTTACTCTCCCAAAAAATGAGTGTTGTGACACCCATTCAAAGAGTTACTAAATAAATATTTGCTTCATCATCCCCAATTCTTTGAACCCCACAATATACTTCTATCTGCTTGATCCAATTATCTAACTTCTTTGCATTTATCTCTACAGTATGCATTGGAAATTCAAACTTAATATCTAACTTTGATGAAGGAAAATTAGATTTTATAGGTTCTCCTTTAGGAATATCAGAAGTAGAGTTATCTTATTTTTTACCTTCTCTAGTTCCCTTTTATCTTTGTCTATCTTGGTACATTTCTTCCACCATTTCCTTTATCTGTAGGAATGATTGACGAAAGTTTTCTTCCTCTCGATCCACCATTATAGGACTTTGAGACCGTCAGGTACCAATTTTGGGATCTCCTATAACTAACTCTCCTTCAATATTCTTAGATCAAGACCATGTTAACATCCAAAACACAACTTGTAATCCAAAAACCGTTAATCTGAACCAAAAATCAGTCAAAACCAGCTCTGATACCAGTGATCTAAAAATCAATTTTAACTAGTAATTATGAACACACTTAACTTTGCTTTGTATTGATTTTTGATATAAAAATTGACTATTATAACCTTCTGTATTTTTAATAAAGGAAATAAAACTGAAAGTACTGTGTGAAATCAAAAAATACAGAGATGAATCACCAACAAATTGACACAAGAATTGATAATGGAGTTTGGCACTTGTGGCCTACATCTTTGGGTCCGGTTGAATGGGAATGATCTATTAAAATATTGAAAATAAATCTTTACAAATATTTCTACAAGAGTCACTTTTTACATCACCTCAAAATTCCTTCTCTATCTCAAGTTATGAGCAAAACAATATCATAGTCACCTTCCAATGTCAATAGTAGTAAAACAGAGCTCCTTTTATAACGTTTCCAAAGGCATGGTGCAGTGGTCAAATCCTTATCCTTTTACCCAAGTAGCCCAAGTTCAAATCCCATTCCATGTGGGGTGTATTTTTTATAGGGATAATATCCCACATTCATGGTGCATTTAGAGGAGAGAGGGTTTAAGTATGGGTGGCCTAGAGATGTGCATTGGCTATTGATAGCCATTTGACTTAGTCCACCTTGATTTGGGTCTTGGTTTGAATTAATTTCATGGAAATAAATGGAAAGGATAGAATGGTTATTTAATATATGTGAAAATTTAATGGGATTTGATATTATTTCTTTACAAATATAAACACGAATAATCCCACATGCATCCCGTAATTGCAAACTGAAGAAAATATATACAGAAACTATGCAATATAGATGTGAAGTAAAGGAGGCCAAGACTAGTCTAGAATACCCCTTTTGATCCATCACCCATATTTTCCACATGGAAAATGTTGATTGGTCCACATGTGCATGCATCATCGCTACACATATTACTGAATTCACTAGTTGTCCGAAAATTTCAGCGGGCCATAACTTTTGCAAACGAGCTATGTTTCCTGCAAACAAGATATCGACAGAATCATCTAATTTTTCTCCATGACATGGAAGTGACTATAACTGATTTTGAAAAGATCATAGATTGGTGTTTCTCGGTGAGGATCCCCTGGATTAGTTATATGCTACAAGTGCAATGAAGTAGGCCATATTGTTGGTTCTTGTTTGAATGTTGCATTTATTTATGGTAATAACTTCAAGGAAAGAGGTACAGTGGTATGTTTCAGTTGTAACAGAGTTGCTCATGTTGTAAGGGAATGTTATTAAGCCTATTAAAATTAAAATAGAATCTCTCAAGGTCCTAAAGTGCAAGCTATATGAGTTCAGAGACCTAGAATGTATGATAATGGTCCTAGAAGGACTTGGGAACCTAGAGGAGACCCTGGTGTCTCATCAAGAGAAGATATCCATGAAAGAAGAAGTGTTTCTCAGTACTTAGATTAGAAAGGGGAATAAAAAGGAGTTTTTCAAGTATGTAAGGGGGATTGGTACCTCTTCAAGACCTTCTTTTAGCTCATCTTGGTGTTCATATACATTCACTATGCTTCTTGAAGGTATATAAATGCAAATGAAGCATTCATTTGAGGGGGATTTTTTTTGTTAGTATGTGTGTCTCCTCCATGTTCTTGAGGAATGCATTTCAGTGTCTCTAAGTATGTTCTCATGGTGCAAGTTGGTTGTTCTTATGTGTAAAATGTCAAAATATCAATATGATGGTCATTGGGTGCTATTAAGGTCTATGTTTACCTTGTCTTGCTTAATATGTTTGTATGAGTTATTTCAATTGGTGTTTTAGTCATAATGTGGTTCTCAACAAGATTATTTGTGTTATGAAATTAATATGGAATGTCTACTTTTGGTCTATGTACAGGGTTGACTGTGTTAAATGAGTCTATGGTCTGTGATGTTGCCTCGTCTAGGTTATGTGATGTATTTGAGTTTTTCATGAGTTAGAGAGGCATGTATTAAGTATATACATGAGTCCATGATATATATGCTCTTATCCCAGAAGATTATTTTAGAAGGTTATGAGTCATAAAGAAGTCATTCACTCTAAGTAGTCCATGTTGGCCATCAATTGTGTTTTTGAGTATGTCCTTTGGATTTTAAGTCCTTAAATCTCATGTCAAGTGTTTCAAGGAGTGTAATTGCATATATGAGAAGGTTGAAGATGTGAAAATTCATCAAGAATATTGATTTGAACAAAAAATTGTGAAGATAAGATCCTATGAAGGTGTATGTGAAGGTATTCAATGCAAGAAAGGGTGACTTCAGGTAAGAAAATGCCTATTATGTCTCCAAATTAGGTCAGTTGTACTCAAGACGATGAAAAGTGTTATCACAGAGGTATGGGTTAAGTTTTTGAGGTTATAAGAGAAAATATGTGTATTTGAGATATCTCTCTGACTAGACTAGACTTTCACAAAGTACTTTGGGAAGTATGTATGAAATGATGTATATGAATGACCAAATGGAGGTTTCTAGGATTAATGGTTTGTACAAATTTCCTAGAATGTGTGGAAATCATGTTTCAATTGGTCTTATACCTTGAAGTTACTTAATTCCATAGATGTTTTTGACAGAGTTGTAAAATGAAAATTTTAGTGCTAAAATGCCTAATATGTAAAGTCTACTTTTGAGATCTAGGGATGATTCCTTTGGAATGTTCTCTCAAGGTGTATGTTGGAGTTGTAATGGAAAAAAGGGTATCTATATTAGACAATTTTTCCTCATGAATGATTGTATATCAATGGATGGATCTGATGTCATCCAAATCCAGGCAAAACAGATTGTATTTGAGAAAATTTGTAGATGTGAAGTAGGTTTAGTGGAATCTTGAGGTTTCTCAGAGCTTTTATGTCTTGTATATGATTTTGTAACCATTGAATAATATCAATTGATGCTGAGAAGGTTAAAAGGATAATGGTCTGTTCTCTATGCAATATTGATGCCTTAAGATTGTACTTAAGTAGACATGTATTAACACATGGTAATAGATAGTTTCTTGTGTGCTCTAAGACATTCCAATTGATTTGAATGTGATAAAATGGGATTAATATTATATTCATGACAGGATATGGATGATCTACATGATTACTTTACTCAATTCAAGAGATATTAATGAAGAAGGGTATGAATTTCTTCTTAATAGTGTTAATAAGGAATATTATGCAACTAAAGGTAGCATAGTACTTACTAATAAGTCTTATAAGTCTATGAAAGAAAAGTGAATGTTTAGGAGTGTTCTCTGGGCCTCAGTATGAAAAGGATAAGCTCTTGATGAATCAAAATTATGCCTAAGCATGGATAATTAGTAGGAAGGGTTAGAAGTTTGAAACCCTAATGATGTATTAGTATAAATATTACTTGTCTTGAGCTGTATATAAATTTCATTCTATAAGTTTATATGAAGGTATGTGAAGAAAAATCTATACTCAGTGATTTATGATGTCTTGAAAAGTGTGTATCTACAAGTGTAAGATTGAAAAGATACTATTATGAGATGATGCATAAGGTTATCATAGACAAGGAGATTTTATGGTTGCTTACTAGCCAGTTCAAATGATAATGAAGATACAAAGTTCATGAAAGGGGAGAAGTGTAAAGATACAGGTATGGAGATGCTATAAGAATTCATGAAGGTCTCAAATTGTTGGTCAACATCATGTGTCAGTGCTACAGTGGTATCTCAAATTTATTAGTGGCAAAAGATGGTCTTATCAGATGTCTCAGAGTGCATGAATTCTTAAAGTCCTATATCAATGGTTCAAGGAATTCCAGAGGTTGTCTTTGAAAGTTCTGAGTGAAGTGAAATGTTATGTCGCACATCAAGTTTTGTAAGAAGGGTTAGATCATCATCTCAAGGTCAAAAACTGATGTCTATACTTGTCTAATATGTTGAAGTAAAAACATGCACATAAAAATATAGACATATGTGAGCTTCATTCTTGGTAAGTTTATGTGCTATGAAGGATACATGTATTGTTCTTGATGAATAATCACATTGAGGTAGAAGGTGGTGTGGTCATAATTCATGTCTTGAGACAAAAAAATTAGCTATCTACATGTCATGATGTGCTATCAAAGGTAGAGTATGCTTGTAGCACAAAGTAAGAGGTATAATCCAAGTTTCCTTGACCACCTTTAATGCTCCATATGGTATATGTCATCAATGAAATGATGATCTGGAATCTAGTGACTGTAAAAGGAGAATAGATTCTATGTTTGGCCTCAAAAGTTAACCTACAAGCCTGTAGGTGTTCAGTAAAGCATAGTGATGGTGCATATTGTGTTGAGAATGTTCTTAGAGTTTGTGTAATCATATGTGGATATAGTAAAGCAAGGGATTTTGTTCTTAAGACATGATCAAGACAAAAATATGGTTCTAGGTCTCTTGAGGAGTACCATAGTGCTACAGTGACAAGAAAAGCTACTTATATAGGTATGAAATTGTTGCTCAGATGTGTAATAAGATCATCATGACAGAGGGAGTGATTGTGTGAACTTCTAGAAGTTTCATTAGTGTCTCTCAAGGCAATGGAGGTATGTATTGGGTATCTACATGATCAATTGGCCAAGTTTTTTCATTAAATGCATGATATCAGTCAAGTATGATTGTTATAAACTAAGAAAGTTTTTAGGGTAGAGCTATATTGTTCAAAATGCTTCCAAGACAAGAGAGCAAGGTTAGTATCTCATTTTTGTGCTTGTGGGCTAGAAATGGAGGTCTTAAGTCCAAGTGAGATATAAATTGTATTGTTAAATAGTGTATGAGGTTATATGGCATGCCAAAGTTGGTCCTAAATGTGCTAAAAGGACTATTTAGATCTCTTAGTGCTAGTGAGGCATGGAAGCAAAGAAAATGCATGGTAATGCTAAGTCTAAGCCTAGACAAGGTGGTGTATGTTTATGAAATATGGATTAATTATTTTTTATACTCATTATTGAAATTTTTGGAATGTATGTAATGTTTATGATTCAGATAATGCTCAGTTATAGTTGGTTCTTGAAGCATAAAACATGGTTGAAGGTAAAAATTACTTGTTTGGCATGCCTAGAAGATGAAATATGATGTCTTGGATCCAAATATGGTAATATTATGCTTCTTTCTTGTTTATTGATTATGTTTAGATGTTTTATTTTCTTGTCTCAGAGGTAGCATGGTGGTTGCTCGCTTGAAATGAAGGAAAAAATCAGGTTTGAGTGATTTCTCAAGATATTTTGCTAAGTTGAGATCTTTGGTTTATGTTTCTAACCAAAGGTTGATGTTATGAAGTTGAGGTAGGTGAAGAATATGTTGTTATAGGTATCCTTTTTCATTAATGTAAAAAGGGGGGAGAATTTTATGTAGTTTTCCATCAATGAAAAAGGGGGAGATGGTTGGCATGTGGTCCTATAGTTGTTGTCATTGATGAGAAACCACATTAATGACAAATTGGATGATGGAGTAGGGCCAGATAATGTTTTATGTGATGTTAGCATGATGATTCACATGTGTACTTGATGATACATTGAGATTCAGTGAGGATTGCTTGTTCTTGCAAGCCTATTTAGGTGCCTAGGTGATGTTGAATGATGTTAGGAGCTTCTTGGATGCTTTGGAAGCATGCTGGAATGTTTAATAGAATTTTTGGAGAGTTCTTGAGCACTCATATCAGTGACATGGTGCAGATACAGGTGATTGATTATGTTACAAGTGCTCATCTAGAGTAGACATGCTTGCTATGAGGTATGAGATTGAGATATGGAGCTATATGAGATAATTAATGATTACATTCAAGAATATCGTTTTAAGTGGTTTCATGTTGAGCTATAGCATTCTTTCAGTTAACCCTAGCTTCTACAGTGAGAAACCTTAAGGAATGGATATGTAAATTAGATAGGATGGAGAGTTTGATGTATGTTGATGAAATTTTGATGATTTAAGATGTTTGTATAATGTGTCATGGTGATTTTAGAAAAAATTTAGCTTTATTTGATTAGAATTTTGCATGTTATGTCACTTTTTATGAGTAAGGGTCAAAATCTAGTGAAATTCCAACTAGACTTGGGACTTATGATGTTCACCCTGAATTTTGTGATTCCCATGGGACCTTGTGGATTATAGGTATGTTTCTATGGTGAGTATATAAGGTTTTAAAAAAATAATGAGGTCATTTCATCGTCATGTTTTTATGAACTAATGTTAAGAAGATAAGGTGGTTTACAACCCTAGTTAAACCCTAACTAGGAGCAGCTTGCAGAAAAGGAGGTATGATGAGCCTGTTTTTATTGATTCATAAAAATTTATGATTTGATGATGTATATGAAGATTATATATTTCCATAAATGTATGGTTGAGGTCATGATGATGAGTGGGTCCCACTCAAACATGCCAATTTCTAAAGAAGACAGTTTTGGGACAAGGTTGTCCAAATTAGGTATGAGCTAAATTGATGTTATGGAATTTATGCGAGCTTACGTTAATGTCCACAGAGGTTTTAGGACATGTTAATGAAGGTACATGGTCAAATGAGGTCCATTCAAGTTGACTTGTCAAAGGGAAATTTTGAAGCCTTAAAAGTAGTACTTAGTAAAATGGTCATATCTAGAGCTACAGTTGGAGTTTGAGATGGTTCAAAATATGTTGGAAATATTTTTCAGACATATTTCCAGAAACATGATGTTTTCCTCATAATTAGGTGTTTTGATGATTTTTCTAGGCCATTCTTTGGACATGAAGGTTTTTACTAGTGTAGGATAGGATGTGTTTTGCTGCAAGTTTTGAGTTTATTGAAGCATGAGATGGATTAGGTGATGATTTATATTACCTGTAATGTGAAGAGGGATGAATTTTTCATCTAATGAATTCATTTTGAGGTCTTTAATGTTATTATAAAAAAAATTATGAACTTACATTTGGAAATAACGCTTTTGGTAGGTTGATTTGGTGAAGACAAAAGTGGTTGTGGGTTGAGCAAGCGATTTATTCAAGACTTATAAGTTGCTTAGAATTGTTATAAAGGTTTTAGAAATTGCATAAATTGGTAATATGGAATGTTTTGGTTTAGTAGAAATTATTTGGTGGCATAATGAAGTTTCTAGGGTGTTGAAGGGTGTAGGAAACAAATGTTTTGAGAAATACAAAGAGCACTAGGCCCATTAAATGAAATAATTTGATTGGTTGAGATAAATATCAACCATGTATTAATGTTAAATAATATTTTAATCATGTGTAATGGTTTATTTGTAATTCCTATGTATGGTTTTGATGTAAGGGCATTTTTATCTTTGTGCCCATTGATGAGGGCATAAATTGGCCATAAATTACCATTATTTTGTCCTTCTAAGTTACCTTTGAAAGTGGATTTAAATGTAATCTAGGAACTTATAGTTTGCTTAAGATAGAGTATAAGATATATATCTTGTTCATTCTTTGGAAATCTTTTTTTTATCTATTTTTTTTACTAATCCTATTGATTATTTGGGAAAAGATACAAAGTCTTATGTATACAGACCATAAAGGAAAGATAATGCTAGTATTAGGAAAAGTGGAATTGATCATGAACTATACATTTAAAATCAAATATAATTTCATATTCATATTCTTCTTGAAAAATTATGAAATTTCAAAAAAATAATCATCTCAATCCGAGGTCACATGCAAAAGTTATAGTTGTTTTAAGTTAGTTCTGGAACTCACAGAGTTAGTTCTGGAACTCACAGAGTTAGTTCTGGAACTCACAGAGTTAGTTCTGAAACTTGTAGGTTTAGTTTCGGAACTCGCAGATTTAGTTCAAGAACTTGTATCAATTGAATTAAAGTTAGTTCTAGAACTTTTAATTCATGGACACATTAGATTTAGTTTCGGAACTTACAGATTTAGTTCCGGAACTTGCATAAAAGGAATGACAGCTTTAGTTCCGGAACTTGCATCAATGGAATGATAGTTTTTGAGGGATTGTGAAAACTCAAATATTCCAATGGGAAATATGAGAGAGGTTTTTTTTCATAGCAATGTGTTTAACAAAAATATCATTTATATTTGCTACAAGTTTGATCAATGAAGAGAGATCTAACTTTTAGTGAGCTGCAATCCAAGGAAAAGTGTATCAGATGAGCACTAAAAGTTCCATAAACAAAAACAGAAAAGCCAAATGAGAAATTTGAGAGAGTTTTTTGTTCATAGCAATGTTTTTACAAATAACATCATTAAGATTTGCTACAGGTTTTACCAATTAAGAGAGATCTAACTTTTAGTGAGTTGCAGTCTGAGGAAAAGTGTATCAGACGGGCACTAAAATTTCCATAAACAGAAACAGAAAAGCCAAAAGGAAAATATGAGAGAGGTTTTTTTATAGAAATGTGTTTAAAAAATACTCATTCATATTTGTTATAGGTTTTACCAAAGAAGAGAGATCTAACTTTTAGTGAGTTGCAGTCCGAGGAAACGTGTATCAGATGAGCACTAAAAATTCCATAAACATAAACAAGAAATTCAAATGGAAAATATGAGAAAGGTTTTTGTTCATAGAAATTTCATAACAAAAACCTCATTCAGATTTGTTACAAGTTTTACCAATCAAGAGAAATATAAATTTTAGTGAACTGCAATCTGAGGAAAAAGCGTATCAGACAAGCGTTAAAAGTTCAACAATAAAAAACAACAAAGTCAAATGGAAAATATGGGAAAGGTATTTGGTCAAAATAATATTTTGAGGAAAAACCTCCTTCCAATATTGTAGAAGAATAAAATCATTATGATTCTTATTATCAAAAAGAAAGGAGAAGATTCGGGAGTAAATCTTCCTAAAAAAAGCAAGATAAGATTTGAATTCAATAATATATCTCTCTCCATATTTTGTGGAGATTAAGATCTTATTTGTTAGGATTGGAATAAAGATA
Source organism: Taxus chinensis (assembly GCA_019776745.2). Taxonomy (NCBI): domain Eukaryota; kingdom Viridiplantae; phylum Streptophyta; class Pinopsida; order Cupressales; family Taxaceae; genus Taxus; species Taxus chinensis. The sequence continues at coordinate 13,279,119 of CM034147.1, forward strand.
AGATCAATTTGTATTTCCTAAAATAAGGAGTTGGTTGGATGCATGAATTATAAATGCAACCTTCCACACTAAGATATGTAATTTTCTTTCTCCTAAGAAATAAAGATCTGTTCTTTCCTCTCAAATATTCTGTAGTTTTAAAATCGGAAGTATGATTTAAATAATCTTCCAAGAAATGAGTTGGCTACTCATTTCAAGGAATATGGATATGTGTATTTACGTTTATGGTCATTTGTCTGTAATTCATTTTGTTGTATTGTTTTTATTTTTGTATTGTGAAAATTCAGTCTGTTGTGAATCTGCATGTGTTTCGTTTAATTATGTTTATTTCCAATTCAAGCAATTTCAATTTATGCAAGCGTGTTTAAATTCCTGTAAGTTTGATTTCCTTCATGCAAGTGTGATTTATTTTATGCAAACTTTAATTTTGCAAGTGTGCCTTTATTTCTGCAAGTGTGGCTTTCAATTTCTGCAAGTGTGATTTATTTTATGCAAGTTTGGTTTGTGTTTAAAGGAGTTGCTTTCCAAGATCTTCTTCTCTTAATGCATACAACCATCAAAATCCAGCCCTAGATTGACATTATTAATGGTGAGGATTGACAACCCTCATCATTTTGGCACCATTGCCGGTGACACGATGTTATTAGGAGATTCAAAGTTCTCTAAAAGAATATTCTAGTGACAATAGAATACCTTTTAGAAAATTCTGTGTCAAGAGGTATTTGGTAAGTAGTTTTTTTAGAATTTTATTTCCTACAAGTAGATTAAAATTTCATTTCTACAATTAGGAATATTAAATTGTAAATATTTATCTCCCCACAAACTAACTCTGTGTATAAGAAAAATGACTGTGATGTTTGATCAAGAAAGTACAATGGTATGAACAAAGAATTCAGATCTGGAAATGGTAGAATATGATATTGAATCTGGAAGTAGAATTAGTTGATGAAATATCATATGCCCTTATTCACCCCCCTCTCAGTCCCTTGTGCTTCCAACGGATCCTAGACAAGTGATCGGGTCCTAGGTTGCTCTTTCCTAGATTTGTTGTGATTGTGAAATCAAAATCCTTAAACAAAATAATCCATCGATAAATGCACCCTTGTAAAATAGATTTATTGACCAAAGACTTAAATTCCATGTGATCCATATAAAATATAAATGGTGTGGCCAATAAGGACTACGTGAAATTATGAAGCACGTAGATCATGGATAATGATTCGCACTACGTCGTTGTATAGTTCTGATTAATTGGTGTCAATTTCCTACTTGTGAAGTAAATCAGATGATACAAATTTCCATCACTTAGTTGTGCTAAGAATGCACCAATTTCCATACAAGATGCATCTACATGTACATGGAAAGTATTATTCTAAAAAGGTAAACATAGGATATGTTTGGTTGTTAGTTTCTCCTTCAAGGTCTCAAAAAGCATGTAGTTGTGTGTCACCCCAATAAACCTTTCCTTTGTCCTTGAGAAATTATTCCAAGGGCATAGTGATCTTGGAATAATCTTTAATGAACTTCCTGTAGTAACCAATATGCCCCAAGAAACCATGCACTTCACTTTGATTTGTTGGTTCTTCCATTCCTAAAACGACTGCAATATTAGTTGTGTCTACCAAAAAATCTTCCTTGAAAATAATGTACCCAAGTAAAGTGGCAAAGGGGGTGGAAAATATACACTTATTGATGTTTAAGGATATGTTAAATCATATGCATCTCTTGAACATCAATCTTAGGTTCTCACAATGATCTTTCAACAGCCCATACACGGTCAAATTTTCCAAGTAAACCTACAAAAACTTATGAATGAAGTCCTCTAATGCTTGAATAACTATGCACGAGAATATTATCAATCCATTATTCAATCCAAAGGGCATGATGATGTATGAAAAAATTTCCCATTCAGTTACAAAGGTGATATTATCTTGATCTTCACACGTAACCCTCGCCTAATGGTAACCTAAAAACTCATCTATGAATGAATAGATTTTTTGCCCGGTTACACCTTCAAGGATCTATTTAATAAATGGCATAGGGAAAGGATCTATCACACATGAAACATTAATGACCCTATAGTTAACAAAAATCCTTATCTTCCCATCCTTTTTGATACTAATCACCATGGGGCTGATCCATTTAGATTCCTCAATAGGTTTAATGATCTCTGACTTGAGCATCTTGTCAATTTACTCTTTTACCTTTACGCATAGGTTTGGATTCATCGTGTAAGGTATTTTCCTGATTGGTCACACACATTACTTCAACTTGATCTTCATCTCTCCCAACGATGGATGTACACCCTTTAAATCATGATATCCTTTGGGAAATAAATCCTAAAAGTCACACAACAACTCAATAATCTTTGTAACTTCAGGTATTGACCAATATTATCTCTTTAAGCGCATCCTCAGTTCTAATATTCACTTTCTTATTCTTCAAGGGTATGTAGTATGTGTGCGTCTTCTCATTTGTAGAATCCATCTCTTCATGGCACTCTCTGTGTGCTTAATGTCCATGTCTTCAACTTCCTCATCCAAAATTATGTATATCATCTTCCCTTTTTCTTTCTCTTTTCATGCGCACCCCAATAATGTTTCTTCTGTCTTTAACACATCCTCGCGTGCCTCAATCTCATGATCTCCTATCTGTTGAATCATAATTTCCTCTATATTTGTTCTATCTCCTAATGTGACGCACTTCACAATGCATCATGTGATTTTGGATTATTATAAAAATAATCAAAATTATGAACAATACACTTTGTCATGTCGCACCAATTTATTATTTCTTGCTTTATCTTAGTATGCACATACCAAACACATGTTCAGCCTTGCAGAGTGGAGTAAAACTTGTTTGATTAATGAGATGGTTGTATAGCTTCTTGTCCTTGTCCCCAATGTCTCTCAAAATTGTGGACATGTACCAAAGCAGGGTTCTTCCCATCATACTCATATATAAGTGAAGGAACATTGCTTTGAGTAAATATTTTTATGAAGGCTACTCTTATCTCACACCAGCCCAATAGATTGTATTTATGTGTCACCCACTAATGTGTTATTGTCCATCGCAATGTATAGACCATCATGTTTCATCTATCTCCCTTGTTTCACCACTATTTTTTAATCACACAGAAGAAATAGTCAAGTTTCTCTTCCCCAGTGTACCTTTGTAAATTATCCTTGCCCAAACATCTAATTATGCATAGCCTAATCATCCTAACAACTCTTCCCTTGAACTCACAACCTACCATCTCATAAGTTCCATGGGACCAATTATCACATGCCACACTAGTTGTATCACTAATAGATTGTGCATCTTCCCAATGAATCATGCCCCCTTTAGATGGCTCTATATTATCAGGGTCATGCACCATATGTGCATATATTTTTTTGAGTTCCTCCTCATTTATAGGTTCCATATAAGGCACAAATTTCACATTATCCAAGGGTATTACAACGTGATCATCCTTGTTCTCAAAACTAATATATATATATATATATATATATATATATATATATATATATATATATATATATATATATTTGAAGCGCAAATCAAAATTATTAGCATAGCACCAAGGGCATCTAAGCAATGCAAGGAAATTATCTACCTTAGCTAGTTCTATTACTTCAAAATCACCTATAAATTAAGCTCCATGAATAATGATTGAATCATCCTTTAGCACCCCAATGGGCATGGCCCTTGTTTTATTTTCCATGTACATCACATTGGAGGATAACTAAAATGGTGGCCTTCCCATCTGGTAACAAGCATCCTATGTCAGAACATTTACCTTCGTGTCTGTATTAATAAGAATTTTACTCACCAACTAACCATCTATTACCACATCTAGTGTGATCTCATTATTGTTGAGTGGACAAGAGTATGATACTAAGGAGAAGGCACACATAAGATTCATGTGCAGGAGTAAATCACAGTCAAAGGTGTGGAAGGATAGGAAAGGAAATGCAAGTAAAAGAAAAGGGTAGATTCAGGACTTATCCATTTTCAGGGGTACAAGATATTTTTGGAGATAGCATACAGAGCAAAAAAATCAGATAAAGACTTTCTCGACATGCATAGGCTATTTTAGGAAGAGTGTCTACTAAGCGCTTTGCATGGGTTCAGGCTAATAATAGAATTTTTACTGTCAGTTAACCAGAAGATATCTATTGTTAGTGCACTTACATGTGTGTCTATTATTGTAAAGGCACATAACTATTTTCAACATGCGAACTATTTTGGGAATTATGCAAGCGGTGAAGGGAAAGTCCCCACCCTTATAAATATGTAGTGATCTGCATAGTATAGGAGGACTGGATATGAATTATTATGAATTTATGATGCCATATCTGATGCTTGCATGAGCTTATGGTATTATTTATTGTAAGAAGCTTCTGTGTAATTATTGTGCTTAATATAATGGAGTGTATTGACTGATTCAAGGTGTTAAACATGATTAAAACTAGATCTTGTGTGGCAGAATTAATTATGGCTATTACTTAAATCTATTACTCTTTAGATCTAGATCTGGAATATGTTATGTAGAATGCTATACTAATTATGGAACTGAATACATTAACTCTTCATCTTGCTTATAACCTACACAAGCAACCCTAAAGAGGGGCCTGGTACCTTTGCACACTTCGGGTGAGCGCTTGGTCTAGGCTGAGTGATGTGCCAACGTGCTTGGGTTATTATTGGTAAATTCTAGGTTACATCATTGGTTCCGTTGTCGGGACCTCTTTTTCAGTTTTTTTCAGGATGGTTTGCTATAAAGACATACCAGTTGACCCTAGCAAGTTTTGAGGAGTGGATGCATGATCTAGAAGAAGAGTATACATGGAGGTTCAACATCGGATCTGATTTTAATGCATGCACATGGGTGGAACAGAATATGTATGATATTTTGTATGAGATCTTCTTCACTATTTTTCTAGTAGAAATGTATGAGTGGCTGGTTGCTTATGCATCTAAAAGGGATTGGAGGTATTGCACACTTGTCTGGATGTAGGAATAATTTTAGGCCCTTTATGATGCTAATCTAATTTGGACATGCATTATAAATACTTGGTTTCATGGTGTTTTGAACAATTATATTCTGGAGTACTCAATTTATAATTATTTTTGCACAAAGGTAGGGGAATTCCATTTTTTACGATATCCCAGGGGAACTTACTTACAAGGCATTCCACTAGCGATCAAAATCTTGATGGTGACCCTAAACTTGGAAAGAAAATCAATGGCTAATTAAACCCCACCTCGTGCGGGGGCATGATCAGGTTTGGTGAAAGATGGCAGACCTAGCGGTAGAAAGGTAGAGAGAAGAAAGGCGGATTAAATATAATGAGGTGCGTAAGAGGGAAATAGAGAAGTAACGGGATGTTGCAGAGCAAATGCAGTTGAGGAGAGAGATGGCTCACGAAGGATTTGGAGCTCACATAGAAAGTGTATATCTAGAGCATTAGGAACTCCCCCATTTGGGAAAGCATGACAGGGAACCCCCCTCGGCCTCACATGGAAGCGCGCCAGCAGAGAAAACTTGGGACACAAGCGTACATTTGAATCTACCCGACAACCTAGCCCTTGCACTTGGTTTTCTAGTATCTAGTATGACAAATAATCAGCAAGCTAGTTTAGGCAGTGGGAGAACAGGAGTAAGTCACATAACAAGTACATTGATTATAGGGAAGATGTATTCTTTGCTATTTGGAGGTACCTTTTTAGGTGCATCATCTACATAGAATTTAGGCACGTATAATTTTGGACTCACTTATGGGAGTGGTAACACTTCACAAATGGTAGGGGTTCAGTTCATTACTACTATTGGGACACAGGGAAGTACATCTTCTAGTCCACGTCCATCTATAGGTGGAGGATCATAAGGTATAGGTTGTTCTAGTTCTAGTGGATCTTATGGTTCTAGAGGCAGAGGAAACATTGGAGGTTCTAGATTAGGTGGGAAAGATTGACACCAACCCCATAATATTTACATGGAGATGTCTCTTCATCTACCAGAATATAGGGGCATAGAAGATGTTGCTGAACATGTGCACATGTGTGAAATAATGTGGCACGCAAAAGTCATTATGACTTCTGAGCGTAGGGCAAGTCAATTTGCAACTACATTATAAGGAAACACACACAATGGGTACAGAACATTTGACCTTGACCAGAATTACATAGACTATAAAACATTAAAAGATGATTTCCTTAAATACTTTCACATCCCTAAGTTTGAGTAGAATAGTATAAGTGTGCTTAAGGATATTAAGCAAGGAACTACTGAGAGTGTCAGAGAGTATGATGCCCATTTCAAAAAAAATTTATCTAAGCTTTATTATGATATTCACGCAAGCCAAAATGCACAATTGTTCATTAGAGGTATGATTACACCATTTAGAAGGGTGCTATCACATAATACATACATTGATCCATGCGAAGAACTTGAAGCATATTTTCACACTAAGGCAATCAGAAGTATAGACACTGGGGTGAGCCCATTTTTGGAAGCATAGATTATAGCTATGGTGAAGCATTTTGAGAAGCTATCAACAAATTCAGCACATGAGACATGCATGGGGATTTAGTGTATAGATTGTGAAGTGGAAGGTCACACCAAGGATAGTTTTCCCCACAGATGAGTACGTTCATTGTTGCTAGACTGTGAGATATGTCATGTAAACAATGATGCTAGCCACTGCCCATTATTACAATGCACAATAAGGAAGAACGTCTCTTGCTACTACAAAATTTGTAGGCCCACGACTCATAATACAGAGGACTATAGACTAATTGGTCAGATCCATAATGCTATAGATATTGGTGTGCAAAAGATAGGAGTCTTAGATAACTCTAAAGGTAAGAATGAGCATCAAGATCAGGATCATAATCAAGTGCACTATGATCATAATAAAGGGTTTTTGGAGGGAGGTCATGGAAGAGGCCAAGGATACCATGGTGGATTTGTATAATGAGGTCATGGTGGTGGATGAGGAAAGTTTCCTCATGGAACATGTTATACCTGCGGATCTCCTAAACACTACAGGGGTGAATGTCCTTAGAATATTACATGTTCTTTTTGGAAATAATTATAGTTATGAAGAATGCTCAGACTTATATGAGCATCTTAGTAAGAAACATAAAAAAAAAACAAAGTTGCACGGATGGTTAGGATACAATGCACTATGAAAAATCAATGGATGCCCAATTTGGAACCAGAATCCAAAGTATTGCATGTAAATATCACTACATGTGCTGAAGCATCATGTGCCAAAGCAGCATTGCAACAAAAGCCTACCATTACTAAGGAGGATGTTCTACATGCACAGTACCCAGATCTTGTCCATCACAAGGACGTGTATTGGGAAACCATGGAGGTACTAATAAATTTTTAGGGTAAAATACAATATTTCAAGGAGTAATCACAGAGGATAAAACAAAATAAAACATTAGAGATGATATAATATGATATTGATGACTTGAAGGAAGTGTGCAAAATGTTGCACCAAGAGAATATCATTCCATCGTTAGCGAATTGGATAAAGGGAAACACTCTGCGAAAAAGTATTGAGACCAGATGAAAAATCCTACATGTAAATCTCCCCCCCCTAGCTTAGACTATGACAAGGGAATCACTTTGAATTTTGTTGTGGATGGATGGATTTTAAGTAATATATTGATAGATACATGCGCAAAATTCAATGTTCTTAATTTAAATGCATGGGTACAGATGGGGAGGACTCCATTGCAGCCATCTTCAAATATATTGTTCATGGCTAACTGAACTAAGGCCAATCCCATTGAAGTTTTAAAAGATTTAGCCATTACTATAAAGGGAGCCAAGTTCACTGAGCATTTTGAGGTTTTAGCGCTTGTAGAAGCAGATAGCTTCCAAAATATACTTGGGTGCCCTTGGTGCTATGAAAATAATGTTGATCTATGGTTCAACAAGGGATATATCAGTTTTGAAAATAAGGAGGAAAGAGTTATTATCTCATTAACAGATGGAAAATGTATGCCTTATGTTGAGCCTTTAAGTGAAGAAGCCTTGAAATGGATCTATGTGCGTGCCATTCGAGACCTAGAGGTCCTTGAGCCATCTAAGGAAGGGATTATCCAATGGGAAGATGCATAGTCAATCAGTGATACCACAAGTATTGCTTGTGATAATTGGGTTCATGGTACTTATGAGTTGGTAGGGCATGAATTAAGAAGCACAATTGTGTAGAACAATAGACCTCGTTGTATCAAGAGAATAGGTAATAGCTCAATACCTCGATACACAAGAGTAGGAGACCCTACAATATTTATGTGCGCCATGGAAGAATAGTGGTTAAAAAATTTGGAGAGATAGAATATGCTAGCATATACCCTGCACAGGATAGTAGTGCGCTGGTGGGTGGTTTACAGAGATAATCTTGTAGGATGGAATGAAATCAGGATAGCTCTTTCTACTCAATTTTCTAGGAGCAATGCATCTAATAAAATCTGCACTTATCGTGGTAATCAACCTATTCAGCACCACATTCAATATTGTGAGAGACTCTAGACAAAAGGGCAGGAAGCTTTACCACCTTCAATTTAGGTGCAAAATTTTTATTCCACTTTACAAAGTTGTGCGTGTGCTTGTTATGTATATGCAGAACTCCATAGAGAGACTAGAAATTGACAAGATTTGATTACAAGACTAATCCATAATTTTGACTACTTGTTTACTAAACCTCCAGTAAAAGAGACATTAAGGGTTATAAAGCGGTTAACTATGAGAGACAATCAAAGGTGGAAGATCTCATTCAGGAGTTATTTGATGGAAATGACTTAGGAGCACATTTTACTAAAGAAATAGAGACAAACACCACACTAATTAAGTGCACTTTCTTTGAGAAATGAAAAGGAAAGATGCTCTACTTAGTGGATGATGAGGAAGTGGAAAATCTAGATGTAGATCATTCAACATGTAGGTGTGAAGTTTTGTACAGTGCGGATAAGACCACACACGCCTATCATGAACCTATGAAAACAAAGAAAGTGAATATTGGATCATATGATGAGCCTAAGGAGGCCGTAATTAGGAACTATTTGTCTAACTCTAAAGTGGCAAAAATCATTGAGTTAATATGAGATTATTAGGACTTATTTCCTAGGGGATACCATGAACTAAAAGGCGTGCATTAATCATTAGGAAAAATGAATATAAAGCTTAAGGAAGGTTCCCATCTGGTTAGGAAGTGACTCTATAGGATGAATCCTATCTTGCACAAAAAGGTCAAGGAAGAAATTGACAAAATGTTGAAGTCTAGAATCATCATGCCCTTAGACAGGTCAGAATGGGTTAGCCCAATGGTGATCAGTATAAAGAAATATGGTCAAACTAGGATCTGTGTGGACTACAAGGTGCTGAATGCTACATGTGTGACTAATCCTTTTTCAACGCCATTCACAGGGGAAATATTATAAGGCGTTATAGGGCATGAGATCTATTCCTTTACAGATGAATTATGTGGGTATCATTAGGATAGGATTGCACAGGAGGATCAGGAAAAGACTACTTTTACCACTGAATGGGGAAGTTTTGTCTATACTATGATGCCTTTTGGTCTGAAAAATGTGTCTGCTATATTTTTCATGCATAGTTGTCTAAGCGTTCAAAGATTTTATTCACAACTTCTTGTAGGTTTATTTAGATGAATGGACGGTGTATGGACTTGTTAAGGATCATTGTGAAAATTTATGCTTAATGTTTGAAAGATGTTTCCAGTTAAGCAAATCTTTGAACATCAAGAAATGTATATTTGCTACACCATTTGGCACACTGTTAGGGCACATCTTCTGCAAGGAAGGTTTTTTGGTTGATCCAGCTAAGGTTTCCATCATTATTGGCCTCGAAGAGCCTACCAATCAAAGGGAGGTCCGTGGATTCTTAGGTCACAATGGTATTATAGAGAATTTATTAAAGGATATGCTAAGGTCATGCACCCTTGGAGGAGTTACTAAAATGAAAAGGGAATTTCTGTTGGGGAGAAACGCAATAGTGCACATTCGAGACATTAAAGGAAAAACTTACTACATCACCTATTTTGCACTTTCCTTCATGGGACCAACTGTTTCATGTACATGTGGGCACTTCTAGCATGACCATTGGCATGGTATTGGCTCAACCTGGAGAAGGTATTATAGATCATCCTATTTGTTTTGCTCGTAGAAAGTTGACTCCTGTAGAGAAAAATTATACAACTACAGTGTGCGAAGCTTTGTCAATGATCTATGCGCTACATAAATTAAGACAATACCTGCTAGAAACACCATTTGGATTCTATACCAACCACATGGCATTGAAGTATTTGGTAAATAATCCCATTTTACAGGGGTGCATATGCCGATGGGTACTCTTATTCCAAGAATTTGATTTTACAGTTGTGGTAAAACTAGGGAAAAGTAATTCTGGACCAGACCATTTATCTAGAATACAGTTAGGAGAAGACGTGTAGGAAATTGAAGATACCATGCCCGATGCAAATTTATATAGGTTACAACACATGCCATCGTAATTAAAGGACATTGCTATTTTTCTACATACATGTATGGCCCCAGAAGGAATGAAATCATTAGAGAATATACAAATTTCCATTCATACGACACCATTTATGTTGATTAGCGGTGATCTGTACAAGTTAGGTTGAGATGAAGTATTGTGCCGATGTGTACTAGAACATGAGCACACATATATCATGGAAGAGGCTCATGGTGTTATTGTAGGTGGGAACTATGTAGGTGACACCACTGCACATAAGATTCTACTCACTAGATTATGGTGGGAGACCTTGTATAAATATTGTAAGGCATATTGCAAGGCTTGTGATCACTGTTAGTGCCTTGGCAAGCCAAGACAAAGAGATGAAATGCCTTTAAGACCTATTCCTATTACATAACCATTTGAAAAATGGGATATAGATTTTTTGGTTCCTATTTAGCTAGCTGTATGTAGGACTGGATCACGTTATATCATCACTTGCATATATTATCTGATAAGGTGGGCATAAGAAGTACTTACAAAGGATTTGTACAGTAGCTACAACAACCATGTTTATATGGGAAAATATTATTACAAGGTATGGATGCCTATTGAGTTTGACAAGTGATAGGGGCACACATTTTTTGAATGAGACAATCAAAATTCTATTGGATAAGTTCATGATTACAAACCATATCATCCTCACGAAAATGGGGCTACTGAGGCTTTCAACAAGATTTTGAGCCAGACATTGACAAAAATTTATGATGTTGGAAAAAAATATTTGGATGATAATTTTTCTATCATGCTTTGGGTATATAGAACAACCTACAAGTGGTTAAACAAGGCCATACCCTTTCAATTGGTGTTTGGTGCAGAAGCAGTTATTCCTATGGAATTCATGCTACCTTCTTTGTGTATTGCACATGTTGGTGGTTTAGTTAATGAACCAGCATTAGAAGAACAAATTAAACATTTGATTAAGATGGATGAGCAAAGAGAAACAACACTCTAGAGTCAGAAGCAAGAAAAAGTCAGGCAAAAAGCATGGCATGACAGGCACATTAGGGACAAAAAGCTTGAGATGGGACAAATGGTGCTTCCTTATGATTCTAAGTTTCTGTGCCATCTAGGAAAACTCAAAGTACATTGGTTAGGACCATATGTTATCACTTACATATTTGAAACAAGAGATTTTCAGTTACAAGCGCTTGAGGGAATACAGTTACCTAGTCACTTCAACGGGAGTAGGATGAAGCCCTACTATAGATAAGTCTTCTTGGTGTTTGAAATAAGGTAGTGTTGCCATTTAGATTAGGTTCTCAACTATGTATTCCTTTAATGTATTTCCTTCTTTTTCACTATACTTTGTCAATTTAGTTGGTGTTTTGTGAAATAAGCATGTTTACACGCCAGAAGCTAATTAAAATTTGCAATATTTTTATGCACAGAGGACTACACATACCATTTGTGTGGGGTGGTTATTGAAAAATGGGTACACATAAAGGAACAAACTACTACAAGTGCTATTCAAGTTTTGAGAGTTGGTGGATAGAAGATTGCTTCCAAATAAGAAAAATAGATGGAGATAGACAAAGGAACAATATAATGTGAGGTAAGCAGTGACCGTGGAGACTACCATGAGAAGGCACAATGTCAAGGTACTCAAGCACATGGAAGCATGCTGAAGAGAATTTTGTAGCCAAAACGTAGGAAGGCACACTAAAAGGTTATAGCTGAGGTGCAAAGATGTACAATGCAAAAATTGTGAAAATGGTCAATTAATGAGAGAATTATGGGTAGGTGAAGGAACAATAAATGCACTAACTTTTTGAAAATCTATATAAGGATGGGATGCGAGTTCATTTTTACTATTGTAATCAAAAAAATTTGAACGAGCTAAGTGAAAAAAGAGTTGAGAAAATCATGTTGAGGTAGGAAGGGTGTGAAACTAGACGTGGAGAGTAGATTTGTGCGTAGGAGAATGCTATGTCCCCATTGGTGAGGTGTTTGAGCAAAGCAGATCATTGTAAAAGAGTGAGGGTACGTGATTTCAACTAGGGCACATAGATTTAAGCTAGGGTTTGGACTTGTTTGTTACAAAAGATAGAAAGAAATTATTTACACACCACAAAGGATAGAAAGTTTTGATTTACAGATGACACCAAGGAAAGCACATGCCGTAAGAGCTAAAGGAAAGAAGAACGTGGAGGAAAAAGTTGAATTTTCTCCTGAGAGTGATTTCTCAGAGATGAAATACCTAGAAGGCATGATAGTGGGACAAGAATGGGATTCTCACATCCGTAAGTGCAAGATAAGTGATTACAACCACCGCACATTGGATAATAAAAAGGATTTGGATGCGCTATTGAGTACAAAGACAAACAAGTGCACAACAAAAGACATACCAGTGTATGATTAAATTGGAGAGAATTTGTTAAAGCATATTGGAGTCTACCAGTTATACAAGCTCCCATATTTCAGAAAATATGAACCTTTGTACCAGTGGTTGATGAGTAGAGTGCATGAAGAATTTTTCTATTTCGTCAGACGAAGGGTAAGGATTATAGCCACATTGATTTTAATAATAATAGGATTAAAGGGCACAAGAGTGGATTTGGATAGTGACTTGACAGATAAAGCAACAATCTTGGAGACACATAAGGAGTTTGGGTATACCAAGGGTCCACGTGGAATGGATATCAAAAAATTGAAGAAGTACCCAGTGGTACATGAAGTTGTACATCTATTGACCAAATTGAATGATCAAGAGAGATGGTCACAAGTGAATACAATATGGCTACACATTGCAAGGAGAATGTCACAGGGAGCAATTAATAACATATCAGGCTATATTGTAGATACTATCATCAAGGAAGTGTGCAGAGGTGATAAAATCAATTTCAGCACTATCATATTGTCCCTTGTATTTATGGAGATCGAAGTGCCCAATGGGCCAAAGAATAAGATCTGGGAGCATCCCATGCAAAACAAGTCCCTTGCAGAAAGATTTGATAAGTACTTGTGTGAAGGGTCAATGAGTGGGTCATTCAAGTAGAGGGTAGAGATATGTATGATCGGCTCCGCATGACATTTGAAGATGAGTGGCACATCCCTAAGGAGCTACCTTTGGTGGTGGCTAAGGAAGTGTAGTTCGTGGTGTACCAACACTTCTGCATCGTGTTATTTACAATGAAGGATGAGACTTAGAGCCCCTGGTGAAAACTACCATATGCCTTCACAACACGCTGCTTCTAGGCATCAGTTTATCATTTTATTGATGCATGCCGCCTGAATTTTGTTGCATACATTGTAATATGTGACTACCACACATTGAGGAAGACGTATGTATATCCAGGTAAGACTACCTATATTGAGAGGATAATTTTAGACATTATAAACATGAAGCATGTAAGCTTTGAAATTAGGGACACTGAAGCAACACTCGTATACACTTCATCTTAAGCCTAGGATAGAGAGTAAACAATATGTGGAGAATGAGTTCACACTACCAAGGCCACCGAAGGGAAAGCATACAGTGGATGATGTACTAACTCTGAAGCCCACTGAGCCTATAGAGGTAGATGATGAGGAGGAAGAGCGTGAAGACAGTGATGGCTTATTACATAGAGGCCGAAGGAAACCTATAGACAAAATGGAGACTGAGTGTTCAAGTACCCCACCATAGGAACAAGAGGAAGATGAGGAATTGGAAGTAATCCAAGGAGAGATCCGTTTCAAGAGAGTGTTCTAGAGAACAAGGAAACAAGGCACAAGAACTCCACATTCGGTACGAATATCACCACGACTCTCTCCACATAAGGATACAACTAAGAAGAGAAGGAGAAAATTGAAGCTAAATGAGGAGGCAGAGGAGTCTGAAGAGAGCGTGTCTAGATATCCTATACAACCAAAGGATGTGGAAGAGCACAAGGAAGAAGAAATTAAGGTTGAAGAAGGAGTAAATAAGCTAGGAGAAATAAAGCAAGATATTTCTCAGGACATAGAGGATCCAACTCCAAACCTTGGCACTCAAGTTCCTAAAGGGATAAGATCAAGGAGGGAAAGTGGTGAGTATGTTGCACCAGTCATGGGCTATAAAGAGGACACAAGTAAAATTTTCGACACACGATTTTAGAATACAGTGGGCTTCAAGGACTTGTATGGATGGGAATTGATGGACCCTAACATTACATCCACACACGCAAGGAAAAAAATGTCAAGGTCCATGCAAAATCACATGGATGAGCCTGATTTTGATGTGTGTGAAGAGTCCCATGTGTTAAGGAGAATGAGAAAGGAACCACATAATAGAATCTTCACACACGAGACTTAGCCATTTTTAGGAGTATGGACTATTTTTGGAGATAGCGTGCATAGCACACAAACCAGATAAAGACTTGTGTAACACATATTCTATTTTGGGAAGAGCGTCTACTAAGCGCTTTGCATGGGTTTAAGATAATAATAGAATTGCTACTTCAAGTTAACAAGAAGAGATCTATTGTTAGCGCACTTTCATGTGTGTCTATTATTATAAAGATGCATAGCTATTTTTAGCATGCAACCTATTTTGGGAACTATGCAAGCTGTGAAGGGAAAGTCCCCACCCTTATAAATATGTAGTGATCTACGTAGTATAGGAGGATTGGATATGAATTATTGTGAAGTTATGATGTCAGATATGATGCACGCATGAGCTTATGGTATTATTTATTGTAAGAAGCTTCTATTTAATTATTCTTTTTAATATAATGGAGTGTATTGACTGATTCAAGGTGTTAAACATGATTACAACTAGATCTTGCATGGAAGAATTGATTATGGCTATTACTTAAATATATTACTCTTTAGATCTAGATCTGGAATATGTTATGTAGAATGTTATACTAATTATGGATCTGAATACATTAACTCTTCATCTTGTTAATATCCTACACAAGCAACCCTAAAGAGGGGCCTAGTACCTTTGCACACTTTGGGTGAGCACTCGGTCTAGGACGAGTGATGTGTCAGAACGCCTGGGTTATTACTGGTAAATTCTAGGTTGCATCAAGTATCATACTCATGGTTCATTAGTGGTAAATTTTCATGAAGGATCTGGCGCTCTCATTCAATCCCTACATGTTGTATTTTATCTCACAACCATTCTCCTAGTAAATGAATAATGTTTTCCTACCTCAACATTTGGCACACCTCCTTAAAATCATCAATATACTTCTATGGTAACTTAGTATTCTATGTGTATTACCTCTTTTGCACTTCTTCTTTCAAGTGTCGGATGCATCTTTGTATCTCACTCATGACACCCATAGTTTTTTGATAGACTTCCTTCTGCTAAGCAACATTTGAATATTTAACATGCATGATCTCCTCTCTTATGATAAGTGGGTTTTCTTTAATATGATTACACATGTGTTGCTTCTACATGTGTAGTCACTAATATCAGATAAATTTTAGGATCAACAATATCCTTTGGTTCCCACTACTCGTGCTTTTCATGCTCTACTTTAATCATAGTCATGCCATTTTTATTTTTTTTGCTCTTACACATATGGGCATATATATCTAGATAATCCTCAACCTTGTGCACCTTTACACAATACACACAAACCTATTTTTATAGATACTCATGCTTATATTGGTCTTGTGATCCACAAGTATAACATATCTAACACACAAACCTTCCTCTACCACCATGTCCTCTTCATCTGAATCCACCTCTGAAGCCTCCATTACCGTTATTTTGTCTTTATGGTCTTTCCTCGCTGGTCTTTCCTTCTTTCTCCTATGCGCTAGTTTCCATAGTGGTCTGGCGTAACCTAGTCTCACATTCCTCATGAATATGATAAATTAAACTATAGTAGGTTGTGTCATGGGTATGCACATCACAAATTTTTCAATACACGGATACATTCTTTTTTTTCGCGTGTTGGAAAAGTGGAAAATTCCAAACATCATGGTTCTTATAACAAATATCACAATATGTTAACAACATGTGCACACTCATACATGCAGAATTATCCTATGTATGTCCCTTAACCTTGTAATCAATACACCATAAGCTACTATGTGTCTTATGAGCTGAATTGGCATACAACATTTCCAAATGAGAGGTCATTACCACAATTTGTGCATTAAGAAATGGGATTACTTGTGTGTCAACACTTCTAACTGATTCTACACATAGTTTTTCCTCTAACACCTCGCATAAATAAGTGAATGTCTTATGTGATAATGTACTTTGAAAAGTATTCAATAAGCCACCAAAAAACCACTGCGCATGCTAACTCTGATGGATATGATAAGACACCTTGGACAACAAAGTTTTAAAAAACACATCATACTCCCTTACACTTTCCAATAAACCCTGTTTGATATCCTTAAGTACGCTAATGATCTTTTTCTTGAACTTAGGGATATAAAACTCAGCTAAAAAGGTAATGTGTAATGCATCATAATTAACTGAATTTTGATGTGGATCATATTTCATGTATCAACTATTTCATAAGTCATACTTATGCACATGCTCAACTGCATCTTCTATACCTCTATACTATGGTAAGTGAAGAGACATCTCAAAGAATATCTAAGGTATCTTCTTCTATGGCTTTTTGTTGTGGCTATTGTCGACCTTGACTTGGAGTGGGTCCAGATCTAGAACTTGATCTTCCACCAGGATTACCTTCACTCGTTAGTTGTCCTTAAAATTTTTAGCCTCCCATCGCGACTTGGGGGCCTGTCGAATAATTACCTTTTGTCCATGTGGTCATGCTAAAATACACACCAATAATTTGTATTATAATTCTACCAAGATTACTACTCCCAAATGGTAGTGTGCCACTTCTCTGTCCCGACGTCATGCCTACTAAATTGGTTGAAATAAAACTATGTCTAAACACGGGTGCCCTTTGCGCTATCATATATGTTTCCTTAATTTTTTGTGCTTCCCAATTTGATAACAATACATGCCTAATTTTATCTCCTACCCAATGTGGTGACACCTGATTACCTTCCTTCTCACCTTCACTATGATGATCTTCTATAGCAACCTCTGGATTCCAAGCACCTTGCATAAGGGACAGGGGTCCAGGTGGGGTCAGATGCATGCTATTGGTTCTTATTCTCTCCACATACTCATCCTCATCATATGTCGAAGGGGATATACTAATTTTCTTTCCCCATGTATAGAGGATATGATCATGTGGTCCCTTTCCTTCTACAAGGTTCTCATCACTTTCACCATTCATCATTCTTATTGACCTCATCACATCGTCAACCATCCTCTGTCATGCATCATTATACTTGACTTGTTTCTCTTCCCTTTATCTTCCCTCTACTTATCCCACCACCATGCTTCCCAAACCTACTTCCTGACCCTACATGCGGTGGGTTTTTATCCTACCATTGGTAAGTTATACATTCTAAGTTCAACCATCAAGATCTTCATTGCTAAAGGTAGCACACATATATATGATATCATAGGATCATGTAAAAACTATAAATATGCTTCATCAGGCCATGAATATGTTGAAATCACATACTCTAAGGTATAATTATGTATCACACCTTCCCATCAACAATCTACAACTCTTGTCCAAGGTTCATCCAAATCAACAAACGCTTGATAGTTTTTCTACATCCACGATTTCTTTCTTCCAAAATGGACACCCCCGTTCTGTGCATACATTGCCAACCACTCATACAATTCTACTGGAAATAAGTTGAATAAATTCTCATATATGTAATCATATAGGTTTTCTTCCACCCAATAGCACACATTGAAATTAGGTCCAGTGTTGTATGTCTGGAAAACCGTGTCATGGCCGTCATACACCCACATCTCAATATTTTCCAAAGACAATAGGAACACCATGTGCATACAACATCCTGGTAAAAAAAATTCAAAATAAGTCTCAGCAACATAACCAAAATGTAATATTTTATTCCCCAATACCTAGCTAAGTGTGTTGGCACTTCATTTAGACAAGTCTAGAAGCTCACTCAAAGCGTGCGCAGCCTCCTGTTCCCTCCTTTGTTTGCTTATCAAGATGTTAGACATGCATATTGATAATCATAACCATTCATGTAGAAAGATACATCATAGCTTGGTGAATTGACAACATAGATAATAAGGAAATCATTCATAGAGGATGACTATTAATATTAAAATACTCATTAAGCCATATTCAAATATAATAATCCTTGCAATGTAAATACAACCATCAATGAAAAAACATAACTAATCACATAATAAGAGTGGTGATTACATCATATAATGCTTACAATCAAGCGTTGAACCATATGTGAATACAAAACTATCATGAAAGGCATAACAACAAGTCACTCAATCATTGGATTGATAAATACCATAGTGCATCACCTATTTATACACAGTGGGTACTTTCCCTTCACCGCCTACATTCACCTTTGCTAATAATAGGTGTGTTATAACTATAACCTACATGTTTTTATAAATCTGCTTTAAAATAGTTCAAGCTATAAATACATTTCTTTAACCATGATTTAATTTCTATAATTATCCTATCTCCATGTGTCATTCCTTTCTTTTCCTGCATGTTATTTTCCCTAATAATAGCCCCTTGCATGTATGCCAAGCTATCTTGATTTTGTCTATTTTTGGATCTTTCTTGAGCATCGATCCATCTTATTATTTTCTAAACTTAGTCATGTTGTATAAAATTGGCTAAGTCTTGAAACCCTTTGTGTCCATGCACAGAACTTCACGTGTTAATCCTTCTGCATGTTACACACCTTCACACACCCTTTGCATGTGGTCTCTAACCTCCACACATGGCTAGTACTTAGCCATTTTCTCTTCTAAACAACTCGATTTTTTTATTGCTTAGTGGGTGTTTGATTGGTTGCAAGATCCCCATAATGAAACTTGCAACATAAAGTGTATTTAGTGTCCATATATACATAATTGAGATTTAATTTTTAACTGAAACTAAACTTGAGACTTGAAAACTGAAATTGAACAAAACATGGAAGGAGTACACATATTTTATTTGTGAAGGTAGGAACTTCTTGTTGAAGCAATTAGAGGGAGGGATTGAAAATGAACCAATGGAGGTGTTTTACCTCAAAGTAATGTGATAAAATAGATAACAAGGTAATAGGTATATCAAGAATACTTGTGTTATGTAGACGAAAGAAGGCGTTGCGCACATTGTGGAATTTCGATAAAAATAAATGTGAGAGCTTCTTTTTGGATAGGAGGAACTATCTGTAAATCACAACAAGACCACAAGAGAATATTAAATAATATATGGCAGTGTACTACCTAGTAAATGCTAGTTCTAGGAAGTATGAAACTTCCTAGATGGTTGTCAATCCATTGTTTAATATAACTTAATACAAGAAGAAATGAAAAAGCAATGATTGATACTCTAATTAACAAGATTTAGGTGTATATTATTAAAAAAATTAACTTAAAAAAGAAAGGTTAGGCTTGGTCTAAAGGGTTGATGGGTTGGTTTGGATTTGCATGTGTTGTAGGGATTGTAGGTGAAGTCTAGGTGAGGTTAGGAAAGGTTTTGGGTTATTTTGGCAAAGTTGTGAGCTTGTTGGTTTAGGGAAAATTGCTAGTCTCAGAGACTAACATCATTTTAGTGACCGATGCTAGCTATGGGGATAGACCGATGCCGACTATGGAGATCAATCGACGCTAGTTGGGTGAGTAGTATTGGTAGTGGAAATTGGATGATGTTGTCAAAAACTGAGAATTGGGCACTCTCTGTGCTTGCAAAGAGAGTGATGGGGCTTTGGATAGGTTTTTGAGGTTTTTGTTAAGACTCATAGATGCTGATACACAGGTTTAGGCAAGGCGTGGGAGGTTAAATGAACAAAAGGTTGGCTAGAGGTACTAGGGATTAGATCTGGGTAAGGAAAGAATAAAAGTAATGGTAGATAACTTAATAAAACAAATTAAGCAATTAGAAATGAAAAAGGAGAGACAAAAATTACTTGTTAAATGTAGCATGATGGTGGATGGTGGTGGTGGTTACAAAAGGTGATGATCTAGAGTGAATATAGCAACAAAGTGGCACGGTGCCTTTTGTTGCATATGTTGGAACTCTAGAAGAACATGTGGATCAACCGAATGACGTATAAATGTTGTGATAGGCTCTGTAAAGTTGCAAGGTTGTTGGAGTGCTTAAAAATGTGAATGCAAGAAGCGTAAGCCCAAGAAGTCAAATTTAGAACCTAAACAAAGAGTTACAAACTCTTATTTAACCTAACTAATGTTGACCAAGGGAAAACTAGTGATGGTTAAGGAGAATTGGTCCAAGTTGCAAAAATAGCTTGATCTTTGCTAATTTTGGCGTGATATCAATTTTTTACGGGTCTAGAGTGTTAAATGGTATTAATAGGAGTGTGGAATTGGTTAGAGGATTAATAGGTCAATAATGGTTAGGGTTAGAAAGAGTCCTAGTTGGTTAGGATAAGTGGAGACTTAGTCTAGGTTCATTAATAGGCTAAGAATAGGTCTTAGGATGAGGTGGAGGGATAATGTGGCAGGATGAGGTGGATACTAGTTTAATTAAGGTAATTAAAATAATAATAGTGTGAGGATGGGGATTAATTTAATTATGAGTAATTAAATTAATATTAATGTGGTGAAGGGGACCATAGCTAGGTATATGTGTCAAATTAATGAATTGAAAGGGGTTAAAGGGAGGTGTCCCAAATTTGGGTGTCTACATTTGCCCCTTTTTATTGCATAACTTGTATTAATGAGCAATGCTAACAAAAATAGGAGTGGTTGCCCTAGGTATGGGTTGAAGTCAAGTTTCCTCAGGTATGGGTGGAGATGATCCCCCTTAAACCCAGAATTGATGAAGCAGTAGACTGAATCGGTGAGGTGTTTGATAAAATGGTAGGTGATGGATGATAAGGTAGGGTATAGGTAAGGGAAATGGTGATTTTGGGTGTAGGTAATATGAAGGGGCATTCAAATGCACACACATATGTAGAATGTGACAAGGAACTAGGTTGAAGAGCTCATGAACTCTACATCGTCAAAGGCCGATTGTTTATTGAAACAAGGAAGATGTGATCTAGGTATCCAAGGTACAAGATACAGTCCTGGAAACACAACAAGACTAGGTGTTAGAATGGGCATTAGGTATTTTCTAAAGCACCAATAGGTTTGGTCAAGTCAATAAAAACAACATGACATAAGGCAAGGTAAGGCTAGTAGGGAAAACAACACGAGTAGTAATGTCGCAAGGTATTATGAGTAGGAAAATTTGAGTGTCAAATAGGTGTAGGTGAGTTGGGTAAATAGGTAAGGCCGTACGTAATCCCAAGGTAGAGGAAAAAACATGCCCCACCTGATAGTGTGATTGGGTATGTAGGTGATAAGGTCATTAGGTAGGGCGATAAGGCTAGGTGGAAGCTTGGGTAATAAGAAAATGGTTTTGGGTAATCAAATGTGATTAAAAGTGGTATAGTGGGCTGTAGCAGGAAAACCGATACCGGTCAAGTGTAAAATGATACCAATCATGTGAATCTGATGCATGTTAATTATGACATGATATCAGTGTCAGTTAGGTCGTATTTGGGTTTAAAAAGGTAAAACCCGTGTTTGACGGATTCATTTGTGCGTTTCTACTTTTGGTAAAAAAATGACAGAGAGTTGTTTGATGATAGAAATGACAAAACAAATTCCTTAGGTTTAGTTGACAATTGGGTAGTGGGTGATTGGATTGCGATTGATGAGCCCATGTGATTGATTAGTGAGATTTGATTGGTTGAGAGCATGAGAGAGTAGATTTTGGCATGGATGAGGCAGGAGACGATGTGGGAGGACCACCAATGCAGAGACCAGAGATCCCATAATGGGGATGGAGGAAAGTGGAGGTAGGATCATAAATCCATTTGTTGCTTTTGATTAAACTAAGGTAGAAAAATATCGAATTTGGGATAAAAAATGAAATTGAAATTTTGGGTAAAAAATTATGAAATTGGGCATGGGGAGGGCCAAATGTAGGTTAAATAGGTTGGTGAATGAATGTGGGTGAGATGTGCATAGTGTGGGGTAGGTTTTTAGGTAGTTTTGTTAATTTTTTACAAAAATGGGATGTCGAGGTTTGGCTCTAGGGTCAAACTAGTGACCAACTTTAGTATTGGTTCGACGAGCATCGGTAGGATTAACTGACGTTAGTGGGAGACAGGGTGACCAGTACCGATCAAGGGAACTGATGTCATTCACTGTGAAATGTGACCAAGCATAGGAAAATGGGGTTGGGGAAGGCAGAAAAGTAAGGAAGGGGTGGGTTGGGACTAAGGTAGGTAAAATAGGGTATAGTAGGGCTATGTGACGAAGTATGGGGTGGGTGAGGTATGGGAAAGTGGGTCGAATGATTAAGAATATAGGTAAATAGTTGAAGATAGGTGTAAGGTGGGTGAAGTAATTTATTGCAAACAATTGATGAGGTGAAAATAAAAGAAACCGATAAAGTGTATAGGTGTAGGCTAGGTAGACTTAATGGAAAACAACAAGTTGATGAAAATGGGTAGATTAATAAAGGCATAAGTAGGTAGTGGGTTGGGTCAGATGGGTAGACAATCAAAATATTCAATTGATTAACATGGCTTATTGGTGATGATGCAGGTGAGGCATCATCTTATGATGTGAGATAGGGTGCCACCTCTATTGGTACAAATGTGGCCGAGTGTTACAGATGAGGAGTGGAGGCATATGCAGGATGTTGGGCTCAGTGCCATGAGGTGATACAGATGGATTTCCTGAGATCATAAATTGATGGTCACTCTCATTGATAGATGGGATTCAATGACCAATACCTTTCATTTTCCTACCAGTGAGATGAAGATTACGCTGGAGATTGTCTATAGGATTTTGTGGTTGCCAATTGTAGGGGAGCCAGTATATCAGATTTCATTAGATGCGTCAGTCAAGCCCATAGTTGCAGTGTTTGGAGAGGTGATGGGTGAGTTGAGAGATCACAATGCTAGCATTAGTTATGGGGATATGTATGCAACCTATCCTTAGGAGACCAGATTAGTAGTGTTGATGATGGTGGCAGTTGGGTGCTATGCACTTCCTGATTCAGAGGGTGGGAGATATCCTCAGGAATTGATGGGGGTTTTTTAGGATATGATTGAGGATTGAGTCTACTTTTCTTGGGCACCAAATTTTTTAGTTGAGATGTATAGGGAGTTATGGGCATATCAGAGGATTTAGAGATTCAGTGTATGTTGCACCTATCTACTGCACTGCTGGGCTTATGAGCACATAGTGTGTCTACATCTAGTAGGCCTTCCCCAATAAGACTACTATGGAGGAGTATATAGGGTTTGGTTGCAGGAGATGGGTGATGGTAGGAGAACATCTGAGGGGTAGTGAGGCTGCACGAGATGTGTTATACTACAGGTGTGTATTTGAGGGCCTGACAGAATTGGATATTATGTGGTAGACGTATGTTGATTTTCTATCTTATGGAAGTATGGTAGTGGAGATGGAAGGGTTTCAATTGGTTAGGTGGATACATGGATGGAGGCCTGGGGAGCACGAGATGATACCGGTGGACTAGGTTAGGTGATAGTTTGGGCTGCGGTAGGATGTGCCTCCACCGTTTCCACAGTACCACAAGGATGATGTGGAGAGACATTGTCTCCAGCACATCCAATAGATACTACAGGGAAGGAGTAGTAGGTGATGGATAGGTGTATTGATGGTGCAGATGTTACTGATAGATACAAGTGCTTGTGGATATCCTGGCTATAGGAAGCACCACCGAGGCCAGGCCAACCAGATTTAGCCACAGTCATAGTGTAGAGAGACACACTATAGGGACATGTCACCACCCTACAATTACAACTCACACAAGCACAGGCATAGGTAGTCACCCTTCATGGGAAGGTGGATGGGTTATATGTATTATGCTCCTAAACATACACCAACAGTAGATGGGGGGCAGGTAGTAGCATTACAAGCCCATATAGTCACATTACAAGGGTAAATGGCCACATCACAGGCACAAGTGGGTGCATTACAGTCCTAGGTAGTTGCACAAGCACCAACATATGCACCAGTAGTGGGACAAGGTCCTATTGTAAAAGTATAAGCACTGAGACATGGTACCATTTTACAGATAGCAAGGCAGAGACCACTGGTACTAGCACAAGGTCCATAGGAGGGGGTGAGAGTGATGGATAGGTACAGAGATGTTGTGGCTGAGGCTGGGTACTATCAAGATAAGTTATTAGATTTTGGTCTTCATGTGATTAAATACGCCAAGCATATGACCCAGTAGGTAGCCTGCTAGATGACTCATAGTACCAGTATGACAGGTAGTCACCTATCTCATGGGCATGGCCAAAGGGAGGTGACTAGTTCATAGAATCTGAGACTAGACGAGGGTACTAGAGAGATGATGAGTGGGCGGAGACCAAGACTAGAGTAGGGTATCAGTGAGAGCAAAAAAGGCGTCGAACCCTCACATGGGTGAGATAGAGATGATATTATATTTTTATTTTTTATTTTTGACATATATACCAGCCTACATGCCAAAGAGGTGATATTGTAAATGAGGATTTTTGAGATACTTATGTTTATACCTGTATATTCAGTGTATTGATATACAGACCTTCAATGTATAGATTGATGATGATATTTATATATGATGTTATTTTATTTCCATTGTACTATTATCATGGAAAGTAGATAGAGGCATGGTTCGGTTCCATTTCCAATTTAATATTATTATGGAAACTAGGTGATTTGGGCATGGTTGAGTCAGATATAGTCATTGTGGAGTCATGAAAATTAGAAGTTGCAGGCATGATTGAGTCAAAAATTTGTAAGTGTTGTTGTGATGGAAATCTAAATATTTTAGACATGGTTTGTGTGAGTGATATATGTTTGAATTGTATTTCCATTGTATTGATGTCATGGAAATTAGGTGATTAGGCATGGTTGAGTCTATATAGTTTGTGAATGAATGATTTAAATGGTTTAATTTATGTTGTTATGATGTTTATGGAAACTAGATGAGCAGGTGTGATTTGGTTATGTGATTGAGTGATTTGATTTCCATTGTATTGATGTCTTGAAAATTAGATGTTAGGCATGGTTAAATTTTATTTGTTTCTATTTAATTTCCAAGTTATGGGTATTATGGAAAATAAATGATAATGTACTTATGTAGTGTTTGATTTTGTTTTTTAGTTAACTTCCAAATTATTCTTTTCATGGGAACTAAATGTTTGATAGGGGAAATAAGGATCGGTAAGAGAATAACCGAGCTAACCTCAAAGGGCCCCATGCCCTAAGAGTGCTCTACCTACATAGCCCTTGCAAAAGGGGCCTTAGGCTGCTGTAGTTATCCCATAGGATAGGGAAGAATAAGATGAGGTAGGTGAGTAGGTGGATGAGGTAAGGTAAGTTAGGCATGACTGTGTCTAGGTTGTAGGATGTGTAAGATGAGTTGATTGATGTAGATAATGGATGTAAATGTAGGTGAAAGGAGAAGAAATCCTAAAAATTGAGTGTCAAGGGTCTTGTCCTATGTAGAAGAATAAATAAGTAAACAAATGAGTGATCTGAACATAAGTGAAATGCCCCAAGTTGGCAAAAACCCTAACTTTCATATCCTTAGACTCATAACGTAAGTCCCTAGATAGATTGCATGATGTAATAGGTCTATAGGTGAAAGAGGTTATGTGATCACAATGTGTAAAGTACACGCTTCCTCCCTTGAGTTGTTTCATAAGATAATAAAACAAGAGGTAAGGTGGAAGGGTTCATTTTTAGTGTAACCTTGTTGTGGGACAACAAGCCTCTTCTACAAGATACCCAAAACCAGAATAGGCAAGTCCATGACTAAAAGTATGTATTTTTCTTGACTTTTTTTTCTTTCCTTTTTGTAAATATAGACTGATCGATGCAAGAAGTATATAATGGGATAAATAAGTTCTCCTTGAGGTCTTCTTAGAGCTAATCAATGCGAGAAACTCTAGAATTATTTTATTTGAGAAGTATAGATTAATCTTCTTTTTGGATAGAATAAATACAATATAAGGCTGGATTTTTATAGCTATCCTTTGAGGGAGCAGTCTACTTATAGCAACAAGAAAGAGAATTAGATCTCCTTTTGAGGGATTCATCTATTTTCGAGAAGTTTGACTCAAGGAGTTGACATTTTGGTTATTCCATGTATATTTCTTCTTTTTATTTTGAACTTGAAGTCATGGACAAGACTATAAAGGAGTATAGGCCTATTTTGTGAAGGAAAGACCATAACACAAAGGGATTTTCTATGAAAGAGGAGTTTCAAGTGACGAACAACCATGAGATTCCATCTTGAAAAGGAAAAAAATCCATGAGAATCATGTCATGAGTAGAGACATGGTACTCATGTTGAAGACAAGGCTAAATGGTAACAGATAATCACACAATTCTAGTTTAGTTGTTAGTCCTTAAAATAGGTAAATAGAGTAAAGGTTCTCTCAAGGGATGAGCATATAGGTGACATAAAATGGTTTAGTACTTTATTTAATAGTAGAATGGTTGAATATGTAAGGAATTAAGGAGATCAAGCTCAGGTTTACCTTCAAGAGAAGATAAATGATAAACTCTTGATGCATAGGTAGGGGTAACAATATAGGGCCCAAGCCAATTAGGAACAATTTTTCCCTGTTTTCTTTTCTTTGCTTTGGTTACGTGTTGTTTTTCCTTTATAAAAATATCACTAACCTTGAAATTACGTTCTTGAACATATTTTTCATAGGAACTTTTGATACATTTTTGGTATATTTGAAGATGGTTGAGAGCAGTTAAATGATGTTCATCTAATAGCTCAAGTTGTGCCAAATGTTTTTGGCGAAATTCATCATCAGATAACATATATTTTAGTGAGATATGAAGGGATGGAATTTGGAATTCGAGAGGTAGGATGGCCTCTATGCCGTAAACCAAAGAAAAAGGTGTAGCATTGGTAGAGGTATGAATGCTAGTACGGTAAGTCCATAAGGTGAAAGGAATGTGCGTATGCCAATCCTTTCTAGTATCATCGACGACTTTCATAAGAATTTTGTTTAGGGTTTTGTTAGAAGATTCAGCTTGGCCATTGGTCTATGGGTAATAGGGTGATGAAAAATTTAGTTGAATGCCAAAGGTATCACATATTTTGCATAGGGTTTTGTTTTTGAATTATTTTCCATTGTCAGTGATAAGGTGACGAGGAACAAAAAAGAGACAAATGATGTGGTGATTGATGAATTCACATATTTTCTCAGCTTTATTTGAAATGAGAGGGATGGATTCTACCCATTTAGTATAATATTTGGTTGTTGTGATTATCCATTGATGATGTTGAGAAGAATGAGGCTTAATCTCTCTGATGAGATCCAAACCCCATTGAGAGAAGGGCCAAAAGTCCCTGGCAACTTGTAAGGCATGACTAGGAGTATGGTGAATGTTAACATGCTGCTGAAATTTCACACATCGTTTGACATAGTCACAACAATATTGGTTATGGGTTGGCCAATAATAGCTAAGGAAAAGGATACATTTGGAAACAACATGACCACTGAAATTTCCACCACAAATCCATTCATGGAATGCTTTAATTGTGTGCAGAATTTCAGAACTAGTGAGGCACCTGAGTAGGATATCATCAAAGCCTTTATTTGTAGAGAAGACCTCCCATAATGACATAATGGGAGGCCTTGTGGAGGAAATCATGTTGACCATTGTGAGTGAGGTCTAGAGGTGGCATTGAAAGGGAAAGGTAGTTAGCGTACTGCTTATACCAAATGTTGTGTGTCTCAGTTTTGATACGTGCCACAAAATTAATGTCGAGAATGATGTAGGAAGGAAGTTGTAATCATTGTATTGTGACAAATATTTTTGAGTCGGAAGGTGAGGATGGTATTTTTGAGGTGAGACAAGCCATGGTATCCACGAATTTGTTGGTAGATCACGGAGTGGTTTGAAGGAGGAAATGATCAAAGGTGGTCAAAATTAAGTTAACATGGAGCTTATATTTTTTAAGGATCTTGTTACAACATTGGTATATTCTATTGACATGGTTCACAACCAGTTGAGAATCACCAAAGATATTAATGGATTTAACATCTAAGGTGATGGCAGTTTTAAGATGTAATACAAATGCTTCATACTTGGCGATGTTATTGGTGCATTCAAAGTCTAATTTGAATGATAAAGGCATAGGATCTCCATCGAGAGAAATGAGGATAACTCTTGCACCACCCCCACATTGACATTTAGAACCATCAAAGAATAAGGTCATTTGGTAAACGGTAGGGTCAACAGGAAAATAATCGATGGAAAGGGTAGCGACATATTCATTCAGGAAATAAAAGTTAGAAGATTGATTTCTCAGAATTAGAGTTTCTGCAAGTTGATCTGCAATGATCTGTCCTTTGAAATACTTTTAATGAATGAATTCTAGGTTTAATTCTGTGAGAAGCATGAGCCAATGTGAGGTGCATTGATGTTGGTAAGGTTTGGTATACATGTAATGATAAGGTTTGATGTTAGTGACGAAGAAGTTTTTATGGTTAAGAAGGTAGTGCCAAAGTTTAGTGGCGACGAAGACTAAGGCTAGGAAAAGTTTTTCAGCATGGGTATATCTAGTCTCATAGTCTAAAAGTGTGTGGCTTATGTAATAAATGGATTGTTCTCGGTGTTGCTCATCATGATGAGTGAGCATGGCACCCAAGGAATGATCAGTGGAAAAAATGTATAGGTAGAAAGGTGTGTCATCTTTAGATGGGATTATTATAGGTAGTTAAAGAAGATATTTATTGAATGCTTCAAAGGCTTTGTAGCACTCATCGTTCCAATTGATGGAGACATCATTTTTAAGAAGGTGATGAAAAGGGTGACATCGGTCAAAAATTTGAAAAATAAAACGTCAAATGGATTGCAATTTTCCTTGCAAACTATGAAGTTATCGGAGGTTAGTGGGTGGGGGCATCTCTAGAATGGCCTTGATTTTGGTGAGATCAACTTTGATGCCCCGCAAAGAGATGATGAAACCAAGGATCTTTCCAGGGAGGACTGTAAAGACACACTTCTTTAGTTGAAGGTGAATGCAGTATTTAATGAGGCAGCCGAAGATTATTTTGATAATGGGGAGGTGTTCAGAATGACTTTTGGACTTACCAAGAAGTTCGTCGACGTAATCTTCCAATATGTCATGCATGATGTCGTGGAATATATAGGTCATAGCACACTGTTAATTAGAACCAGTGTTTTTCAAGCCAAACGGCGTGATGCGATAATAGAAAGTCTCCTAAGGTGTGATGAAGGTATTTTTATGTTAATATTATGACACGAGTAATATTTGGTTATAACTCGAGAACCCATCCATGAGAGATAGCATCTCATGGCCGGCTGTAAGATCAAGTAGTTTGGTCTATGCCAGGTAAAGGAAATTCATCCTTAAGGAAAGAGAGGTTAAGGTCATGGAATTCTGTGTAGATGTGGAGTCCCCCTTTTTCCTTGGTGATAAGTACAATGTTAGAGATCCATTGTGGATAGTCAATGGGTAGAATGAAAGAAATAGAAAGGAGGCGTTGGAGTTCTTCTTTCACAAGAAAGGAAATGTGTGGATTCATTTTTCACAACTTATGTTTCATAGGTTTAGCATCAGGGTTAGTAACGATATTATGCACCACAATATTTGGGTCAATACTAAGCATATCGGCATAAGACCAAGAAAAAGAGTTACTATGATCTCAGAGGAAAGAGGTGAAGGCTTCTTTTTTGGTGGAATCTAAAGATTTTCCTATCTTCAGCATGTGAGGGTCATCCTAAGTGTGAATGTTGATCTCTATGGTCGATTCATTCAACATAGTTTGTGTCTTAGAAGGTAACAACCGGTGAATGTAAGAATTTTCTACACCTAGATAGGTGAGAATGGAATCATCATCTTGACATTAAACAATGTTGATAGAAGGTGTGTCTTCTTCCAACATGTCAGGATAAAGAAGTGGGAGAGAAGAGGATGCCTAATCATCATGATGATAGGTTAGAGGTCCCAAGGAAATGGTGTTCACAATTTTTTTTTAGGAGGTATGGATTATAGATCCGTTGACTCTGTAGGTGATGGCAATGTGATAGGTGAAGATGGTAAAGAAGGTGTGACAGGTGTAATTTACATTGATAATTCTAAGATCATAAGGTTCTATATGGTATGTAGAATTTTTTTAAACTTGATAGTGACCTATGTGCCATACCTAGTCTTGAAGAGCATGTGAGCCCTATCTACTGATAAGTATCCTCCAATTCTGGCAGTGAAATCCCTAGATAGACATAGAGTAAAGAGCGGAGGTAGATCAATTATGGATACATCTTGAGGAAATGAGACATTAGGACATGTATGTAGTGTGAGGTTTGGACCTCTAATAATTCCAACAGTTCCTGTTGCTATTCCATCTAGCTGCACCACACCTTTAGAAAGAGATTCATACTTGAGGCCCAGCTAGTCAGTAATTTTCTTGGGCATGATTGAACTACTTACTCTGGAATAAATCATGCAATTGTGCACCAATTGATTTCCTATGATCATAAATACATAGAAATGTTGAGGTTTCATGTTTTTTCTTGGAGTTGATCCTCTTTTTGTTGCATTGAATTTGTAAGGACAACCTTGTACCGTTCCTTGGATTACTCACTTGGAATAGACAAGTTAGCAATGTCAGCTTGCAATAGATCCTTCTATCCTGGAATTGATAATGACTCCCACATGGATATGCTCACATTTTTTTCCTTTTCTGCTCAAGGATGTTGAATTTATTTTGACTATCCTTCTATTGCACCTTACTTATAATAGCCTTTTCTTGCACTTGAGATGGTATGGAAGGTACATTAGGTTGATTGTTCACATTTGGGGATACATTTTGATTTCTTCTTCCTTTGGGTGTCAAAGAAGGTTGAGGAGTAACTACATTCATTGAATTTCCCTCTTCCATAGCTCTCTTCTTATATCTAGTACTTTTAGCAACACCTTGAGGAAAATTCTGATTTACTCCAAAAATTCTTCCGCTTGCCGATTTACAAGTGAAGTGTCACTTGGGAGTGTCTCCTGAATGACTATTTATTGCTACTTTTCTTCTATTGTTGCATCTTAAGAAACATGTGAACCTTGTACCATCAAGGCTTGGTTCATAATTCCATTAGTAAATGTTGTCTAGTTATGTGGAAGATGAAAAGGGAAACACCACTCATAATCTTGCACAATATTGTTTTGGACATGAACCAAGGATTGAGATGAGCTAGCTACATTTGGGTTACAAGGTTGAAATGAATTTGTAGAAGGAAATTGATTCTAATTCTGATTTAGAGATTGGGATGAAATATTTTTTGGCTAGTAAGGGGCCTTGTTAAGTTCATATGGAGGCTAGTAAGGTCTGAAATTCTAGGTTTGATTCCTCTTAATAGATACCAACTCATTCCAAATAAAATTCAACTATTTCATTACCTTTTGCATATCAAATGAGGTACTTGAGGAAGTAGATGCTTCATTAGAGATTTTATTTCTTGGGGTTGGAATAGGTTATAACTCAAGGGTTTAGTGAGAATATGGTGTCTCAATCTCTAGGAATATAGGCATTGGAGGTCTAGGAGCAAGTTTCTTGGTCTGAATAAGACTATTCTTAGCACTAATAGCAATGTTATAGGTAGTTGGTAATTTTCTACCCACATGGACTAAATCATGACTAAAATATCACTATTCAAAGCCTTTAAATAATAAATAAATGCATGTTTAGGTGTAGGCCTTATCACTTGAGGGACTCGGTCCCATTTTTTTTTAATAAGTCATCTACTCATTAGGTGATCTCTTTGTTTTTTTTAATTTCTCTACCAAAGACAGGTGATCTGAATTATCCTCAAAATAATTACACAGGATTGTTCCAAGATCATCCCAACTGGTAATGGATGTAGGTCTTGTTGGCGTGAAATTTTTTCAGGGACAAATTGGTGGATTTCTTACCAATGCTCTCAGATTCGAAGTCCCTCTACTTAACCGGTGCAGTTGTCGTATATGATTGCATGAGCAAAAAGGTGGATTTTCTTGGTGGCCTTGCGGTCAGGGATCCAACAAGGGAACTCCACTAACCCCATGACAAATATAGTAATTTATTACTAGAGAGGACTTTGTCTGTAAGTTAAGAAAGGGGAGTGAGAAATGAGATAGGAGAATTAAGATTGCATGTAGAAATTAGATTCCTACAAACACTAGTTAGCATGCATTTATGATGAGAAGAAATAACTCTTCCAATAGAAAAGAGACCAATTAGAATTTATGAGCACAAAGTATCAATAAATCCCTTAGTCAAAAAAAGATAGAAACTCCTTCTTCTTGTATTGATTACTCAAACCAAATTTGTACATAGTGGGGAAATGGAGGAAATTTGAGAATGTGGAGATTGGAAGAATTTGGCTATCTCCTTTGTTCTATCAATGCACTCTTGAGTTTACCAAATCAATCAATAACCCTGTGAAATCAAAATGGATTTACAATTTATAGAATGAGAGGTGACTCATCATCTACCCCCCAATGCATTTTCATATGTCCTCACACAACTTAAAACTTTTCAACTTCCTAGGAAACTTTTGAGTCCCTTTTTATAGCATACAGGTGACTTATTACATTAGGAACATTAAGACAAGAAAAAGTGCAACCCCAACGTAAAATTAGAACATTGAGAAGAGAGAAAGTTGGGGGTATGAAGAGAAGAGAGAGAGAAGAAGAAGAGAAGATGTTGCCCCTGATGAATTCTAATGATCCTCGTTGATGGAAAGCTCCAATGCAATGAAACTTTGAATCTTCAAAATCATGTGAAAATCCTTCAAATTGCCTCACAGATGCTTTGGAATGAGTTTTTAAAAACATTTTTGAATGATTCTGCCAATGATCGTAACTTCCTGAAGATTCAAAAAAAAGGGACAGAAGCCTGTAAAATATATTAATGTGAAATCAAACAACATTACAAAGAATGGGCTGCAATATTTATAGATATTGCATAGCCAAATACAAACAAGAATCTAAGTTGCATAGGTGCAACCATATTCCAAATTACATAAGCTTCCAATGACATCTAGGAATCACAAATGAATAATTACAAATATACGGTTAAAAAAATATAACTGCTCCCGTAATATTCAAATACAAACAAAAGGATGATTATAATTAAATATAACCATAAAACAATAACTAATAAATTTATTAATATGCAATGCATAATTAATTAGGATAATAATAACATTTTATCCTAACATTCCTCCCCTTAATTGTGCATTGTCTCTAGGGATGTGGAGAGGAACTTTCTGAACAACTCAAACTTGTCACATGTAAGTGACTTCGTGATAATATATGCTCGTTGTTCAGCTGTTGGACAAAATTGAAGTTGGATGTTGTGCTTCAACACATGCTTGCGTATGAAATGAACCTATACCTCAATGTGCTTTGTTCTCTCATGAAACAATGGATTGCAAACAAGTTTGAGAACACCTTCATTGTCAACATACATGGTGGTCGGTTTATCCTATGATAATTCAAGTCCTTCTAGTATGTGACGTAGCCAAATCGCTTCACAACCAGCTTCTCCTGCAGAACGATACTCGACTTCTATGGAAGAGTGAGAAACAAAGTGTTGTTTCTTACTTCCCCGTGATATTGGTCCATATCCCATAAAGAATACAAATCCAAAAGTGCATTTTCTATCATCAATGTTACCTACATGATTTAAATCTAAATATCCAGTCAAGAAGAAGTTATCGTTCTTCTTATATTCTAGACCAAGATCCACTGATCCTTTGAGATATCTCAGAATGCACCTTGCTACTTTCCAATGACAAAATTTGGGTTCCTGCATGAACCTGGATAGATAGCTTACTACAAATATGATATCTGGTCTAGTGTAGGTTAGGTAAATGAGACTCCCAATCAACTACCGATAGAGAGTGGTACTTAACTCAGGAGATGGATCTGAACGAGATAAGTGTAATCTATTCTCCATAAGTGTAGCAATTTGTGTGCAATCCATCATCCTAAACTTCTCGAGTGTAGTCTTGGTATATTTCATCTAAGAAACAATAAAATATGATTCTCTTTCTGTCATACTTCTAATTCAAAACAGTAATGCATCAGCCCGAGATCAGTCATGTCGAATGATCGATTAAGATCTTTCTTTGTTGCATCGATCATCCTCACTGAACTGCTAGTGATGACTAGATTGTCGACATAGACAACAACAATCACCATCTCCCCCTTGTTTTTTGAGGTAGAGATTGGGATTGTATGGATTTCTAACAAATCCATGTTGTACAAAATGCTCATCAATCTTGATGTACCAAGCCCGGGGTGCTTGTTTGAGGCCATACAGAGATTTCCTAAGTCTACATACCTTTGCTTCTTGACCAGGTACTACATATCCCTCAAGTTGAGTCATATAGACTTCTTCTTGTAAATATCCATTTAGGAAGGCACTTTTTACGTCCATTTGGTGGACTTTCCATCCAAACTAAGTAGCTAGAGAAAATATCATCTTGATTGTTTTGATCTTAGCTATGGGAGAAAATGTCTCCTCATAGTCAATGCCTTCTTTTTGTGCATACCCCTTTCTACAAGTCTTGCTTTATACTTGTCCACTATCCCATTTGCTTTGTACTTTGTTTTAAATATCCATCTGCATCCAATGGGTTTCTTCCCGGGTGGAAGATTGAAAAGTGGCCAAGTGTTATTCTTCATCACTGATTGATATTCAGAATCCATGGCATCTTTCCAAGCTTTTGACTGTAGGGATTCCTAGACTGTAGAGGGCTCATCTGATTCAATAACTCTACTCATCAAAGAAAATTTGACTTCTTCCCTTGCTTTACTACGAGTCCATGGTCCAGGGGTGGATGTATCCGGTGGAGCATCCATTCTTGCATCTCGTAATGTACTTGTACACCATTTAGGCATACGCTGAACTGTTCCCATGGGTCGTGGTTCTATCTAATCAACACCATCATCCCCATCATCACTTTCATCTTCTGAGGGAACATCAGCTTCAATTTTTACAATAGGTGAAAAATCTACATCTTGTGAGTCTGGAGGAGGAGTCTCTACTTCCTTCTTCTCAAAAAATCAACATCTCTACTAGTGTAGACTTTTCTGGTCTTAGGATCCATCAATCTATACCCAAGAGTCTCTTCACTGTACCCAATGAAGATGAGTTTTTGTGACTTCATGTCCAATTTCTTTCTGTTCTATTTGGGTATGTGCATGCTTTCTTTGCACCCGAATACTCTGAGGTGTGCAATGGATGGTTTCCATTTTGACCATGCTTCTTGTGGTGTTATTCCATCAAGAGAAGTTATGGGCACTCTGTTCAACAAATACACTATTTTCTTTACTACTTCTACCTAGAATGTATTTGCAAGTCTGGAATCATCGATCATGCATTGCACCATTTCCATGATAGTACGATTTCTTCTCTCAACAACACCATTTTGCTGTGGTGTGTGTGGAGGAGGAAATTGTCAATGAATCCTGTGAGTTTGTAGGCAGTCTCTAAAATCATCACTAGTGAATTCCCCCCCTCAATCTGAGTGGAGAGTTTTGATGTGATGACTAGTTTCTTTCTCAACTGCTACTTTGAACTTTTTGAAGGTTTTCAAATTCTTCACTTTTCTTGCGAAGACAAAAAATCCACATTTTTCTCGAATAGTCGTCAACACAAAGCATGAAGTACTGGAACCCAGAATGACTTGGCTGCATCAGACCTGCAAAGATCGGTATGAACCAGGTCAAGTTTACCATGAGCTCAAAATGTACTCCTCTGGAACAAAGCTCTGTGTTGTTTTCCTACTAGGCAGTGAGGACACTTGTCTGTATCCTTCTGAAGAGATGGTAGCCCATGTACCATATTACACTGGCGAAGTGTTTCGAGATATTTGAAACTTACATGACCAAATCTCTGATGCCACAACTGTGCTGAGGTGGAGTTCTTAGCCACAAGTGCTTGATCATCTCTATGAACAAAATCAAGTTGGAACATACGTCCCACATTGGAGGCTTTTGCAATTATTTTTTAGCCTCTTGATTTGTCTCGAATCAAACACATTTTCTTGTCGGATTGACTATCAAAGTCAATTTTTAGGTTGTGATCAAGGAGTTGACTAACTGAAAGAAGATTCTTTGTCAACCCAGGGACATATAGGACATCTGATAGTCTACATTTGCATGAACCAAGGGGTAGAGAAATGTTCCCAATCCCCCTGAACTGTATATGAGGAATCATCTCCCAACGAAACATGATTTTTCGATGGCGTGTCCCTCATTGAAATAAACCAGTCTCTGTGGCCGTTCATGTGTCAAGTGGCTCCTGAATCAACATACCAAACATCACTAGATGACATGGATGGTTCACTTGATTGAGCAGTGAACAAGAAGTCTTCATTGTCTAACTGTTCTTGTTGCTCAACAATATTACCTTGCTGGTGGGGTCTTCTTTTCCAGTTCCCCTTTTTCTACCTATGATTTTTGTTAGAATGTCCCTTGTAATATTGTTTTTGTTGAGGTCCAGAGTTGTTGGATGAACCTTTCTTGTAAGTATTATACCAACAATCTTGTAGGTTATGTCCTCTTTTACAGATTGACATTGCTTCTTCTGTTGTCTGTCCCCTTGATACTGATTTTGATTTTGGGACTTCTGATAGGAATTAGGTTTTCCTTTACCTTTTCCTTTCCATTTTTGATGTGAAGACAGTGCCTACTCCTCTTCATCATCCTTATTGTGCATTGCTTCCTCTTGTTGCAGTAGGTTTACCAGTTTGTCAAAACCAACTGTCGTATCTGACACGTTTAGTGTTGTGACAAAAATGTGGTAAGAAGAGGGGAGTGCTCTCAGAACAATGGGAATGAGAGCATCATCTATGACTGGTTCTCCCAGGGCTAGAAGTGAAGCCCTTAATTCTGCAACTCTTCTTAGGAAAGCTTCTATTTTTTCATTATGCTTGAACTTTAATGTGTGTAACTGACTCTGTAAATTTAGTACAACATTCTTGTTCTTGGCCTCGTATGTTGTGCTCAATTTATCCCATGCTTCTTTTGTTATTTTGGCATCTCAAATGTGAGGTTGTACATCATCAGACACTCCAAACAAGATGATGAGTTTGGCCTTCTGATCTACTTTATCAAAATCCCAATGTTGTGTTGTATCAGTAGCTGATCTGGTCAAAGTACCATTCACAATAGGCCAGATTTCTTCAAACTCAAGTTGTGTCTTGATTTTTGTCTTCCATGTAGCATAGTTGTTTCCTCTGAGTAGTTGTGAATCTGGAAGAAAAAATTTGGGGGCATTGGTGCCCATTTTGCAAAGATCACTGACAAGGTTTGGCTCTTATCACTCCAGGTATTAGGTCTCCCAATCTATATACCATCAGTCTGATATAATGAACCTTTCTATATATGTGCCCTTCCGATATACCCTGAGTACGTGGAAGAAGCTCGCCCTTTCTATATACCTCGGTGGTACGTGAAAGAGGCGTTAACGTACATGAAAGAATTCAATACGTGGTACCAAGACAGTACTGATGGGGTATATGTGATT
Organism: Taxus chinensis; assembly: GCA_019776745.2. Classification (NCBI taxonomy): domain Eukaryota; kingdom Viridiplantae; phylum Streptophyta; class Pinopsida; order Cupressales; family Taxaceae; genus Taxus; species Taxus chinensis. The sequence goes on from CM034147.1 coordinate 13,317,262, forward strand.
ATTGACACCGGCTCAAAGAAATATCCTCATACATGTGTGTAACTTTGCTATATACTCGGTTAATTTCTCAATCCGTATTTATGTCGTGCAATCATTCACAGACGGATGGGATGGCTCATAGTGTGTGCACTGTGACCTTATTACTCCCCATCGATTTAAAGGGTTGATGCCCAGATGATGTTGTTGTAGATATATTAGGAATTAAGTGTAGTAGTAGTCATGATGGCTTTTCCTGTAAGCGCTTCCAGAGGCATCGTATATACTGAACGCTGTGAATGAGATCTAGGATCTCGTGAGTGTTACAGAACCAATTTTATACTGTTTTGTATTACAATTTTGCCAGTTTCAGAGTAGTTACAAAGTTTGCAGTTGACTATGGCAACCTAAAAATTAGTACAATATAATGAAGTATACAAATTACATTCAAAAAATTGGAAAATTTGAATGGCAGGCAAAATTTTTTTGTTTTACGGGCCCTGGTGGCCTCCTGAGCCCAATACGACCCAAAATGCAAAAAATTGCAAAAAAATAGTTGAAAATGCAATTTTTAGGTATCCCCCTTTTGGAGAAAATTACTCGGAATGAAAAAACAGGCTGAATGGGAGAAAAAAAAATTACCCTAAATTAGGGATTTCTCCGCTAAATTTAGTTAGTTATAACTAAATTCAAAATTTTTGCTAAAGTTAGCGGTCCCACCAACTTTTTCCGCCAAATTCAAAATTGGTTTAAAAGAATTGTTGGAGGTGTGTTTTGAACCTGAAACCTCATCTACCCAAGTCACTTTAACTTACCAACTAGGCTGCTATGAGCGCTTGGTGAAGTATTGAAGCAAATTATATTTAAAGAAGGTAAATTTCGACTTACCTTTGTAAAAAATGACCTGGCAGAAGTCCCACGTGGCTGCATGCATGGAAATGTGGATTTAGGGTTCCTCTTGCATGAAAAATGGATCTGAAGCTTCTAGTTTTATTTCCTTTGTTGTGTAAAGACCCCTTTGCAAAGATTGAAATGCCTTTTCATATTCTACCGCTGTTTTTTTTTTCTTTTGCTTGTTTTTGATGATCTCCACCACTTTTATTTTATTTATTTTTTGCAAACGCTTGTTATATAATTTATCACCATTTTCTTTGTGAAGGTCAGCTTGGAGTTTTGCACAACCTTGACCACTTTTTTCATTTGATAAATTCTTTCGCTTTTGAATCGACCGCTCATTTGTTTTAATTTATTCCTTCCTTTTACTGTCACCGCTTGTGCTTTGGCAGGTCGCCATTTTTGTATTACCCACCATTTTGCGTGTGATGCAAGGAGCTACCCATTCCACTTTGATTGCTAGTGCACTTGGATGCATGTCGCAGGTGTGTTCGAGTAGGTAGGAGGTGCGTGTGAGCAACGAGGAGGTGTTTTCCTTTAAACAGGCTTTGTATATGTGTGACTTTGTATAGAGATTGATGTATTTGATTTATTTCTTCACAGTATTTTTTTTCTTGTGTAGAGTTTTAGGGGTCATGGAAATGAGCAACGTGGTGGAGCTTCACTTGCCAATGCAGGGGACACCTTTCTCCTTGCTCGTATACAGGTCTGCCAGGGCAGCTCAGCTTCCCAACACGCATACGCCAATATGTATGGCTTTTAAACAATGTAAAATACTTGTGATACACAACAAACCCACATAGGAGATTGGAAATGGCCCAACCTTTGGTGCACAGGTCTCCAACACACTCAACAATAGAATACTCCAATATGCATGGCTCGGTCTGGGGCTTGGTGCACAGTGACCTGCAGAATTTGTTTATTTTAAAAAAAAAATCTATACTTGCAGCAAAATTTTTCCTGGTGCTAGGTGAGTGCAAAAAAAAAATTACCTTCCAAACACCTGGAAGGAATAGGAGGATGTGGGGGAGGAAAGGATGGGGTTGGGAGGTTGCATGAGGCTGCACAAGCTCTCAAATGCTGCAAACGCTTCTCCAATCTCCTCTCTCTCTACTGCTCTCTCTTCCACACCTTCACAGGTCCAGATTCTTGCTCTGGTACCAAATGAAGATTCACAAAATAGGGACAGAAGCTTGTAAAATATATTAATGTGAAATCAAATGACATTACAAAGAATGGGCTGCAATATTTATAGATATTACACATCCAAATAAAAACAAGAATCTAAGTTGCACAGGTGCAACCATATTCCAAATTACACAAGCTTCCAATAACATCCTGGAAGCACAAATGAATAATTACAAATATACTGTTAAAACAATATAATTGCTCTCGTAATATTCAAACAAACAAAAGGATGATTATAATTAAATATAACCATAAAACAATAACTAATAAATTTATTAATATGCAATGCATAATTAATTAAGATAATAATAATATTTTATCCTAACACTTCCACCCCACATAAGATATTCTTGCAACTTGAGCCATGAAGTGAGTGTCGAGAGATACTGTTGAATTCTCTGAGACGAGTCTCGAATTCCATATGAGAAATTCCCATGGATGATCTCGAATGATGGTGTTGACCTGAATGATCATCCCTATATGTCCCAATGTTCCAAAACTTCCCCTTGAGTATGACTTAGCATTAATAGTGAGTACCCACATGGGAGACTTACTATTTATAGTAAGAGGTGATTCTTGCTTCTTCTTAACTATCTTGATGTGATGAAATTATTCATTGAATCCTGTGCACACTACCTTCACCTTGACCTCTTCTTGGTGACTTATTATTTTTAGTAAGCACCCATATAGAGAGCTTACTATGTTTAGTAAGTGGTCATTTTCACTATTTTATGCTCTGAACACCCATTCTGACTTCTTGGTGACCTTCGGTGCACATTGCCTTGATCACAGCTGTTGTAGTCACTTTTAATGAAGACTTACCGAAGATAGCAATCCTATGTAGGAAAGCTTACTATTTTTGGAAAGTGGCTTTCCGATGCTTGGTTTGTCATGGAACATATTTTTTGGACTTGGCTCATCATCGTGATCATGTCCTACAAATTTCACATAATTTTTCCTACTAGAATTCCTGGAAATAAAATTTAAAATTTTCACTTGGTAGTGGCTTCGAGCACGGAGCTGCCATGGTGGCCATTAATGGAGCTCAAAATTTACAGGTTTTATTTTTTTCTCCATTCATGATGAAAACAACCCCATTGTGATAGATTTTTCATTTGGATTTTGTGTGCAAGTTTTTAGCTCATTTCCATTGTCGGATTGATGGGAAATCCGACAAATGTGAACCGATGCACGAAACGGGGATTTTGTTAGAACAAATGTGTCAGGGCACCATTTGACCTCTCATTTGTTGCATCTTGATCATCCTGAAAAATATGGAGCTCTACAAAATATGACACCTCAATCTGACTTTTATTTTGCAAGATATGAATATTTTTTGATTAGGTGACTTCGTGATTATGTAGCGAAAAATCTTCATTTTTCTTCATTTCTCTGTCGTTCTTTATTTTTTTGACACATTTTTTTCTCTGATACCTATGCATTTTCATGGAGTGAAGGATTTTTTGACCATGGAGGATATGCTTTGGAGAAAAAATGGTGCACCAAGTGTTTGGAAAAGCATGAACAAAGCTATGTCAAGGTATAAAGGAGGGAAAAAGGCTGTGTCGGAGTTAAATTATTAAAAAAAATACACAACAAGGGTGTGGCACATTTTTTCAAGTTTTATGTCCCTCACCTAAAAGGGACATGAGGGACATCAAATTCAATGGTGAACAATGTGATGACACGTGGCAGAGATCCGATGGTGAAGAATGAAGGCTTGACAAACACTTGGGGCTTGGAAATTCAATCTTAAAGAGGTCACATGAGTGACCAGGAATCTCCTTATGGGTTAGGAAAATATTTGCATATCTGATGTCCCTCACCTCAAAGGGACATGAGGGACATTAAATTCCATGGCGAGCAAGGTGATAAAATGTGGCAAAGATCCAATAGTGACGGATTTGAGCTCCTGCAAGCACCTGGATGTTGAACTGGTGATCCTGGAGGTTACATGAGGGTCCATATGTCTTATGGGGGATAAGAACATTTTTCCAAGATTTATGTCCCTGACCTTGAGGGGCATGAGGGACACTCGCTTTAAGAAGACATCTTGAAACAAACATAACTTGAGCTTACGATGGAATTTTGTGATGAAATGCTATATGATATTTACTGGAAATTTCCTTATGAATCCAATGGTGGTATAATAAGGTCTTGATTTCTCTATTGGATCCCTGAAATTCATATTTTTATTTGATACTCCACCTATGCATGAGAAAAACTTCTTCCAGACCCATTACACAAAAGTGTTGTGAAAAAGCTAATTTCACAATATTGTAGGGAGTTGAATTCCCTTTCTGAATATGTTTTTTTTTCTCCTAACTCCATCTGAAGATGCCGAAATCACCTTCAGAAGTTCAGCAGCTTTTTTGGCTTGTGCACTGCCTAGGCCTGTGAACCCTAATTTTGGTGAAACTACCCCAACTTCTTTGAGTCTTTCCTGAATATTCTTGAATCACTTCCATGATTTCCCAAGGCCTTCAATTCACCTCCATGTTGGATTTGTCTCATTTGTTCCACTTTAGGGGGTTTCTCTAGTCCTGGGAAGGCCAGTGATAGCCCTTCCCAATATTGCCCAGAGATAGCATTTTTTAAGAACTCCTAAAATCACCTAGGGGGTTAAATTGACTTTCCTAATTCACCTAAGGGGATGTGTTAACATAAAATTGGATGTTATCGGAACTAACTGGGTAGACCTTGGGTGCCTTGAAAGGGTAAAACATGAAAAATTTGGCACAGGGGTATAGTTTTCATGCTTGGAAATTAACAATTTCCTTGTTACACATTTGCATGACACTAAGAATCCATAATCTCAACTTTAGACCATATAATCCATTGACAAGTGCATTATCCATTGGGCCCTGTGAAGTCTTGTACAACTTACAACAAGATAGAAAGAGAGAGAGAGAGTGAATAAGGAAACACACAAACACGTAACACACATGGAAATGAAACAACACATACAAAAAAAGGGAAACACACCTAATAATCACCTAAGGTACAACGTGGGGGAAAACCTTCTTTCACTGAAGCACTTTTCATTCCTTAAAAATTACCCTTGAGTGGGAAACCCTGAGTAACGTTGTTCTACAAAGACATTAAATGGTTCCAGAAAGTATCCTCCTTTCCTTAACTATTTATAAAATCCAAGTGCTTCCATGACTGTTTATGTAATTGGTAGGAGTGATTCTACATGAGCTTCTTGATGTTCAGACCTTCACATAGAAATTACATTTCCTTTATGTTCTTTGAAATTTGTTTCATAGTGTCATTTTCCTTCCATTTTTATCCACATAGTTGATTCCTCATTGATCATCCTACCACTCCCCCAGGGATACTTTTCATTCACATTACTTGAACATTCCAGATTATTTTCTTTCCCAGGTTTATGCTCATTGAAATTTTTCCATGAGAAACCTCAGACTTATCCTTTTTCTCTTCTCCACTATGAGGTTCTTGAGTATTGACAGAAGGATCACAAGTGTCCTCATACTTGTCTTGTATGACCATGTCACAAGTTAAGAGATCAAGAATCAGCTCAGGGTCTTCCACAACTTCCACTACATTCAATACTTCTTGCACAGAGATATCCTTTGTTACTTCCTATAACTCATCTTTGTACACCTTTGAAGAATCTTTTTTTTATCTCATGGATATTATCTGGTGGGATTACTTCATTATAGTGGGAATCACTATATTCTATCAATCCTTCATCAAGAGGAATTTCAGCTTCAAAGGCCTCAAAAATCCTTGCTTTAATTTCTTCATCATGGAAAGATTTTTCCTATTCAAATAGGAAAGAAACTAACTCCATTTCATTATTGCATCCATCAATCATTGGCTCAAGAGGGGCATCATATTTCTCCTCTTGCTTTATTTCAACATAGCCAATCTTCATATTAGTTGAGGCTTCTAAATTATATTCACACTTTTCTTTTAGATTCATGGCTTGCATCAGGAGTTCTAGACTTAGCTCAGGGTCTTTTGTTTCTTCCGTGGCTCTAAGCATTTCTTGTAAAAATAGTTCTTTCAAACCTTTCGCGGGCTCATAAAAACTTGGTCTTGTCCCTCCATGAATGGCATGACTGATATCATCTCCATATCCAAATGGGGATGAGAAAATATCCTCTTTATTGGTAAGAGTATAAGTTGGTTTCTCCATTTGATATTCATCAAGAATCATTTGCTCTTCTTCATGGTTTGCATCATCCACTAATTCGTGGTTTCCCTCTAATAACTTGAATCTCCTCAATACTTCTTCAAGGTCCATACCTCTTTGGAAAGGCATGTATGGTACTATCAAGGTGGGAATATCATCTTCCTCCTCGGTTGTCACAAATTAATTCATCCACCTATTATCTTGATATAAGATGTTGATTTCTAGGCTTCCAGACTTTTACACTGTGTATCTCATATTCTTCTTTGGAAACAATTTATCCATGTCTCCCTTCACTGGTATGATTTTGGATGACCAATTCATCTGAATTTTACCTCCCAATTGCTAATAGAAAGCTCAGCTTAGCAACATTCCAAATGAATCCAGAATGTTTGTTACCAAAATCATTGTTGAAACTTTATTTTTTGAAAATATGGAAAGAGCCATTTGTGCATCTTTGACCTTCCCTACAACTAGGACCTCTTTTGAATCCACAAAGTAATAAGAGACACCGGGTGGAGTCATGGTGATTTTGAGAGACTTGGTGACCTTTATAGGCATTATATTGTCGAGGCACCAGAATCTATTATGTAGTTGCTCAATACATATTCTCCAACAAGAAGGGAGACATAGAAAGGTTCAACCTTATCAGTATTGGATGCACTCAAAGAAAGCATATTCTATGAGGCAGGTGTATGTGGGTTTGGTAGTATTCCTTTCAAACTAGAAGCTAAAACATTAGGTGTTAAACTACCACTCTTGGTGTATTGAAAAAACCTCTAAAATTTTTCAAGGTGATTCCGTAGATATTTAGTTTTAGTAATTTGCAACTTGGATTTGTTCGCATATTCTATGAATTTAAAGGGATCATATGGGGAAAATATAAATGAAGGGACTAAATTTGGAGTTGGGGTAGGTTTGGAATCAAGGTTTTATGCTTGGGGAATGGAGAGTATCTGGAATAGCACACTAGGAACTTTTGAAGCGCTAGTTCTTATAGGAGAAGATTTCGATTTAGAATTAGTAGAGGCATTGGAAGACTTAATTGGAATTACTGGAGACTTCTTATTTTCTACAGGATCAAGATTCAAGTTTACAGACTCCATGGAGGGTGGGAGTGGAGATCCTTGACTGATTTTTTTTTTCCAAAGTCATGATAGGAGGATCTTCAATCTTCTTGATCTTAGTAGTAGTGGTGTAAGGTGCTCCTCTCTCATATTGAGAACGAGTGAATACCACACATGAGAAACTGGGTGTATCTTCTTTGTCTTCTTCATCACCTCCAGACTACTCACAGAATCTAATTTGTGTATCATTCTCAAGCTCATCAACTTCTAGGAGATCATCACCTTCACTTTCTTGTTCAAGATCTGCTTCACTTTCCTAAATCCTACAACTTGCATTGACGAGTGGGGCCTCTAAGGCAAGCCTTTGGGGTGCTCTTATAATTTGATTTGTGTTTCTTCTTTCGGAAGATGCTCGTTCAAAAAATTACATCTTCAACAATTCCATCTCATTCACTATTTTTTGCAGCAATGGATCTATTCTTTCATCTCCTGGATGTTGATATTTACCCTTTGAGGGATTCTTGATCTTTCTAGATAGGATGAGATCATCATAAGTTCAATGGCCAATATTTTTGCTTCTATAATATCCCTTGGTTGAAATATTCATAGGAAAAATCCCACCTCCGATGATTAAGCACTAATAAATAATCTCTTGACATTGTTCTCTGATGGTGAATCCTCTTTTGGTATCCTATGGAGCAACCAGTCGAAACAAGCCATGAAGTATCTCATAGTTTCATTTTCTCCTTTCTTCATTTGTGCCAACAAAACAAGGAGATCTTGATAGTCCTCATTGAATTTAAATCTTTCCTCAAAATTTATTTTTATGTCATTCCAGCAAGTGATAGATTGGGTATGCAAGAGATAGAACTATTTTGCTATTTTTTCTTGGAGGGACTCCATGAATAGTCTTACATTAACATCTTCATGTTAGACACCAAGAATTCCACATGATTTCATGAAATCATTGATGTGTTCTTCAGGAATTTTTGTGCCATCACATTTGAACTTTGGAAATGTTTTTTGGGAACCTGTTGGTAGATCATGAAGAGGGGGTTCAAGAGTAAGCAGACTTGTATTTCTTCCCCATGGAACAAGGTTGGGGCATTTCCACTTCAGCTTCCATTGTTATTTCTACTTCATCTTCAGTTGTTGCTTCTACGGATTCTTCTTAAAATTATTCTTCCTCTAGGAACTCAATGTTTAAAGGCAATTTTAAAATGGGAGAATTTGAAGGGGGAGTATCAACATGAGTTTGGATAGGATTTCTAGGTGAAGATGGTAAAGAAGGTGAAGATGGTAAAGAAGGTGAAGATGGTGTTCAGGTGAGCAAGACCATATGGAAAGGTGTCTCCTACACAATGGTCATAATGCAGGTGCTGATGAAGGTTTTAATACTCTTGAGGAGTTTGGAAGGTATCGATATTGTACAGCTGATACTCCCCCAATGTAAGGCATTGAAAAACACCTTCCAAAGGGTCAGAAGTAGGTACTTGGGTGGTAGGAATGGAAGAAGAAGAAGAAGAAGAAGGGTTAACTTTAGAAGTTGCGGAAGCATTGGGGAGAAGTAGCGGAAGTGGTAGAGGAAGTAACAATAGATAATGAAGTGGTTACAGTAGTAGATAAGGTGGAAATGGTAGTAGAAGATGAAGTAGTAGCGGAAGTAGGTGAGTCAGTGGTGGTGGCAGATGCCTTAACTGGAATAAGGACATCATTAGGTCGATACAACATGTTATATGTTTTGAAAGGCGAAGGGTCTACTTAAATAGTATAAAGGTTTCCTTCATATTTGAACTTTATGCATCGATGTAAAGTCTAAGGTACACACCCCATGGCATGAATCCAAGGTCAGCCCGGTAGCATGTTGTATTAGAATTCCCCCTCAAGAACATAGAATAATTCAAGAATGGTGTGGGGGCCCACACAGATGTGGAGAATGATGGTGTCGAGGGTAGTGGTTATGGTATCATTGAATGAATGTAGTATAACTAGGTCATTATGCATGCAATGGGAAGGTATGCACATTTTTTCATATGCACAAGAAGAAATGATATTGATGCTCACACCTCCATTAATCATAACATGTTGGACGTGAGTATCATCGATGTAGACAGAGATGAAGAGGGTGGGGTTAGGATCCTTTGAATGGGAAGGAGCAATTTCTGAGTCAGAGAAACTGACAACGGAAATCTGATGAGTGGTAGTGGGAATGGAGGTCTTGGGCGAAGTGGGAAGAGAAACCATGTGATGAGAAATGAAAATGGTGGCAACAGGTGAAGGGTCATTTGGTAGCACCTCAATGGTTTCTATGATTTAAATAAGGGCATGTTGGTGATATTTAGAGGTTTGGATGAGGTCATACAAAGACATTTTTAAAGGTCATTGATGCAGTTGTTTGATCATGGCGTGATGTGTAACGTCATCAGAAATCAGATATAATGGCTTGCAGATTGTTACCTTGGGTGCAAGTGCATATGGTATGTTGGGTAAAGGTGTAGTGGATGGGTTTCCCATAATCTATTTCCCTTTATCTTTCTATCCTTGAGTGGTAACTTGAACCATATTGATCTGAGGAAGAGAGGGAGATGAGTGGTGAAAGGTATAACAATAGGATGGATAAAAAACCTAGTGTGGGATAAGAACCTTGTGAAATGAGTATGGCACATTGGTATTTTTGAGGGGGTTAGGATATCTCTCTAATCCGGACCATGTTAATCTCAAAGGTCAGAGGAGGAAAATAGGACTGTGGAGGTGGAGGTGAAGGATGCCGAATAGTTATGGGTTTAGGTCATATGGCGACAGGAAAAGGAAGAATGACGACCTCCTCTAATTGGTCATCTTCTTCCAAGGGGCTTTCTACATTACAAATCTAAAGGATAATGTTTCTAAGTGCCTTACAATCATCAATATCATGTCCTAGAGAATGATTATATGCATAGATCTTAGTATCGTCAAACCCTGCTAGTTTAGGATTAGGTGGGTTATAAGGCTTGATGGGAGGTAATGTGATAGCCAAGGTTTCTAACAACCTAGAAAGGACATTAGCATAGGCTCCTACCAATGGATCACAATGTAAAATTAGACTAGATTTGGGTGAAGGTAAGGATATTGGTTGTGAAACATGTGTTTACTGAGGTGTTGTAGGTGGAGTTACCTTTTTCATAGTTAATGAAGATTTTGTTTTTGGTTTTGATTTAGGTTGCACCTTTTTGGGTAAAGGTGTAGGTGGGGCATGTTGGGTAGAAGGGGACGTGGTAGATGATGAATATTTTAAGAGTCATGGTGAAAGTGATTATGCTGGTAGTAGGTAACATAGATGATGTATGCAAAAAGGGAAATGAAGCTGAGGGTGTAGGTGTGGGCTGAAAATGTATTACAGGTAAAGGTATGGATGTGGGCCAAAGCGGTGATGAAGGTACAGGTGTAGGTACGAGTTGAGGGTGTGATGATAGTAAAGGTGTGGGTTCGGGCTGCTGCACTTGGGGTTTGTTTTGGTGAAGAAGTAAGGGCATCTCGTGAAGGTGTGGAGGTAGGTTGTCGTACCTTAGACTAGCCTTGATGAAGTGGTTGTTTAACCAAGGTTGATGGATGTGGGCCTAAGATCTATGGAAGAAATGAGGGTGAATAAGGCCTAGGAGAATGTGGCTTCTTCTTAGGCACAAATATTGACTTCATGATGGATGTTTTTGTAGTATTCAGGTCTAATTTGATGGCATGATGCACTAGACTAGGCGTAGGGTGGACCCCTAGTGTAGTGGTGAGTTTAGTTGAAGATTTGGATGTTGATGAGGATTTATGTGCATGTGAAGGTTGGGGTAAAGGAAAAGATGATGAAGGAATGGATATGACTGGTTTAAGTTTTACGATCTTGGTTAACTAGAATACCTTTAGATAAATGGTGGAGGTATCTATTGGAAACATTTGAATTTTATTAGAAATTGGGATTCATAGGTGCCCCCAGAGCTTGGTGTGATCAACATACTCCAAATGGTCTACCAAACGTAAGAATTGCTTTGGTTTAAAAAGTAATGAATGAGTTGTGACACCTATCTAAAACTCTAAGTTAAGTGACATAGGGAAGGATTCTACCTTAGATTCAATTGGTAAAAGTGAGGCTAGAAGATCGATAGGATCCTAGAAGACCCTCGGTGAAGCATCACTTATAGGAAGAAGAGATACGATTGGCTCCTAAATGGGGCATTGGTATGGAAGAAACACTTGATATAGAATCTTCTTTAGGTAAAAAGGTTGATAGGGTCAGCCTCCTATTGGATTGAGGAGCAATTGAAATGGGTTCCTCCTTAGGTAGAGGTATAGGAAAGATAATTTCAAAGGTAGGCAAAGATGTAGATGTAGTTGGTTCATCCATGGGTAGAGGAATAGGTGTGATAGGATCTAAAATGATTTGTGACATAGATGAGGTAATATTTTCTATATATGAAGGGATAGATGTGAGGAGTTCCTCCATGGGTAGGGGGTAGAAGGATTAGACTCTTTTGTGGTTAGGGAAGCTTGCATAAGGATTTCCTCAATAGAGGGGATGAGAGGAAACTAAGAAGAAGAGATAGGTAGAGTGTCAAAGACAGTGTGGACTTCATGAACATTGGCATTAGAAGTCTCACATGTTTGGTTTAATGACTGGTTGTGGTTTCGAAAGGCTTTTTAAAGATCTCCAAGTTTTGGTTTTCCTTAGCATTAGGATTTTCAAGGACGAGATCTCCAATAACTAACATCTCTTAGACAATAATCTTAAATGTTTTACAGTTGCCATCATTATGACTCCTAACATGATGGTAGTTTCAATAGTCATTTTCTTTATACCATGTAGGAAAAGGACAAGAAGGATCAAAACCAATATGTGGTTTGATCAATAGAAGGATGATAACCCTTGCTTTGAAAAATTTCTACAACACAGAGGAGAAAGGTTCCCCTATGGGTGTATATCATCATTGTTCATACTTACATTGAAAGTTCTGAATGGGAGAAAGATTAGAAGGTGGTTTTGGTTGGTTAGATGATGAGATGGACCAACTTTCAGGACCATCACATTGGTGGATCCCTTATACTTCGAATGATTGGTTTGTGGTTTGGAAGAATAAGAAGAGTCATTTGGTTTTAAGGGAGCACTCTTGTTGCACAATTGTAATTTCTTCTCTTCAATGGCACGAGTTTAAATTTTTTGAGCCATTATGAATGCCTCATCCAACATTTGGAAGGTTTGGACTTGGAGACTTGGGGAGATATGTCTAGCGCAAGCCCTAGTAAACAACTCTATTAGTTCATTTTGAGGAAATTGCAATTGGAAAATAAGTTGATTAATAAGGCTCTGCCAATGCATGCCAAAATCTATGATAGACTTGTCTTCATATTTGTGTATCAAATACAAGTTGGTCATGGTAACCTTCTTGACAATGTTGATGGAGAAATGATAAAGAAAGGCATGGGCAAGTTGGTTAAATGAAAATATAGAGTGCCTAGGTAAGGCACTATACCAGTCTAAGGCAGTTTCTATCAAGGACATTGGGAAAGTTTGAAGAAGTAGGGTGTAATCATAGGAAATCAGATAAAATACATGTTTAAAAGATCATAAATGTTTTTGTGAATCATAAAAGTTTGGTATTTCCCAATGTGCAAGGTATGGATGAATTGTAATATAAGGGTGAATAGGATCATTACAAATCTTGTCGTAAGTCATAGAATTTTGGGAGATGGAAACCAATGCTTCTAGGGTCTACATCTTATCCATCATCATCTTGATCAAATTTATGGTCAAATTTGATTAAGGTACACGTCTAGTGGTAGAAGGAGGTGGATACGATGAGTAAGTTATAGGTGGCATACAAGTATATGGAGGTGCTGAGTAAGTGAAGTAAGAAGGGGGCATATAGGTGGTGGTGGATGATGATGACATATACCCTAAATGGGAGGTGTATGTGATAGGTGATAACTAAGACAGGGTATAGGTAGGAGGAATGTACGTTGAGACCCTTATAGTGATAGGTAGCAAAGTAGTAGGGATAGACATGACTAGACTCTGAAAAAAGGGGTCAACATAAATAGAGGTTGCAAAGTGGGTATCCCTACACTAAGATCCACATATGATGGTGGGGTAGACGTCGTAGTGGTGACAGATGTAAAAGCTATGATAGATGTCATAGGTGTAGCATATATCAATGATGTAGGGTCAATCTGAGAAATGACGGGTGATGAGGCTAAAGTGGGTAACACTATACTGGTATTGGCTAATACAGAAGTGGGGGCAAGAGTGGGAGACATGGTGGTAGGCATACCGAACAAAGGCCAACCTAATGTGTCATGGGTGGAAGAATGGGGTAAGTAATACTGCAGGGAGATGATATTATGATTGAGGAATTTTGTGAATTCCTCATCACCTGTAGGTATAATGGGAGGTACGTTGGGGTCAATAGGTGAAGAATTAGAAGGCAGCGATGGGCTAGGGGTAATGACTGATGGCTAGTGTGAAATACTAGGGCATTGAATTGTCTGTGAATAAAAACCATGTGAATAGTGGTAAGATAGGTGATCTAAGCTTTGTTAATGTTGCAGAAACATAGAAATAAACGATACAATAAATCTAGAAAATGAGAACTAGTCACTATTTTGATAGAAAAATCAAAACACATAGACCAACATTGGTAGGGTAACCGTTACCGGTTGATGGATTGATGTCAGTTACTATGAGTAAATGGAAAATTTGAAAAATTAGAGATGAAGAACGTAAATTAGGTGGACCTAAACTCGGCTAATGGTAACAAATACTCAAAAAGGTGATCATTGATAGAAGCATTCTACATAGAATATCTAAATGTGAATTAAATATTATTGTGGGAAAAATAACCAAAACATTAAGGAACTGAGGCTAGTCATTCAATCGATGCCTGTATGAAGAGGTAACCAATGTCGGTCATTAGAAAATGATGTAGTTACTGTGAAATTTGAGAAGATGATAGAATTTTAAATTTTAGGTGATTAAATCAAAGTAAAACATCAACCCAGAAACTGAGAAGGGAATTGATGAGTCCTAACACACCCAGAATGAACCAGAATACAAATGTTATGATTGTGGGTTGTGAAGGATAAGAAAAAAAAAAGAGGAAATGGCCTCACACCTCGAAAAACAATTTAGGCAAAAAAAAGAACAAACACATAAAATCCTATGCTTCAAATTTTAATGTTATGTGGCTTATTCCCTTTAGAACTGACTATGAGTATAATAGAGTTTTTGGTCAACGAGGGTGCCCTATAAGCAGTCTATGTCTGGTTTCAAGTTTGTTTTGGATAAAGGGACCTAATATACCTTTCGGTACATGTGGTATAACTCTGATATGATGAATGGCTAGAACACCAGTTAAATCCATCGTTAATCTAATTATTATTTGTTAATGGTAATTACCGAGAAGGAAGATGTTTAAGAAATTTATAAATTATTCATTTATTTGGTTTGGGGTGTGTGTGTAATAAGTGAGCTACGTTTAATTCCCACCAATCATCAACTGGTCATGACCTCTAGTATATATATTGCAAATAAATTTAAGTGATTTAAATGCAACAATCACATGATGAAATGCAGAGATTTTAAAGCCCAAATCGAAAGTGAAATTCAACGTAGCAAATAGAGAATAGGTCAAGAGGATGATCCTTTACTAAATGCAAGACAATATAAAAAGAAGTGTTCTTTTTAACCCAAAATACAAATTTCACTTAGACAAGTAGAAGAAGAAGAATGTTCCCAAGGAGAAATTTTAATGTGCACTCTTTCGAAAGTAGACACACAAATAAGATTCCCTAAGATTGAACAATGCAAAAGAACACAAATGATAGGGTCCCATTGGGCATGCCAAAATGTTTCACATCAAAGTAATGTGATAAAACAGATAACAAGGTAACGAGCGTAGGAGGAATACATGTGTTATGTAGACAAAAGAAGGCATTGCACGCATTATAGACTTTTGATCAAACTGAATGTGAGAGCTTCTATTTGGCTAGGAGGAACTACCTATAAACCATAATAAGACCACAAGAGAATATTAAATAATATATGGCAGTGGACTGCCTAGAAAATGTTAGTGACAGGAAGTATGGTACTTCCTAGATGGTTGTCAATACAACTTAATGTAAGAATAAATGACAAAACAATGATTCCTACTATAATTAATAAGATTTAGGTGTCTCTTATTAAAAATAATAAACAAATTTAACTTAAAAGCAAGGTTAGGCTTGGTCTGAAGGGTTGATGGGCTAGGTTGGATATGTAGGTTTGGTAGGTATTGTAGGTGAAGTCTGGGTGAGGTTAGGCAATGTTTTGGGTTATTTTGGGAAAGTTGTGACCTTGCTGGTTTAAGGAAAATTGTTAGTCTTAAAGACTGACGTCGTTTTGGCAACCGATGTTGGCTATGGAGATAGACTGACGTCGGTTGGATGATCGGTATCGGTAGGGGAAATTGGGTGGTAATGTTAAAAACTTATAATTGGGCACTCTCTGTGATTGCACAGAGAGTGATGGGGCTTTGGATAGGTTTGTGGTATTTTTGTTAAGACTTAGAGATGTTGATATAAAGGTTTAGGCAAGGCCCGGGAGGTTAAATGAATAGATGGTTGGCTGAAGGCACTAGGGATTAGATTCAGGTAAGGTAGGAATAAAAGGAATGGTAGATAACTTAATAAAACAAATTAAGAAGCTAGAAATGACAAAGGAGAGATAACACTTATTTATTGAATGTATCCTATAGGTGGATGGTGGTGGTGGTTGCAGAAGGTGGTGATTTGGAGTGCATATAGAAATAAATTGGCACAATATATTCTACTACGTGTGTTGGAACTCTAGAAGAACTTGTGGATCAATTGGATGATGTCTGAATGCTTTGATATGCTTTGGAAGGTTGCAATCTCAAATGAGTTCTTGAACATGTGAATGCAAGAAGTGTAAGCCCATGAATTCAGATTTAGAACATGAACAAAGAGTTACAAACTCTTATTTAACCTAACCGACAGTGGTTAGGGAACTGGAGCTAGCTGAGGGAAAACCAACGTCTATTAAGGAGAATTGGTCCAAGTTGCCAAAAATAACCTAATCTTGTCTAATTTTGGCATGATCTCAATTTTTTTCTGGTCTAGAGTGTTGAATGGCATTAATAGGAGTAGGGAATTGGTTAGATGATTAATAGGTCATGAATGGCTAGGGTTAGAAAGAGTCCTAGTTGGCTAGAATAAGTGGATACTTAGTCTAGGTTCATTAATAGGCTAAGAATAGGTCTTAGAAAGAGGTAGAGGGATGATGTGGCAGGATGAGGTGGATATTAGTTTAATTAATGTAATTAAAATAATAATAGTGTGAGGATTGGGATTAATTTACTTATGAGTAATTAAATTAATATTAATGTGGTGAAGGGGACCATAGCTAGGTATATGTGTCGAATTAATGAATCGAAAGGGGTTAAAGGGATATGTCCCAAATTTGGGTGTCTATAGGAGGACTAGGGATGATCAACCTTGAATTTGTATAATTATCATGGAATAAAAGGGGATGGGTGTTATTTAACCCATTTTAGAGGTAATAGAAAAATATCAAGTCTCACTTGACCTAACACACAAAATACCAAAAGAAGTTGGATGTTACTAGACCTAACTATCCTAAACAAGGGAATGAGACTAATGGTGACCCAAGGTTTCACTAGACCCATATGTACTGAGGGTTGTGTCACCATACCCATATTAAAACCATCCATCTATATAATCACACCATTTCATATGGACCTAGATCCTAATTGTGCAAACTTGAAAGAGCATGAAGTACACTCATGCCCCCACCATGTATTGTATTAGTGCTTTTGAAAATATAGAAAATGATGCTCATTTTCATGCCCCTTCTATGCCAATATGATAATGTAAATGCATGTTAAATATAAAATGTGTAACTTGATGTTGGATATTTAGATTTAAACTGTCACCATGTCTCATGCATTGTGTCATAATATGTAATGAATCTCTATGTTGAAATTTTGTTATTGTGTATCTATTCCTAAACCTATATTAGAGAACTATAAAAAACTTATATCTTCTAAAAATGTTAAAATTCGATGTTTGAATATGCCCATGACAATATAGTTGATTAGGGAAATTACCATCTGACAATTTTGTCTTGTTTTGGACAGTTTTGTCTAGATTGAAGTTACATGCTAGATTTATATATGTACCTGTGATTGTCCCTATAACATGTACCATTATATTTTGTAATTTGTAATTTTGTATGTGTGCCTGAATTGATTTATATTAGTGTAATAACCCCACTAAATTCCTCCTCTTTTGATACGATTGAGATATAATGAAGATTTCTTGACTAAAAATAATTTAAGTGTATCCATTTTAGATATATCATATAGTCATTGTTAGAACACATAGAATATAATTGTAGATAGATTCCATGTATAACATGTCCATTTAAGAGAGTGCATGATAGAAATAATGGCACAAGGAGATAACACACACAAAATCAATATACAAGAAAACAATGCTACATAGAAAACCATGTATAATATGATATTGAAAGGTCAAATGGACGCATAAAAGGGGAACACAAGTGTTTACACACTCAAACAAGGGTCGAAGGACCACATAGGAAATTCTATGGAGGACAAAAATAAGGGACATGAAAGTGTCACACACACATATAGAATTCCAATGTCCACATACAAGATAAACACAATACATAATGCATACAATAAACAAGTAAAAAATAATAAGAGTTTCATGAATCTAGAGTTACTAGTTTACACAATTCACATGTGTTAGTGTAAAATACTCTAATAGAATCATATTAGAGTTTAAATCATAAACATGATCGAGATAAGTGAAAGTGATTAAAATAACTGTAAATAAAAAGACAACACTTGTTAGTGTAAACAATACCTCCAAATTAGCAAGACCAATGGGAAAAGGGTAATTCCAACATCTATAATCATGTATATTCTTGTGTTTGTGCAATATTTACCTCTAAGCATACATGATAGAATCCCTAAAAATCATTAGAAATCCTAGCCTATAGATAAATAAAACACCTCCGATTAGGCAAATGAAATCAAGATAATGAGCATTGGAAGAGAGATTATCTCACTTTACCTTGATGACAAATTTTTCTCCTTGGTTTGAATGGTACCCAAGATTATTTGATGAAGACTTGTAGCTTTCTTGTTGATGGCTTCCAAATCTAGCAACACTTCATCATTGTATGTTTGATGGATCTTCAAGTTGATGTAGTTTTCTTAAGCTTATCTAAGTTTTTTTTTCATAGAGGGTGGTGGAAATTTTTATAGAAGAATGGAGAGTTGAGATTGTATAATGCCCATAATTTCACACCCAAAAATCAACACTAAAACCATGGTAAAAAAATTATTTACTTTACTAGTTGTCTATGCACTTTAACACAACATAAGGTTTGATTGTTTCCATTATCCACACCAACGTGCCTCGATGCATGAACAAAAACCATGATGCCAACATTCCCTTATTTTAAGAACTCCAAAGGGAGAGAGTTGTGGCACAACTATAAGCCAACCTATGTGAAATGGGAAGGTCCATTACACCAAGCTTGAGATTCGTTAAAAATGTTTAACATGATAGTGAATAATATGATTCATAAAGTGATGTCACATTGGCACCAAGAGAGAAAACAAAAACAATACCATGGACTAAAGGAGTAATAGGTTAAGGAATGTTTCCACGATGAACATAGTTTTTCATAATTTACACTTTGTTTCTTTATAACCCTTTTGTTTAAACAATTCTTTAAATTGCATACAACATTCATAAGAAGGTACCTTATCACGAGTAAGGTAACATCAACAATTCCCATTTGTTTCGTGGGAACAAACTCAATACAATGATAGGTCTAAAATAAATAAAATTAAGGACCTTAGCACCCATATACATAGATCCCATGATTGGTATTATATCATTATTAACATATAATTGTGTTAAACACATTTTATATATTACCATCATGCTAAGCATTCTAAACATTTGATCTCATATAAGGTTCACACAAGTCCTATAACACTTGTGATGAGTAGGGAATTCACATTCCCAAGGGACATGTATCAATATGGACAAAATCCATTTAACTATTGTTAAACACTATAAGTTTGATCCCCTATTATGAGAGATAAGGAAAATTCATTTTACACTACAAATCCAATGTATCAGGTACAATTTGGTAGTGATAAAGACCACATGTTTAATATAGATGATCATATAAAAATAATGTGTACCAAGAACATATGTTCCTTTCTCAAATTTGCATATTTCTGACTTCAGTAAGAATGTGTACTCTCAAGTACTACGCATCATTATTTTTTAATTAGATTTTGGATTCACTCTTATTATATGAAACAAATCACAAAAAATCATAAAATAACATGGTTTAATGATACTTGTGATCAACAATGTCGATATGTAAAAATCGAAATGAACACAAGAGACTCTTCTTCCAGAGAATGAGGAAACCTACATACAAGTAGACAACTTAACAAGAGAGATGTTAGATAATTATATGACAAGTTTCTTAGAAAAGGACAATCCTAAGAACCAAAGTGCTTCCATTGATGGGTGTCAACTCATTTCTATACAATTAAGCTAGAGATAATGATGGAAATACAAATAATATTAAATGATATAGATGGAGGAACTCAGTTAACATCCTCGATGATAGGATGGGGAGGGTTAAATACTTATTCCCAGTAATGGTTGGCCTCGTCACTTTGTTTGAGGATAACTTCTAATTTCTCAGTGATATCGCCTAGATTGGGTGTGAAATTGATGCCACAAAGACTTAATTTGTAGTCAATATTTTACTACTCCCACATGAATGGTTGTCACATAATTGGTAATTCAAATATGGTGTTCGGTTCGCGACCTTCACCTAGAACAATCATCTATAGATATAGGACACTTGAAACATAGAGATTAGTAGAAAACATATTATAAAATGGATTGAAAGCGTGTAATATGTGACTAAAGGGATTAGAAGTAGGAATTGCTTGTGATTTACATCATTCGTTGGAGATTCGAGAGAATCGCTTGTGATTGTTGTGTAATTTTCTAATTTGAATAGAATATGAATTTATAATTGAAATGTGTGATTAATAAATGGATTGTTCTTTGAAATGATACATAGATAAACAATGGATTTAAAGAGACAACAATACCTTGCCTATAATACAAAATGTAGATAATGAATTTTACAGAGAGGCCTTACGATGATGCGGGATATTCAATGGATTGGTATGGCTCCATAGGGTACTAAGATATCATGAATGATGTCATCTCAGACTCCAGAAGGTCAAAGTTTTGATATAATGTCGAGGGATCCCCATTCAAGGAATCCAGTGGATTTATATATAATCCTCAATGTTTTTAGGAGTCGTTGATGATCTGGGAAAAGTGGGAAAACTCACTTGAAAGTGGTTAAAAACACCTTTAAATGGGTGGGTTTCAGGTTGGGAGTGAGAATAACATGGGTAAGAGTGTGTTAGTGTGAGTGGTATTTTTCATCTTTTATTCATTAATTAGGTGGATTACCACCTCACTAGGTGATTCATCTCCCTTAGGTGAGATCATAGGTCATTAGGTGTCCTAGGAGTTATGGCATATTTTGTCATAATATATGTCATATGTGTCAGTGTGCATCATACATAAGTTACATCCCATTTCTAGAAAGTAACTCCTCTTCTCCATTATAGAGGTATGATGAGTCATAAATTGGGAGTTACACAAACCTCATATGTTTACCTTTTCCCTTGATCTATGAGAATGAGTAGACCTACTTTCTTATACATGCACAATTTTCTTATGGTTGAACTTTCTTTGATATTGGATCTACTTCTCATCTTGGTTCGAGTGCAACTTCCTTCATGTGCATGGATTCATTATTGATCCTCATGATTCCTCACTTTCAAATGGTATTAGATATCATGGTTCAAAATCGTGTCTCTCGGTATGGTCGTTACTCACTACTCTTAGTTTTATGAAATTTTTTAGTTTCATGTACAAGTTCTTTAATATTTAATCTATGCTTTACTTGTATTTTTAGGTCTTTTTTGTTTGGGTATTTGCTATTTTCTGTGTGTTTTACAGGTGTCTTTTGTGTAGGTTCTTGCAGAAAAATCAGGTTTCAAGAGTAGTTTGTTAAGCTACTTTGAAGTGTGTTGAGATCCCTCTTATCTTAACTCAGACCCACCTCGATGAGTTGGGAATCAAGGTGGCCCTCCCAGCTTGTCATCTCTCCCTCTATCTTGCTCACTTATCTTCTGGTGTCTCAGTTGTGCATGTTGAATCATCATAAATTAGATCATGTGTTTTGCTTATTCTACTCCCCCTTACACTGTATATCAACCGTTGCATCCCTAAGACTCATCCTTGACTATGCATGGTTACTTTCATGATGTCTCTTTTGTACATCATGTTTTCACTTAGATCGTACACCCACAAAATTGTTAGATGATCTAGTGCAACATAGGAACATCCCTAAGGCATGGAATCTTGGCTCCTTGGGATGAACCTCCATAATAGGTTGGATTCCTAATAAACTATTATGCATCTGATGAAATATTAGGCTACAAAACCTATGATACTAGAAATAAACTACAAGTTATACAATTTTTTATGAGAAAATAGAAGAATGATAACTGGAATACAAGAAATCGGTGATGCACTAATAGTTAAGGAACATAATGATTAACTTATGCAAGCACAAAATATTTAACATAAGGATAACAATATACACAACTTCCTATCTTTACCTCTTAACATAAATAATTTGTATGAAGGTGAAAAACTTAAACAATAACAAATGGGATTTGTGTACGATTCCAAAAATATCACAAATAATATTTGTTTGTCACAACACACAACTTTCTAAGAGAATAATCAACTTCATACGAAGGTAAAATGGATTATGTAAGCACTAGGAAAGAAAGATTCACAAGTACAACATTCACCATCAATATACACAACACATAGAAGTAGAAGAATGATGGATATCAGTTGTGCATATATAATATTAAGGCTTAAGCATGTACACAAGTTCTCAAAAGGGAAGAGCCTTCTTATACAATAGATAAAAAATTTCATGAATACATAATGCATCCTCCTATATATACCTAAGAAGGTTGAGCAATATTGGCTCCTCTTATTAACTAATTACATTCTAAAATAGGATGCATTTACCATTATGAAAAAATACTCAAAAATAGCTAGGTGGTTGTGCAAATTTGGCTGGGTCAAACTTGAAACTCGATTGGTGAACTATGGTTGGAAGACTATGCAAAAATGGTTGTAAAACTCAGTTGGGATTGACGCCATCCCTAACATATGTGCCCTGATCTATATTAGTTTCCTCAGTTTCCTCTCCAAATTGCTTCTACTGATAATTAAGAAATCATTTGATGATTTTGTGTACTTCCTTATCATCAAGTCCTCACACATAGTTATTTAGGACCTCGGCAGAGTCAACTATTCGGTTCAATTTTCAGAGTAGTTTCTTTAGTTGATTTATAATTTTCCAAAGTTGGCTCAAGAAATTTTGATACATCACAAGCTTGTTAATATATTCAAGACTAAAGGATTGGGTTAGTCATGTATCCTCCTTAACCTTTCTCGTGAATGCAGCAACAATTTTTTCCATTGGCAGTACATTAAGATCATCATCTTTAAATCTATAACAGATCTTATCAAATTCATCAATGATATCATCAATTCTGTCAATCCCTTCATTTCTTCCATCAATTAATTTAAAATTTTCCTCCTTAAGCATTTGGATGTGGAACTTAATGGCCTCATTGTATTCAAATATTTTTAAGTTTCTTAGATGATCCCTTATCTGAGTATAAGATCAAATTTAACATTTAGTACCTCTGTCCAAACCTCTAGAGCGAGTTCCCAATTATCACACTCTTCTCTTAAGAATATCATACATCTTAGTCATAGTATATTTCTTTGGTTCAAGTTCAATGTACAAAACTACAACATATTCAATCACTTATTTTTATTCATGGACCATACATTCAATCCAAGCTTCAAATTTCTTCCCTTGTTGTCTAATTTTTTTAACTATAGAGAAATAAGTATAATGAAATCTTGTTGATATTGAAAGAGCAGTAGAATGAGTGGGTTATGTGATTTTGTGAAGGATAGCTGTCAATTGTTCAATTTTTCTCTTTATCTCATCCTTGGTAACCTTATCTTTGTCTAAATTATCCAAAATGTTACCAATGGTAATATGGACATCCTGTCTGGCCCCTTCAAGAGTGGCTTTCCCGAAGGAGATATTGGAAATTTTATAATCAGATTTTCTAACGTCTTATTTAGATTTTTTTGTAGCTGGTTTCACAATGTCAACAAATATTTCCCTCAATTGATCAATAGATAAGTGAGAAATAATATTTTTCCTTTTTAGTTGGTGTCAGAGAGTTAGATCCAAGGTGTTGAGATCGAAATCTTAAACAATAGGTATATTTGTATTCTTCTTAGGGGTCTACCTACTCAGCAAGGAAGGAGTGGAAGAATAAATCAACTACTAGGAGGATGGAAAAGGAAAAGAAATGATGGTGGTAGAAATAATTGTTGATGAAATGGTTGTTATTGTAGCAGTCATGAGTGGCAAAGAAAGAGTGACAAGTGGGGAAGGAATGAAAAATATAGTTTTAGGAATGGATGCAATGGGAAGAGTGATGAGTAAAGATGTGGGAAAATGTTGCTAGGGAAGGGGAGTCTTAAAAGGAGAACTCATAGCCAAGACATCCCCAGATGAGAGGGATGGAAGGGAGGAAAATAGCTAAACCATGGTAGGAGAGGAAGTGGTGAAAGTAGGAGGGGAAATGAGAGGAGAAGGAATGGAATATGTGGGTGGAGGAAGTAGAGGAACTAATAATGTGGAAGAAGGAGGAGGAGCTGGAAGAGGAGACTACAACACTTTCTTGGTGGAATATGGAGATACACTCAAATCAATGACTCATATCAAAGTAACAAAAGAAGAAGTACCAAACCCCATGCACACAATTGTGAATCTACGAGGCTTGGGAGTGGGATTTCCTTATTTTTTAACAGTGGGATGGCCCAGCACTAGTTGTACCCGAGTCATGATAGTATAGTATTTTTCTCAAACCTTAGCAGAAATTCCAAATAAAAGAAACCATTGGTGTGTTTGGTTAAGAATATTCACCTCACACTCCTTGGAAACAACACATTCCTGGAGTGACCAATTGATTGAGGGAAATGGTTGATCTTTAATGTGATCCAGGACTTCCCCATAATCTTGGATATCTTCAAGAACATTTTTAATCATGTATTTAGCCACTTCCTCTAGATTCATCTTATAGTAAGCCTTTTTTGTTTATAGCCACTTCATCCCTACAATTGATTCAAATATCTTCCAAATGTGGTATATGGACACCAGTTGGTCTGATTCCACCAACTATACCCTAGTAATCAAAACTAACTCATGGGTGATAGGTTTTTATCATCATATGTTACATCTAACCCTCAACATTTTTGGCTTTGTATAATGATGCACATATATACTAACCCAAAGTTACGGGTAACTCAACATATACCTTATACCTACTTTGTTGATACTTATGGAGGTGGAGAAACTGTCAGACCAATTACATAAAAACCCACTTATCATTTTGGAACCTTGGTGAATTATACAAAACACATGAGAATCCTCCCTTTCTAATGTATGTGAAATTTGGGAATTGTTGGAAGATACACCCCTAAATCCTGACCACATTCCATGCACTATCTAAGATTCGATGATTGTAAAGATCTCTATCAAAAGTATACCTAATGGTAAAGAATAAGGCATCATTTACTCTCTTAAAGTGCTTTGACCCTTATATCATCGTTAGTTGAAGATATAAATCATAAATTTGTGCATGGCTCCTTGAACTAATGGATTTCAATCTAGGATATTTTCTCATTCCTGATGTGGCGTACATAAGATAAGAATTCATAGTTTGGACTTCCAATAATTGGGTGTGTATGGAATCACTGATGTGTTCCACCCATCGAATGAGATAAACGTTCTTGTGAATAGTGGAAATATATTGATAAATCCATTCTTGAAAATATTTTGAAGAAGGGAGTCCTACTACTCTTCTCAAAAATGTGATTATATCATTTACTTCCTATATGAAGTCTGAGCAAGGAATGGTTTTTAGAAATCTGCTTACTGTTGGTCTAGGCTTTACTAGGCAACTCTTGTTAAGGAATTTAACCTAAGCATCAAGAATTCCTTTCTAGTTTTTGAGATCTCCTTTGGGTGAGATTGATGCATAGCCCTCAACTTCAATAATTTTTAGAAAGTCCTTGAATTATTCAGTTCCTAATTTAATCACTATTATTCCATCTTTATCTTTTACCATTTGGTAATTTGAATCATAATGTTCCACTACCGCGAGTACAAATTTTGGGCATTACATAGAAGGTGGAAAGGAATTGGCCAGGTAAATTCCATTATTATAAATACTCTTGATTTAATAAGACTTAAATGGAGCTCCGACTCTTTCACAAAATTCTGATAAATCAATGTGTCCAAGATTAGTATCTCCAATATTGTCGAGGTCTCATGTGATGCTTAAAGGGGGAGTCCTACCTTGAAAAGTGTACTTTATTTTTCCTTTATCCTTTGATAAAAATTCCATCATTTTCTTTGGAAAAAATATCTAAAATATCCCTAGAAACCTTGAAAAAAATCTGCGCAAGTAGGGTCTTGAAAAACAACAAACCTTTGAAATGTACAAGGTGGAAGTCAAAAATTTATTTACAAACTCCCACTCCCGTAATGGTATTTTTCATAACTTTATCCTTGTTATGTAGTCATCTACCTCTATAAATAGAATGCGTGGAAATTGATGCTTGTTTTACAATTTAGAACCTCCAAAAAGACTAGGATGGAAGTCGATGTTTCTTTTACAACTATTGACAGCCGAAAAAGACTAGGTAGAAGTAAAACCTTATTTTTCACCCTCTAACTTTTGAAGTAATATTCTTTGGAAGTTAGCACTTGTCTAACACCTGTGAATCTTTGAATTTGGAAATTTTGACTGAAAATTCCTCGTTCCTTTGAGAAACCTTAGATATTAAGCTTAAACTTCATAAAAAACCACAAAAATTAAAGAAAAGGGACCCATAGGGATAGTAAACAAAAAAAATATGAAAAAACACTTTAAAAAGAAAGCCAAAAACCAAACTTAAACAAGAACACCCTAATTTCCTAAAGAAAAATGGAAAAAATGTCTTAAAAGATAAGATAAATCTTTGCAGGAAACATTTAAACATTAGATCTTACCAAAAAAGTTAATGGGTTGAAGGAGAAAATGTGAAAAATCATCTGAAAAAATGTGAAAAGGTATGGTTGGAAATTGGAGGGTTGTCAGCAAGAGGGAGCGTACAAATTTTAGGTGAAAAAGACATGGAATTTTTATTTTAAATAGAAAAAGGACACATTAATTACACATATATGACACGTGTGAGTTGGTGGAAACTAATGTGTCAGAAGTTGATCCCACTTTTACAACTTTGTCAAGTTTTGGAAGTCAAATTAAAATTTACATGTAAATTACAATTAGAACCCGAAATTCGAAATGCATTATTTTCTTTGCTTTTCGGGTTTCGAAAGTTGAATTTCAATTTACATGTAAATTGTAAATCAGAACACAAAACCCAAAATGTAATTTTGGGTTCTGGTTTTAGGTTTCAGAAGTCTCTTTGTAATTTACATTTAAATTGCAATATGATTCCCAATTCATGAAATACACTATTTCCTTTGTATTTCAGGTTTCAGGGTCTAAGAAGTAATTTGCACGCAAATTAAAATTTGATTCATGAACCCAAAATCCTAAATACAAAGGAAATTTTCCGATATACAAGGAAATTTGTGAAATATTTCTCAAAAAATGGTTTTTCGTAAAAAGGGAAAATTTTGCAAGGAAGTAATAAAATAAAAGGTGAATTGGCGAGGTGAGTGTTATCTCTAAAAAATAACACCCTCTAATTTTTCATGAATGAATGGATGAGAAATCAGTATTTTTGGGTAACATAGGATTGCCTCCAAGTTGTGGGACTGGCTACTTGAGACAAACCTCTAGAAAATGTTGGTTCCTCTACCTAATCCTAATGTTAAACTACTCCTAAGGAAGGAAATGTAACTATATAATCCTACTTTAACAATCCAAGGGGCCAAGGGAAGAGAAAGATGCATAAAAATGGTAAATCATAAGCTAAAAGAGGTGATAAAACTAAGAAAATGGGGAAAGACACTCTCAAATGAGTGGAAATGAGAGGAAAATGGAGGAGAGGGAAGAGATGAGTACCACAATCAAACATAGCATTAAAACTCTAATTTCCAAGGAGCACAACAAAAATAACTCTAAAAGATGAGAATAAACATGAAAAATACACAAAAAATGCAATAGAGAGGCAAGATAATGCAATAAACACAAGCTAGGGAAAATAATAGCCACAAAACATGAATTGTATTGCTTCAAATAGATGCACAGTCCATTACAATGAAGGAGGAAGGCAAGAATCACCCTGCAAATATCCAAATCCGAGGCATGCAACTCAAAATACACATGCAACACTTATAGATGGATGCACTAGCATTACAAGAGGGCCTAGGGCCGAACCTTTATAAATGATCATCCTTTTACAATATATATAAATGAGAGAGAGAGAGAGAGAGGAGAGAAAAGAGAGGGAAAATTGAATTCTCACTTCCAACCACAAATAACTTGCATTAAATGTTTAATGATAGGCATGAGCACCCTTGCAAGGCCATTGCCCCATAATACTTTTCTTGTAGGAGAAGGAATGGGCACCATACCTCATAAAATGTGGTTTTTGAGCTACCTGGAACTATATATTTTAATGTTGGGATATAGTACATGCTGAAAGATTTCAAATGGTACTAACTTTGTGGGATTTTAAGTTAGAGGGAAAAATACTAAAGTTATGACCATTCAAAGTTCAGGGGCTCATAATGGTCATGACAAGGTTCCACATGGGTCTCCATGGTTCGTTTTAATGTGTTTGATCTTGGTGTAGATGAAGCGTCCAATCAGGGAACTAAGGAAATGCAAGATTGTTCCACTTATTCTCATAGGACCCATCATAACCGCAACTCCATAGTTCTTCTATGTTTTATGGGGAATTGGGCTTTCGATGGAACTATGGAATAATTCCACCTATTCCACTGGTTCCTTATTTAAACATATTATCCACAATACTCTCTCATCCTCTATTAAGCTCCTTTGTTCCATTATTCATTTGTGTTGGCTGATTGGAGAACCAATGACCCCATAGAACAGCTCCACTTGTTCCCTGAACACCTGACTCACCCACAACACTTCCTCCTCTCTAATATGTCGTTCATATCGATTAATCGGAGAACTCAAGGAACTGTTAGTACAAAATCAAAACACCCCCAAATGAGTCGTCATATTTGCTTTTCTAAGGCAGATTCATTTGGTGTGCTTTGCATAACATTGAGTTTTCCCCCAAAGTGTGGGACTTTACAGGTGGGAAAAACTCTCTAGATAAAAGGTCAGTTCCTATTCCTCTGTTTAGGTGCATGCGCGAAAACTTGTAGAGGGCCTATTCCTAAACCTAATCTAACTTTTACCAATGAGATAGAGATAGAGGGAATGCAAGAAATCAAACTAAGCTATAAGGTGATGCACCAAAGGAATGATGAACATTTGTTTTGATAATAGACACAAACCAACAAAATGCATACAATAACTAAGCACATATAACCAGATCTAGAATGAAAGACCATATGAAAGAAAAAAGAGACAAGAAAGGATCTAAAATCGATCACATACGTGTTTTATTGCTCTGCAGGTTGATACAATGCATTAAAAAGTGGCCAAAAGGTAAAAAACGTATTACAGTCTAGTGAAAGGTCTAAAAACTCCATGAGTTCCTTTGCCAAAAGAAAAGGGGAGCCTACAAAACAAAATAATGTCCAACCCTTTAGAATGATTCCCGAACCTGTATTTATAGACTCAATCAGAGAGAAGAAAGAAAGAGAGAGAAGTGGGAAAAGCAGGTTGAAGCTGATTGAATCTGAATGATTCCCACAAAATTTTCCCCCAAAATCTACCTTGACTACATCAATCTCTAGTTCGGTGCCTCAAAGAAGGAGGAAACAATGAAGCTGATTGAATCTGATTTGGTTGTTAGGGCAGATGGATCCCACATTAATGGCCCTAAAGATGTTTTCTCCATTTTCCTTTACCTAACCTCCCCAAACTTAAAGTTTTAGATCTCCATGGCATGGGCGAAGCCAAGATCTTTCCAATGATGTCAGATCTGTAATATTTCAAGCCATGAGTCGAAAGATATGCCCCTTTGAAGTTTGTATCAGGTTCATACAAAAGGGCGGGAAAACTCGTTTGAAAAAATGGGCCATATTTTGAACTTTGGGACACGTGGAGGGCTAGCACTTTTGTGAAGGTGGCCTCGGTATTTTTCTCTTGGAAAAGCATGGGGATGACACATGGCTTCCTCCATCAGCTTGCTCAATTTATTTATTTCTTGGCTAAGCTCTTCGCTCGACGGGGTCATATTACTTGACCAGGGACACACGATGGTCTGGTGCTTGTTTAAGAACCCTCTCTCTAATTCACCCTTGAGTTAGCACTATTTGGACACTTGGCACTCTCCACCAGCCTGCCACCACGCATTGATTATTCAACCCAACTCTGTCCCCTTTTTTAGACTAGACACGTGGAGGCTCTATGCTTTCTGAAACTCACAATCAAAATTTTTCCCTCGGAGGAGCGTCGAGTTGACACTAAGAAGCCTCTGTAAGGTTGGAATTTTCAATGACCTCTCCCTTCCTTTTCAGACCTTGGGCTACATAGCAAACTGGTGCTTGTTTAAGTCTCTACACTTTAGCTCCCACCTTGGATTTTCATCGAGCCAACACCTGGCACCTTCCTATCTAGCTGAAGACTTTTCAATGACCACACAACTTTTGGGGTCCTGGATGCATGGAGGAGCGAAACTCGTTTGTGATTCCTTTCTTGGAATCACCCTTGGAGAAGTGCCATTCTAACATGTGGCTCTTTCCACAACATCCTCCATACTTAGCCAATTTTTGGACTCATTCCGAACTATTTTGAGCCCAAGGACTCTGGATCTTCACAGTTTCTTTCTTTTCTTGCCCCTAGCCTATCCATGGCACTGCTTCTTCTCATTTGACCATGTTACTCTATTTCCGAGTCTTCCTGAAACCTATAGAATGGATTTAAGGTCTGAGGTCCGCTTGACAAAGCAATCTTCTAGATTTCTCCCACACAAGGTTGTTTAACCTTTGCAAACCCTGCTACTTCCATTATAGAGTCCCTATGCAATCTATTTTCAAGATCTGAACATGATTTCTTAGGTCCTTTCAGTGCGAGGTCATTATGATCCAATATTTTACCCTGGGGGAAAAATAAGGATAACAATTTGGTGACTGTATGACAGAAAAGTGACATGTGAGGATGATAATCAGCAAGTGAACTTCCCCCTACCCGACCTCCCGAGGTCGTGCTGAGACATCTAGTGATTTGTAATGCGGGTGACTTAGATGAAGCCACAACCGGGATTATGGCCAATTTTCTATGATAGAAAAAGCTACATGCGAGGATGAGAATCGGCAAGGAACTTTCCTATGGCCAACCATGGGAGGATCAATGACTAAGATCTGGTAGTGTGATCTCCTGGTAGCTGAAATGACAAAAGGGAGATTTAGAGGCTATGAGCGGGTAGCGTAAATTCCCTAGTGGTTTATCCTCCTAACTAGGATCTAAGTGTTAATCTAGTTTTGAAGTCTTCAAATTAACTTAAATTGGAAATAACAATTTATACTATTGTTGAAAGGGAAACTAATCTAAAAAAAATATGCAATTAAAACATTATAATTTACAAGCAACAATTAAACTACCTTTATACTAAAACTAAACAAGCGAGATAACCAGGTGTGGTTATTCACCTATGAAAATATGTGAATCTAGATAAAATACAAATAATTAACTTAATTGAAAACCTTTGATCTTACCTTAGAAGTGAGGAAAAAATCATAGCTTCTCAGAAACTATCATTCCCCATAGCTTCCCTGGCAATATTGAAAGCGAGATTTGACTGAAATGAAATAATTTACTACTCTATTTGATACATTGTAACTAGAACTTTGATAGCTCAAACCAAGCATTTACAGAATAGTGGTAAATCCAATTGTGTGTGATTTCATCCCCTCAGTGTGATCTCCTCATTCCTTCGTGTTCTCGTGAATCTAGAAAGTGTGTATATGATAGTATCAACATAAGATAACAATCGAACAATGGCAGCTTTGGATATAGACTGAATATAATGCGAGTAGGAGAGGGATAGCACAAGTGAAAAGAGCTTGACTATGTAATTCCTAGTGGGACTTATTGTGGGAATACAACACAAGTGTATCGAGAGCTTCATAAACTATCCTTGTGACAAAACAAAACCTACAACTTTAATGGATTCTAATATAGAAATGAAACTATTCTTTGCTAAACTAATTTGTATGGAGTAGCAATGGAATAAGACTGAAACAAGAAGATTATATGGTATCTAAAACACCAACAATGGAAGCAAAACATGAAATTGGTAAAATTCTAAACAAGAAATTGAAAGACTGAATAAGAGAATTGAGAAGATGAGGGGCCATTTGTTTGAAAACAAGATGGCTATTTATAACCAATGCATTTATCAGAGGGTAACTCCCATTTGATCTCTTTTACTATAAATAAAGGAAAAACACTATTCCCAGGGAGTAGAAAACATTAATGCAAGCCAAAGTGGTTGAAGAAAGTGTGTAAATTTAAAGATTTAAGTTTGAAGTGGTTATCAGAGGAATCTAGAAAATGTGAACAAAACCACTACCCTGTGCAAGGCGGCGGTTACGGGACGGCCGCCCTGTCCTAGGCGGCGGTCATGGGACCACCGCCCAGGTAAGGGGCGGTTCCGTCACTAAAGAAAAAAATGCAAGAAAAAGGGGGGAAAAGGGGAAAACAAAGCACGCGGAGGCTGAGCGGGGCATGCAGGGTACAAGCATATACATGGCGAGCCTTTCTGGATTCTGAACACCTTGCAAGGAGACCTGTATCATCATTGGGGCATGTGTAACATCGTTCCGGTAGTGCAGTACCCTACAATTTTGGGTACATACATATTACCCCCTCGAAGAAGCGTTTTAGCCATGAAGAGGCGTAAAACGGTGGATCTAAGTATGACGGTCCCAAAATGGGGAGTTAGGAGCTATACCTGACATGCCCATGTGCTGGAAAGTCACCATCCAAGATTTCGCTATCTGCAAAATGAAAAAGGGGACTCAAGTGTAGATAGATAAAACAAATTGAGAAAAAAGTCTCAATTGATATGAAAAGAGGACTTACTATCTATGCGAGGTTTAGAACTTACCTCCATCGATGCTTCAACCCTACGAAAGACATTCAAAATCAAATTAAGAGGGCTATATATATATATATATATATATATATATATATATATAACGAAGTCATTCACTATTCATTTGCATGGATTGATTTGATATTTTTTGAGCTCTGAGACCCACGGTGATGGTTTTTGATGAGAGTATAGTGAAAATGTTCGTGGTGAGCTAGCGATCATGCCTCCAAGAGTGGAACATCGACCCACAAAGTCTCAGGTTAGTTCTTATCAATTTATTCTTTTTAAACCTAAAATGTAGAAATGATAAAATCTTTTACTTGGGGGGATCGTTTTTGAAAATGTTAGTTTTAAATGTGTCTTTAGGGGGGGGCGCCCATAGGGTAGGTTTCTTTTTTCGTTAGAAAAGGTGTATTTGTACTTGTTTTTAAGCATTTTTTAGGGCTTACGACATGTTTGGTTTTGCGAGGACAAGACCACCGCCTTGTGCAGGGCAGCGGTTACAGGACCGCTGCCTTAGAAGGTGGTGGTTACAGAACCACCGCTCTGCACAGGGTGGTGGTCCATGATAGAGGACAAAATTAATGCAAATTTTAACTTGTTTTTACATGTATAAAACTTTTACTTGTTTTTACTAGTTTATTCAACTAGATTTCAGTAATAACTTACTCCTTTTTCTGTGTTTTTGGTTGTACGCATAAGAAGGAGTACATTAGATGGAGCTAGGAGAGGGAGTGTGATTGGCTCTCGGTAGTGTTGGAGGCACTCTCCTAGGCAGAGCAGGATACTCTCCAGAGGGTTGGTATATGGAGGATTGCACAGGTTCCTCATGTTGCACCTGCCAGTCACATATTGTGTGACTTGTTCTCATATTGGGACGCAGATCGGAACACCTTCCGATTGCCAGGAGTTAGGGGTGATTGGTCTATCACCCTGGAGGATGTTTATCATATATTGGGGGTTCTGATTCTTAGGTGGCAGCTGTCTCTTAAGACAGCAGTATCTAGATCACAGGTCGTTCAGTGGGCCACCTATATGGGAGATGTGGTTGTATCGATGGGATCGAAGAAGGGTGTGAGGATCTGCTCTATTATTGAGTCAGACATTCCCTTGCTTTGCAAGGCCATTATGCCCGTCCTTGCATTTAGACTGAGTGGGGACAAGGGAGGGGACACCCTCTTATATTGCTGGGCCCCTATTATTGCACAGATTGAGGGCCATGGATGTGTCTACACTTGGGGAGTAGATATCCTCGGGACTACCTACCATGACTTATATAGGGTAGTCTGTTTACAGGGGCAATCACTGAGCCACCCGAATATTGTCATGAGTTAGGTGTATGAGCACATTATCCCATATGGGAGAGGTGTAGAGGTGGAGGATCTCAGGGCCATCAAGGCAGCAAGATGGATGGGGATGATAGTTCTTAGAGCACCCCACCAGCCAGTGGCTTCCCTGACTACTGCAGACATGGAGGTCACTCCTTATTAGGCCATGGCAAGGGTATGGGGAGAGGATGTCGTCACTTTAATTTCTTGTCAGACCACCAGCCAGTTGATAGACAAGGTGGGGAAGTTGGAGATACACCCCTTTGACAGAGTTCCACAGTAGTTTGGCCTCCCCTATAGCGACATGCTCCCTCTGACGATTCCAGTGTATAGATCTATCTGCGAGGCTCGAGGAGGTCCTAGAGGCTAGGGTTGGACTGTTGTTACACCTAGTATTCCCATTATGGCTAGGAGGGTGGTACGTGCACGCGGGAGAGCCGGTGCTCCTCAGGAACCTTTACTTCAGATTGCTGTTGGTCCTGCTCATAGTAGTGATGAGCCCATTGATGTGAACTCCAAGTTTTAGGAGTTCACTAGGGGAGAGATTGACGAGGAGATGGAGGACATGGAGATCAGTGAGATAGGTGGGGGGATGATAGTGATCCTGAGTGGTATGATACTCAGGAGATTCTGCAAGCTGAGAGGGCAGAGCAGAGCATAGAGAGGGTGACTTTGGTTTCAGAGGAGTTACTCTCTTAGGACCCAGGTGGAGATGGTGAGTCTTTTGTAGGCCATCACATTGCCCTATATGTGGGAGAGGGGCACCAATCAGTGGTAGTGTCACTGGCAGGTACGGATCCTAGAGATCCTTCTTGGAGGCCTGACGATCCTTTTGGGTTGTCACTCTTCTCCTGACATTTGTTTTAGTTAGACTCATCTTAGTTTGTTATTTCTTTTTGTTTTGTTTACTCTTAGTTCTATCATTGATTTTTTTCTAACTTGTTTTCTCATTTTTTTGTAGTGATTGTTGATGAGTGGCAAGACTTGATTCACAGAGTGTGTACTGATACCTTGCTTCTCCCCTCGGAGAAGACTCGTGTTGAACTTTCCGTGGACATGGGGGAGCCCTCAGCAGCCGGTAGGCATACTGATGTGTTTTCCTCTTTCTGGCATGCGGTGAAGATCAGACTTCTCTCTGTGCCGAGGTGGCTGGATACAGGATGGCTGAGCGCTTGATGAGGAGGAGCCATTCTCATGGTGAAAATATAGCTATCAAGTGTGACCGCGAGCCCTCAGTGCATTCGAAGTGCCGGCATAGCCGGAGTCCAAGGTGTGGCTACGCACCTTCTGAGGGATTAGGGATTAAGAGACTATTTTTGTAGCATCTTTCCATATGTCTATACGAGTGTTTTTGTACTTTTTGGGCTCATTGAGTGTTTTGACCATGCCTAGTGCATGATGGAATTGTATATGAAACTTGATTTGTATATATATATATATATATATATATATATGTATGTATCTCTTTGGATCTAGACTCTTGGCATCTTGAAGTTTGTGACTCATTTCTACATGTGTACTTAGATGCATTTTAGAATACTATTTTCATGTTTTCAAAATGTATGCAATGGATAACAAATGAAAGTAGATAGAATTTTTTACTCTATATGTTTTTGTAATGCTGATATGAGATGATGTTATCATATGGTAGTACTGAACTTTTGAACTCTTTGGGCAACGTCAGTGATTTCTTCTTATGTTGGCAAAACATGATGAATGCATAGTGATAAAGAGATGAAATTTCCCCAATCCCAAATCCACGCAACTAGTAAGACGCAAGAGCTCAACACCAAGAGTTAGGAAGGGCACAAGTTGTATGAGTTTGATTGAACAGAATGATGAGAGATAGACAAACCAGTAACAGAAATCAAGTTTGGACCCACACACCTACCCTACCTAGAACTACCACCAAGCTTAGAAGGCCACTTACTTTTCAGTTTATCTAGACTTAGATTCATAAATGGCAACCTGGTTGACAAAATCTGTTTTTGAGGATTTGATCTCTTTGGAATTTGGATATTTGTTTTCTTTTAATAGGATTTTATTTGTGCTTCTAGCATACCAAGATTTTTCAATTTGTTTGAATGGACCCCCCACATCCTGCCTCATTCCACTAGTAAGAAGCATGGGTTTGTCACCAAAGGCAAGATATAGGTGAGTAAGGGCACTTCTTTCCTTTCCCAACCTCACACCACCAGTAAGAGATGTGGGCTTATCACCGAAGGTTGATGGGGAAAAGAAGTGTAAAATAAAATATTTTGTTTGCTTAGTGCTTTGATTTCATTTGATTTTGAATTTTCTGACCTATAACTTTGGGATATCCTTTCTTTCAAAGATATTTAAGAGGGATAGATGTGACACCAAGAAGCTTCTAGAATAGATCATAGGTAAGGACAAATTTACTTAGTATAAAGAAAGAGAAAAGCCAAGAATGCATGCCTTGGTATGGTTTCCATCAATGTTTGTTTGTCAAATTTGATGAGAAGATTTGAAAATAGTTGATTATGTTCGAAGAGATGTGATATGAATGCTTTTGCCAATATTTTCATAAATTTGTAATAATTTTTCTTAAGAGTAAGTTCATGGACTACCATTTTTACAAAATGAGACAGAATGAAGCAGCTAAAATACTAATGCAATGTAGGTAGCTATAATGTACTAGTAATGACCTTGATGTTTTATGTGTAAAACCTCTTAAGATGCAAGGAATTAATAGTTTCACCAAATTCCTCACCTTCTAGTGTGCACAAAAGATACTCACCGTTTTCGTAGTCCTTCATGACTAGGTATGGGCCCAACCATTTGGGCCAGAACTTTCTTCCTTCACCGGTTTTCTTATCAATCTAGTTGTCTAGTCTTATAACTAGATCTCCTTCATATATTTCTTGCGCATAGAATTTTTTGTTGTACTACCAGCACATCTGGTCAGCATAGGCTCTATGCCACTGTTCGGTGTTTAACCTATCCTCATCAAGAATTTCTAGTTAAGAGAGGTGTGCCTCCCTGTAAGCTTCTTCATCCAAAATACCTTGTAATGAGATACAGAGACTGGGTATTTCAACCTCAAGTGGGAGAACTGCTTCTACTCCAAATACCAGCGAGAAAGGAGTTGCTCTTGTTGGTGCTCTTATTGAGGTTCGATGGGCCCACAAGGCCAGATATAGTTTTAAATGCCAATCTTACTTTTTCTCCTTGAACATTTTGAGGAGAATAGATTTTAACATTTTGTTTGTTGCTTCAGCCTGCCCATTGGCTTGAGGGTAATAAAGAAAGGCCGTATTATGGTTTATCTTGAATTTGCTACATAACTCATGGACTTCGTCATTTTAAAAGGATGTGCCATTATCTGAGATAATGACTTGTGGGACGCCATACCTACAGATAATTTGGTTCATAATGAATTTGGCAATTACCAAACCTGGTATTGTGGTGAGAGGCATGGCCTCCACCCATTTGGTAAATTATTCCGTGGTTGTAATTATAAAATTATGACCATCAGTCGATGAGGGAGATAATTTCCCTATCAATTCCAACCCGCACATGGAGAAGGGCCACGGGGTCGCTATTGGTTACAGGGATTATGCTGGCATGTGAATCTTGTGAGAGAATTCTTGGCATTTGTGTCACTTACGCATAAATTCCACTGCATCATTCTTGAGAGTGAGCCAAAAATAGCCCATCCGATGTATTTTACGAGTTGTGGCGTGACCACCGAAGTGGCCTCCACATATCCCATTGTGGGATTCATGAAGAATCTTTTTGGATTCTTCTATGTCGACGCATCTTAGAAGTATGTTGTCAAAGGCTTTACGATATAGTACCTAGTCTAAAACAACATTTTTAGTGGTAATAATACATAACCGTCTTCTTTGTTATGATGTGGCACCTTTCGAGTACGTATGGTCCATGATAAAATTGATGTTATCAATATACCAGGGACATGTAGAGATGGGGGGCCTGGTTTCAATGAAGTATACACACTCATCGAGAAAGTCTAGATTTACCAGCTTGCCTCCATCTAGTGGATTGTCAGCTAACCACTCTGCAATGATTTGTCCCTTAACGGATTTCTAGTTTACGAATGTTAACTCAAATTCTCTCATTAAGGTTATGAAACACCCAGCCTTTTTGGATAAAGATCCTTGTGTGAGAAATGTTCGTAAATGGTTTATCTTTACAATGACCCTTGTTTCCTAGTTTAACATGTAATGTCTCAAACATTTTGTTGCAAAAATTATGGCAAGGCATTCTCTCTCTGCCTACTGTAACATGTTTCATAATCGAGCAACTTTTGGCTAATGAAATAGACTGCATGTTCTCATTTATCATTGTCTTCTTGAGCCAGCATGCAGGCCAATGAGACATGAGTGGCTCATGAGTATAGGATCAAAGGGTGGTTTGGCTTGAGAGGCATTAGCATGGGTGGAGACAACAAGAAGCATTTAACTACTTTGAAGGCCTCGCTGCATTCCTCGGCCCAATCAACGTTATGATATTTCTTCAATAGATTGTTGATTGGATGAATGGAAAAACTTAAATCTGGGATGAACCTTCGGATTGCACCAAGTTTCCCAAGAAATGACCTAATTCCAGACTTTTCTAAGGGTGGGACCATTTTGAGAACAACCCATATTTTGGCTGGATCAACATCAATCCCTCGTGAAGATATAATGTAGCCTAAAAGTTTGCCTCCAGTCACACCAAACATGCACTTCTCTGGGTTTAATGTGACACCATATTCGATTAGTCGTGAGAGGATGATACAGAGCACTTATGAATGATCACAACATTTCTTGGCCTTGGCCAAAAAAACATCCACATAGGATTCCACAATTTTATGGATAAGATCATGGATGATGTAAGTCATTTCCTACTGATACGTAGCGTCGGTGTTCTTAAGAGCAAATGCCATGACAACGTAGCAATATGTTCCCCAGGGAGTTATGAATGTAGTTTTGGCTTGATCCTGTTCAGATATTTTAATCTGATTATACCCTGAGAACCCATCCGTGAGGGAAAACAGTTCAAATCCATCTGTTGCATCAACGATAATGTCAATGGGTGGTAATGGGAGTTCATCCTTGGGACAAGCTTTGTTAATATCCCGAAAATCTATGTAAATGCGTATCTTCCCATTCTTTTTTAGAACAGGAATGATATTAGATACCCATTGTGAATAGTCTATGGGTTTGATGAATCCCACTTGGAGAAGTTTTATTACTTCCTCTTTTACCATAACAGCCACTTTTGGCTTCATTGGTCTTGACTTCTGTTTGATTGGCTTCACATCTGGTTTAGTGATAAGATTATGTACCACAACTTGTGGTGCAATGCCTGTCATTTCTTTATAATTAAATACAAAAGTCTTTTGATGTTATTTGAGGATTTGGGTGTTTATTTTCATCTCATATGGAGTTAACGAGGATCCCAACTTCAAAATTATTGGTTCTTCCTCCATTCCAATGTTTATGTCAATGGTTTCTTCTATTAAATAAGCATTACCTTCTTTAAATTCAAGTGGGGTTGGAGGTAATTCCAAGCTCTCTCCATTTTCTACCTCATAGATATCGAGATCCTTCTGTGGAGGAGACTTTACTGTGGGATTTCCAAAATAGGAAGAGGAATGTGGTATTAGGGAAAAATCAACTATACGATGAGCAATATGTAGCTCAGCATAGGCATTTAGATATTCGAGAGTGATTCTATCATTTTTAAAGTGATCCATGATAGAAAAATCATCCTCAGCTTCTCCGTGAGTCAAGAGAAAGTTTGTTGGTATTTTATGCACTAATGGCTCGGTACGAAGTGATACCATGAAATTTGTGTCCTCCAACTCACTGTTTGGGGTGAAACGGGATGTTGAGGTTGCTATTGAGTCTTTGTTAAAGTTCTACTCTCGTGGGATTGCTTCAATTGATATGAAGTTGAATCCCTTGCTTAGATCTAACACAGCTATTTTGTATAGTTATAAATGTTCAACCCTAGTTTCATATACCTCAAAGACTTGGTTTATAACTAGTTGTGAGTCTCCTAGCACCCTAATGTCATTGACACCCATTCTTTTAGCTAGGATGAGGCCAAGGAGGAGAGATTCGTACTCAGCTCTGTTGTTTGTACATTCAAATTTTAATTTAAAGGTGAAAGGTAGAATCTTTCCCTCGAGTGAAGTAAATATCACCCTTGCCCCAACTCCAAAGTGACATCTATCTCCATAGAAGTGGAGAGTCCAATACTCACTTAGAAAAATGGATGTTGGGGTATCTGTCATAGCTGTTTCTTTTGCTTAGGTTACCTCTACCATAAAAACTTCATCTGATGGAAGAGAAGCGATTCCCAGGGTGTGTCCCATACCCATGGAATCAAATGATAGGAGAATAGGTAAGTCTTTCTCTAACAACTTGAAAAATTTTGTGGTAGTCCCTAGTGATACTACTTTTATAGCATTGGTCTCACTTTTGAGTATTGGAACGTCCTCAGCTGGATTTGAAATTTCCAACTCAGTGGTGGGTATTAGCTTTTCTTTTGGTTGTGAATTAGTTGGTTTGAAAATCTGACTTGTTTGGAGCTCAAACTCAGAGTGAATACCTGGTATTTTCTTCAAATCAGCTAGGTGTATATCAAAGGGTTTTGGGTCACCTTGTGCCATGAATATTTTCCCTAAGTGTAGAAATCTTATTTCTTGGAATAGCGTGGAAGGGATTATCTTCATGCGGTGTATCCGTGGCCGAGCAAGGATCATATTATAATTGGTTTCCCGATCTATAATTTAAAACTAGGTGAGGACCGTCTTGGGTCCTAAAGTGACTGGTAAAACTATGGTTCCAATCGAAGTGGCTTTGAGGCTATCATAACCTCTTAGCGTATTTCACATCATGGAAAATTTTGTCTCTCCATATCCTAACTTTTGAAGGAAAGCAAAGGGGAATATGTTAACTGTTTCCCCATCGTCAACCATTACACGTTTAACATAATTATTATAGACCCAAACTTGTAAATGTAAAGTTGGGTCACCTCTTCCTATAATTTCAGCGTCTGTTGTCATTTTGCTTATATCAAATATAAATTCAGTATCCCTATTTGGCTGGCCCAGAGGATAAATGTCAAAATCCACATGGTTTACTTACGTTTCTGGAGGAGTGATTTTGATTAAATGGCCAAGGCCTAACGCTTCTAAGAGGGCAGCCCTATGGGCAGGAGAGTTCTTTAACAAATCCAAGAAGGAGATGTGTGAGAAGGTTTTAGTTAAATCATTAATTAGATCATAGGCAGCTATATGTTTTGCCAATGTTTGTTGAGTGTTGTCTAGCTCTAATGAATAACTTAGAGTTGGTTGAGAAGAATAATCTTGTGTTATTGTTATGGTTTCTACGGGTAGCTCAATGTCTAACTATACTAAACCAACTATCTTAGTTTGAGGTCGAGTTCCTAATTGGGGTGCGACTGGTGGATTTAATGAAGTTAAAGCTTCATGATCATTGTTTCTTTTCATGACACCCATATTTTTTTCATTATGATCTAACTTTATGTTGTTAGAATGGTTTGGGAGCGGGTCATTGGAGATCTTGAGGGATGCATTTTGAGGGGAAACTGCCTCTGCATAAGTGTTTGGCATGGGTACTACAGAATTTTCTAAAAACATATCTATAAAGATTTATTTTTGATCTTCTGGAAAATTCTGCATGAATTTATTGTATTCATGAAAAATCCTAGTATCATGGCCTTGAATCTTGTGGAAGCCACAATATAGATTGGGATTATAATTTTGAGTCTATTGATTTAAAACCTATTATGGCCCAAAATTCTGATAAGGTTGCTGGTTGTTAGAGTTAAAATTTTGAGGTTGTTGCCTTTGGTTTTGACTCTGATATCCAGTTGGGTTTCGATTTGGACTTTATGTTTGGACTTGTCGCTATTGTTGTTGTTGTTGTTGTGGTGGTGGAAAATTAAAATCCACCACGTTGATTGTTGGGGTAAAATTATTATTTCATTGATTATTAACAGGTGATAAAATTTTTACAACATTTTCCCTTTTAGCTTGGTCAGTTACTCTCCATCTGTTGTAACCCCATGGTTCTTGTTAAGGATCTTAGGTCCTTGATTAGTGTTTCTAGTATTAGGATAGGCCGTGGTGTTTTGATTGGGAGTGGTTAATTTCCCGTTTGTCCCATATGTCTTATGACCTATATCTATTGTTGCTTGGTTGATTCGGAGAGCACTCTCGAGTACTTCATCGTAGGTTCTTAGGGGGAACTTTTGAACTTATTCCTTTATCTCACTATTGAGTAAATTAAGGAATAAATCACATAGTTCCATTTGATCCATATTTGGAGCACTCGCTAAAGCTTAGAGAACCGTATGCCATCTTTTGATAAAATGAGCGGTGGATTCATTATGTTCTTGTTTGATATGTAAGAACTCCCTGATTCCCATTCATAACAATTTGTTCATGTCGAAAGCTTTGATGAATTCTGACACGATTTGTTTAAATGAGTGTATCGAGGCTTCAGGTATTCTATAATACCAATCAAGGGAAATTCCCTCTAAGTTCTTAGGGAATATTTTAGTGACAACCCCGTCCCAAGGGAGTAACTCCCATATGGCTGTGGCATAGGCCTTAATGTGTGTGTTTGGGTCTCCTTCCCCTTTATATTTGGGAAAATCAGGAAGAGGTCTTGGAAGCATAATGCTCTATATGGTAAATTCTAGGGGTTCTTTTAAATATTCTGAGTAAGTCCCTACTACGTAGGCCTCAACCATTGATGGTGCTTACTGAGGGGGTGGAGTTGGAATGGGTTGTTGATATGGCATAGCATATGCGTTTGTAGGAACATAAGGGAATCACTGTGGTTGAATGAACATCTCAGGAGAAGAGAACATGTCTCTTTGTGGTGATTTTGAATAAATGTTTAAATGAGGAGCATTGTTCTGGTACAGGTTGTTTGGTGCCAAGCCGGGGGTTGTCATGTTTTCAACTGGAGTGGTGTTTGAAAACATGGTCCTAGTTGGTGTTTGTTGTGGGTAACTATAAGGATTTTGAGGAGGGATGCGTAATGTGCATGTTCCTATAAGAAGGTCAACCTGACTGGGGTGATGCAGAGGATTGGGGATTCCTGCTTGCCCAAAATATGAACTTTGGTTTGCTTGAGCAAGTTCTATCCCTCTAACCTTCTCAGCTAAGGCTGAAATGACCTCCATTGGCGAAGACGTAGTGCTTTTTCTTAGGGGTGTTTGTTGTATACCTTGAGGTTGTAAAGGTGTATGATACCCTGCTATGAATTGATTGTTACCCTACCAAGCTTCACCGAGGGTATTTCCCATAGGTGGAGTTATGGTGGTGTTTTCCTAGAATAGGGCATCAGACTATATTTGTAGGTTCCCTATAGGTGGATACATATTTTGGAAGCGTTGTTCACTGTTAGCGAAGCGCGCTAAGTAATCCTCATCCAAAAAGGGGAGTGGGTATAATTGTCTACTGATATGTGGTCTAAACAAGACCTAAGGAGATGAATTGGATTCTATAATAAATGTCATATTGTTAGAGCCTGATGGCTTTGGCTATTGTGTTTGTGCAAACTGATCAAACTCCTCAATTCAGAACGAAGGACTAGAACTAGTTCTGTGAGGGGGAGTTTGAGATGACAAGTAATTACTCAAATAGTTATCAGACCATGTAGAAAGCGAGGGTGATGGTTGTCTATTTTTTTTACTATAGCTTGCTTCGAGACTTGAGAGAGGTTTGCCATATGCGTCGTATCCCGACATATTCAGGGGGTATATGAATACCCACAAAATAATGGGAAAGAGCGAAGGTGGATGAGAGAAATGGAAAATAATAAAAGGAAGACCTATTTGTTCGCATCGAGTTCACCAATTTTGTACGAAAAAAAGTGACATGCGAGGATGATAATCGGCAAGTGACCTTCGCCATACCCAACCTCCCGAGCTCGTGCCGAGACAGCTGGTGGTTTGGAATGCAGGTGACTTAAATGAAGCCACAGCTGGGATTATGGACAGTTTTCTATGATAGAAAAAGCTACAGGCGAGAATGAGAATTGGCAAGGAACTTTCCTATGGCTAACC
Source organism: Taxus chinensis (assembly GCA_019776745.2). Classification (NCBI taxonomy): domain Eukaryota; kingdom Viridiplantae; phylum Streptophyta; class Pinopsida; order Cupressales; family Taxaceae; genus Taxus; species Taxus chinensis. Next base: position 13,361,460 of record CM034147.1, read on the forward strand.
ATGGGAGGATCAGTGACTAAGATCTGGTAGTGTGATCTCCTAGTAGATGAAATGATACAGGGGAGATTTAGAGGCTACGAGCGGGTAGCGTAAATTCCCTAGTGGTTTATCCTCCTAACTAGGATCTAAGTGTTCATCTAGTTTTGAAGTCTTCAAATTAACTTAAACTAAAAATAACAATTTATACTACTATTGAAAGGGAAACTAATCTAAACAAAATATGTGATTAAAACATTATAATTTACAAGCAACAATTAAACTACCTTTATACTAAAACTAAACAAGCGAGATAACCCGATGTGGTTATTCACTTGTGTAAATGTGTGAATCTAGATAAAAGACAGATAATTAACTTAATTGAAAACCTTTAATCTTACCTCATAAGTGAGGAACAAATCATAGCTTCTCAGAAACTATCATTCCCCATAGCTTCCCTGGCAATATTGAAAGCGAGATTTGACTGAAATGAAATAATTTACTACTCTATCTGATGTGTTGTAACTAGAACTTTGATAGCTCAAACATGGCATTTACAGAACAATGGTAAATCCAATTGTGTGTGATTTCATCCCCTCAGTGTGATCTCCTCATTCCTTCATGTTCTCATGAATCCAGAAAGTGTGTATATGATAGTATCAACAGAAGATAGCAATCAAACAATGGCAGCTTTGGATATAGACCAAATACAATGCAAGCAGGAGAGGGATAGTGTAAGTAAACAGAGCTTTAATATGCAATTCCTAGCGGGATTTATTGCAGGAATACAACACAAGTGTACCAAGAGCTTCAGAAACTATCCTTGTGACAAAACAAAACCTGCAACTTTAATGGATTCTAGTCTAGAAATGAAACTATTCAATGCTAAACTAATTTGTATGGAGCAGCAATGGAATAAGACTAAAACAAGAAGATTATATGGTCTCTAAAACACCAACAATGGAAGCAAAACATGAAATTGGTAGAATTCTAAACAAGAAATTGAAAGACTAAATAAGAGAATTGAGAAGATGAGGGGCCATTTTCTTGAAAACAAGCTGGCTATTTATAACCAATGCATTTATCAGAGGGTAACTCCCATTTGATCTCTTTTACTATAAACAAAGGAAAAACACTATTCCCAGGGAGTAGAAAACATTAATGCAAGCCAAAGTGGTTGAAGAAAGCATGTAAATTTGAAGATTTACATTTGACGCGATCGTCGGAGGAATCTGGAAAACACGAAAAAAACCACCACCCTGTGCAGGGCAGTGGTTACGGGACCACCGCCCTATCCTAGGTGGTGGTCATGGGACCGCAGCCCAGGCAAGGTGGCAGTTCCGTCACTGAAGACAAAAATGCAAGAAAAAGGGGGGAAAGGGGGAAAACAAGGCACATGGAGGTTGAGTGGGGCATGCAGGGTACAAGCGTATACATGGTGAGCCTTTCTGGATTCCAAACACCTTACAAGGAGACCTGTATCATCATTGGGGCATGTGTAACATCCTTCCGGCAGTGTAGTACCTTATAATTTTAGGTATCTATAGTGACTCACAGGGGTATCTACCTGCTAGATGAAAATACCAATTTCCTTATCTTATCCATTGGGAGTGGAGTCGAGAACAATGGTCTAAAACTAATTCTACCTCTGATTCATGAGCCTGATTGTTTTCTCTCTCAATCTTCATAAGAAATCTTGAAATGATGTTTTTTTAGAGTAGAAAATTATTTTGACCCGGGACTTCATCTGTTTCATAATGAGTTGTGTAAGAGCAACAAAACAACACCAAAAACTATATACGAAATTGAAGTCATACATGCTCCAAGTAGATCATGCAGAGCGTGCAAAGCACTTAGGAGAAAAGCAACCTAAACTACAACAATATAATGTGCACAAGCACTTAAAGGAATGAGACACTAAACTAATATGTACCGGGTGAGAACCTTCCTTCTAGTAGTAGTGTTTAAGATAGATTTCATTCACTGTAATCTATAAATTTTCACCATCCAATGTAGAAAATTGGAAAACATTGCTACTTTTACATATTGTGACCATGTAAGGGCCACTCTAAATGGCATCAAACTTGGAATTCCTTCCTGGTTTTTCCCGATCTGCATCCCATTTCAAAACTAGGTCACCTTCCTAGAAGGTCCTTGCTCTTTCCTTCTTGTTGAAGCATATCTTAATTGAGGCCTGATCCTTATCTATTGTTTGAATTGCATGTTCTTTGGTCTCTTCCAATTCCATCAGCTCTATATATTTGGCCTCCATTGGTTCAAACTCAGACACCTCCAGTTGCTTCATGAGTTCCAATGCTGACAACTCAAGTGATATAGGTAACACTGCCTCTTTCCCATAGACAAGTTTTAATGGAGAGCTTCCTATAGACCTCTTGGGTGTTGTCCTATTAGCCCATAAGGCTTATTTGAGTTTTGTGTGCCAAGTCCTCTTATTTTCATCCAGATTTATATTAACAATCTTCAGCAGATTCTTGTTCATGGATGCAGCTTGGCCATTACCCTGAGGGTAATAGTTTGATGAAGTGCACAGGTAAATTCCATTCCTAATGGACCATCTGGTGATTTTGGAACCTATGAATGCCAATGAATTTTCTGATATAATGGTGGCTGGCACTCTAACTCTGGTCACTATCCCTTCATAGAAGTCTTATATGCTGGACTCATTAGCTTTTTTGAGTGCCACTGCCTCGGTCCACTTGGTAAAATAGTTTTTTGTCATTAGAATCCACTTTTGACCTTAGCTTGGATTTGGATTGATGACCCTGATGAAATCTAACCCCCATTGCATGAATGGTTGGTCAACTAAAATTGGGTGCAATGGAAGTTCTACTAGCTTTTCCTTGCCTCTGAAGAATGCATAGTTCTTGCACTTTTTGATCCACGCATAGTAATAACTAAACACTCTAGGCCAATAATAACCCACCCTCGTGATCTTAAGTGTTATCACTCATGGAGAAAAATGGCCTCAAGCTAATTCATTATGGAACTCTTGTAGCACCCTCTCAACTTGATTTGTCCCAATGCACCTTAACAAGAGACCATTGATATCCCTTTTGAACAAGACACCGTCAATAAGTACATATGGGATGGCCTATAGTCTGAAGTGCCTCCTTTTTGTTTTATTCATCTCTGGAGGACACAAGCATGTTTGAAGGAAGTGCACCATGCTCTGAGTCCAACAAGGAGCATGTACATCCTCATTTTCTTCATCTTCACTATCCTATAGGACCAAAAAAGTTTATTTTTCATCACTTGCTTCTTCGGGTTGACTTGAGGCCAGCTACTCACACAATCCCTTCCCATGGTCCAGCTTAGTGACCTTGGTCTCAATGTCATACTCCATGACATGAGTGATCCATCCTGCATGCTTTTCATTCAGGTCCTTGCCAAGAAGGAAGTCTTTAACTCCTGTATGGGAGACTAACAGTTGGATTTTATTGTTTGAGACCAAATGCTTAAACTTCTTCAATCCTCTTATCACTATTAGGACCTAATTTTTGATGAAAGAGTATTTCACTTCATAATCTTCCAGGCCCTGGTTGAAGAAAGTAATTGGTTGTTATGTGTCCTCGTTGTTCTGTTGTACTAGGATTGCAAAAATTATGTCACTGCCTCCAAAGGCATATAGTATGAAGTCCTTGGAAAAATATGGATTCACGAGAGTTGGGACCTATGATATAGCTTCTTTAATGGCCTCAAATCTTTCCTTTCCTTCAACTATCCACATAAATGCCAAGTTCTTCTTTAACATCAACATGATTGGCTTGACAAGGGCAACAAAGTTTGGTAAAAACCTGCAGACAAAATTGTTTTTTCCTAAGAAGCTTTGAAGAGCCTTCTTATGGCTTGGTAATGGCAACGCTCTTATTGCTTCAAATCTCTCTGGGTCGATTTCAAAACCTTCCTTTAACACAATGTGGCCTAGAATCCTACCCTCATGGGCCAAAGAATATGCATTTCTTGGGGTTCAATGATACCCCGAATCTCCTACACCTTTGGAACACCTACCTTAGGTGAAAAATATGGTCTGCTGCATTTCTAGAGAATATAGTAATGTCATCCACGTAGATCAGCACTATTTTTTTGATCAACCCTTTGAATTCCATATCCATTTCCCTTTGGAAGGTGGCTCCGACATTATACAATCCAAATGGCATTTTTCTGTAGGCATAGGTACCTTATTTGGTGGTGAAATCCATTTTGAACTAATCATATTCTTTCACCATGATCTAATTGTACCCTGAGTATCCGTCTAGGAGTGAATCTCTCTGAACCAAACACTACCTCCAAGATCTACTCCATTGAGGGAAGTGGGTAGTGGTCTTTGAGGGAGGGTCTGTTCAAGTCACAAAAGTAAACACACAACATAATCTCCCCATTCTTCTTCCTAACTGGGACCAGGTTTTGACCCAGCTTGAGTGTTTGATTAGAAAAATGATAGTTGCATCTATCCTCTTGTTCAGTTCTTTCTTCATCAGAGGCTCAATATGTGGGTTGACTGGTCTTTGCTTCTTCCTAATGGGTTTAGCAGTTGGATCTAGCTCAATTGTGTGTTGGGCTAGCTTTGGATTGAACCCTATTAGGTCTTCATAGCTCCAAGAAAATATATCTAGAAACTCTTGGCAAAGGTATATGAATTCATACCTTTCTTTCTCGATGGCCACCTTACCAACTTGTAGTGTTTTTCCTTCTCCAACTAGAATTATCTCTGAATCTTGCCCTTTGATCTGTATGTTGGATTTCTTTTCAAAACTAATCATTGGGATTGAATATAGACTCCAATGTCACTAGGCCTTTAAGAATCATATTTGTATGCAGCTGCACTACTTGATTTCCATATTGCTACTCTAATCTGCTTTGATTTCTAGCTTATAATTTAGCCTCCTCTTGTAAAACATTAATGATCTACTGATCATTCTCGAACACTTGCCAATATGTGTTATTATCTGGCACTGCTGGCCTCACAACTACATGGATATGTGGTTGTCCTTCATCCCTCTTGATGTTTTCAACCACATAAAATGTTTCTCCAACTGCTACGAACTTGTCAGCAACTTCATTTTCCTTTCTAGGTATGGACATAATGTTAAAGGCTTTGAAATTCTCAATGAGGCCCCACACCCTATTCTTGTAACCTTTGAGTAGGTCATTCTTGATAGCATTTTGTCCTTTGACTTGATTAGCAACTAGTTCACTATCACCAAACACCTGTAGGTTCTTGATTCCTTGTCTTCAGGCCCAATGTAGTCCATGGACCAAAGCCTCATATTTTGCAGTGTTATTTGAGCAGGTAAACTAAAATATGAAAGCTGAATAATACTTCATACCTTGTGGGGAAACAATCATATCTCCACCTCCGAGTCCTTGTCTACTCTTAGAACCATCAAAGAACAATTGCCAAATTTCATTTTTATCCTTGTGTTCTGGCTTAATGATGTCAGGAAGAGGATGATTCTCCTCATACAGGCAATAGACTCCTAGTTCAAATTCTTCCATCACCTTATAGGGATCAAAATCATGTCTTTTGACTTCTCATTCATCAAGGGTCAGGTCCGGGATACACCCCACCTTGGTATCTACTTCAGAAGTTCTTAGGAGGTCCTCCTGATCAAAATCTGAACAATTTACATTGATTAGGCTTCATATATAAGACTCAATGTGATAGTCTACTATGGGCTTGGATCTGATTGTGGCCTTTTCTCCATACCTTGTTCTAAAGAGCATATGTGACCAGTCAGCAAACAAGTAGCCTCCAATTTTGGTAATGAAGTCCTTGGATAAACAAAACACAAAATGTGGTGGCAAGTCTATGACTGACATGTTCTGCAGTACAGTCACATTAGGGCAAGCATGTAGAGTGAGACTCAAATCCTCGATGACTCCAATAGTGGTCACTGCTATCCCATCCAACTGTACTACTCCTCTAGAGATGACTTCATACTAGAGACCTAGTTGATCAGCTATTTGTTTGGGCATTACAAAACTACTTTCCCCTAAATCAATCATGTAGTTATGCACCAATTTATCTCCAATGATTAATGAAACATAAAATGGAGGAGTATTTAGATTCTTACCTTGTTGTTCTCTAGGGTTTCTTTCAGGTTGAGTTGCATTAGTAAGCACTTTCTCTTACTGATTAGGGGGTTGACTTGAGCTTGACTAATTGGCCATGGCAGTCTACAATAGATCCCTCTACCCTGGAATAGCCAGTGACTCCCATAGTGAAATGTTCACACTTGTCCTCTTCATTTGCTCAATGATATTAAATGAACTTTCTTTTTGCTGCCCCTTCCCTATCACATTTTTCTCTTGCACATGCGCTATTACAATCGGTCCCTGAGTAGGTCTAGAAGTTGGCTTGGATTGACTATGCACATTGGGAGTTGTATTTTGAATGCTAATACCTTGTTGAGCAACGGAGGGTTGAAGACCACCTGAGCTTGGTGAATGTCCTTCTCCAATAATTCTCCTCTTAGACCGTGTATTGGTAACTATACTTTGAGAAGGAGTCTGGTTCATTCCACATAAGTCTTCAACCTTCTAATTGACAAGAATATTTTTTCTTGGGGGTCCCTCTTTCTAATCCCATTACTAATAACTTTCTTTATGGCTAGGTTCTTGTGACCCGCCAATGGTTTGCACCATCAAATCCTAATTTAATGTGCTATTGAAGCACATTGACTGATTTTGTGGCTAATTACATGGGAAACACCATTCATACTCTTGTTTCATGTTATTTTTTGTTGGAACTAATGCCCTTGATGTTGAAGTTGTGTTTGGTTTGTATGACCTGAAAGGTCTAGTAGCTTGAGGTTTCCCTTGGTGTTGACTCTGACCTATAGCCTGGGCTGGTGGTCTATTTTTCTGATACAGGGTTCTAGCATGATACTGAGCCTGGGCTGATATGGCCTACAACTTTGAGTTGGCTATCTTTTGATGGTTACTAGCTCATTTCCCAGGTTTTACAGTTGTTTCACGACTTCTTAAACCTCCTTTGAGGTGTTAGATGATGAAGTGGAGGCTTCAACTGAACTTTAACTCCTAGGGGTGGGTATAGGAGATAATGTGGGCATTTGGATGGTACCTGGGTTTCTTAACTCGGGGTATAGAGGCATGGATGGCCTAGGATCAAGTTTTCCAGCCTAAATCAAATGATTCTAAGATCCTATGCAAAGGATATAGGCTGCAGGTAATGTTGTGCCCCCCATTAATTGAATCATCAAAGAAATATTAGAATTTAAAGCCCTAAGAAAGTATAAGAAGGCACCTTCATTAGTGGACTTTACTATGCCGCTGGAATCTTGTCCCAGGTCCGTTGAGATATGAGGTTGAAATTCTGTCAACTTCTCATTTAGATCTCTCTTGATTTTTGTCAGTTACTGCGCTAACAAGGATAGGTTATCTCCCTTTTCGCCAAACTGGTTGTGAAGAGCTCTACAGAGATGGTCCCAAGTTTGAATAGAGCCTACCTGCTAGGCTTCTAAACCATTGTGAAGCTTTACCCTTGAGTGAAGAGGCTAGACAGTTTGACTATAATGTCCATCTCAGTGCATCTCATGGATTATACAGACATTTGCAATATCTTGAACATGGTCACCAGGAGAAGTCTAGTTTTCTCTAGTGAAATATGGGATGCTCTTTAATGCTACTACTGGGACTGGATATTTTGTGCAATCAAAGTGAGTGGGCTACTGCCAATGAAATTGACATAAGGATTTTGTTGTGCCATCCTGATTCATCCTAAGAACCCTCCTTGATTGAAAGAATGGACTACTAGGAGGAGGTTTTGATAAGGCTCTGTTTGGTGGAGATAGAGACCTCTGGGCTATTCTTCCTCTTCTCCTTCTATCTAGAGAAAAGTGTAGGTGTACAAACTATCCTTCTTTTCTCTGTTCTTGACCTTGTTTATATCCTTCTCCTGAACTTGGGAAACTTGGACTACTGAAATCTAGTGGATTCTGTCCCTTTTGGAGTCACCAGATGTGCAGTTTTTAACAGCTTCTTAAAATATAGAATCACAGCAAATGCACATCAATCTTACTATAATAAAGATGGAGACTTCTTGTCCCACCGAGCATGCCAAAATTGTTAGTGCAAAATCATAGCACCCCCAATTGATTTTTCAGATCTACTTTTCTAAGGCAGAATCAATTGGTGTGATTCATCCTAACATTGAGGTTTCCCCCAAAGTGTGGGACTTTGTACATGGGAAAAACTCTCCAAATTAAGGCTGGTTCCTACTCCTCTATTTAGGTGCATACATGGAAACTTGTAGAGGACCTATTCCTAAAACCTAATCTAAGTTTTGACCAAGGAAATAGGGATAAAAGGAATACAAGAAATAAAAACTAAGGTACAAGGTGATGCACTGAAGGAATGATGAACATTTAGTTTTGCTGATAGACACAAACCAACAAAATGCATACAATAATCAAGCACAGATAACCAAATTTATATTAGAAAGATCTATATGAGAGCAAAGGAGACAAGAAAGGATCTTACATAAATCACAAATGTGTTTTATTACTCTGCATGATTGATACAATACATTACAAAGTGGCCAGAAGTTAGGAAACGTATTGTACAGTTTAAATGGAAGGTCTGAAAACTCCATGAATTCCTTTACTAGAAGGAAAAGGGGAGCCTACAAAAATAGAAGAATGTCCAACCCTTTACAATGAGTCCTAACCCTGTATTTATAGACTCAATCAGAGAGAAGAAAGAAAGAGAGAGAAGTGGGAAATGCAGGTTGAAGCTCAACCACTGCTTTTAATGTCTCCCTCAAAATCTACCTCCAAAATTTTCCTTGACTTTATCAATCTCTGGTTTGGTGCCTCGAAGAAGGAGGAAACAGTGGAGCAGATTGAATCTGATATGGTTGTTAGGGTAGATAGATCCCACGTTAATGGCCCTGAAGATATTTTCTCCATTTTCCTTTACCTAACCTCCCCAAACTTAAAATTTTCATATCTCCATGGCATGGGCCAAGTAGAGATCTTTCCAATGGTGTCATATTTGCAATATTTCGAGACCTGAGTCGAAAGATATGCCCCTTTGAAGTTTGTATCGAGTTTGTATAAAAGGGCAGGAAAACCAGTTGACCTATGGGAAACGTGGAGGGCTAGCACTTCTCTGAAGGTGGCCTCTATATTTTTCTCTTTGAAAAACATAGGGCTGAGATGTGGCTTCCTCTTCCAGCTTGCTCAATTTTTTTTTCTCGGCTAAGCTCTTCACTGGGCAGGGTCATATTCCTTGAGCGGGGACACGCAGCGGTCTGGAGCTTGTTCAAAAACCCTCTCTCTAATTCACCCTTGAGTTAGCACCATTTGGAAACTTGGCACTCTCCACTAGCCTACCACCACGCATTGACTATTCAACCCAACTATGTCCCCTTTTTTAGACTGGACACGTGGAGGCTTTGTGCTTGCTAAAACTCCTGATCAAATTTTTTCCCTTGGAGGAGCATTGAGTTGACACTTGGAAGCCTTTGTAGGGTTGGAATTTTCAACAACCTCTCCCCTCCTTTTTGGACCCTGGGCTATGTGGTGAACTGGCACTTGTTTGAGTCTCTGCCCTTTGGATCCCATCTTGGATTTACGCCGAGCTGACACCTAGCACCTTCTTGTCTAGCCAAAGACTTTTCAATGGCCACATAACTTTTGGGGTCCTAGATGCATGGAGGCATGACGCTCATTTGAGATTCATTTCTTAGACTCACCCTTGGAGAAGAATTGTTCCGACACATGGCTCTTTCCACAACATCCTCCATACTTAGCTGGTTTTTGGACTCATTCTGAACTGTTTTGATCCCGAGGACTCTGGATCTTCACAGTTTCTTCCTTTACTTGGCCCTAGCCTCTTCATGACACTGCTTCTTCTCCTTTGACCCTAATACTCTATTTGTGAGTCTACTTGAAACCTGTAGAATTGATTTAAGGCCCAGTTTATACTCGATAAAGCCATCTTCTAGATTTCTCCCACACAAGGTTGTTTAACCTTCACAGACCTCACCACTTTCCTGCAATTTGTTTGCAGGATCTAAATGTGATTTCTTAGGTCCTTTCAGTGCGGGGTTGTTCTGATCCAATATTTTTCCCTGAGGGAAAAATATGGATAGCAGGAACACGGGAACTATTCCCTTGGTGCTCGAAGAGTCTAATTTTAAGCCCTCAAAACCCTTTTTGCAATTGATGCAACAATGCAAGGAACAGGAGGAGCAAATGAATTATTCCTCATGTTCCTCCAAAGGCCTATTTGGCATATTTTGCTTGGATTTTCCCAGTTTTGATGAATTTTTCTAAGTGTTTGGACTTTTTAATCCTCTAAATAGGGAGAGAGATGCCTTGAAATGATTTCTTTTTCCCCAAACCATGAAACTTATATGTACCTTCTAGTTTATTCTTCAAGGCTCTATTATACTGCCTTATTCCACAGTTGTCAAGTTGGCCAATTTGCAAGGGGTGCAAAATTGGATAACAGTGACTTGAAAAGTCAACACATCTATTAGAAGTGTAATATTTGTCCCCTTAATCCTTGTCCTATGTTATTCGACCAAGTTTTTGTATTAGTTTTACACCTCCTCATTTTACTCCTGCTTGTGTTTTACTTGAAGCTCGCCCCGTTAAACCTTGGACTCTACTTGCTTACATTCTTGCATTGGTTCTTGGCTCGCCACCTTGCATTGACCCCTAGCTCTACATTTCTCATGTTTTGACTTGTATCTCTATTTTTTTCCCCATAATGTTCTGAGCTCGTAGTGGAGATTTCTGACTCACCGTACTTTACTTTGGTTTTTTTCCTAGCTCCTACCTTATGTTGGAATATTCTTGCGCTATGCCACAGAGTCAAACCTCAAATCCTGCGAATATCTTCTACTACCGTTATGTTTCTAGCTTAATGGTTCACCTCACCTACTCAACACATGGAACCATTACATTTTTAGCTCGTTATCACTCCCAACTCGGTTATTTTCCTTTTAAGCATAACACTTGGAAGTTCATCGTGTTATTTCCTAGATCATCGGTCACACTCACCTAGTTGTGTAGCTTAACATGTTGAATCCTCCTCAATAGCTCATCCCGGTAGAAACTCAAACCCTCCAATGTAACCCTTGGCCATCCTCACAACTTGGTGACCCAGCACTCTAGCTTATGCCTGCAGCCCATCACCAACAGCTTGCCAAGTTGAGATGGATCTTGGGCATTCAAAGGTAAATTTTTCCTTTCTTTTTTAACTTATTTTTTAATTTTAGATTAATTATTTTTAATTAATCTTATCCTAAATTAAGAAAACATTAAAATTTAAATGGAAATTTCTATCAATTTTTGGATTAAAAATAGGCTTATTAGGCTTTTCTAGGCCCTTTTTCACCTTATTGTAAAGGATATTCTTCTTTTACAAGTTAGTGAGCCCATTTTCCACAACCTTGTAATAAGAGAGTCTTCTTCTTCCCTTATTTTCTTGATTTTGTGTTTATTATTGTGTTTCATTGCGTATGATTGATATTACTGTGGCGTCCACACTTGTGTGATATTTTTCTAATTATAAGGCGAGAGACCAACTTCTTCACATCACACAAACACTTGCGTGTAATCAACGCACTACTTATAAAGTGTCATAATTAGGGGGGTATTTATTTTGTGTGGTTCTTTTCTTTTTTATATTTTCTTTTCTCATTCTTATCTATTATGGATCTCAATGTGGTTCCCTTGCTTACTCCTTTTAACTATCACAAATGGAAAGATATCATATCTCTCACCTTGTGAAAAAAAAATTATCGGATACCTATGGGATTGTAAGCTCAACCAACAAATTATAAAAATAAAGAGAAATGGTTTGAAAAATGTGATGAAGCTTTTGAGATTTTGTGTCTTTCTGTATCACCAGAACTACACTTTTATATTAACACAACCAAATAACCCAAACAATTTTGGGATACCTTAGAAAAAAAATTGAAAACAAGATGCAATGAGAGAGCATGAATTAGAAAATGAGTTGATTAGTCTCATCCTTAGCAGTTTTGACAGTCTCCAGGACTTCTTCACCAAACTTAAATCTCTAAGATTACAACTGAAATATTTTGGAATTGACAAAAAGGACTCACATCTCATACTTTCTGTCCTTTCCAAACTTGGTCTTGACTATTCTATTTTTTCCTCTACCTTCCATGTTACAAAAAGGGTACTTGGTGCAATTTGGACTATGCTCTACTTTGATGATGTTATTGCTGATTTGACTAGGGAATAGGATAAGATAATTAAGTTGGGTACTCTAAAATCCACAAAATCACATACTCTCATTGTGGGTCATGAAAAACCAAAGGCTTCAAAAGATAAGAAACAAAACAATAAGGATCGTGAGAACAAAAAAGGACCAATCCACCACTAAATCCAACTCTTCCACTTCCTCTTCTAGTTCTAAACCTCCTAAAGAATAGATCAAATATGGGTATTGCACTAGTAGACATGAAGAAAAATATTTGAAGAATAAGATTGACCTACTCACGAGTCTTATTGAGAAGAACAAAATAGGAGTTCCCCAAGTCTCTCAATCCATTTTCATCATCAACTCGTGAATTTTATAAGGAAAAATACAACAAAAAAGGGAAAGAGAAAGAGAGAGAAACAAAAAAAGAATCAAATAAGGAGAAAATAAAGGGAAGATCTTTAGTTGTAGTTGTGTCACCTACTCCTACATGGGTTATTGATTCGGGTGCATCTCATTATGTGGCCTTTTCATACATAGAGTTTGATTCATTAGAGCCATGTGATATGTATTCTATTTGGTTTGGTGACGACACTTATACACTGGGATTTGGGAGAGGGTATGTTGAAGTGAATGGTAGAAATTTTAACAATGTGATTAGCATTCCTTCACTAAAAACTAATATCCTTTCAATTTATCATATCACTTATCTTAGTCAAGGCATGTAGGTGGAGTTCACTTTGGATTCTGTTTATGTCAGAGAGTTGTCTAGTGACACTATCATTGTAGTTGGTACAGTTGATCATCACACTTAGCTTTACTCCTTTTCTCACTTTGTTCCTCCTTTAGATTCTTCATCCGAATCACCTGGACTTGATGAAATTTCTGAACTCACTTCTAATGATGTGACTTCTCTTCTAGCATAGTTGATTTCCATAGTGATGTGAACCCACCTCCACCATTCAATTATCACCTACCACATATTGAGGAGTTATTTCTTGATCCACCTACTTTTAGTCCACTACAAATTTTTTAGGGAGTAGGAACTTTGATTTAGGACTCATTAGAAATCATACACTCTTCTATACATTTACAAGAATTTCTACTTTCCTTATTCTTTTCTTCTTTAAACACAGAATCCCTTCATAGAGTAGTTAGAACTTGTATGGGATCAACACCTTGTCACTTCGGGGATCTTCTTCTTCACTTGATATAGGGTGGCTTATGATAGGTTCATCTTCTTGGGAGGATGGATAGCATTTATTCTTCTATTATTTTCATAGAAATATTGTAGTTTGTACATGGGTACATTATCATTCCTTTATTTTCTGAGACCTATTTGACGCATATTTTTAATTTTTTTAGGGGAGTATTCTATCTCTTGTAAGTGGATTCGTTTTCCACTGGGTTTTCCTCCATTACTTGAGATCCTTATCATAAATTGGTATCTCATCAGGCATAGCGGCAGGGACCCATTTTTCTTTGGTTTTCTAACTTGCATTGCTTCATCCTAAGTTACGATGAAGGCGGGTGCTAGTTTGAATTTTATTTTTCATCTTTTATTCATTAATTAGGTGAATAACCACCTCACTAGGTGAGTCATCTCATTAGGTGATATCATGGGTCATTAGGTGTCCTAGGAGTCATGACATATTCTTTCATATCTGTCAATGTGTGTCATACATGAGTTACATTCCATTTCTAGAAAGTAACTCCTCTTCTCCATTACGGAGGTATGATGGATCATGCATTGGGAGTTATATAGAACTATTTATACATTTTCATTTGATCTATGAGCATGAGTAGACATGTTTTCTTATACATCCACAATTTTCTTGTAGTTGAATTATTTCTTTGATATTGGAGATACTTCTCATCTCTGTTCGAGTGCAAATTCCTTGATGTGCATGAATTCCTTATTGATTCTCGTGCTTCCTCACTCTCACAGACTATGTTGGAGAGGTTAGGAGGTTATGAAGGTTTGGAATTACTAGGATAAAATGAGTTTAGGTGGTTTGTAAATAGATATTACAGGTGTAGATTATGATTTAGGGAATGATGGGACTTAGGTATAGTGATTAAAATATGAATTATGAGTTGTTTGGGTAGGTCACCTAAGGGTGTCAAAAGTGAGTATCTACATTTACCTCATTTTATCAAGTGGTTTGTGATGGACAAGACATTAGAAACAAATGAATGAGATGGTTGGATTTGTGTTGGATAAGATACTAGATAGGCGATACCCCTCAAACTGGGGGCCATTACAAGTCAGTGTGATGGTCACTGATTTGAATTAATAGATGTATAAATGTAACGGCATATAGGCTTATGTGAAATTGTATTTATAAATAAATGTTTTTTGATTCAAGAAGCCCCAATACCATTCATGAATTATATAGCCACAAAGGTGGGCTTAAACAACCAATAATTTAAGTGATAGGGGAACTAATGGGTTATTGACCTATAGATGTATGACTTGTAGGGATCGATGGGAAAATTTTCACGGAAAGCTATAAAATCCAAGGTGTGTCGGGAAATGTTGGCTTTGTATGAGATATGTTACCATGAAGGTAGGGTCATGAAATCATGAAGTCAAGTTATAGGGGAACTAATGGGTTCTTGACCTATAGATGTATGACTTAAAAGATGCGGCATGGAAAAGGTTCTTGAGAGACTGGGAAATTGATAGTGGATTAATAAACACAGGATCCATATAAATAGGATAAATTTATATTTTAATAGGATCTTGGGGCCCAAAAAAAAGGAAGCAAATACTTTGAAATTGTGAAATTCACAAGGGATGTGTATACTCATGGGATGGATGAATGGGTTAGAGGATAAAAAAATAGGGATTATGATCAAAATTAGGGTTTTGACAGGTTTTAGACATCAAACAAGGGTGTTTTACACATAGCAGATGAATCCCTAGTAATTTATTCAATCACTGATAATTATCTAGGATCGTCAATGATCCTAAGGGTGGGAAAATTTTGTTATAAATATCCCATGAGGGGTCATTTTGTGTTATTGAGACTTTTAGAGAAAAATGTCTTGTGTGCTTCAATTTTCCAATTTTATAGTATTTTTAGAGTGATGGAGGTAGTTGGAGGTAGTCAAAGACATTGGAGACCTAACCTTATAGATGTAAGTTGATTTTTTGAATTTTGATTTTTTATTTATTTTGTGCTTTTCACTAATAATGAGGAAATTACAAGAAAATTGTATGTGATTTTTTATGAAATCACTGGCAATTTCATATGATCAAATGCAATTATAAGGGGTCATCAGAAATTCAGTAGAATCACTGGTGATTCCAGTGATTTTGTAATATTAAGCATTATTTTAAAGTTTTGTTGAGTGATCTTGATCTTATTACTACCAGTTAAGGGGTAGAATATGTATGTGATAGATGAGGTGAGTAGTGGTACTTCCATGCACCATCTATATGGTGATGATGCCTTGGATGTGGTAAAATAATATAGGGGATTTTCATATGGCCCATTTTTCAATGATGATGAGGAGGGGCAGGCTCTGGTGGCTATGATGATGATCAGTATTAGTTATTATGCTCTACCAGAATCAGTGGGTGGTAGATTTTCATGGATGTTGACTTGGGTGGTGGGTGATATGTTAGAGCATAGGATAAGTTTTTCTTGGGATCCCACCTTGCTAGCTCAAAAATATAGGGAGTTGTGTACTTTGAGGAGAGGGAGGATATTTGGAGGTTATGTGGCCTTTTTGTTAGAGTGTTGGGCTTATGAGCATATAGTAATGGCTCAGACGAGAGGATTACCATGGTCCAGATGGATTGACCTACATTATAGTGTTGGTTTTATGAGGAGGCAATCATATTTCAGGGATATATGGCTAGTGAGAGGAGAGGATTATTATAAGTGGCTCCTGGCAGGGTTATAAGCATGAGATGTAGTATGGATGCCATACAAAGGTTTCCCAGTGTCGGTAAGGGTAGAGGGGGAGTTGAGGGATACTCGATAGGAAATGTGGGTGTGGGGTCTACAATCCAATCATTCAGAGATAATCAAATTTAATCGCGTCAAGAAACATTTCATTTTAGTATAGGATGTGCTTGAGGTGTCTGTTTCCTATAGGTTAGATGATGGAGATGCATATGTGGAAAATTCAGAGGTTTGGGAGCCACTTTCAATGGTGGTTGAGGAGAGAGTGCGGGTTATGATGGGTGCCGAGGTAGGTGTGGATGATGTTGGTATGATAAAGGAATATACTACATGGTGGTAGGGATAGGTGGATGGTTTTGAGAGGCAGGTGTGAGAATGTGTGGAGGTTCCCCTGGAGGGTGCTACTGAGGGAGAGAGGAGAAAGATGGATTATATTAATTATAGGAAGTGGTGGAGAGTCTGGAGACTAAGAGGGATGCATGGGTAGTGAAGAGGGCCACTTTCTCATAGAGTGAGATAGTGACATAGTTACCCTAGATTTCATGACTCAAGAGTGGGACATGATCACTCTAGAGAGATGGGTTTAGCCACTAACTTACGACCGTGCAGGGAGAGCGCACTCAGGATATAACAAATAGAGATAGATATCATCATAAGAGGTAGATCTTGTGGTGGAACTTTAGAGTGATGGAAAGGTCAGTATCACGGGCCGAGATAGAGGTAGCTAGGGAACAAGCCATTAGAAAAATATGGCCACTTGCTAGTGTGACCATGGCTTAATAACAGGCTCTAGGATATGATTTGTATTATTATGAGACCATAGTTATACGAATGTTTCTAGATGAGTCTTGATATGTTGAGTACATGGATCGGTGGTGACAAGATCAATCAGGGAGCACCGTGAGTATGTACTAGTCATAGAGGGTTCCTGGTGAGGGACCCTGATGGAGATCAGGGGAGAAGTGCTAGAGGGAGTATTCACTTATTAGGTTACAGTTCACCTCATAGTTTGTAGGCCTTTTTGTGATATTTTTGATGTATGAGGATTTTGGAGCCATTAATGATATATATATATATATATATATATATGATTTCAACCTTTGTGTTATGTTTGAGTTTTATTATGATTTGATGTGATGTGGTATGGAGATATTTGAAATGTATGTTTTTAGATTCAAGATTTATGTGTTATGAGTTTCTATATATGTGGTTATCATGATTTTATATATGGTTGTGACAAATGATGATTTTGTTTTATTTTTGTGCACTTTCTGATGGTCGAGAACATCTTGTGGGATATGTGTTTCTATACTATTCTTAGCATATATAGTTTATGATGGTAAGTTTTTTATGTGTATGACATTACACATGTGGCCTTATAATTAATGCTAACAAATAACCAACAATGGTCAGTCATACTAGGATAGTGGATGCATATGGGATATTTGTATTCACCCTTTTCTGACATGGGAAAGGTTTGTGTGTAGTATTTATAAGGAAATGGGTCCTTCTTGAAGGTTCCTCGGTACTGCACTAGCTTTATTGTATATTACACATGCTAATCAATGTGGGAATCTTGTGTCTTATGGTAAAAATGATTGATGCGGGAAGATTTCCTGGGATGAATTATTTTCTATTTTATTTGAATATGAGGGTTGATCAATGCGGGAAGTCCTTTTGTTTCCATGTGTATACTTTAATTAGGTAGTCATCCGTCGAGGGAGTGGTATACACATTGACTGATATAATTTTTTTTATTGATGATTTTCCTTTGAGGGATTGGTTTATATTTTGATCATATCCATCCCATATATATTTTGAAATTTGGAGCTAAGGGTGAGCCTAGGTGACCATTTGGAAGGAATAAAGTAAATGCATAAGCTACATGTACATCCTTATCATGTCATCAATTGGGAAGATAAAGATATAGTGTGATAGTAATGATTGTGGAGTTCCCTAACTATGAGTGGGGAACTTTTCCATGTGGAATATGCTATGAGTAGAGACATGGTGCCCTGTTGGTGAAATAATTTTTTGCAAGGGAAAATTATGAGATTTCACCAAGGATCTAGGACTAGGTCCCTCTGCTTGAATGGGAAAGTTCCATTTATTGAAATTAGGGAAACAAATATTAACTAAACTAATGTTTAAGGGTGGCCCACAGGTGAGGAACACATAGGAATACTTTCCTAAACATGTGGCAACTACTTGTATGGAATACAAGGGAGTAAAATTTCTTAGAGAGAGAGAGATAGGAAATGGAAATAAGAGGTATATTTTAACCAAAAAATAGCATTACTGATTTTATTGTGTTAAAATCAAAGTATTTCACTTGCATCAATAAAAATAAACCATTCACATAGAAAGAGGAACAATCTACAAGAAACAAAAAAAATGCATCATGTTACACAATTTACAATGGTCTTGGAGTATAATTTGAGATGGAGATAAAATTTCAATAGACAAGAGAATAGAGGAAATGAAGTCACTTGTTCCTAGAAAGATAATAAGAACTAGTAAATGAGAATTAACCATCCTTTTAAAATGAGAAGGTCATCTCCTTTTATAGCTTTACAATACAACTATTCCTCTACCCCCCACATGAATCTTCATGATCCTATCCAGCTTGTGACTTTTATTTATCCTAGGAAGGGACAAACTCAATACCCCTCTTATACTTTGAGGGAATAATTTTACATCTTACAAATATTTCATTATCACTTAAATGAATAGCGAAAAAATCATAATCACGTACACTGAGGAATTAGGAGGAAAGAAGAGGAGAAAAAATGAGAGAGAAGAGGAAGGAATTCTCCAAATAAGGGATGAATATGCCTCTACCCTAAATATATATCATATCTTATGGTGTTGAATATGACATTTTGATCCATGATGATCTTCTGCAACGTAGTGATGCTCTACCGATGAAGATTGATTCTTTGAAAATTTTCCACTTTAAGACCTCACTAGAATATCCTTCGATCATTGAAGACAATGAAGGGTGATTTACCTCACTTTAAAAAACATTCAAACCTTTTAAACATTGTAATGCATCCCAAAATGTCAAGTTCTTGATGCAACTTGAGACCATTTCCTGAACAAATCAACTTGAGAATCCGAGGCTTTGGGAAAATGGATCCATCCATGACATGAGGTGAAGATCACACCAATCATTTGATGAGTGAAGGTGATATATTTTATGGAATATTCTTCAAGACTTTAATCAAACCATCTAGCAAAGTGAGAAATACACTGAGACCAGAATGCTCCATTGTGACCAAAGCAGAGAACCGAGAAGGCTCTTCTCCTTCTTGAGACACAATGCCACTTTCCACCCATTTTGAAATCATGATTTTTTCCTCCATAAATTTTTAAATTATTTAGGTATGGATGATGAAAAACCATGACCATTTTTGGCCTTTTCTGGAAACTTACTATTCTTAGTAAGTTCTTCATGGGTGACTAGTTTTGGCAATTTCACCGAATTGTCACTTTTGAGCACTTTTCCTCATGGGTAATGAACTTAGTGTATTGAATTCATTCATCCTTTAGACATACTACCATTATTAATTTTATTTAATTGGGACTTGCTAAAAATATAAATTTTCCGCGGTGTGTTAGATCAGGACGAAAAAAGGTCTCCAAAAATTCTAATTCTCACTTATATGTTTTGCTCCAATTTTTAAGGGTTTCTCTCATCCAGATATTCATGAAATGAAAAGTAAAATTTCATGTCAATTTTTTCTTCATATGAAAAGGCATAATGCAGAAAAATAACAGTCCTTCATAACTCCAATGCTACCCATTTTCATGGGGTAAGAAAGTGCTCATTAGAAAGCTAATTTTTTTAGGATCTCATGCTCCGAATTTTAGCCCATTTAGCTTGTTGCAACTCTGTAGATAAGAGGGAGGGGTTTTCCATGGCTGAAATTTGTAGATTAATATAAAAAATAGATGAGGGAATTAATGAGGTCATGTAAAAACTCATTCCAAATGGGTTCATGTAGGTAAGCTTAAGTTCAAATCTCATGGAGATCGGAGTAGGGGTTTGTGAGGTATGAGAAAAAGAGTGATTTGAGCATGAGGCATGTCTGGATCTTCATGGAAACATCACCTTCAGAAATGGAGGGAAATAAAAATTTGAAAAGAATCCCAAAATATGGCTAAAGTATTGATTTAACACTCATCCCTTAACTTAGGTTAAGAAAACCCACCCTTGACCCACCTTTGGCACTTCTTTCTTAACCCAGGTTGAGGGTGAGTTATGGGTTACTAAATGGGTCCATGAGCCTCTCATGTCCTTTACCACACTTATTAATGGTAAATGAGGTGAAAATATGCAACAACATGGTGAAAATGTGCCACGGGGGTAGTCATAATGAGGAGGGGGACAAGGGTGATGAGTGAGGTGAGTGGAAAACATGACCTAGGAAGATAGTGTGAACTGGTAAGTGATGAGAGAGGGGGGAGATTCCATAGTGGCACACTTTTTTTCACTTGATGTACTTTTACACCAAGTGCAAAGATGCAACAGGTGTGGAAAATGGTGCCAAGGGAAAGGATCATTATGGAGGGGGAAATGGGTGAAGGTGTGACTGGAAAACATGCACCTAACACATGAAGTTGTCACTTAAGTGAAAAAAACACATTATTCCCTTAATGGAACACTTTTTTACACCTCATGCAATTTTGTACCAAGTGTAAAGGTGTAGAAGGGCCTTGCAGGTGCGACATGGGTCATGCCCAACATGGAGAGGGGGCCAAAATGACTTGTGAGTGTGTACACTCACCTAACCATCCAAATGACTTCCTAAGTGACGAAATATTAAAACCTTCTCTTTTCACCTTGGTGGTGCAATTTTTTTCACTTAATGCCCCTTTACACCAAGTGAAAGGTGAAAAAGTGCATCGCATGTGTGCAAATGTGCCATGGACAATTTCACAAAACTCATCTTCACTCCTCAAGTGATTTTTTTCCCCGAGAGATTCCTTAAGGGTTACCTAGGAAATAATTATATTATTTTGACTCCAAAATATCTGATGAGATCATTCCCATAACTTTTAGTAGCCAATTCTAACAAAAAATTTAAAGTTACCCCCCTTTTAATTATGCTCAATCCTGTGCGTCGATGAAAGGGACTACCACAAAAACATATGATGATGAAAATGACAACCAAAACATTGTGAGTGAAGATGTAATTAAATATGTGACATTGGGATTAAAATCATTATTCAACTCTCTAAATAACTCTTGGAATGCTCATTTGAATCCCCACCATGATCAGGGATCTTCATCTGTAATGTTAGGTCAATATTTCAAAATATGGATGGTAGAATATCTCAAAACCTTTTTGATGTGAATTAGGCCTCCTTATATTTCAAATGAGTATTTTTTCACTTCTAAAATATCCTAATGCTCCCACAACATATAGAAAAAGATGACTATCTTTTTTACTACTTTCATTTCCCTGCACCGTGCTATAAGTATCTTGGTGTTGCATAGATTGTTCATAAACCTGATTTTTATTTCACAAATTCCCTCAAATTCCTTTTATGATCTCATATCTCTTTAACACACTTCATAGATGCTTCATCTCTTATTTTTTCATTCCTGAGGTCTTCTTACTAGGTGCAAAAACCCTTAAAATGGGCCTTTGTTGGCCTTCGAGAGGAGTTCCTTCAAAGTGGACCAGAATAAATTCATGAATTACTTCCTACCACCTTACCTGTACATGAAACGCACTTTAAAAATATAGTTATCACATCCCTCTTAGCCATGATGGGGTTTACATAGTCAAAAATTGGCCAAAGGGTAGGTTTATTTTACCTAGTTCAAGGATTTTTGAGTGTGGGCCTAGTTGTCATGGAAAAAAAAAATCAATTTTTCATGCTAGACAACATGCCCATATTTAAGGTCATAATTTGTATGTTGATGGGAAACCACATAATTCCAAATCATTAGGAAAGTAAGAGATAAGTAGATGGATGGAGGGAGACTTTGATTTGACTAAGGTTATGTGAGTCAATATTTTAACAATAAAACAGCTATAAGTGCAAGGAATTAAGAGGTTCTTTTTCTAATTTACAATCAAGGGAAGCTAAAAAATAAGCTCCAAACCCATATTTATGAGTGATAATATATGGATCAATCCAGTTTGGAGCAAATTTCCCACATTTTTTATTCTCCATGTTAGCGACATATTGATTTTATTTTAGGACAAGATCACTAACATTGAAGTCACACTCTTTGAGGCACTTGTTATATTCTCTTTTGATCCGTTCTTGATCAATATTGATATGTTCAAGGGAAGTTATTCAACATTTTTCTAACAGTTCTAGTTGTGATAGTCATTCTTGATGATAATCCTCATCAGAGATGAGGTCCTAAAGAGATTCGTAGAAAGATGGAATCTGGACTTCAAGGGGAAGAAAAAAATTAATGTCATATACTAAGGAGAAAGGCGTAGCACCCGTAGGGGTTCAAATGTTAGTATAATAGTCCCATGATATAAATGGGATTTGAAGTTTCCAATATCTACCATTATGATCAACAGTTTGGGTAAGATATTGTTGAGGGTTTAATTAGATGCTTTGGCTTGACCATTATCTTATGGGTAGTAGGGTATGGCGAAACTGAGTTAGATGTTCTAAGTGTCGTAAAAATTTTAAACTTTCGTATTCTTGAATGATTTACCATTTTTTGTGATGATTTTATGTGGAATGCTAAAGCGATGGATAATGTGATGATGAATGAAATTGACAATTTTATTTTCTTTGTTAGAGATAAGAGGGGTTTTTTCCACCCATTTTTTAAAGTATTCAGTTGTTGTGATGATGGAATTATGTAGTTGTGATGAACTAGGGTTAATAAGGATAATGAGGTTAAGTCCCCATTGTAAAAAAGGCCATAGGTATTGAGATGGTTGGAAAGCGTGACTTGGAACATGTGTAAGGTTGGAGTTTTTATGACATTTGATGCAAGACATAGTCACAACAATCTCATTTAAGCATAGGCCAATAGTATCCCATCCACAAGATCTATTTATCAACAGCTAAACTGTTACAGTCTCTACCACATATCTCATCATGGAATTCTTGTATATCTTGATGAGCCTCTAGATATTTAAGACACTAGAGGAAAATGATATCAACCCATCTTTAATAAAGGATACCCCCTAGTATGACATAGTGGGATACACATTGTTGAAAATATATTTTAACATTTATGGATAGATCTTAAGGAAATTTTCTTGTGGAAAGATATTTGTATGTCTGAATGTACCAAGTGTTACATTGGCTATCTTCTATATGATTCATAGTCAGAATATCATTGTTAGTATAAGGAAATTGATTAAGTTTATATACAACAATGAAAATTTTAGAATCATCTGGTGATAGAGGTATAAGAGATGTGAGAGATTCCATGGTATACATAAATTTATTAGATGAGAAAGGGGTAGTTTGGATCTCATAACGGTTAAAGAGTTTAAAGGATCTTAGACGATGGCTTTCTATTTTTGTAAGATCTCATTTTTACATTAATAGGTCCCTTTGATTTGATTCATGATGATTTGAGAATCCTCATAAATGTCAAGGATTTTTACGCCCAAGAATGCAGCGGTCTAGAGTCCCATGATGACGGATCCATATTCCACCATGTTATTTGTGCAATTGAAGATTGGGCTGAAGGATAACTGAATAGGGGTTTCACAAGGGTTATTATGACTATTCATGCACCCCTTTATCTTTATTTGGACCTGTTAAAAAACAAGGTCATTTTGAGAGGGGTGTTATCTTGATCAAGGGTGTTAATAGAATTGTTAGGAAACTATTCACAAGGTGAATGATTGGTGGTAAGGGGATATTTGGCAAGCTGATTAGTGATGACCTTACCCTTGATGGACTTTTAAGAGATAAATTTAATGTCAAATTCTACCATGAGCATGAGCCATCTGGTTATAATACAATTGTGATATGGTTTAGATTGCATGGATTTTAGTGGATTAAAATATGTGAATACATAAGGTTTTTTCATTGAGAAGATAATGACAGAGTTTGGAAGTTGCAAAATACAAGGAACAACACAACTTTTCTTCTTTGAAATAATGGGTTTCATATTTGTGAAGTTGTTGGCGAGAAATTGTGTTGGGGAAAAATTTGTGGGTTTCTTGCCAATGCTCTCGGATTATAATTCCCTCTAATTAACTGGTGCAACTGGTGTATATGCATGTGCGAGTGAAAAAGGTGAATTTTTTCTAGTGACCTTGTGGTCGAGGATCCAATAGTGGCACTCCGTTGACCCTGCGGAAAATCTATAAATTTCTTGCTAAAGAGGAATTTTTCTGGAAGTGGGAAAGGGAGTGAGAATATGAGGTAGGGGAACTAATGCTCTACGTAGAAAATCATATTCCTACACACACTAGTTATAAAATTCATCAGATGGACTAAATCAAGAGGAAATAACTCTGCAAGTAGCAATAAGATCAAATAGAATTTGATGAGCACAAAGTATCATGAAATCCCTTAGTAAGAGAAAGATAGAAACTCATTCTTCTTGTATTGATTTCTCAATAAGGTATCATGAAATCCCTTAGTCAAAGAAAGATAGAAAATCCTTCTTCTTGTATTGATTGTTTAAACCAAATTTGTACATAGTGGGGAAATGGAGGAAATTTGAGAATGAGGGGAATGGAATAATTTGGCTATGTCCTTTTTTCTCTCAATGTAGTCTTAAGTTTACAAAATCAATCACCAACCCTTTGAAATGGGAATGGATTTACAATTTATAGAATGAGATATGACTCTTCATCTACCCCCCAATGATCCGAAAATAATCAGATTATTACTACCTGATCTCGAACCCTTATAGGATTTAATTATTTTCCTGACAATTTTCTCCTTTTAAGTAATCAATTTAAAAATTAATGCAAGACAATAAATACAATTACACAAAGATTGATTACGGAGTTCGGCAATTTCCTACGTCTCCGGGTTCGTGGTCAAACCATTCCACTAGTCAAAACCTGTGAGTTATAATAGTACTTTCACAAGAAAACCTAATGGAATTTTACTTGCCTATCAGTACACCAGTTCTTCGAAAAATTCCGATGATCATTCGAATTGTTCTTCACTTTTGTGATGCACAATCTCCTTCGGCTTCGATCGGCCTTCTCGATGATATCAATGCGACGCTAGCACTCCGGTCAACAATCCAGGGTTTGCAAGTAATTGGTGTGACTCAATGGACCTATTGGGTAGTTTATAATTTACTCTCAATCACAAATATTTAATTTATTATTGCCTAACAAATAATAGGTCAATAATAATAAAAATAATAATTCCTAAATAATTTAGGTCTTCACACAACAACAATTTCTCATTCGCCTTCCAAGCTCTGAGCTTGTCTTTGTATTTTGTGTGTCCATTATAATGAACTATGTACCCTATTTATACAATTTTAGGGCCCTTGAAAAATGCAATTACATATTATCTGAGGCTAATATTAGCCTAAACCCGTACCATGTAATTTGGGATAAAAATTCCCATTTGGGCGGATTGCATTTTTAATGGGATGAACAATCCCAATTTGGCACATTTGCATATGAAATGGGATTAACATCCCCATGTTAGTGGCTCCTCCACCATTTTCCACACAAGGTAAGTGGATGTATATCCCACATTTTGTGGTTTAATATTGTTTTAAGGCTTTATAAAGCCTTTTCCACACATGTGAAGTGGTCAAAAGACCACGTGAGCATAACTGCCCCCACCTTGATCACCACGTGGATTTCCCTGCATGGCTTTGCATGCCCCCACCACCACTTCCCTCCTTCACAAATGGACTTAGCATGTGGCGGTTTAATTGGGTAAGTGGAAATTTGAATACTAATGTTTGAACATTAATATGTATAGTTTGTGGCATAATGCGTGGTATGTGGAATTTGGGAATAATGCGTGGCAAATAATTACAAGGTAATTTGAAATTTGACCCACATGAAATATGGCAAATAATACCACCTGTTGACCTGCGATTGGAAAATTGAATGAATTTGATGAGTGGTGGCAAGCCACGTGGTGGCTTGTGGACCCACCATGTTGGCGATAATACCATAGTCCACACGGTGGTCGGGCTCCCCTCTGTAACAAAAGTTGAGCCTCTTGCTCCGATGCACTATTCCATTTCACGATTTTCAAAGACCGGTGGATAAAACCCCTTCAATTTTGCCAATGCCTTTTGCCACATGTCACAGTGCGATTGGTCCAATATTGACCAATTGACCAGAGTTGACTTTCCCATTGACCGAACTTTGACCATACATAACTAGAACTCCCGATGTCCGTTTGTCGCGTTCTCATAGTCATTGGAAAGCTCTCGAGATGATATTTTTTACTAACACCATTTAGGAATGTTTAGGGGGGAAATTTACAAAATGATCCCCTAATCACCCAATTTCTTTTCATATATCCTCGCACAACTTAAAACTTTTCAACTTCCTAGGAAACTTTTAAGTCCCTTTTTATAACATAAAGATGACTTATTACATTAGGAACATTAATACATATGAAAAAGTGCAACCCTAATACAAATAATAACATTGAGAAGAGAGATAAAGTTGGGGGAAGAGGAGAGAGAAATAGCAAGAGAAGAAGAAGAGGAGATGTCATTCCCGATGAATTCCATTGATCCTCGTTGGTGGAAATCTCAATGCGATGAAACTCTAAATATTTAAACTTGTGTGAAACTCCTTCCAATTGGCTCACAGATGCTTTGGAATGAGTTTTTAAAAACACTATTGAATGGTTTTTCCGATTACCATAACTTCCACTCTGCATAAGATACTCCTACAACTCAAACCACAAAGTGAGTGTCGGGAGACACTGTTGAATTCACTTAGATGAATCTTGAATTCCCTATGAGTAATTCCCATGGATGATCCAGAATTATGGTTTTGACCTAAATGATCATCCCTCTATGTCCCATTTTTCCAAACTTGCTCTTTGAGAATGACCTGCTATTTTTAGTAAGTACTAATGGGGCAACTTAGTATTTTTAGTAAGTGTCATAGTTAGCATTTCCCAACCTCAAATGGCTATGGTAGCTTCAATTATTTCTCCTTACTGTGTTCCTCTCACTTTTTGGAGCAACTTGCTATTTATAGCAGGGGCTTGTGGAACCACTTACTATTTTTAGTAAGTGTCAATTGTGAGCCGAGATGACCTTTTTAACGACTTTGCCTATGCTACTCCCTTTGTGTTCGCTTCCTTATTTTTAGCCTATGGCTTACTCAAAGCAATAGAAACCTATGTAGGAAGGCATGCTATTTTTATTAAGTGCACCATGGATGTCAAATTAAGAAAAAATAGGTTTAGAAAATCTAGGTCTTATTTCGGGATTTCACGCTCAACATTTTGAGTAATTATTTCATCTGAACAAGTGGGAAAATGATATTTTCATCAGTGGTGGAAGAATACTAATAAAAAACACATCCCTCCATATCTCTAAAAATAGGGACTTCATGGCACGAAAAATCTAGTTTACGTGAAACTAGATTTTTCAACGATCATTCCCTCTAATTTTCATGTGATTTCACCCACTGGAACCCTGAGAAGTGAAGAGGTATCTCACTACCTTTTTCACAGATGTTCTTCATGTGATAGGGAAAAACTCTAATGAAACCTCATTCATCCATGCCCCTAAAAATAGGGACTTGATGGGGCAAAAACTAGTTCAAGTGAAACTAGATTTTTCAACGATCATTCCCTCCAATTTTTGCGTGATTTCGCTCACTGAAACCTTGAGAAGTGGAGAGGTAGCTCTTTGATTTTTTCCACTAATGTGTCATGGTAGCCATTAATAGATCTTAAAATTTGTAGGTCTATTTTTTTCCCAATTTATGACAAATATCAACTCCATTGCGATAGGTTTTTCCTTCTTGTCTTACTAGTGAAATTTCTTTTCGATCTAGTTGTCGGTTTGATGGGAAATTGAGATTTGTTCTTCATGGAGATGGAAGAAAAAAATTATTTTTGTGAGCATTACTTAATACAAATGAGAGGTTTGAATATGATTTTTTAATGGCCTTCAATAGATAATAACTCAGCAATAGATGGTTTTTCAATTTGTGCACCGGTTTGCAAGATCTCTTCGATTTTCGATTTCACGACAATGAAGATTTTCAAACTTCTTCTTCGTTCATAGTTTGATAAATATTTATTTTGGGAACTATGTATTATCATGGAGTGAAGGATTTATTTAATATGGTGTATCCAATTCAAGCTTTGGAAATGGAAAAGTGGTGGTGAGAAGTTTTAGGGAGTTACAGAGCAAGTTATGCACAGAAATGTTAGAAGTTAGAAGCTGGAAGCAGGTGAGGATTTTAATTTTGTTAAATAAAGCTGAAATGTGAGATCGGCACATTTTCATTTCCCTAACCTCCCTCACCTAAAATGGATGTGAGGTACATCAAATTCCATGGTGAGCAAGGTGACAAAACATGGCGAAGATCTGATGGCAAGGAATGAAGGCTAAAACATCACCTTTAAAGCACTGAGGGGACGGAAGCTGGTCATATGGGTGACCAAACGTCCTCCTTAGGGGATGGGAACATTTTTCTATGTTTTATGTCACTAACCTATTAGGGACCTAAGGGACATCAAATTCCATGGCGCTCCTGGTGATGATACATGGCAATGATCGGATGATTGAGGCTTTGAGCTCCTGCAAGCACCTGGGGGCTGAACTGGCAATCCTGGAGGTCGCATGAGGATCTGGAGGTCTTATTGGGGCTAGGTGAATTTTTCCATGTGTTATTTCCCTGACCTTGAAGGACATGAGTGACACAAAATACTGCCAGGCTCCTGGAGCTGACACATGTCCTCCCAAAATTTGACTAACTCTTGAACTCGCTCCAAGAGGGCAACTTGAAAGGATGATAAATTTAGCTCTCGATGGAATTTTTTGATGAAATGTTATATGATCCTAATTGGAAATGGAATTTTTAATCAAATGGAGGGGATTTCAGTTATTTATTATTCCATTTGATCCCTTAAAAAGTGGATTTTTTATTTGATACTCCACTTGTGCATTTGAAAAACTACTTGTGGGCCTGATTCGCCAAAGTGTTGTGAAAACAATAATTTCACCATATTTTAGGGATTTGAATTTCCTTTCTAACTATATTTTTTTTTCTCCTAACTCCATCTAGAGCTCCCAGAATCACCTTTGGAAGTTTAACAATTGTCTTGGCCTATGCACTGCTTAGGCTTGTGAACCTTGATTTTGATAAAACTACTCCAAACTCCTCAAATCTTCCCTGAATCTTCCAAAATAAATTCCATTTTATTTCAAGGCATTAAATTCACCTCCATGTTGGTTTTGGATCCTCTGTTTAACTCTAAGGGGTTTCTCTAGTTCTGTGAAGGCTAGTGATAGCCCTTCCCAACACTGCGCAGAGATAACATTTTTTTAGAACTTCTAAAATCACTTAGGGGTTGATTTTACTTTCCTAAATCACCTAGGGTGATGAGATGTCTTTAATTAGGAGGTCACTTGGACTGATTGGGCATACCTGAGGTGTCTTGGAATGATAAAACATGAAAAAATTGCTATGGGGGTATCATTATCAGGCTTGGAAATCGTCAATTTCCTTGTTGCACATTTGTGTGAAAACAATTGGCTCTAGCTTGGGGGCATAACACAGAATAAACACAATGAACACATCACATGGATAATCTAGAATCTCAACTTTAGACCATATGATCCATTGAACGATGCCTTATCTATTAGGCCCTGCAGAGTCATGTAAAACTTACTACAAGAGAGATATAGAGTGAAGAAGGAAACACATAAACACCAAGAACAATGAAAGGAAACACACAACACACAGGGAAATGAAATGACACACAAAAAAATGGAAATACACATAATAATCACCTAGGGTACAAGGTGGCGGAGAACCCACTTTCACTAAAGCATTTTTTATTGCTCAAAATTTACCCCTGAAGAGGCAACACCGAATGATGATGTTCTCTGAAGCCATTGATTAGTTCCAGAGAGTAGCCTCCTCTTCTCATCTACTTATGAAATCAAGGTGATTTCACATTTGTACGTACACTTTGTAGGAGTGAGCCTACATGAGCTTCTTTATGCTCAGGCCTTCGCTTAGAAATTCCACTTCCTTCATGTTCTTTGAAATAGGTTTCATAGTGCTAGTTACCTTCCGTATTTATCCACATAGTTGATTCTTCATTAAGCAACTCATTACTGCCCCAAAGCTGATTTTCATTCAAATTTCTTGAATATTATGAGTTACTTTCTTTCCTGGGTCTATACTCACTGATATCTTCTCCATGAGAAACCTTAGATTCATCCTTTATCTCTACTTCACTATGAGGTGTTTGAGTACTAAGAGGAGGACTGGAAGTAAGTGTTTGAGTACTGATAGGAGGACTGGAAGTAACCTCATACTTGTCTTGTATAGCCATGGCACAAGTTAAGAGATAAAGAATCATCTTGGGGTCTTCCACAACTTCCACTACATCTAATAGTTCTTGCACAACGATATCCTTTGTCACTTCGTACAGCTCATCTTTGTATGCCTTCAAAGGATATTTATTTTGCAGCTCAAGGAAACTATCCAAAGGGATTACTTCATCATCTTGGGATTCGTTGCATTCTATCACTCATTTTTCCATAGCAGCTTCAGCTTTAAAGGCCTCAAAACTTTTTGCTTCAATTTCTTCATCACGGAAAGATTCTTCCTCTTCGAATGGGAAAGAAAACAACTCTATTTCATCATTACATCCATCAACCATTTGCTCAGGAGGGGTATCATATGTTTCCTGTTGCTTTATTTAAACATGGCAAATCTTCACACTAGTTAAGGCTTACAAGTCAGCTCTGTGTTTGTCTTGCAGATTCATGGCTTGCATTAGGATTTCAACACTGAGCTCAGAGTCTTCTTTTTATTCCGCAGCTCTTAGCAATTCTTGTACAAAATAGTTCTTTCCCACTATTTGGGGGCTCATTGCATACTGGCTTGGTATCTTCCTGGGTGACATGATCAAGGGAGTCCTCATATTCAAATGGGAATGAGTATATCTCTTCATATTGAATAAGAACATAAGATGATTTTTCTGTTTGAATATAATCAAGAACCATTTCCTCTTCTTCATGGTTTGCATCATCCGGCAATTCGGGGCTTCCCTCTTGTAACTCAAATATCCTCAATGCTTCTTCAAGGTCCATGCCTCTCTGAGAAGGCATGGTTGTCCCTACCAAGATGGGAATTTCATATTCCTCCTTGGTTGTCACAAAGTGATTCATCTACATGCTATTTTGATACAATATGTTGGTTCCTGGAATTCTAGATTTTTATACCATGTACCTCATCTTAATCTCTAGAAGAAATTTTTCCATGTCCCCCTTCACTAGTATGGTTTTAGAAGACCAATTCATCTAAATTTTACCCCCTTCCTATTGACAGAAACCCCTCCTTAATAACATTCCAAATGAAGCCAAAATGTATGCTACCAAAATCATCGTTGAAACTTTCTTGTCTAGAAATCTGGTGAGAGCCACCTATGCATATTTGACCTTCCCTACAAGTGGGACTTCTTTTGACTCTAGGGAGTAATAAGATCCATCGGGTGGATTCATGGTGAGTTTGAGAGCTTTGGTGACCTTTATAGGCATTACATTGTCGGAGGCATCATAATCTATTATGCAATTGTTCAATACATATTCTCCAACAAGAAGGGAGACGTGGAAAGGATTGATCTTGTCAGTCTTCAAATCACTCAAGGAAATAATATTTTGAGAGGGAGGTGTAGGTGGGTTTGGTGGTATTCCCTTATAACTAGGGGTTACCACATTGGGTGACAAACTACCATTACTGATATATCTGATGAACCTCTCAAATTGTTCAGGATGAGTCTACAAATATTCAGTTTCAGTAATTTGTACTTTGGCTTTGTTCACATATTCTATGAAATCAAAATGGGAAGATTTGGACAAGGGAAATGAAGGGACTGATTTTGGAGTTGGGATAGGTTTGGAGGTAGAGTTTGATGCTTGTGGAATGGAGGGTATTTTGAATGATACACTGAGAACTTTTGAAACACTAGTTTTTATAGGAGCATATTTCGATTTATAATTAGAAGAGGCATTAGAAGACTTACTTAGAATTATGAGAGCCTTCTTGCTTGCTACAAGATCAAGCTTCAACAATGTAGACTTCATGGAGGGTGGGAGTGGAGATCCTTGATTGATTTTTTTTTTTTGCAGAGTCACCACTAGAGGATCTTGAGTCTTCTTATTTTTAGTACTGATGGAGGAAGAAAATCCCTTCTCATACTGAGAATGAGTGAATATCACACATAAGAAACTGGGTTCTTCTTCTTGATCATCTTCATCACCTCCAGAATACTCAAAAAACCTAATTTATGTATCATTCACAAGTTCATCAACTTCTATAAAATCACCACCTTCACTTTCTTGTTTGAGATCTTATTCATTTTCCTTATTCCTACAACTTGCATTGACATGTGGGGCCTCCAAGGAAATCCTTTGGGGTGCTCTTGTAATCTGATTTCCATTGCTTCTTTTAGAAGAAACTCATTCAAAATTTTCCCTCCTCAACGATGTCATTTCATTTACCATTTTCTGTAAAAAAGGATTGGTTCTTTCGTCTTCAAGACATTGAGCTTTACCCTTTGAGGGATTCTTGATCTTTCTAGATAGTATGATATGGTCATCAAGTTCAATGTCCAATATTTGTTCTTTTGCAATATCCCTTAGTTGTAATCTTCGTAGGAAAATTCTCACCTCTGGTGATTGAGCACTAATAAAGAATCTCCTGACATTATTTTCAAATGGTGAATCTTCTTTTAGTATCCTATAAAGCAACCAGTTGAAACAGGCCATGAAGTCTCTCATAGTTTCACTTTATCCTTTCTTCATTTGAGCCAACTACACCAAGAGGTCTTAACCATCTTCAATTGATTTAAATCTTTCCTCGAAAGAAGACTTGATGTCGTTCCAACAAGTGATGGATTGGGAAGGTAGGAGATAGAACCATTCTACTACTTTTTCTTGGAGAGATTCCACAAACAGTCTTACAGCAATATCTTCATGTTAGACACCAAGAATTCTGCATGATGTCATGAAAGTAGTGATTTATTCTTTAGGATGTTGTGTGCCATCACCTTTGAAATTGGAAAGTTCTTGTGGGAACCTATTGGTAGGTCATGAAGAGGTGGTTCAAGAGCAATCGGACATGTATTTCTTCCCCACATGACAATGGGTTGAGGTATTTTTGCTTCATCTTCCATTATCATTTCTTATTCTACTTTAGCTCTTACTTTTACAAATTATTCTTTGAATTCTTCTTCTTTCGGGGACTCAATACCCAATGGTGATTGAAAAATGGAAGAATTTGAAGGCGGTGTCGATGGGAGTTTGGATAGGATTGCAAGGTGAAATGATTGAAAACCAGTTCGGGAAGGAGAATTGAGAGAAGAATTATGGATTATCTCTAATTCATTTTTGTTGATTTTGTACAGCCTTGAAATTGGTATCAAAAACACCCCTCGACCTACTCAACCTGGTGTATCTTCCTTCAGCCATCTTTTGGAAACTATTGCAGTGTGTTGTCATTCTCAAAATTCCACTCTTTTGAAGTCAAGTTTTGAAAAATTTGATTCAGTACCTTGGAGTATTGGATCACGTCGAGCCTGGTATTGTTTGCAGTTTTCCATTCCATGGAGAAAAATCTGAAATTTAGGTATAATGGTGGAGTTTTTCCCCTTCTTTTTATTTCTTCCCATAGTCAGGAATGATGGGCATTTCCTCCTCATCAATTTTTACCCCAGCATCCATGGGTAGTACGTGGACATCTCTATTTGGATGCGGCATGGCCATGTTTGAAGTGACAGCGGAAGCCTCCATGCATCCAAATGGTGCAACTCCAAGGGCAGGGCCCAAGGGACAATCCTCAAATAAGCGCAGGATTTCCACATGTCCCATGTCCAAAATGGAGACAAAATAGGAAAAAATAGGCTAAGTATGGAAGGTTCAGCAGGTGGCGCCATGTGCCTCATTGACGTAACTTCAAGGGTTGAAGCCAAGGCCAATCTCCAAATGAGCGTCAGCTTGCCACATGGTCAGAGGAAATGGAGAGGTAAGGTTGGTCGTTGAAAATTCCAGGACCGATGAAAGGAGCCACACATCAACTCAATGCAATTTTAGGAGGCGTATCCAAAACAGAAACTCAAATGAGTGCCAGCTCTCCGTGTGTCTAGAGGTCAACATAAGTCAAGTGGGAAGTAAGCCCAAATCGGCTAAGTATAAAGAACTGGTGGAGCTCTCCATGTGTCATCTTAGTGTAACTTCAAAGGAAAAATCCAAAGGCAGGTTCCAAATGAGTGCCAGCTCTCCACGTGTCTAGGGTCAGATATACGACCCCACCAAAAAAAAGGGAGAAAGTCAAATATTAAGCCCGAATAGAAATTCAAGGTGAGGAAGCGAGCTGTCGGGGCGATTTGATAATTTAAGCCTTGTTTTCATTAAAGGAGCTTAAAGTTAAAAAGTGACTAGCAGCCCCGCCCACACCAAGGAAAAAATTCAAATATTAAGCCCGCATAGAAGGTTAAAGTAGGAGGTGGGCCGACGGAGCAATTTGTGTTTTTGAGCCCACATTGAAAAGAGGTAAAATTATAAAATTAAACCGCGACTCTATCCCCACTCAAGTAAGGCCACGTGTCAAGACCATATAAAAAGTGGGTGGGTGAACCAAAATGTTCCAAAGTACTATTTCTCTAAAGGGCACAAAATGAAAAAGGCGTCCTCAGGCCTGCCTCTGTTTGAATCTCTCCCACATGGACAACTCATATTCAAAATTTGTAGGGGAAAATTGAATGGCTACGATTCAATGCGTCTGGTTTTACTGCCAGAAATGGAAATGGATAAGGAATTAGAGAGACTCAGACATCAGTTTCTCAAATCATTTTTGGTAACCGAATGTAACCATTCTTGGAAACTATTTAATGGATTCTCTATGTTTTTGTTGGGGTTAGATCCCGGTACTCTGTAAAAAGTAATAGATTCAAAGTAATCAATACAGAAGTTTTCCCCTTTCTTCCTCTTCTTTCTTCTTTCCGTGTCTAAAAATTGGGAATCATCCATCTTTTATGAGAAGAAAATTTGGGTTCTTGTTTATATGATTTTTGGAACTTTGTGTCTTTGGAATTATACTGGTTATGAAAGTGAATGATTCTATTTTGCATCTCCCTGGTTTAATATGTATAAGGTTATACTCGGCCATCTATATCTCATAAAGATATTTTTATGTTCTTCCTTCCTTAGCTCATTAATTCTTCCATCCTTTTGTATTGATGATCTTTGGGCATAAAATGTTTCAAAGTAACAGGATTCCACACTTTGAAATTTTTACATTTGTATATAAGTTTGTTGCTTGCTTTCAATAAGGGAACCTCTCCCATTAAAGAGGAGGGACTTATTGTCCCCTGACTGAGGTTTGTTAAAAGGATCATTTTTAAAACCCAACAGTTTTTGGCAACTCTTCTGTGGATTTTATTTTAACGGATCCCTTTCTAAAATAACAACTTCAAGAGCATTGTTGGTTTGGAGACTCTACGATATACACATGGGAGGAAAGCTCTCAGGGTTGAGGATTCCCATTTTCAAATTTTGAAGCAACAAAACTTCTCTCTTCCAGTAAGAAGGAACATATGGACTCACTCTACAAGCACACCTCCTACTAAAGATAGAAACTCCAAGGATAGCATTCCTCAGAAACATCTCAGTCCTACTCTTCGTGCTTTGATTCTCGTTGGTGTTTCAATTCCCCTTCAGTAAATTTTTCCAAAGATGGTAGTTCCTTTGCCTTGGGGACAATAGGTTGGGCCTCTGCTCTTCCTCAGCAATTATATGAGTTACCTATGGGTAACACAAAAAAAATTCCCAAGTTCAGGGGTGATGGGAAGGTTCATCCAAATGAACACATTTCAGCCTTCATTGTTGCATGCGGGATTCTTGGGGTTGAACATGACTATGTCTCTGACAAGGTTTTTTTGGAGGCATTGCAGGACAATTTTGATGATTGGTTTTTCCATCTTCTTATTAGGTCTATCACTAATTGGAATACCATGACGATTCATTTTGAGCAGTGTTTCAAATCTGCTGAAGATGTGCATGCTCTGTTAGCACAAGTTTATCATATCAAGAAGGAGCCATTTGAGCCCATGAGGGAGTTTGTGGCTGAATTCAATAAGATAATTAATAAAATTCCACATAACACTTGTCTAGTGCATCAAATCCAAAATTGCTTCTTCCTCAATGCCCAGTTGCCTAAAGTGAGTTATGCACTAAGGAGAGCTAACCTTGCAACTTTGGATGTTGATCAGCATTTGCCTATCAGTGTTGAGGATGATTTGATCATGTCTGGTAAAATGAAAAGAGAATCTTCCAAATATAAAGCTTCTTCCTCTTCCTCTTCCCCTGGAGCCATTTCTAATCAATTAGTATAGAATCTTGTAAATGATCTCATTTCTCTCAAGAAACAATTGGCTCAGCATACCCCTTACCAGGATGTTTCAAGAAAAAAAATTCAGCCCAATAACCGCTTGCCTTCTTCTTAGACTAGATTGGCTATTGAAGGCCCACCCATCAAGGTTCCACTCAATGTAACTTGTGAAGTTGAAGAACCTGATGATGAGGATTATAATGAATTATATGAAGAACCAAAAGAGGAAGTTGAAGAACTAGAAGATCTTGGTGGATCTCAAGTTCATTTCCTCACCACTGAAGGTATGGATGATGAAAATGAATATGATGAGAGAGTGGCTGATATGAATAGTGAGTCATATTCTGTTATGACTCTGGAGAAAACAAACAAAAAATAAAAATTGGTGCAGCCTACTAAGAATTCTAAGGAGCTTCCTACAACTATTCCAGTGATTGCAAGAAGAGGAGCTCCTATTCCTACTGCCTCTACACAAAATGTGAGTAATGCTAATCCTTCTTCTTCTACTTCTATTTCCAAAACTCCTCCTTCAAATTCAAAAATTGATAGATCAAGAGTCTCTCAAGTTCCTAGCAATGATGCCCCATCCACCTCTAGATCTCTTGATATTATTGATCACCTCAAAAGGACCAAAATCCAAATTTTAGAGGCAGAGTTTTACTAGACTCATCCAAAAGCTTTTGCTAAAATGGTAAACTTCGTAAATTCCAAATCCAGAGTCTCATCCAATTCTTCTAAAGACATTTTTCCCACCCCCTCTTCCTCACCTTAATCAAGCCTTGTGGTTGCAGTCACTTCCCCTAATGAGAAAATTGAACCATTTTATGTGACTCTTCTCGTAGTTGGCCATAAACTCAGTAATTTTGTTATAGATTCTGGAGCATCAGATAATGTAATGCCTGTAAAGGTAGCTCATGCTCTAGGTCTAACCCTAACACATGCCTTTGGTTCCTATTATTCCATGGAAAGTAGGAAAGTACCTCTGGTTGGTAGAATTAAGGATGCATAAGTAGCTTTTGTTGCTTTTCCAAAGAAAAGGGTTTTAGCCACCATTTTGGTAGTTGATAGTCCTCCCTCATATGGGATGTTGCTGGGTAGAAATTTCTATAAGGAGGTAGGAGAGGAAATTCAAATGAACTGGTTGCATGCTTTGATCATGATCAATGGAAAAATGAAGAATATGCTACTTGAGAAACAGACTGAGTACATTTTGCAAAAGACTAATGACCCAAAAGCACAGATACTGTATGAGGATACATGGCATGGGAACTACATGATTATGTCACAAGATGAGGCAAGGCTTCCCAAGGGAGTTATTCACGACCCCAATGGAATTTGGACTCTGGAGTTTGATGGAAGCTTCTCTTCAGCTGGTTCTGGGGCTGGTGTGGTGCTGACATCTCCAGAAGGGAAAATTCATCCTTTCTCTTTCAAGCTCTATTTTGAAAATACGAACAATACAGCTGAATATGAGGCACTCATACTAGGATTGAGCATGGAAAAAGAGATGGGAGTGAATAATATTTGTGCTCATGGTGATGCAGAGCTTATTGTGAAATAAGTCAGAGATATTTTTCAAGTCAAGAATAGGATGTTCAAGCATTATAGGAATCTTTTCTGGGATTCCATTGAGTTTCTTGACATTTTCTCCATTGAAGTCGTGCCAAGAGAAAGGAATAATAGAGATGATTCTCTAGCTGTCTCCAGATCTTTGTTGATTCCTCATCCAAATTTCTCTCAGGAGAAGTTTACCATTGAAATGATTTATAGGCCCAGTGTACCAGATAATGCAAATAACAGGAAAGTTTTCAACAATGATCAACATTTTCTCTCTTTCTTGGAGCTTAGGGATAATTTTGACCAGCTGTATTTTGAAGGAAGTGAGACCTTTCCTAGAGAGTGTG
Organism: Taxus chinensis; assembly: GCA_019776745.2. Taxonomy (NCBI): domain Eukaryota; kingdom Viridiplantae; phylum Streptophyta; class Pinopsida; order Cupressales; family Taxaceae; genus Taxus; species Taxus chinensis. Next base: position 13,400,025 of record CM034147.1, read on the forward strand.
TATCCTCTAATGAAGGGGATATCAAGGAAGAGATGGATCAAGATGGTTACATCAAATTGAAAGGTAATAAGATTCCTAAAGGGTTGGTGAGTCTAAAAGAGCTGTTTGACAAGAACGATAGGTACATTAAGTCAAAAACTTCCCAAGCAGCTTGGCAGTCTGTTGAGTGTGAAAAGGTTAATATTGGGAGTCTTGATGAACCCAAGATGGTGAACTTTTGGAAATTTTGCACTTAGGAGGAGAAGAAGAAGGTAGTAAATCTAATAAAAAGGTATGTTGATGTCCTTTCTTATTTGTATGATGATCTCAAGGCTTTTCAGCCAAAGGAGATGCAACATTTTATCCCTCTAAAACTTGGGATCAAACCATTCAAGTATAAACAAAGGAAATATAATCCCAAGGTTTATGGCACTATTTTCTAGGAGATTCAGAAGTTGCTAAAGGTAAAAATCATCTTTCCTATACACCATTCAATGTGGATTAGCAACATTTTGCCTATCAGGAAGAATAATGGTGAGATTCACATCTGTGTGGATTTCAGGAATTTTAATCAGGGTTATCTAAAGGAAAACTATTCTCTCCCCATGATGGATCAGGTTTTGCAAGTTGTCACAGGCTCAGAGATGTTGTCTTTGCTGGATGGATTCTCTAGATACAATCAAGTGGAGGTCAGTACCCTAGATCAACACAAAACTTCTTTTACTACTCCTTGGGGCACCTTTGCTTACAAGGGACATTTTTTATTATCAATGTTGGTGCCACCTTTCAGAGGGAAATGGACTTGGACTTTGATAGTTTGAAGGGAAAGTGTGTGGTTGTGTACCTTGATGATTTGACTATTTTCTCTAAAACAAGGGTAGATCACTTTCAGCATCTTGAATCAGTCCTCCAAAAGTGTAGAGAGCATGGAGTATCTCTCAATCCAAAGAAGTTTTTCTTTTGTGTCAGTGAAGGCAAGTTGTTGGGGAACATTTTCTCCAAAGAGGGAATCAAGATAGATCCAAAAAGAGTTTGAGCAATCCAGTAGATTCCTCTTCCCACAAGTAAAAAGGGTGTTCACTCTTTCTTTGGTAAGATCAATTTCCTGAGGAGATTCATTCCTAATTTTATAGAGTTGACCATGAGCATTGCTATCATGATGAAAGGAAAGAAAAACTTTGGTTTGTCTTCTGAGGGTAAGGAGGCATTTAAAGGTATTAAGCAAGCCATTACTAAGATCCCCATCTTAGCATGTCCTGATTTCAATGAGGACTTTATCATCTATTGTTATGCTACAGAGTTTACCCTGGCTGCTATGCTGACTCGGAAGAATTCTGAGGATCATGAGCTTCCTATTGCCTTCATGAGATATTTTCTGAAAGCTCATGAGTTGAACTATACTATGATGGAGAAACATGCTTTTGTAGTGGTCAAAGTTATCAAGCAGTTTCATTTTTATATTCTTAATTCTCACTCCGTTGTGCTTGTTCCTGATACAACCATTAAGTCTATTCTCACACAATAGGAGTTTGGAACTAAGAGAGAAAATTGGGTAGAAAAGGTCTAGAAATATGACTTTGATATCAAGACAACTAAGATAGTCTAAGGTAAAGGCTTGTGTGAGCTTATTGTTGAAGGAGCTAATGTAACATTGTCCAAAGAAGCAGTTGATGTTCCTGTTGTTTTTTTCCTTAGTTCAACATATGAATGGTGTGCAGATATTACACATTTTCTTACTTATGGAGAGTGTCCATCCCACTTGAGTTCCAAGGAGAAGAGGACTATTAAGATAAGGTCTTCACATTATGTGCTATGGGAGAATGCTTTGTTCAAGTGAGACATAGATGGGAGATTCTTAAAGTGTGTAGACAAAGAGCAACAGAATAAGTTGTTCTCATATTTTCATGATCGGCCTTTTGGAGGCCACTTCTCTTCTACTATCACTGCTCACAAAATCCTTTGTGCTAGGTACTATTGGCCTACACTGTTCAAAGGTGCATCCAAATGGGTAGGTGAATGTGAATCCTATCAGACCTTTGTTGGTAGACCTAAGTTGGTTGCTTTGCCACTAAAGCCAGTAGTGATTGATGAGCCCTTTCAACATTGGGGATTGGATTTCATTGGAACTCTCAACCCACCTTCCAGTGCTGACATACTCACGTGCTAACTACTACAGACTACTTTACAAAGTGGGTAGAGGCCATTCCATTCAAAATCACTACTTATGAGGTAGTGTGTAATTTCATTAAGGAAAACATATTGATAAGGTTTGGAGTACCAAACAAGATTGTGACTTATAATGCTTCAATTTTTTCATCTTTCAAGATGATGGATTTTTGCTATGGTTATGGAATTTCCTTTGCTCATTCTTCAAACTGCTGCCCCCAAGGGAATGGACAAGAAGAATCAACAAATAAGAATCTGGTAACCATCATTCGGAAGCTTGTCAATAACTCTGAGAGGAATTGGCACATGAAACTCTATGATGATCTATGGGTAGATAGAATTACACCCAGAAGAGTAATTGGGATGTCTCCTTTTCAAGTGGTGTATTGTGTTGAAGCCCAGTTACCAGTGACAGTGGAATTACCAGCCTTACACTTAATAAAGGCTATTGAAGATTCAAGTTTTACCAGTTCCTTAGATAAGAGGATCATGTACCTCCAGAAGTTGGATGAAGACAGGTTACAGGTTTTTGATAGGATATCAGCTCATAAACTAAATGTGAAAGCTCTGTTTAACAAGAAATCTAGACCTAAAGATTTTCAAGTAGGAGACATTGTTCTGTTGTGGGAAAAAAGGCATGAACCTCGAGGAAGCCATGGTAAGTTTGATTCCCTTTGGCTTGGTCCTTTTAAAATTAGGCATTTTGTTGGAGAAAATTTGTTCTATTTGGATTATCTGGATGGTTCTCCTCTCCCACTTCCTTATAGTGGGTAGTATCTAAAGTTGTTCAAGTCCTAGGTGACTAGGTGGTCCTTCTGTATATTTTGTACAGTTTATTGGTTTTTGGGTTATTCCTTTGTGTTTTGTTTCTATCTTTTCCTTTGTGGTTTGTTTTCTTTTTTTCTTTTTGTCTTCTGTGTTGGTTTGGCTTTAACTATATTGGGCCACTAGATAAGGCACTAGTCTGATTTCCCCAAGTTTTCCTATGATTCTTGGTCTTACCTCATTTCTCTATCTAGTCATCCCCAAAAAGAGCTAGCTATTGTCATCCTCAAAATTCCCCTCTTTTGAAGTCAAGTTTCAAAAAATTTGAGTCAGTACCTTGGAGTATTAGATCATGTCGAGCCTAGTATTGTTTGCAGTTTTCCATTCCATGGAGAAAAATCTCAAATTCAGGCGTAATGGTGGAGTTTTTCCACTTCTTTTTATTTCTTCCCATATTCCGGAATGATGAGCATTTCCTCCTCATCAATTTTTTCCCCAACATCCATGGGTAGTACGTGGAAATCTCTGTTTGGATGCGACATGGCCATGTTTGAAGCAACAGTGGAAGCCTCCACGCATCCAAATGGCACAACTCCAAGGGCAGGGCCCAAGGGATAGTCCTCAAATAAGTGCAGGCTTTCCACATGTCCCATGTCCAAAATGGAGACAAAACAGGCCAAAATTGGCTAAGTATGGAAGGTTCATCAGGCGGCGCCACATGCCTCATCGACGCAACTTTAAGGGTTGAAGCCAAAGCCAATATCCAATTGAGTGTCTGCTCACTACATGGTCAGAGGCAATGGAGAGGAAAAGTTGGTCATTGAAATTATAGGACCGACGAAAGGACACATGTTAACTCGACACAATTTTAGGTGTATCCAAAGCAGAAACTCAAATGAGTGCCAGCTCTCCATGTGTCTAGAGGTCAACATAATTCAAGTGGGAAGTAAGCCCAAATTGGATAAGTATAAATAACTAGCGGAGCTCTCCACGTGTCATCTTAGCACAACTTTGAAGGAAAAATCCATAGGAAAGTTCCAAATGAGTGCTAGCTCTCCATGTGTCCAAGGTCATATATATAGCCCCACCAAACAAAAGGGAGAAAGTCAAATATTAAGCCCGAATATAAATTCAAGGCAGGGAAGCGGGCCATCAGGGTGATTTGAGAATTTGAGCCTTGTTTTCATTAAAGGAGTTTAAAGTTAAAAAGTGACCCTTAGCCCCACCCACACTAAGGGAAAAATTCAAATATTAAGCCCGCATTGAAGGTCAAAGCGGGAGGCGGGCCGGCGGAGTAATTTGTGTTTTTGAGCCCGCATTGAAAAGAGGTAAAATTATAAAAATAAACCATGAATCTATCCCCACTCAAGTAAGGCCATGTGTCAAGACCATATCAAAAGCGGGTGGGTGGGCCAAAATGTTCTAAAGTGTTATTTCTCTAAAGGGAACAAAATGCAAAAGGTGTCCTCAGGCCCGCCTCTATTTGAATTTCTCCCACGTGGACGGCTCATAGTCAAAATTTGCAGGGGCATATTAAACAACTGTGATTCAATGTGTTTGGTTTTTCTGCCAGACATGGAAACGGCCCAAGCATTGGAGAGACTCAGACATCAGTTTCTCGAATCATTTTTCATCATTTTTGTAACCAAATGTAACCATTCTTGGAAACTATTTAATGGATTCTCTATGTTGTTGTTGGGGTTGGATCCTAGTACTCTGTAAAAAGTAATAGATTCGAAGTAATCAACACAAAAGTTTTCCCCTTTCTTCCTCTTCTTTCTTCTTTCCGTGTCTAAAAATTGGGAATCATCCATCTTTTATGAGAAGAAACTTTGGGTTCTTGTTTATATGATTTTTGGAACTTTGTGTCTTTGGAATTATACTGGTTATGAAAGTGAATGATTCTATTTTACATCTCCCTGGTTTAATACGTATAAGGTTATACTCGGCCATCTATATCTCCTAAATGTATTTTTATGTTCTTCCTTCCTCATCTTCTTAATTCTTCCATCCTTTTGTATTGATGATCTTTGGGCATAAAATGTTTCAAAGTAACAGGACTCCACACTTTGAAATTTTTACATTTGCATATAAGTTTGTTATTTTCTTTCACTAAGGGAACCTCTCCCATTAAAGAGGAGGACCTTTTCCCCTGACTATGGTTTGTTAAAAGGGTCATTTTAAAAACCCAACATAGTGCGAACATGAAAGGACACTATGGAATGTGAAAGGTCACGTGTAGCAATTTGACAGTGTATATTTCGAGAATGGATTTTCATGAACTCTTTTTTTTTCAATATTTGAATTTTTTGAATTTTTGTACCTGTTATCCAATTTTACACACATGGAAAAATTGGAAAACAAGGCCTTATTACTATCAAATCATGACATTGGTCCCAGGGACCCACTTCTGGCCATCATGTGAGATCGCTCATTTTTTCCAAGAATGCGAGCCATCGAGGAGTTCGATAAGCTTATCTCGCTCGGTCGAGCTAAAACAGTGTCAAATCGGGAATAAAGAGATGAGTCATCAGAGGAGTTCGTGCCTTGTCCTAACTCGGTCATAACTCAGATCACAAGCCTTAGACGAGTTCATGAGTAGGAAATGTAAGTTCGGTTGTCCAACTTTGGCTTGTCATAAAAGAGTCTCGATAGGAGCAGAGGATGTTCTGATGGTTGGCTCATTGAGGCAGAGAAATGACGAGTTGGACTTGGGTTAATTCAACATGGAGAGATTGATGCTTCCTTGTTGGAGTATGAGTTCATTTTTAATGACTCGACGGAGACAATAGCTGCCCCAAGATTTGGTCGAGCTTCTTCCATGGATGAGAGTTTCCAAAATGAAAAGGCGAGACAACTCAACTAAAAATTTATCTCGTTCTTCTACTACAGTGGTAAGATTTTACAACAACTGATCATGACTATGGTCGCATGCAACCAGAACATCAGGATCAACACCAACGGTTCCTTGGGATCGCCCTGCGGCAGCTGTCGCAATCAACTCTCTCTGGAGGCCACTCATTTTCTGAGATAAGTTTACTTCTCTACCCTATAGCTGCTGTGTATAGCCAATTACTTCCTCACGGCACCTTCCTAGGAGAATTTCAGTTCTACGCTCAAAGCGGCCGAGCATTCGATGCACAGGCATGTTGCGGTATAGTAGAAGCCTGTTTGAGCAAGTAAGTTGTCCAATGTTGTTATCTGATCAACATCGAATGCATCCTCAAATTTAGGATTTTCCTTCAAGATATTTTTATGAAAATTGATTAAGTGACAGTAAGAGTGTTACCAGCAGACCTGAGGAAATTTATTACAAAGACTCTCTATCGAGATCTTACTTGTTTTACGATGTAACTCATGGAAGCGAATCTCATAGAGGTGGGACTGTTTCATATCAGAATATTCATGAGGCACAATTTTCTTTGCAATTATATGAGCATCTTCAACGAGTCACTAGATTGGCGAGCATAAAGGATTCTGTCATAATTATCACACCTTACAAGCTATAGCTGAAATGTTTACACTGAGAGTTTAAAGTTATCCTCAAATTTGTTGAAGGAAAACTCGACAGGAGAAGAATCATGAAGATCCCGTGCGCTGGTGGGAATTGTGGAGATAAGGAACAAACTTGCCAAGTCTGCGTGGCGAAGTTAAGGCCAGGGCCCGTGAATTAATTTGGCCAAGACGTTATGTGGGGATTCGGAGCTGGACTTCCAAATGGGAAATATTAAGATGACAAGCCAAAGAAGAAATCCTGAACGTGGGAATTCAAGAAAACACTGCCAAGCGTGGAAATATTGGTTTGGCAAACCATGACCAAACTTCCACGAAGGGGAGATTTAGGCAAACACTGCCAAATGGGAAATATTAAGATGGCAATCCGTGATGAGATTTCTACATGGGCCGTGTAAATAGAAATCCGCGCAGCTTGGAGTGGTCCGAGTCTTTGTGCGGGTCGCCAGGAGGTTAATAAGACAGTTGTGAATTAGAGTGGGTCATGGAGAAAACAACGCAACGTGATACCGATTTCAGCAGAGGCTACAGGCCACTTGTCTCATTATGCAGATATTTGTCAAATGATATCGAGTAACATGGCGAGTGGGGGTCAGTGCTTGTAGTTCGAATGCGTGGGAAAAGGAGAACATTTCGGAGTCTAGCCTGAAGAATCACTCAGTTCACCACTGTGAGGAAAGAAAGTGCCTTTGTATCTCAGCCAACCAAGGTGATGCGTTAATGGCTCGGTCGTGGCTCATGTGTGGAGTGTTTGACAGGAAAGCAGTGCTGAAAACTCGTCCAGATCGATGGTCGCGAGACAAAATCATCATTCAGGCAGCAGGCATGTTGCAGTACAGTAGAAGCCTTCCTTTTGAACGCTCTAGCGAACAGGTTGTCCAACTGTGTTGTTATCTGTTCAGCATCGAATGCACCCTCAAATTTGTAGGCTTATCCTTATTCTAAACAAGCTCCCACGCACAGCTGCAGGAAACAAATATTCACTGCCGTATATGATGGATTGGAGTCATACTATTCAAGGCTTCATAAAATTTGCTCGAGTCAGGAGATGGAGGTTTATTACGTGCAGAATGAAATGATTCATATTTCTCAGCATTGCTTCTCCTAAAAATGAATTGAATGTGAAGGTCAACTCTGAAATACCTGGTCGGCCGTTTTGCATGCTGCATCCTTGTTACTCATAAATGGTATCTTTGAGAAACTCTGTGGGCAGTAGGCAATATTTATACCCTTCCATTATGTACGTCCAATCAGACAATAAAAAGTATTCCTGTACCAGGTTCAGAGAAACTTGTTTTAAATGGATGATTATACTGCAGTTTCAAGCTAATTTTATCTAGCTTTATTTCTATTAGCTTTGATCCACGACTAAGGAAGAATTCATATGGTTGTTACTGTACATTTTTTCCAAGGTCCTCTTGGCTGCCCCAGTTATTCAATGTATTCTTTTTTAAGGGCTTATTTTACGTGTTGCAGATTGTAACATAAAGGATCTTTTTAGTTTCTGAAAAAATGAGTATATTGTGTAGCTCATAGCTACCCATTCCATACTAAGATCCCAATAGTGGCATAATTGTTGGTTGGAGCCTAGATTGCAGAGTGCATTGCCAAAATACCGAAGGTCTCTTTGTCCAAGAATCAGTCTTAAGGGTGTCTATCGACATGTTATGGACATGAACCTGGGTCATCATCATGGCAGCATTAGGTCTTTATTGATAATGGCATTTTCTCATCGTTTGGAAGGTACAAATTGTGCTTATTATGGAAAATCCAAAACATTCTTACTATAAGTGTTATATGATAAGGAAGAACCGTGAGCATTGTGGTAAAACCATTCTTTTTAGAAATGTTGGGTTAAGCACGACATTCAAGTGAGTTTGAGCCAACCGGGTGCTCGGGTTGATATGCAAAACAAAGCCAGGTCGAATCAGTTGAAGAATTCATGGTGTTGTTTCATGGAGTTTGAACGTGGAATGCATGTGAATATGTGGTCCAAAACAAGAAGAAATAACTCTATCTGTCAAGACTAGAGCTATCACAGAGAAATCAATCGATTCAGTGTTGACAGGGCCACGTAACGCGATCCCTAACAATTTTCATAGCTCGAAAATCATTTCTAAATGGCGCAACATGTAGGAGTGAAATAATTTAAATTCATTGAATTGTTTAAACTCTGTGGTTACAACCAATGTATTATGGATCAAATCCACTAAGTATGATTTAGAGTCAAACTTTTCATATTGTGGAAACATTGGTACCAAGTCGAGATAAAGAATAAGCTCGCGGGTGTTAAAGTTTAATGTATTTGTAGAGGCTTTCAATTTCGGGCTTAAAGCTTCATGTTCACAATGCATATAGGTGGCTTGGTAATTCAGAATGGCTCGATTTGGAGTTTGAAGCAAGACCGTAGCAGTGGCATTCGTGAGGCGAGTCTTAATTTGCGTCAGGCTAGGTTCACAAGATCTACATGCATTTTAGCAAAACGATAAGAATCAAGTTTGATAGCTCACCATTTGAAGGACTCAATGCAAAAGAGCTCGATTGCCAAGACGAGGAAAGAGTTAGTGTGGGGTTCAAAATCGATTGCAACACCGAGTTGAGATTTGTGCAGACTCTTTCCACATGGACCCCCCTCCTCTTCAAGTCAAATGGGTCAACGGGGGGGTCCCGACATTATGTTAATTAAATTAATATTTTTATTTAAATATTTTAATAATAATATTTATTATTATTATTTAAATGTTCTTTTAATTAATTGAGAAGACTAGGTCATCAGGAAATTAATGACCCATGATGGAACCTTCTCAGGTGGTTCAACTAACTGTAATAAATACATCATGGGCCTTCATTTTAGGAATGCAATTACGACCATTTCCTCTTCTTTCTCACATATTCTTCTATAAATGTAAGTTGGAAGCTCATTTCAAAGGGTTCCAACAGTTCAGACAAGTTGGACAGTTAGATATCTCAGGCAAGTGTATACTTTTCAAGAATCCTCTCTCTTCTGCAAGTTGTTCTTGTGTGTTGAGAGAACTTTCAAGCCTCCTCTTCAAGACTGTAATGGCAACTATTGCCTCTTCTGAATGTATGATGCATTGTGCATGTTATTGAATCAATAAAAGTGTGTGTTTTGTGACTAATCTCGGTCCTTTCATCCTTTTATTCTTCTTTGTGCCTTTCTCGTACTTGCAGGTACACTGTGCAAGTTTAAGTTTCTATTGCAGGTTTTTGGAGTTCTGTGCTTATCGAGTGGTGGAGTATTACATGTAGTTGAGTTGTGGTGTGTGTTCACCCTTCTTGAGTTCATCCTTCTTCACTGGGAAACTAGTATATTTCTCGGTCTAATAAAGTTTAACAAAGGGAACGCGTGTCTCTTAGTTTGTGGTATCCTGTACCCTCTCTAAGTTGCAGTAGGTGAAGTTGACCTGTGGTGCACACACCCTCTTCAAATTAACCCTTCCTAAATCTGAAGACACCCTTTATTCGGTGCATCACCATCCCTAGTATAGTTTCATTTCTGTAAATCTCTTTCCCTAAAACCCCATGAAAATGTTAGCATAGGACTAGATAATCATTTTTGTTACACTAGGAGTAGTACAACACTTAGTTTAGGAAGAGGAAGCCAGCCTTCTCCGAAGTTTCACCTCGAGCCCAAGTCCCACAGCTTGAGAGGTGATCCCATGTGTCCCAATCACACCGAATGTCCTATTCACATCCTGGCCATTCAGAGGGTGCAGTGATTTGGTGACAACAGTACCTTATGGTCATATTTTGGGTGCAAATACTGTTAAATCTTCCCCATGATTGGCGCCAAAAAATATTGGCGAGAAAAAAATTTGGAGACAAATTTATGGGTATCTTGCCAACTCTCTGGGAGTCTAAGTCCCTCTACTTAACCGATACAGCTGTCGTATATGCATGCACAAGTGAAAAACATGGATTTTTCCTAGCGACCTTGTAGTTGGGGATCTAATAGGGGTACTCCACTGACCCTGCGGAAAAGCTAGCAGTTACTTACTAGAGAGGAATTTTCCTAGAAGTGGGAAAGGCAGTGAGAATATGAGGTAGAGGAACTAATTTTGTGGGTAGAAAATCATATTCCTACACATACTAGTTAGAAACTTCATCACATGCACTAAATTAAGAGGAAACAACTCTGCAAGTAGTAATAAGACCAAATAGAATGTAATGAGCACAAAGTATCATGAAACCCTTAGTCAAAGAAAGCTAGAAACTCCTTCTTGTATTGATTACTCAAACCAAAGTTGTACATAGTGGGGAAATGGAGGAAATTTGAGAATGAGGGGAATGGAAGAATTTGGCTATCTCTTTTGTTCTCTCAATGCACTCTTGAGTTTACAAAATCAATCACCAAACCTTTGAAATGGGAATGGCTTTACAATTTATAGAATGAGATATGACTCTTCATCTTACCCCCAATGCCTTTACATATGTCCTCGCACAAATTAAAAAAATTCAACTTCCTAGGAAACTTTTAAGTCCCTTTTTATAACTTAAAGGTGACTTACTACATTAGAAACATTAATACATATGAAAAATTGCAACCCCAATGCAAAATTAAAAAATTGAAAAGAGAGAGAAAGTTGGGGGAAGAGGAGAGATAAAGAGCAAGAGAAGAAGATGAAGAGATGTCATTCCCAATGAAGCCCATTAATCCTCGTTGATGGAAATCTCAATGCGATGAAACTCTAAATCTTCAAACTTGTGTGAAACTCCTTCCAATTGGCTCACAGATTCTTTGGAATGAGTGTTTAAAAACACTACTGAATGGTTCTGCTAATGACCATAAATTCCACCTTGCACAAGATTCTCATGCAACTCAAGCCATGAAGTGAGTGTCAAGAGACACTGTTGAATTCCCTTAGATGAGTTTTGAATTCGCTATGAGAAATTCCCATGGATGATCCAGAATTATGGTTTTGACATGAATGATCATCCCTCTATGTCACATTGTGCTAAACTTGCCTTTTGAGAATGACATGCTATTTTTAGTAAGTACTGATGGGGCAACTTACTATTTTTAGTAAGGGTCATAATTAGCTTTTCCCAACCTCAACCAGATATGGTAGCTTGAATTATTTCTTCTTACTTTTTTCCTCTCACTTTTTGAACCAACTGGCTATTTATAGCAGGGGCTTGTGGAACCACTTACTATTTTTAGTAAGTGTCAATTACGAGCCAAGATGACCTTTTTGTTGAATTTTTCAGCGATACTCCCTCTATATTCACTGCCTTTTTTGTAGCATCTTCAAATGGTGGCTTACCTGAAGCAAAAAATCCCTATTTAGGAAGGCATGTTATTTTAAGTAAGTGCACTACATATGTCAAATTGTGACAAAACAGGTTTTGAAATCTAGGTCTTATTGTGGGATTCCATGCTCTGGATTTTGAGTAATCCTTCATATGAACAAGTGGGAAAATGATATTTTCATCAGTGGGGGCATAATACTAAAAAAAACACAGCCCTCCATACCCCTTAAAAGTATATACTTCATGGCATGAAAACTAGTTTACGTGAAACTCGATTTTTTAACAATCATTCCCTCTAAGTTTTGCGTGGTTTCACCCACTGGAACCCTGAGAAGTGAAGAGGTATCTCGCTTCATTTTTCATAGATGTTCTTCATGTGATAGAGTAAAACTTTGATGAAAAATCAGTCCTTTGTATCCCTAAAAAATAGGGACTTCATGGGGTAAAAACTAGTTCACGTAAAACTAGAGTTTTCAACGATCATTCCCTCCAAGTTTTGCGCGATTTTGCCCACATGAACCCTGAGAAGTGGAGAGGTAGCTCGCTGATTTTTTCCACTACTGTGTCATGGTGGCCATTAATGGAGCTTGAAAATTTTAGGTATATTTTTTGTTTCCGTTCGGGATGAAAACATCTTCATTGCGATAGGTTTTTTCTTCTTGTCTCACTGGTGAAATTTCTCTTCGATCCGGTTACCGGTTTGATAGGAAATTGAGGTTTGTTCTTCGTGGATCCGGAAGTGAAATTTATTTGTTGATTTAATTTCTTGTTATGAATGGGATGTTTTAATATGATTTTTTAGTGGCATTCAAGATATAAGAACTCAACAACATATAGTTTTTCAATCCGTGCACCGGTTTGCAAGATCTGTTCGATTTTCCATTTCACGCCACCTTCTTCATTCTTAGTTTGATCAATATTTCTTCTGGCACCTGTGTATTATCATAGAGTGAAGGATTTATTTATTATGGTGGAGATGGTTCAATATTTGGCAATGGTGGAGTGGTGGTGAGAAGTTGCAGGGAGTTACAGAGCAAGTTTTGCACGGAAATGTTAGAAGTTAAAAGCGAGAAGCAGGTGAGGATTTTAAAATTTTAAAATAAAAATGAGATGGGAGATGGGCACATTTTCATGTCCCTCACATCCCTCACCTCAAATTTACATGAGGGACATCAAATTCCACAATGAGCAATGCGATGACACATGACATAGATCTGATGGTAGGGACTAAAAAATCAACTTTAAAGCACTGAGGTGCTGGAAGCTGGTCATATGGGTGACCAGAAATCCTCCTTAGGGGTTAGGAACATTTTTTCATGTTTAATTTCCTTAACCTATGAGGGACCTGAGGGACATCAAATTACATGATGCTTTTGGTGATGACACGTTGCAGCGATCGGATGGTTGAGGCTTTGAGATCCAGCAAGCACCTAGGGGCTGAACTGGTGATCTTGGAGGTCGCATGAGGATCTGGATGTCTTACGGAAGCTAGGTGAATTTTTCCATGTGTTATTTCCCTAACCTTGAGGGACATGAGGGACAAAAAATCCCACCAAGATCCTGGAGCTGACACGTGTCCTCCCAAAATTTCACTAACTCCCAAACTCTCTCCGAGAGGGAAACTTGAAACGACTATAACTTGAGTTCCCGATACATTTTTGATGAGATTATTATATGATCCTAACTGGAAATGGCCTTTGAAATCCAATGGTGGGAGTCTCGTGTCTTTATTCTTCCATTTGTTCCCTAAAAAGTATATTTTTTTTTGTACTCCACTTGTGCATGAGAAAAACTGCTTTCAGACCCAATGTGCCAACGTTTTGTGAAAAACATAATTTCACCATCTTGCATATCTTGGAATTACCTTTATAATTATTATTTTTTCTCCTAACTCCATCTAAAGCTCCCTGAATCACCTTTGGAAGCTCAACGGTTGTTTTAGCCTATGCACTTCCTAGCTTGTGAACCCTGATTTTGATCAAACTACTCCAAACTCCTCAAATCTTCCCTGAATCTTCCAAAATCAATTCCATGATGTTTCTAGGCCTTCAATTCACCTCCAAGGGGTTTCTCCAATTCTGGGAAGGCCAGTGATAGCCCTTCCCAAAACTACCTATAGATAGCATTTTTTAGAACTTCTAAAACCACCTAAGGGGTTGATTTTAATTTCCTAAATCACCTAGGGTTGAGATGACGTTAATTAGGAGGTCACTTGGATTGACTGGGTAGACTCAAGGTGACTTGGAATGATAAAACATGAAAAATTTGCTACAGGGATATCATTGTCAGGCTTGGAAATTGTCAATTTCCCTGTTGCACATTTACATGACAACATAAGGGTGTGGATTATTTAATAGACAGCCTTATCCTTGCCTTGTTTATCTCACTGTGTTAGCAAGGATCCCATGTATTGATCAATAACGTAGATATATTGATAGAATGGATCACCATCACATGGAGGTGTAAGCATTAATGGTGATAAAAATATTGTTTGAGGGCGTTGAAGGCCGATTAATATTCATTGTCCCACTTAAAGTGGATATCTTTCCTTAGAAGGTGATGGAAAATTTGATACTAGTCTGATAGTTGAGAGATAAAACGATATATAGATTGAAGTTTTCCTTGAAGGATACTGAGTTGTTTAAGATTAGATGGAGGAGACATATCGATAATATCCTCAACCTTGGTAGGGTCGACTTCAATTCCCCTAATAGATACAATGAATCCAAGGAGTTTTCCTAAGAGAACTTTAAATACACATTTATCCAGATTGAGATAGAGAAAGAATTGTAATAGATGTGCAAAGACGAAATCAAGGACAACAAGATGGTCTTTTCATCATTTAGATTTTCCTAAGAGATCATCTATGTATTATTATACGGTCTTATAGATGAGGTCATGAAAGATGTATGTCATAGTAGGCTGATACGTAGCTCCTGCATTTTTTTGGGACAAAGGGTATTACTCTATAGTAGACATTTCCCCATGTTATTAGCTAATTTTGAATTCCCAAAATTAATAAACATGGAAATTTTTAAAAATTTCCAAAGTGTTACTTTGTGTGATTTATCGCTCTCATTGCGATTGTCTCATTTTTGTGATCTTTCTCGGTCTTTGTTTCGTCCATTTCACGCGAGAACTCCTCCCGTAAGGTCTTAAATTGCGTTAAATATTAATTAATTAATTACTCTTTGTTTGATAAAATCAATTTTTAAGAACTTTGGGGTTTTTAATCAAATAAATATTAATTAAAATTCATTCGACAAGATTTATTTTAATTGTCGGGGGAAAAATAAGCTTTCGCTTCCCATTGCCGAGGATGCCAAATTGGCTTCCCGGACCCGGATTTCCCCTTTCCTAGTAAATTTATTTTACTTCCCTGCTTTTGGGATTTCTTCCACCGATTGCCAAATCAATGAATTGACAAACAAGTAAAACATTTCCTAATTTCCCACATGGGAAAATAAAGTGGGGATTGTCAGCCCGCCTTGCCATTTCCACTAGCAAATGGTTGTTTATTTCCCCACTTCCCCCTGGCAATTAATGCCACTACCTGGGAAAGAGGGAAGTTGTTTTAACGGGACGAATAAGAAACAGTTGTGAGGAAGCTTCCTAAATCCTCATAAAATCCTTCCGTCAAACTCGTTGGAAGAAGTCGTGCGAAGCTTTCTAATTTCTTCTTATTTCTTCGGAAGGAATGTCTCAGAGTAATATTTTATCACATACCTCAACAAATCACCACGCTACCCAAGATAAAGAAGAATTTTCACATTTAAACAAAGAAGAAAACCAAGGTGGGAAGGGAGATAGATTCACGCAGTTGGAAGAAGGCAGAAACGAAGATCTCCACGCACTGAGGGAAAATAGTCCAAAACCAGTCCAAAAGAATATCCAGTTTCAACGCAGCAAGGAGAGGAAGAAACAACAAGTTTTAACGCAAGCCCAAGAAGAGTTTCCACGCAGCCATGGGGGGAGAGGGAGATCATCACGCAATCCAAGACAACTAAAAAATAGTCCAAAATCAGGTAGGCCACGTGGAAGGAGAGGGAAATAAGAATGTAAAACAACCAAGAAAACCCTAATGTAAGGAGGAGGAAGAAATACCTATTGCCCACGCCCAAGAAAATTAGAGCCGACTGTCAAAAATAAATAGCAGGAGCAGATTACACACTGGCCAACAGTCCACGCATTCATTAAAAGAAGATTAATTTCCACAAAAAAAAACAAGGAAAGAACTCTCCAAAAAAAATTGTTTTGTTTTGTTGAAATAAGCCACGTGGGAAAGACAAGGAAGGAGTAAACAACAGTCCACACATTGGTAAAGTTTGGGCAGGATAAAAGATTTCAATGCATTGGTAAAAACATCAAAATAAGTCACGTGGGGAAAGCAAGAAAACAGTCCACCCACGTGAAGTGAATACCGTGCATTTTCAAGAGCAGGAGATCTATCACGCTAAGAAGAAGAAAACAATCTCTAGCACAAAATCCAACAGGCCACGTGGGTAGAAGGAATAACTAGCAGTCTAAAACATTCCTCCACGCATTGCAAAGGCCACACATTTGTCTTAGAAGAGCAGGTTCACGCATTGATAAAGCAAATCTCCACGCATCCATTAAAATTAGGCAATTTCCATGCAAAAGAGAAGTCATGATTCACGCAAAGGAAAACTTCACATATTGTCGAGAGTAAAATATTATAATTCACGCATTTATTAAAATCAAGCATCTTAAATCAAAACGCAGAGAAGTCAGTGAATTAAAAAGATTAAGCATTGAACATGTGCGAAGTCATTAAAAATCGGGAGAATTTAAAAATATATATAAATCATTTTCATCACGCATTAGTGAGAAGTATTCAGAAAAAAATATCACGCATTCGAACGCATTACCGATGTATATCGGCACAAATAAAAATGAATTTAATAAAGAAAACGATAGATGCAGAAAGAACGTGTTGTGGGTTGTATCTGTTGAAGTAATCAACTTTGGAGCTCAATATCTCGAAGTCGAATGATCGTCGGGAAGAAAGGTTTTGTTTTTTGAATTCTCCCCAACTTCATGTACTCCTTTTCCAAATTTCAAATACGCAACACCTCATTTGATATTTTTCACGAACCCAAAAAAAACTCAGTTTGTTTGATTTTGCCGCACGCATAATTTCAGCTTGGCCGAAGGCCTATTTTGAGAATACGTATCTCGAGCCCAGATGATCGTCAAGAGAAACAGTTTAGTTCGTTGAATTATTCTTAACTTCATGTACTCATTTTCTAAAATTCAAATTTGCAACACCTCGTTTGATATTTTTCACGGATCCAAATAAAATGCAATTTGTTTGATTTTGCTCGCGCATGCAGTTTTCGGCCTGTCAAGGTGACTCACTTTGAGAGTTGATATTTTGATCTCAAATAATCATCAAGAGAAAATAATTATTATTTTAAATTCTCCCCACATTCATATGCTCCCTTGCCAAGTTGTAGATTCCCAGGGTGACATTTGGTATTTTTCCCAGGCTAAAACCAAACGAGATTTTTACAGTTTTACACGTGCATTTTCCTAGCAGTTTCAGAAGAGTCAACTTTGACCTTTAATATTTGACTGAAGAATTTGATTGGAAAAAACCCTTTGATAGGAAAACTTTTAGTACCTTAATTAAATCCCTCATCCAGTGAGAGCTTCTCAAAAAAATATTTGCTATTTTTCCCAGGTCAGTTTCACAGGTGATTTGTGCAGTTTTGTAAGAAGGAAGTAATAGCCTGAAATCACGCTTCTGTCACAATCATGTCATCTTCAAACAAAAAAATTTTGTGGTTCCAGGGCATTCTACTCACCTCGATGCTCCATTCAGATTATGAGAACATCACCGATACCAACTTGGGACACGTCAACATAAGTCGGTTCTGCAATCGCATATCAACCGAAGGTGAGTCACAATTTTTCTGACGCTTGTTCTGAATTGGTCATCACTTGCATAGATGCACCATGACACCTGCACAGTGTGGTGATTCAAATCCAATGGCTTCCGAAGTGGAAGCAACCTCTTACTTCCTCATTATTCTGTATAGGTCACAGCTATTGGCAGAAGTCTCTTCAAAGTAAAAAATCATTGTTATCGGCAGAGATCGATAATTGGAGAAATTTGTCTACATCAATTGTCTTCACTTAATCGTTTTAAGGATATATTCATCAACAAACCAAAACCAATGACAAGTGCAGTTGTGCAGATCATCAATCAAGGCTACATCATTTAAGTGTGTCTCTGTCAGCTCTCAGTTAGCAATAGGTGCAATACTTCATTGGCCAGTCTTAAGGTTGGGGCGTTCTTGAATTGGACGATCGTGAGCGGATCAAAATGGAAACACTTCGGGATGGTGACAAAGATAAAATACATAACTCTAGGAAGTGAATTGTAATTTTGGCTCTTGGAAGATCTTCTCAATGGTGAAAGATCAAGAGTTGGATTTTGAAAAGCCAAGGTGGCGTAACGACTACATTCTCGCGACAAATGAATAATTCACCATAGAAGGCTATTCAGAGCAAGTGGAGCATTGTGTGGAATTGTGAATGTGAATACAAATGAGGAAAAACTTGCTCACACCAGGATGTTGCTCAAATGAAGGGGTGGATGAAATGCTTAAGTTTCAAGCTCGGCTCTCTTGTCATCTGGAGGATTACGGAGCCCGGTCAATGAGTTCATTTCCATACGACTGGGATAGGCGGACTCTTGGCTCAATGGATAAGGAACTAATCCTATGTGTCTTGATCTAGGTGGCACATTGCTGACTGGGATGTCTATCTGTGTGTCCAAGTCATTTAAGTGGGGTCCACATGTACCCATTGCTTTTTGTTATAAAGTGATGTTCTTATTGAACTCACTTTTGGAAAATTTGGATAACTTAAGCGGTTTCTATTTTTAGTCACTTTTAATAAAGTTGGTTAAAAAATTCAAAAGTCACTTAAGTGCCCTATTTAATGTTCATGTAAAACCCTAACTAATTGGTAACCAACTATTGGGTTATAAAAGGAAGTGAGGGGCTCATTTGTAAGGTGACTTTGAGAGAGGAGAAGAAAATACTTTTGTGTGCAAGCTTTGTTTCAGGAAGAAACTTTATGTACTTTTTTGAAAACATTTTGCAGCTAATGAAATACGAACTTTGTGTCTCATTCATTGTCTCTTGTAACATTTAATGTTCTTATGTTCATTAGATGTTAGATGTTTAAATCTTGCATGCAAATATTGTCTTTAATCTTATTGTCAACCACCTTCTTGCATCTTTAAATTAAACAATTTTTTCATCAAATAAACTTTATTTGAAGAACTAGGATTTTCATATAGATTTCATAAAGATTTCATAAACTCTACCGTAGATCCTTCTTCAGTAATATTCAAAGCCACAGATGCTACCAAGATCAATCTTATATATCTCAGAGCCTTTCTATCAAGAATTTTTCATTCTTCATTAGTCATCTTTGCAGGTCTTTCCTTCTCATCCAATGGTAATTATAAATCTTTATGATACAGATAATTCTCCACTTGCATCTTCCATAATAAATAGTCATGGTCATCAAATTTATATACTCTAAATTTTCCTTCTTCTCCCATTTCTTTTCTCCCACTCAATCAGAAATCCCTATGTGAGTAAATATGTCAACACACACAACCCTCAAACAAAGATTCTCTTATACTAGTTGTTGGGGTTGGCACTCTGGTTGTACAGATATATTAATTAGATCTAAGCATAAAACAATCAATACATAAATAAACAAGAAGAAACAATACACAAGATTTAGTGTGGTTCACCCAGTGTGGGATATGTCCACCAAGAAACAACCAATTTATTATCAAAGAGGAAATACAATGAAGATTTACAATCTTCCACACCTTCTTGGATGTCCTATACTTTCTTCTCTACAAATTTCTCATTTTCTATCAAAGGAAACTTCTCTCTATTATCAATTAAATTCTACCTTATAAACCATGGATTTATGCTTATATATGTATCTACAATCTTAGGGCACTTTTGTTATGCAATTACAACCATTAGATTCACTTTTAAAGATATATCTAATTCCCGTAACTTAATTATAATATTCATGCATAGGCAACTGATGTCAGTTAGCCTTAACCAATGTCGGTTATCCCTAACCAATGTTGTTTCCTCCTTTCCTAACCAATACCAATCCATGGGTGACCGACAGTTGTTCATCAACTGATGCCAGTTACTGTGTATTCTAGTAAGTCTGCAAAATCATGCCAATGAAGCTATTAAGCTCCACAACTCAACAAATCATATTGGTGTCTAGAAGTTCTTCAAATAATGGATCTCCAATATGAAAGTGTTGTGGAATGGATTCATCAAAAAATTTAGATGTATTTTATTGTACATTGGGGGAGCGTGGTGGATCTTGACTTGATTCAAGGGATTATTGCAATGGGTTTGACATGTCTATGGTATTCTGAATACATGCTTGTTGTCTAGTCAAAACCATGAAACAAAAAACAAATAATAATAAAAATATATTTAATTAAGACACAAGGCACATAATCATAAAGATATTTTAGTATCTTATTTAAGTTTAAGTGTGTGAAAAGAAAATTTGGTTGATCGATGGTACTAAGAATCAAGCTAGATAGGGTTGGTTTCATGTGTGTTTAAGGCTGGATTCCTTGATATACCCAAGAGTTAAAAAGTCCCAAATATATATTGGTTTCAGTACAAGTCATGATCTTGGGGCATACCCCCTCACTTCATGGTCCTAAAATTATAAGGGTGTCGAGTGTTTAGCTGATATACTTCCCACCAATTATTTATCCTAGACCAGAATATTGGGTTAGCTTCCCCCTTGGTGATGAAATCCAAGTAGGTAGACCTAGAAGGAAGTGTCAAGAATGAAAATTTTATTTGCAATATGATTTAGTTGTGTGTGATGGGAAGTAGTGAATGAATATTTCTAAGCCCTATTGAATCTAAATTAGTAGGCAAGAACGATAATTTTGTTTAATACCTGAAAAAAAAATTGATTTTGATGAGGAAAAAATCACACAAGATGCAGTGCTAAAAGGAGACTGAACAAGAAAGGAAAGGCATACCTTTATTCACTAAATACACTTTTTTAATTATTTTATGCATTTTTTAGAAAGCCACCATATGAATCCACACTAAAAATTTAGTTGTTTTGATGATAAATGAAACAAGATTTGTATTTTACAATGGAAATGTAAAATTTAACTGAAAATGGACTAGGGTCCCATTGGGTGTGCCAAAATGTTTTAGTAAATTCTATATTCACTCTTACTAT
This sequence comes from Taxus chinensis, assembly GCA_019776745.2. Lineage (NCBI taxonomy): Eukaryota > Viridiplantae > Streptophyta > Pinopsida > Cupressales > Taxaceae > Taxus > Taxus chinensis. The sequence goes on from CM034147.1 coordinate 13,421,016, forward strand.
ATGAAATAAATCACCAAAACTAAAAAAATAACAGGGTTTAATGATACCTGGGTCAACAATTTTGAGATTTACAAATCCAAATTGGCACAAGAGACTCTTCTTCTAGAGAATGAGGAAACTTGCACATAAGTAAACAACTTGAAAAAAGATATATTAGATAATAATATGATGAGTTTCTTGGAAAAGGCCAATCCCAGGAACTAAAGGGCTTCCTTTGATGGGTTTCAACTCATTTTTTTACAATTAAGGTGGAGATAATTATGGTAATATAAAAATATCAAAGGATATATAAATTGAGGAACTCAGTTGATGTCCTTGATGATAGGTTGGAAATGTTTGAATATGTCTTCCCAGTAACGGTTATCCTCATCTCTTTCTTTGAGGAGAAATTCCAATTTCTTAGTGATATCATTTAGATTGGGTGTGAAAGTGTTGGTAAAATAAATTTTCATGTTACAAATTATGTGTTTACACTAACACTCATAAGGTTACACCCCTCCTTATTATGTACGGGGATGCTCCCATTATTGAATGTAAAACTATCCTAATTTTTTGGGGCAGCCAAATAGGTAGGGTATCACACAAGAACAATTCACTAAACATGTGGAAAATTCTTTCACCTAGTGCAAGGGAGGAATTTGTAGCGATGAGGGGTAAAGGAGAGAAATTAGTAAAAGGAAGGTTATTGTTGTGAGTAGACACTAGTAGATTTCACACAAGAACCAGAGCAGGTCCACATTCAATTAGATGAAAGAAACAATGTAGGCAATTAACAAGGCTAAAAAACTAGAGACACGTGGTTCTTTAGATTCATCAATCAAGGACACAAAGTTACTTCTTGGTTATTCAAGATCAATACGCTTTCAAATTTGGAGAAAAGAGAGAGAATAAAGGAAAACATGAGAAAAGGAAATATAAGAAATGCATATTTTATTTCTTGTATAGTGGGGTTACAAAGCTTTACAATCTACAACAATCCACAATTTCCACAAAAAAAATAAACTTTTAAGATTCCTTAGAAAGGAGGAGCCATTCCAATTTATAGCATTGTAAAATTCCATCTCATCTACCCCCCACATGTCTCTTCATGTTCTTATTCCACTTGTGACCTTTCAATTTCTCTTAGAAGAGACAAATTAAGTACCTTTCTTATAATATTGAGAGATTACTTTTACAATTTACAAATATTTTGTTGTCACTTAAGTGAATAGAAAAAATAACAAAAATTACAATCAAAATTAAAATTTATAATATGGAGAGAGTGAAGAGAGAAAGGAAATGGATTGAATAATCTGTTGTGGATGAAGAAATTGCTAATCTGAGGCATGGTAATCACAATCTCCTCCTATTGTAGGGTACACAGATAGGTCTCAAACTATCGAATGAGTGTTTAGGAACTCTTTTATTAAACCTCTTGATGTGATATTGATATGACTATGGTCACCGCTCACGATGATTCCTCCTTGATCTTTGTTTGTTAGAAAAAAATCTGAGTGGACAAATCCCATTATTAAATGTAACTAATCCTAATCCTATATAAATTTTTTGGGTGGCCAAATCGGTTAGGGTTCATACAAGGACACTCTATTGAACCTATGGTAAAGTGTTTGTACATGGGTACAATGGAGGAAATTATAGCGTTGAGGAGAAAGGTGGGAAATTAATCAAGGAAGATTACTGTCATGAGTAGACTGCAGATCCTCACACCCAGCAACCGGAGTAGTTCAACATCCAATATAGAGGAAAGAAATAATGAAGTGGTTAGTGAGACAAACAAAACTCACATAAACACAAAGTTTTATGAGGCTTAGTCATCGAAGATTCAAATCTCTCTTTGATCACCATGCTTACAAAGTGCATACAAGAGGGAAATAGAGGAAAATAAAGAAAGGGAAAATAGAAGAATTGTAGCTTTTATTTCATGTGAGGTGATGAATACAAAGCTTCAGCCAATCTATCACAATTCATAATGCTATAGAGTAGAAGTTCTTTGAAATTTGGAATCCTTTGGGATGGAGAGGTCATCCCAATTTATAACAATTTCAAATGTCCTTTCACTTCCCTCATATGGATCTTCATGTTCTGTATTCCCTAGTGACTTTTTATTTTCCATAAATTAAGTATTTCTCTTATAATTTTGAGAAAAGAATTTTATAATTTTAAAATAAGTCACTTAAGTGAGTAAGACAAAATACAATGATGATGCCCAATGAAGAATTAGAAAGGAGATAGAAAGAAGGGGGAGAAAGAGAGAAGGAGAGTAGATGGAGGATTCGCCCCTAATGGATTCCATTGATCCTTGTCAGATGATCTGATGAAATTCTCTAATGCAGTGGAATCTGGATCCTTGAATGCCTTGCATTACCAAAAGACTTCTTTGCATAGACACACAGACACCGCAAACTAAGTGCTTAGAAACACTATTGAATGAAGTTTTTGGTGACCATGAGTGTCGCTCATGGAGATCCCCTTTGAAGAGATTAAATCCTTGAAACTAATCTCGTCATGGATCTCTACAACACTGCCACATTTCCATGCTGATTTAGACATCTTGATGAAACACGCCATGAATAGTTTGATGATGTAGACTCCACCTCACACATTATACACAAACAAATGTGAGACATGAAATGAGTGTTGAAAGACACTATTGAGATCTGTTGTAAGAGGCCTTACTTTCACCTACTCCTCGACATATTATAATGATATATCATGTGTCGGCTTCAAACCTATGAGTTTTAATTTCATGATTCCTTAACACTTACTATATTTTGAAAGGGAAATTATTTTCAGAAAGTGTCAAGATTTTGCCTCACTAGTCCCTAACTGATGATGTTGACTTGAATGGTTACCCCTCCATGCACTCCCTCTATGAAAACTAATTTTTGGGATGAATTTTTATTAATAGTAAGTGCCTACAAGACAACTTACTATTTTTAGCAAATGGTGATTTTTACCCCAAATTGACTGCACCAATGAGATTTGCTTGTATCACTGCCCCTATACACACTGCTCTTTCCCTAATTACTCCTTTTGGGATGACTTATTAATTATGGCAAGTATCCATATAGGGAACTTACTATTTTTATCAAGTGATGATTTTTCTTTCTTTATTGGACTGGCCAATCAATTTGACTTCGTTTTCCTCCTCGGTGCGCATTGTCTTCATCGCAATTGCTTCTGGTGATGGCTTACCAAAAATAGTAGTCACTTTTGTAGGAAGGCTTACTATTTTTTGAAATTGGGTCTCAAATTTTCGGTTCATAATGGAACAAATGTTTTCGATATGGATTCTTTCCCAATAGTGCTTCTTAAAAATTTCAACTTGATCCGATGTCGGAAATGAGATATTTTAAAAAATCAATTTTTTCTACAGGAAAATGAGGTTTTACTCGCCTTAAAAAATTTGTGCTGCACATAGAAAATATTCCTTTTGGATCCTTATGGTGTCTAGAAAACTAATATAATACAACAAAAGGCATGTCCATCCATTGAGTAGTTTGTAAGATATGAACAATTCTTCTCCAGGTGACTTCGAGGGTTTTCTGGAAAAAAATCTTCATTTCTCTTAATTTGAATCTAGATATTTTCATTATTTTTATGTTTTTAGGCCATGGAGGATTTAATGAGGTTGATCAAGGATAAAAAAAAATGGATTCAATTGTTGGAAAAAAATTCCATCATTCTGGCAGCATCTAGAGCATGTGGGGGGGAAATGATGGGAAAATGACTAACTATTGGCATTTATAGCTTGAAAATGAGAATGGATGGGGTGCATTTTTATATCCCTTTTCAAAAGGTTCAAATGGGAAATTAAATTCCCCTCCATACTATGCTTGACACCTGTCATATTTTTATTCGTCGTGTAACTTAAGTGAGGGGGCTGAGTGGAAGCACCTGGGGCTGAGAGAGGTGGTTTCCAGGTCATATGGGTGACCAAAAGGCTTGATGGGAGTGGGGCACATTTTTTTACACCTTATTTCCATTTGAAAAGGGGACAAAGGGGACATGAAAACCTTCACCTCAATTTATCACGTGTCCTATCAGAAATTTGACTAAGTGTTGGAAAGATTACCTTGGGAGTCAACTTGCGAAGGAGATATCTCAAGCTCCCAGATGATTTTTTGGGTGAATTTTTATATAATTCCACCTTCTAACAACTCAATTAATACAATTAGGATGGTTGCAATATATAATTTTTACTGTAACACTTCAAAATGGCTTCTTATTTCTATAGATTGCTAGTTGTGCGCCAAAAGAATGAGTTGTCCTAAACAATGTATGAAGTTTCAAGAAGTCATGTTTTTTTCCACCATATATAGCATTAATATTTGAAATCACTATGGATTTCCTGGAATATTTCTTTGAATTTCAGGTCCTCTTTCACGGTGTATGCTCCTTTAGGCCCAAAAACCAAATTTTAGTGACTTGGCTCCTAAACCTCTGATTCTTTCTAGATTTTCCCTGCATCACTTCCTTAATGTTTTAGACTCTCAAATACACCTCCAAGATGAATATTTTTCTTTTGTTCCACTCCGATTATGATGCACTTAGCTTAGAAAGGTTGATGAACCCCCCTTCTAAGCATGCTAAAAAAATCACTTTGTAAACCATTGCTCCAACATGCTTGAATCATCTTGTTTTTTCCTAAATCACATAGGGGGACATTTTACATTTACTTAACGATCATCACACTAAAACGATAGGGTTGGTACTGTGGATGGACTAACCTAGGGGTGTCTAGAAGGGTCTACAATAAAAATTTCTAACACCAAGGTTCGTTTTCATGCTTAAAATAAGAATTTTTCTTGTTGCACATTTGCATGACAACAATCTCATAGTGAGAGTGAGGATAAATTTCTTCTTCCTTTATATTTCACACTTAGCACTTGATCATGATAGACAACACACAGTGCTCAATTTTCTTGATGCTTCTCCTTCAATTACTGAAATAGGCCTTCACATTTGGGATGAAAGGGATGGCCCATAAATGGATTTCTTGAGAATTTCTCACCAGTAGGAATGGTCTCAATTTTCATGTGTATCCCCATGCAAAAAGGATGAGCTGTTGACTGGCTCACTTGACTTGGCTGGCTCAATCAAATCACCTAGCTGAATCAGCTCCTTCATCTTAACTCAATAATATCACCAGAGAGATGATGTGGATCAATACCTGATTATTCTTGATCTTTGGTTTCAGTGGAGTCCTTAACTCTCTTTGAACCCTTTGTCAATTGCACAATGTCTCCAAATTTCACCTGATGTGTCTTAAAATGCTCTTCCTTATTCCTTGACATAATTGTGCTCAAGATGGTACTTCTAGATCTTTTCAGAGATCTTATTTACTTATTTGAACTATGAAACCACATTAAAACCCTATGAGGATGGAAAAAAACAACAATATGAGTGAAAATGAAGCCAACCACAACTTTCTGCACCAAAAAGCTAAGACTTTCAATTTTTGGCAAGTGAGACCAGGAGCTTTTTTTTTGGGAATTATTTCCCTTTTGCTCAAATTTTATCTTCAGACTCTCGTAAAACACTCAATTAACCTATATTGATGATTATTTACCATCTTAAGGAAGTTTCTATTTTTATCAGGTTATTTTTTCTAGACCTTTTATTTCAGGAAAATTTCCAATTTTTCCCTGCTTGCCATTTTACACCGTTTTTAAGTGTTCTTAATGATCGGAGTTTGGTTTTTGAGGGAATTATTATTTTTTTTTACTAATCCAATATATATGACACTTTCTATTTTTAAAATTTTCACATAATGGTGTCTTCTTATGACTAAAATATCATCATTGGATTCGGCTCAGCTTTGTGATCTCATGCTCTGAATTTTGCTGCAATCCTTCCATTCAAACTCTTGGAAATTGAAAAAGAAACTTATAGGGCACAAGTTTCAAGTTTAATCCTATTTCATGGTATCCATTAATGGATTATTTAATGCATAATGATCAAATGGATGTATATAATAAGAAAACTCAGTTCAAACATTGGTGCAATCAGGTTTCCAAATGAAGAACTATGAGAAAAGCTTCCTTTTTTTGCTATCATATATGGCTCTATAACGTAATGAGCATCACATCAGGTGTTTTATCCTAAATTTTCTGGTTTTACAGCTTCAAAAATGGATGGTATCTCAAAATATGTGAAGAAATATTATTTAAAACAATTTATTTTGTGTTGTCTAGCTTCTGAGCAACTAGTTTTTTACACGGATGAGGAAGCAACTTCTTAGGGCACAAACCATGGTTTAGAGGCATGGGTGATGGGAAAATGTATTTTTCCCCTCTATCCCCTTTGGAATGGGTCCAAGGGGAACAGAAAAATTTTCCCACACCAGATGAGGACAAGTGACACCTTTAGATGCGAGGATGGAGAGATGGAGGAAAGCGTGCCCTAGCTCTTGGGGTCATCATCTGGTCACCTAGAAAACCTTAAAAGGGGATAGAGAGGGGAAAAATTTTGTTTCCCCTCTATCACATTTGAAAAGGGTACAAGATGGGAAAAAATAATGTGCCCTCACCAAATGTTGTCATGTGCAATTCATAGGTTGAGAGATGGGGGAGGTGAGATAACCTAGATAAGCCCTCCAGAGAGTTGAACTTGGGCATATGAAGAAACATATTAAAGGGATGAGTGGGGGAAAAAAAAAATCCCCTATGTTCCCTTGTCAATTGGGATAATATGCACACAAAATTCTTCCATCAATAGAAGGTGACATGTGTCCACCCAAAAAATAACTAACTGCGAGAAACACACTTGCAAGAGAGACAACTTGACAAAGTAATTCCTAGAGCTATAAATGGTATTTCCTCATGAAAATTTATATTATTTTTAATCCCAATACCATTTAAATAATAATGGGATAGGTTTTAGACCTCGTTTATGCTTGAATATTCAAAATTATGCCCATTTTTCTTCGAGACAATAGGGTGTGTCTACCAAAGTTGAGATGTCATGAGAAGCCATCAGGTCTTGTGAAATATATTATGATTAAACCATGTATATAACTATTTAATATTTATAATGATTAATTTGGTTTCTTTTCAATTCATTATGGAACTCTCATCATCCTCTATAGAAGTTCAGGTACCAATTTTGATTGCATGCTCCTCGTACCTAAAAAACTCGTTGTTACATAGTTTGTACCTAAACCTCAAAAAAATTCCTAAACTTTCCTAAATAACTTCCAATACCATAAAGACTCTCCAATACCACCCCTAGATTATTTTGAGCCTTTAAAACTTTCCCAATGGATGCAAACCTATCGTGAAAAATTCAAAAATTTCCTTTCCAAGCATATCGGAGAACTATCCTTTGGAAGCACTTTATTGTATGAAATGAATGACACTTCCACAAAATTTCAAACACTAGGGAAATGTATTCCAATACACTAGGAGGACCTACAAGGTTAGGATGAGTATGGTACATAAGATAGACTGATTGGGGAGGATGGATCGGGAAGACTTAGGAGCACAATTTTAAATTTGTCTTGGTTGTCATGTTTGAAAGTTTGAATTTTTTAGCTATAAACAATGCATGACAATAGAAAGTGGTGGCACAAAGAATTAATTAATATTTTATATCTGAATTCTCCCACACAAATTTTTGTCACACGATTGGTAAGTAAAATATGGTGTTTAGTTCATAACCTTCACCTGGAATGGTCATCTATAGACAAATGACACTTGAAACATAGAGATTAGCAGAAAACATATTATAAAATGGATTGAAAGCATGTAATATATGACTGAAGGGATTAGAATCATGAATCATTAGAGATTAAGGTTATTTGTTAGAAATTCAAGGTGATCATTTCTGTTTGTTGTGTACTTTTCCAATTTTAATAGAATGTAAATTCATACTTGAAATGTGTGATTAAATGACTGGATTGTTCTTAGAAATGATATGTAGATAAACAAGGGATTTAAAGAGACAACAATACCCTTCCTATAATGCAAAATGTAGATGATGAATGTTGCAGAGAGGCCTTACAATGGTCTTGGCTCTTCAAGGGCTTGGTATGGCTCCATAGGGTGCTAAGATGTCGTGAATGACATTGTCTTAGTCTCGAGAAGGTCATATTTTTTATACAATTTCCAAGGATCCACATTCAAGAAAGTTGGTGGGTTTATATAAAGTCGTCAATGATTTTGAGATTTGTTGGAGATCCAAGAAAATTGGGGAAAACTCACTTGAAATCAGTTGAAACCACTTCCAAATGGGTGAGTTTCGGCTTGGAGGTGTGTAGACACAAAATCATGCACTTTAGACATTATTTAATCTCAGTCTCATACTACTATTTAAAATGTTCTTGAGTGAAGAAAGTACTAATTCACCCCCATCTTTTGGCCATCTTGTTTTATTTTATTTCTTCATTACCAACCTTTTACATCCACATGACCAGTCAAATTTTTTCATCTTGCATTATTTTAGCCTCGACTAGGGTGCCTAAATTAGTACTATGGCACCCATGGTTTCCCTTGTCCCACCAGTGACTCCCCGGTCCCTTTTGCACTTTCTTGCCATCTTTTGGGCTCTTTCTAGCCATTTTAGCTTCTTATCTTTTTGGTGATCTGCCATTTTTGGGTTAATTACAAAATTAGACCAAGATAACCCTATAAATATAAAGTTATGAGACCATAATGAGGGACTTAACATCATTCACTACTATCATCCATTTATAGTTGCATCCATCTATTGCATTGGAGATCGCTTACATCCACATAGCTCCATCATCAAGACACAAGGCTAAAACATCTGCATCACACACTTCATAGGGGGGGATTCTATTCTATTATATTTTCTACATCTATTTATTACTCGCTACTCCACAAAGTGTGACTGGCACAAGAGCACCTAGGCCACGTTATGCACACACTGACCAGAACTACATTTGGGTTTAAAATGTAGTACAACACTCAGTTAGTAAGTCCACTGTTTCAGTAGCTGAGGTTAGTCTGACCCATTCATTTGCATTTTATTTTTTTAGGGATTGATGTTTTTTTAGGGTTTTATAGGTATTTTATTTGTCTTCAATCATTGCAAACATTCGTTACAGGACAACGAATCTAATGTGACACATAGGGAGGGTTTCTAACCACCTCATAGCCCTATGAGATTTTGTTTCAGAGCTTTTTCTCATACCAGGGTGCCCATTTTATAGACCAGAGCACCCATAGGTGCCCCTATCCCTTCCCAGGTGCTCCATTCCATAGAATCATTCCAAATCCATCCTTTTTAGAACTTCTACACTTTCGTTGCTACTTCCAGATTTTTCAGTCACCTCTATGACACAGTCCCGCAATCATATGTTATTCAATTCAGTTCTTTCCTCTTCTATCTTACACATTAGAGTTAGCATATCCTTTTGCATATTTCTTAAGATCATTTACATACTTCTTTACCACATTTTTTTACTTTATTTACATTTTTTCATATCTTAGATTAACTATAGATACACCCCCATTATTCCTTATTTTGGTTAATCATTTTGGTGAACTCAACTCAATCATTCATGCTTATATGATTTTCTTCAATTGTTTATCATTCTAGGTATTACTTCATCTTTTTTTCATTTTATGCATGTTACCCGTAGTGGCCATTTTGGCTCCCTCCAATATTATGAGCTCTCTTCATCTAAGCATCATACTTCTAGGTTAATAGCTGATACATCTACATATATGGCTAAAAACCCTTTAGATAATTCCACCCGTATTCCTCTCTATGAAATCAAAGCATCTGAAAGTGATAAATCCTACGATGAAGACACCAATGTTGACCAAGAACAACTTAAAGTTATTACTAACTACCACCAATCTTTACGCGAAAACCCTACCGATCTTCCTCATGTCTTACATGCTTTAATTTCAGGTAAAAAAACTCGTGATGCTTCCACTTATGTCGTGGCTTATTTGGATCCCATGGCCTCCATTCCACCCATTTATGTTTCTACCCCTAATGTTATAACTACCACTCCCATCACTCACCCTGGATCTTCTAATATGCAGCTTGTATCTTCCTTGAATACCCTTGATTTAACATATCTATATCAGGATTTGCAAAATCAAATTCGCCAGCTCCAGTTTGCTACTTCTATAGGAACACCATCGTTAAATTCTACTTCATTACTACATACCCCTTCTACACCAGTTATCTCCAATTATGCATTTCCACCTAACTTCATCTCTCCTAAATTTCCCATTTTTAAAGGACATGGTGACCCACAAGAACATCTTTGAGCTTCCCACATAGCATGTCTCTACTATGATGATGATCACACCATACTCACTAAGCTCTTTTCTCGTAGTTTACAAGATTATGCGATGTGTTGGTTCGATGACCTACCTATACATTCGATAGTCTCTTTTACACATCTGGATGATGTATTTCTCATACATTTCTCTATTAACATTGTCTCTAATATTTCCTATGCTCAACTTTCACACCTCAAGAAAGGGCCCAATGAACACTTATCTAATTATGTATTATGATAAAAAAACAATTTAGCTAATATGACTAACGTACTTGCATATTCTGAGATTCATGATTTATTTATTCAGATTCTATTACCATGACTTTAGGAGAGTGTTCTCTTTGAAACTTCTTCCTCATTTGATCACCTTTTTCAAAATCTCAAGCTTTGTGAGACCAAACTTCTGGCAATAAGAAATCTTAAATATCAAGAGAAAGCATCATCATCCACATGTTTTCAGAATAAGCTTGCATTTAAGACTTCTACAAATAAACCAATGGATGGAAAAAACATTGTAAACATATTCTATACTCATAGGGAACTTCGACCATAACCATACAGACGTATTTTTACTAATATTAGTACACCTCTGAGTGTTTTACTACCTCCACTCATCGATAGTAATCTTATTACCCTACCTTCACCTTTACAACTAGAGCCATCTTAACCCAAAGGTCGTAATTTCAATGACAGTTCTTATTGTTATTATCATCAATACATAGGAAATTTCATTGATCATTGTTCCCGGTTACAACATCTCATTCAGGATTTTCTTGACAATGGCCAAATTAAGCTTCAAGAATGTACAACCTCTACACCCATTAATGAAAATCATAAACTTAAAATATTTAATAATCCCTTACCTAAGCATAATACAAAAGAGGTTGATTTCTCTGCTAATTATGTTTGTCATATGGTTCCTCCTCCCGGATCAGCAGCCCTAAAATTATTTGTTGCTAACACTGAAGCTTTACCACTAATCATTTATTTCTCCAACACTGATTATCATACAAATTTCACATCTAATTCTTGACACATCAATGCATCTATTATCTTGACCTCCATTAACAACACTAAGGTTGACCCATCATGGCCCTTTATTACATGCTCTATTTCACTTCTTAAGGCTATCAGCTTCCCCCCATCGCAAATTGAGTACCCTTTCAACAAACCCTTTGGAATTATTAAGCTTCATGTTACAATCATTCCTATTACAATACTTGTGCCTTTTCTCATTGGAAACACAGTTGAGGGATGCGACATGCTTCTTGGTATCAATTGGATTTTTCACTCTCAATCTATTATTTCTATGAGTCATTTACGCCTAAATTTCATTCATGATAATTAGGTCATCTATATTAATGGTGTCCCTCCATCTACTCCATGGTTTCCATCCCCTCACACAATAGCTAGTTCATATCCTACTTCTTCTACCACAACACATTCTATGTTTTCCAAAATACAATCTACTCCTAGCTCACCAATGCGAGCATCATCTACACGACCACATCATTCCACTAGTCCTACACATAGGCATAGGTCCATTCCTAGGATATTCACTACATCGAGACACAGGTCCCCACCTTATTTTATTTTGTGTTTTTTCTCACCACCTTCATATTCATCATCACGTAGATCTACACCACCAATGCATTTTACTACACCACAATATTCATCATATATTCATCTATCACATACACATAGACTTCATTCACCAGTACAACATTTGTCTACCATACCACTACTTTTAGAGCATGGTCATATGCTTTCACCACTAAAGGCATCAAATGGAATACCCTTGTCTCAATATCATTGGTTAGTTTACTCACTCATAAATACTTTGGGGGAATTACATCTATTACCCCCCCCCCCACACTCACCCTAGCATCTATCATATTTACGTTTTCATATAGGCATTCTCATAACATGTTATGGAATCATCATTACCCGATGACACGCTCTTGTACTTATGTTCACGCTTGATTTTTGAGGGCTTACTACACATGAACCCCACATACTGCACACTCCACCTATTCATACATTACACATCACACACCATACATCCTACATTTAGTCTACAACATTATGAAATTTGTGCATTTATACATCATACATCATGTTAGTCATCATTATACATACACCATTATCTACTCATCTTACATCTTATACTACTTATCCTACATACTACATTATTCATTTATCCACATACCATACATATTACACCAAGCATTTTCACACATATTCTACTAGTCATCATCAGATATGATTTTAGCATTGCATCATCTTACATACTACATTACTAGTCCATCTCTATACATGTCATTTTACACACCTTGAATTTACATTTTACACATAACATATGTACACATTCTACCCATTACATGGTCATCACTTATGTTATATTGTCTTCTACACACTACACTACCCTATGACACACTTTAGTTCCTTGATCCATACTCGATTTATGAGGGTTTACAAAGAAAATAGACCTTACACTCATCACACATTTACTATTCAAACTTTCATCATGCGACATTCCTAGGCTAGTGACATACGCTTTAGGCTAAATTTTCACCTATTCTATCATTTTATAGTGGTATACACCTTAGGTTACATCACCACTCCCTCTTTTCATCTTATAGTGACATACACTTTAGGCTAAATCATCACATATTCTATCATTTTGTAGTGGTATACACCTTAGGTTACATCACCACTCCCTCTTTTCATCTTGTAGTGATATACGCTTAGGCTAAATCATCACTTATACATTCAATTTGGTCATGATATACACTTTGGCTATAGGGTTCATGCACATCTCTTCTACATGTCACATATCATAATCACTACATATACATATTCGCCATAGCATGTTAGACACGACACACACTATTCAACCATTTCCCAATGATGCACTCTAGTTTATAGTTCATTCTTGACTGTTGAGGGGGAAACCTAAATAAACATCACCCCATACATTTCCATTCACTTGAGGGGCGTGCGACTCCTATCACTCCATTTTGCATTCCATTCCATCCATCCACAACATACTGCACATTATGGTTGCTTTTACTCTTCCTTTTGTTTTTTCATGGTCACTTTATTACGCATGCTTGTTAGCTTACTTGTATGTCATTTATCTATATCATACATGTGTTCATGCCTTTATCTAGTTGTGATCATAGATACAGCTCTCTTACATGAAGCATGGATGCTTGCCTTCTACCCTTCCTACACCGGTCATTAGGGGCATCCACATTCATCTCTCATAGGTGATATTGTTTCATTTTGTACTTAGCACTTTACATTACTTGGTTATACACACTTTTGACATATTGGTTATCTTTCTAACATGTTAACGGGTGCTTCATGTGCATAATTTGTTATGCATGGATATTTTCTTCCATACTTATTTGTTACATTGTCTACTATTGTTCACTCTTATTTGCAGGCATTTCCCTTTATTTGGTGTGCACACTTGTTTTTTGTTTGTGGCCATGATGGCCTTGCGTGTCTTACAACATCTTAAGAGATGTCCCATATTTACAACCCACTTTGTGTAGCTTACTTGTGTTCTTATGTTTTTGCACTACTTTTCTTGGTAGTTTTTACATTTTCTACGTAGCTTACACACTATTTATGTACTTTACGCTTATTTTCTACATGCATGATTTTTCATACTAACATTTTTTCTTGGCTATCCATCCTTGTTTATACACGTCTTTGTCTCTACTAAGCACATCTCCCTTCCCCCTGCAGGGCAAAGTTTTGGAATGCATGTGGTTGGTCCTCTTTTGGGGTCGTATTCTTCTATCAATGACCTCGCATGCACCCCCAAAGAGGGGGGCATCATTTGGGGTTTTACATACTAACATATTGTATTTACACTGGCTCAGTTCAATGCACTTTCCGCCCTTTGTATTGTCATTTTACATACAATGAGTGAGTTCATACCAATATACAAACCCCATACATGGTGGCTTTTACAGGACATGGTGTCCTTAGCATTTGGGGGAGAATTTAACGGTTGGAGGATACAATGGAATTCCTCCCAATAATTCTTCTACCACCAGCATCGGATTGCCCAAAAACCAAGACAGTATAGAGATATATTTGCACATAGTTCAGGGAAGTAATTAAAGGTTAAAGGATAGAGAGAATTTCCTCCCTATACTTACTTTGACCTATGGCGTTGGATCATCAAAAATAATATGGTAGTACAGGATATCCTTTGTAGTCATATTTTATACCCTTAGACCAATAGTCTAATCCCATGCACGTTGACCTATCACCCAGTGGGAACTGGGCACTCACCCGAGGCACACACAGGTGTCGAGTCTCTTCTTTATGTGAGTCTTATGAGAATGCATCATCTTATAATAGGTATTCAAATAGAAATGAGTAGAAAAAACCATGCCATATTCTAGAACAAGTTGTTATCTTATTGCATCCAGAAAAGAAAACTAACAAGCAACATAAGGAAATGGTTCATACAGAAAGGGAAATACATAAGTAGTATACTTCCAAACACAGATGATTTCTAACAGAGCATTGTATTCATATTAATAGATTCAATAACCACATTATAATCCCTTGAGGTCATGAAAAATCCTCATCTAACTGTGTAGAGAAAAGCCATGCATTAGAGCCATATTATGCTCATCATATTATAAAGAAGAATAAAAACCCATCCCCTAAACATGCCATTGCTTACAGAGCTCTTATAATTCTTAACCCATAATATCCCCATTCAATTTTTGTAGGGCTTCACCTCTCTTTTCTCTCCTTTGGACTCTCCACACACTATACACACACCTTTCTTCTATCGGACGCTTTTATTTATAATCTTAGCATCCACCTCCATGCCTTCCAAAAAATATAGATTGGTCTCCAAGTGTTGAAGTGGTCCTCCATGGAAGCATGCCTTCATAGATCCAATCTCTCCACTCCTTGCAATGATGTCTTCTGGAACCTTCCATCGCATGCCTGGAATATTCCCTTTTTGATCCCACAGTCATTAGGTTGGCACCTTATCAACAAGGGTCATGATTTTCTTGTGTGCTTCCTAGGATGTCAAATGCAGCTAAGTACAAAACTTGTTTTACCTTACATGTACGCGTCGTGTGTTCTGTAAAACCATGCTAGAACCCTTCCCTACATGCCTTTAATATGTACACCCTTCTTCAACTAGGTCACGCGTGCCCACGTGCCCTCTTGTACTTAGCTGATATTTTGAGGTCCAAAATCCTTCTACACTCTCTTTCTCAACATGGATCAGGTGCACATGTTCCATTTACACTTTTTCATTTGCGTATTTTACACTTACGTACTTTTACATTACGTTTTTACACATACATACATACATATTTGACTACTTGATCATTTTCTCCTTGCAGGTCTGTGAAAAGTTAATATCATAATTGCATAAAGAAAATTCGAAATCTTACTCTTTATTCTTGCTCAATACATAGGAAGTATTACATCCATTTAAATAGGAGATGTTGTTCCTATATTTAAGGAGATATAATCTCCATAAATATCTCCACACATAACTCCTAAAACAACTCCATGCTATTATACGTGAGATTTTGTTTTCTCACAAAACTAATATTGTTAATGATTTGTTTACTCAACAACTCATAACAATATTTACTCACCCACTCATAATTACATTTACAATAATGTAATTAATTATTACAACACATATTATATTATCCTAGATAATATAATCACTTACATAATATTCTATGTTCACACTACAACATAGATATTCCTAACAGTCTGGTCGTATGAAAAAAAAGTAGTCAAATGGGGGCAACAACAAGTAACAACAATAATGGCATCAACAACGAAACTTCGCGACAACACACACTATTCTAACCATGTAGGTACACTACACACATCAACATCTACACATGCATTCCACCCTAGGTTCACTCTCATCACTATTTTGTGCATTTTCCTATTTAGTTTCCATGATCTGTCATATTTTATTAATTCACACTTTGTCTAGAAATTTTACACACCTTCTTCATCATTCTACATTGACATCAGGTATGTATCTCTATCTACTTTATGCTTCCAAGCTTTCCACTCACCAATATAAAGTGGGGGAAAATGCAGCAATAAAATCATGCACTTTAGACATTATCTAGTATCAGTTCATACTACTATTTAGATGGTTTTTGAGAGAATAAAGTACAAATTATCCCCATCCCTTGGCCATTATTATTTGATTTCCGTCACGATTCCCAATGTCTACCATAAACATGCTCAATTTGTTACTGTCATCTTCTATAATTTTAGCCTTGACTAGGGTGCCTAAGCTAAGACTGTGGTGCCCATGGGTGCCTTGGTCCTACCATGGGCACCCCGATTCCTTTTGGAACCCTCCCACCACTTTTTAGGCTCTTTCTAGTCATTTGATATCTTTTTCTTTCTACTTGTCATCCATTTTGGAATAAATTATGAAATTAGATCAAGAGAACTCTATTATTACAAAGTTATGAGACCATAATAAGGGACAAAGCACTAGTAATTACTATCATCCATCTAGAGTTGCATTCATCTATTGCATTAGAGATCACTTGCATCCACATAGATCCATCACACATCACAAGGCTAGGACATCTGCATCACACACAACATAGGGGGAGGGATTCTATTCTATTGCATGCATGCATTTTACTAAATTTTCTACATTGAGTTATAGATTCTTGCTTTAGAAAGTGCGACTGGCACATGAGTACCTAGGGCACATTATACGTACACTCACTAGAACTACATTTAGGATGGAAATGTAGTGCAAAACTCAGTCAGTAAGCCCATTGTTGTGGAAACTGAGGTCAGTCCAACCCATTCATTTGCATTTTTCTTTTTTAGGGATTGATGTTTGTTTAGGGTTTTCTAGGTATTCCTATTCATCGTGGCTTATTGGTGACATCCAGTACAGGGAAAAAAACCTATATGATAGGTATCGAGTGTTTTAGACGACCTTCCTAATCTATGAATACCAATTCCACATCTTTTTCATAGAAAAGGCTCCTATTGTGTAGACCATAATGCCCGTAGGCACCCCAGTCCCTCTCCTGGTGCTCATGTCCATCAAAATTACTTAGATCAATTCTTTTCGAGGCTCCAACACATTTGTTCCTACTTCCATATTTTCTAGTCACCTCTAGGACATAGTCCTGCGAGAATATTTTATTCAGTTGAGTTCATTCCTATTCCTTCTTGCATGTTAGGATTTTTAGTTTCTTTGGATAGTTGCTTGGGTCATTTATATACTTCCTTACTATATTTATTTACTTTATTTACAACTATTCATATCTTATATTAACTACCTATATATCCACATTTTTTTTAATAAAAAATACAAGGACAATAGATCAATCAAAATTTTAAAATCATGAATTTTTACAAACAAACATTCTCAACAAGAAGTAATTGATAATGAGGAGACCTTTACACCCACTTGTAAAATCACTACAATTAGATTTTTCTATGCACTAGTAGCTTTAAAAGGATGGAAGCATCAAAAGATGGACTTAAAAAGTACTTTCCTAAGTTGTGTAATCTTAGAGAAGAAGTTTAAATGACTGAGATACAAATTTATTGACAAGAAATATCCTCACAAGGTATTTTTTCTAATTAAATCACTTTATATAATTAGTAAATAACCAAATTCATGGGACATTAGGAGTTTGATCTCATATTGAAGTATGGATTCACTTGTAGCCCATTAGGTTTGGATTTTTATATTATTAAGGTAGGAACAAAGTTTACCATTCTTGGTTTATATGTGGATGATCTTGTGATCACAAGAATCTCAAACAATCTTTTCCAATAACCCCTTAATTGACACAATCTTAGAATAAATTCATTAACATGAAAGACTCGGGGTTGATTTTGTACTTTCTTGGCTTGGAGATATGGAAAAAAATGTACCACATTTTCATCTCGTAGATGAAATATGTCACGATACTCTTGTAATGGTAAAGGATATCATATTGTAATTTTTTGTCCACTCGAATGGAGAAATTTATGTAAATATGTTGACTCCATGATTTACCTCAAGTAGATGCAACTTACTATATGTTGTTTGTTTGGAGTTTCATTCATTTAACTCATACTAGAATAGAATTATGTTTTACCAATAAATATATTTTCAAGTTTATGTAGGAGACAAATATATTTCATTGTGTTATGGTTAAGATTTTAATGAGATATATCTACGGTACAATTGATTATGGTCTAGAATATAAGAAGGACCATCAATTATTATTAAAAGGCTATATCAACTAGGAATATGTTGGATCTATCGAGGAAATGAAGTCAATTACATGATTTATTTTTCATCATAGATCTAGACCTATCAAATGGATTAGTAAGAAGAAAACTTTTATTTATGTCTCATCCATTGAGGTTGAATACCATTCTACACAAGGAGATATGTTTGAAGTATTAGGAAAATTAAATAATACATTATTATAAAATAACTTGGTTGGTTATGAAAAAGACGGTATCTAACTGGCTCCAACGATTCCCCTAAAACCATCCATATATGTTTGTAAATATTTGAATTGATATTAATTTTATTTTCTATTTTGTTTAATCATTGGTATCTAATGAGAGGATACCTTATTAGCATAGTCTCCATTATAATCAAGGGGGGTGAAGGAGTTTAAACATGGATAGAAAAAAATTGGTCTTTCGTTGGTTTGAAGTATGGAGACATTAACACCCATCACCTGTAGAGATGTGCCAAGCAATACATCTTGGAGCGGGAGTGGCATGTGAGAAGAAAGAGCTATAATCTAGTGATTTGTGTGGAGATATTTATTTATTTTACATACCAACATATAAATAGACCAAGGGAACAAGAAACAAACCTGGATAGTAAGAAACATGGCTATAAGAATAAGAAGCAAACCTACATGGTAAAAAATGTGGCACCTCTATCTATTTTTTCTCATTTGAATGGATTCTCTCTAAGTTTCCTTTCTTTTTCCTTGTGTGGAAGAGGCTACAACCTTGTGGAATACCTATAAGGCATGTAAGAACTGGTGTAGGGTTAAAATCAATTAAACAAAATTTGCAGAGTCATTACAAGAGGACCATGTGAGATCGTAGGCATAGTGATAGTTTACAAACATCGTTTGAATTCTGGTATATTGATCATTTTCTTCACTTTTATCTGATTGATCTAAGTATCTTATAATTTCTTAGATGTAAATGGAAATTATCGAGAAATATTATAGTTTAAACTTTCATCCATGGAAGTTTAAAATAAAAATATAATTGATGCATAAAAATTTATGTGGGAATCATAAACGGGGATAAGAAACAACCCAATGATGCAAGAAAATTATTCGAGTGTAAAATAGTTGATGACAAAGAGAAATCTATTATCGGCCTTGGCTTAAAGTATATAAGTGTGTTCCACTTGGTGGCCAAAAATATTTTTAGAGTAATACAATTTTTGCAACCTCTAACATAGTTCTTGTTCCCGTTTTCGCTAAGGGGCCTAGGTAAACATGCCAAATTATGTGATTTCAAGTTTCCATTATAGTATTTTTTCAGTGTACCAAGCATTTTTTTCTACTCATCATATGTATTTCAGAATATTACATTATTTTTTAGCATTGTACAAACCTTAGAGATTCAATGTGGGTATGTGGGCCTTTGTTACGATGTTTTGCAAACTATCCCAAGTGGCCAAGGAATGGGCATGAAAATGGTGTGGAACCCCCAAATGGGTTTTTTAATTATTTTACCCTATTTTCTCCTATATAGAGAATCACAAGAAACTAATAGGGTGTAAAAATAGTAACCGAGGCTCAAACTTCAACAACTTTCTGAATCCATTTGGATGAAATTGGATATTTTTCATCTAGAAAATTATGCCAATGAGGATTTGAAACATGTGCAAAAAATTTGCTTTTCAAGGGTAACAGATAAAACTAAATACACTATGATATTCCCCATATAACAAAAAATAGGTTTTTAGGGTGTTGGCAAAATAATTTATCACAAGGTAAAATAAGGGGTTTTCACCAACGCTCTGGGACTAGGTCCCTCTGCTTAGGAATGGGGCAGATCCATTTATTAAAAATATGAAATATTTACACTATTATAACCATTGTGGGTGGCCTTTTAACTAGGGATCACACACAAATACTCCACTAAACCCATGTGTAATAAGTAGGTGGAGGAAGGATGTGTGTATTGAGAGAGGGGATAAAGTGAGAAGGGATTTTTACTCAATAAATATAAATCCATTTTATCGATATAAAACCATAATATTTACATGTTAACAATGAGAAGACACTATGGCAAGGAAATAGGAATAAAACACAAGTAGATCCAAGTTTATTTGCATAATATTGCACAAGTAATCATGCTCATGGAGTAAATATGAAATGGACAGGAAAAATAAAAAAGGAGAGAATAATTTTAGTTTCTTTCTTATAGTAAGACAATAGGAGCTATCAACCAAGATAAAGCCTTTGGAATGGATAATCTATTCCAATTTATAGCTTAACAATCCATCTCTTCATCTACCCCCCACATGACCTTTCATAGTCCCACCACTTGCGGACTTTCACATTCCTCTAGGAAAGAAAAATAATCCCCTTTATTATTAATGAAAATGGGAATTTTACAATGAAAAATTAAAATGGTCACATAAGTTAACAGGATGAAATATCCATAAAGTACAATTTATAATGGAGAATTAGAAAATAGAGAGAGAGAGAGAGAGAATGGGGAGAGAAGAGATACAGAATGAATAAGGATGAAAAAACTCTAAGTTACTTTGTAGAGATGCACTCCAGTGAACTCCTGATCCTTTTACCACTTCCTGAACTTGATGAAGCCTCATAGTGTACTCATTCTTGTACAAACCTCCTCTTTGGGGAATCCTCTAAATGATCAACTTTTGTAACCCAATCGAATATCCTAAGAGAAGAAGTGAGAAGCCAATGATTAGTAGACCACTGAAACCAAGATAAAATCCTTCTTCCACTTGAACCAACCTTCCAATCTTTGAAACACTGGCATGTCTCTCGGATCTTTCTTGCATTAGATACACTTGGTGTGCAAAATGAGACAACTTGATCAAATGGGGTGTACTTGTGATCCTGTCACTAAATAACCTTGGTGACCTGTGAGACATAATGAAGTACAAGAAAAAATCCTCTAAATATTTGATGGGTGAAGGAGAGATACTCAATTAATAATGCTTCTAACTTTTGATCAATCTATCTGATGAGATGAGAATCATTCTAAGCCCAATTTTAGGGAACCAATAAGGCTTCCCTTCCACCTAAGCCACAATTAAACTATCGGTCCTTTGCAAGTATGAAATTTTCCATTTCCATTCATGTGAGGAAACCTCATGAGAGGTGATATCCACATTGTTATAGGTGGGGATTTGCAAGCATTGAGAAAGACCATTCAAAATGAGGATTGCCAGAGTTGGACTGTCATTCACCATATATGTTTTTAAAATTGTTTCAAACTTATCAAAGTGATATTTATTCAGCATAATAGGCTCAACATCATTATTTCTTAACCAATATCTTGACACTTACTATTTTTTCAAGCCTTATTTTGAGGAGTCCATTTTAGTTAACTGTTTCTTAATTTGGCACTTTTGAATTTCCCTAATGTTCAAAGGGAAATGGAAACTCTGAAAATGAACTATTGGCAACATTTACTATTTATAAGAAAGTGAGGCTTAGGAATCATTTACTATTTACTATTTTCAACATTTAATATTTTTATAAGTGTGTCTTCACGGTGTCAAAATGGAATGAAATTGGTCTCAAAAGTTTTCGTTTAACAATGTGAGGCTTTGCTGCAATTTTTGGAAGATTTCAATCTCTAGAACTTTATAGATCTAAAAAATGAATTTTAATTTTAGGAAACTTTTTATGGCCATTAAAAATAATGTATAACACCATTTGATATGAGGTTTGATTCATTTGAAAGGAATTTTTGACAAAGAGTTGTTAATTTCTATTGGAAAACAGACATGGAGTTTAATAGATATGAGAAAAAATGGTTTTGGAATGAAGGATGTTTGAAGAAATTTTGGAAGCATAACAACACTAAATAGAAATGGGTGAAGATAGAATCATAATGAAACACAAAAAATGGTTAAGTATGAGCTTATACCTCTTTCAAAATAAAAAGTCCTCTCACTATATTTGTTTAACTCATCTTAAACTCAAACAAGCTAACCCATGTCTGGTGGATGTTGGAGATGTAGTTACACCCTAAAAAATAGTGTATATAGGGAAAAAGGGACATCAACCTCTCCAAAATGCGCCATGGGTGAGGCTCTCATGAGGAAGGGGTCATTTTTTGTGAAAATGGTGAGTTTATAACACTTTTCTAACACCCCAAGTCATCATTTGAAATGACTAGAAGTTTCCTCTGTGGGGGAGCACATTTTTTTGTTCCACATGTCCCCTTAGCTATTGAGAAAAGGGGACAAGGGACATTGATCCTCCAAAAGGACTCCATGGGACTATATGTCATGAAAAAGGAGACAAACATCAAGTTAAGTGATTTTATAACATCTTCTAACCACGTAGGTTGTCACTTTAAGTGACGCAACCAACTCCTCCATAGGGGGAGAACATTTTGGTGTCCCCAATGTCCCCTTTCACTAAGGAAAAAAGGGACAAGGGACATATAAGCTTCAAAACTTTTCTCAAAGTCAATTGGCTATGATTATGTCATCAAACTCAACATGAAAATAGACCAAGGAGTGGATTTTCAAGCCCGAGAGAAAGAAATGGAGTTAAATTGGTCAAACTTATATGATTTTGCTTCCAAATGACCCAACACATTCATTCCCAAAATTATAAAAACCAGATTCAGCTTATAATTTTCCTTTTCGGTCCTTTGTCCACTTTTTCCTATGTGTGTGTGCCAATAAGCAAAGTTTCCACCAAATTCTATAATGGGTATGAACAAATCCAAAATATGTACCATGAGGAGGGTCCAATGTAATGTATTTTGAAATTTAGTTAGGCTCGTAACTCTTCCCAAGGTTTTTGAAACCTATTGAGAAAGTTCCACCTTTTAAAAAACTCTTGTGTTACATTGATGGACATGTTTCCACATTTTAATAATCCTATAATTCTATCTTGATTATTACACCATGAAGTAGGCTCTGTCTTATTTATAATTCCTATGATATGGCTTCCCAAGATCTCCTGAGGCTTCTGAATCTTTCGAACAAGTTGACTATATCCTTTGAAACATGCATTCCCTAGTGTCATGCTCAAAAAGACCCGATTTCACTTGAAAGTTTCCCGACCTCTCATGGCTCTACATAAACTTCCTAAACTACCTTGGATCATCCTATTACTCTCCTAAAACACCTTTATCTAGTTTGTGCCCTTGCATTTATCTTCCTAAGGATGTCCTCATATGACAAGAAGACCAAAAATAACCCTTTAGAGCCTCCCGGAGCATTGTTCTATCTTAGATATTAGTACCCTCATGAATCAAGCTAGGCTTCTATACACATGAAACAAATTTTAAAATCATGTTAAAATGATCCTCTTGGCCAAAATGAGCATGACATAGTTGAAATTTTATTTGTAGGAAAGGTTTACATTGACTAAGAAAGGGAATTTCAAGTGTTGGTTTGGTTGTAATGACAAAAAATTTAAATTTTATGTTATAAATTTATCATGAAAAAAAAGGGTCAAATTTTTCTCCTGGGATCCAAAGGCACAAAATTTGAGGTGATTTTTGGATAATTCAGTCATAGGGAAAGGGTTACTCCCAGAAAACTATTTTTCGAAGCATTTGGAAACCCACTTCTTAAACATGATTGTCAAACATATTGATGATGTTTCCATGTTGTAAATGGGTCATCATACAACATGGGAGAGGTTTTAATAGTTTAAATTTCAAAGTGATGTTCATAGATGATTCTTATGCATCATTTTTTAGAGGTTTTTTTCATAACTAGAGGCTATTTCGACATTCCAAGTTTGTAATTAAAAGTATGTTTACCATTAAAGTTTGTCTGGTCATGAGAAATTAGTAAGGGTAAGTGTGTTAAATGTTTGTTTTGATCCAACTCATGGCCTATTATTATACATATGTCCAAGGGAACCACTTATGACATTAGTTTAACACAATGTAGGAAATTATTTAATGTGGTTTTTAATGTCATTTAAAAACTATATATTCATAATAAACTTGATTTCAGATTTAACATTTAACTATTATAAATGAAAGAAGAATTCAAAATAAAATAGGAAAGGAGGAATGAATCTATACATGTGACGGGTTGGCGAGAAAGAGTTGAGGAGTTTGATTTTACATATGCTAAATACATTTTCTTGAGAGGTTCCAATGCCTTCTCATCACACCCATTTTTTGTATTTCCCGTGACCATTGTGGTCCATTAAAACATATCTCTTTAAATAATTATATTGAACATATCATAACCTTACCTATGCTTCTTCATTTTTCATACATGTTGGCCTAGGCAGTCGCATCTCAAATAAAGTTTTTATCATTTTACTCAAAAGAAATATTTGTAACAATAATAGTGACTTTGTATTATTACATTCTCGTCAATAACCAAGTAACCAAATACACACAACCACCACAGGTTTAATGGACACGTTGAAGATAAATTTTGGAGTTTCTTTGAGATAAATAGCATGGTCTTGAAGTTCCACCCTATCTACTAATGATTCATTATGGGTGAAATGAAATAAGAGTTGGCCACGCTGTTAGAGGATTATAATCCTCATTTTCTAATTAGAACCCTACAAGAAACTATTATTCTAAATGAATCTTACATGACATGGGATTCCATGAAGCCACATTTCTTTGAGGAATTTTGTAGAAATATGACTTCACATCTGTTATTTTTTACACAAGAGCTTCCAATGAATTTTCAACCAATCCATTATGACCCAAATCCTCCCAATACTAAGAAAACATATCCACGCATCCACCAAAAATTTTATCATCATAATGATGATAAAATTTCATAGTTTATTCAAGATTTCCAATGCTTCCAAAGACACCAACCAAGAAAAAAATCCAAGTTACCACCACAGGTTGTAATGACACATTGATGATAAATTTTAGAGTTTCCTCAAGATAGCTAGCATGTACAAATCACATCCACATAGCCACCACCAATTTAATAATCACATTGATGACAAAGAATGGAGTTTCCTTGGACATAACAGGTATGTCTAGGATTGTAACTTGTGCCATAGGAATATTTGTAACCCTCCCATTTGAACATGCACAATGTCCAATAAAATAAAATAAAAATGAATATTACATGGGTTAGGGTTTCTCCACGTGCCTTTATATTACCAACATATCCACCACATCACCTGTAACTTACAACCTCTAATTTAAAAACCCTTCCAAATTACTCTGATATACATGCATGATTGTTCAAACGCCCTAAAATTCGGCACAAGAATGGATGATGTTTATAAATGTTGTGGAATTTGGTCGTACTCCTACCATTGATGTTGACCAGTGCCTAAACCCTATACCAAGGCCATCATTTTAGCTTGAACATGACAAATACTAGCAAGGGTTGTATAGTTTTGATGCACTGCTATCAAACTCATTTTCCTAGGATTTTTATACGGCCCCTCTTCTAACCAAAAAGAGGGAACCCTAATCCCTAATTCTCATGGCCCCTCTTTTAACCAAAATGAGGGAACCCTAATCCTTAATTCACCCTTTTTGGATTTCCTTTATTTTATTCATTTATTTTTTGTTTCTATCTATTTTAAAATCTCTCTTTTTATTTTAAATCATTAGTTTTTTTCATTATTATCAATATTTTAAGATATATATATATATATATATATATATATATATATATATATTAAAAATATTAACCAAGGTATAGACATCTTAAATGTATCTACCAGTACGCAACGATATATGAACCTCAACTTCAAGGTTCTAATCCTAACTTCACAAATATCACATTTAACAACTTCATTACATGACCTCGAGCCAAAAATCATCTCGAGATGGAGAGGAAGAAATTATGACAAGTTATTTTCTCTCTCTCTTGAGAAAGAGAGAGATTCAAGTTAGTTACCTCACAATGATTTTCCACACAACTGCATTGAACCAAGATGCTTCAAAAACAATATTGAAAAAGAAAAAGTAGAAGGGGCACTACAAATTGATCCATGTGGGATGGAGATCAATGGTTGAGAAGAGATGAGAGGGTGGAAGATTCTAGACTAAGGAAATTTCCATGATTTTTTTTAATTCATGGAAGGTGGTAGAATTAGGATGATTCTAGATTTAGAGAAATCTATAAGGTGGTGGAAGGATAGGTTAGATTAATATTAACATATTCTAAATTATATTAGTTACTAATGAAGGGTTAATGAGGGTGGTTAGTATGAGAAGTTAGTTAGTAGGTGGGTAGGTAGGGTATGGAATATTAAATTCCCTAATCATGTGAGGATATTTAAATCAGTTATTAATTTAGGGATTAATTAAAATGTTGGTGATATAGGATGAGGGGTAATGTTATCATTTAGGGTGGATATTAGTAATGTTATGAGGGACTAATTAGTAATGACTAATTTTAAGTGTATATAATTTTACACTCTTTGAAGAGTTATTGTAATTATAGGGAGTAATGGTTATTCAAAGAAGAAGAAGAATAAGTTGGGAAGGGTTATTCCCCCTTGATGGTTCATGTGAGGGAGAGATGAGACAGATGATCACTCAAAATGATGAAGATAAGGACAAAAAGTCGAGATTAGGAAAAAATCGATGCATTGGCCAAAATTATAACATGTGTTTGTTGTTGGTGATAGTTGATTGGTTGGATAATTAGTCAATTTGTGTCATTGGTTGGTTTTGGAAAAATATACCCCAAGAAATGAGTTATTCAAGGAAGTGATATTGATTTAAGTGATGCCTTGGGAAAAGATATGAGTGTGTAAGTGATTGATCAATTGATTAAAGTGATGGATGATGATATATACCAGTAAGTGTTGTTGATTAAGATCATGATGGTCAAAATTTTGGCCTAATCAATGATATATGAAAGGGTCACGATCATTATGGTTGTTAAATGGAACAGACTATATTATTCCCCAGTAGATGATAGAGATGGAAAAACTATAGATAATGATTGGATTTGTGTTTTTGGTTGATTGAATTTTGAATTGTTGAATTGTTCACTAATGAAATTTATCATTAAATTATTGATAAATTTATTGATAGTGATAAATTGGATGAGATACAAATGTTGTTGGGAATTGAATGATGGTAAAATTTTGCTTTTTTAGAAAGTAATAGGATATAGGTTGGCATTATGGGTGATGAACAGAGTGACAACAATTTGTGGGTTATATATTTTGTTATGGATTATATAGGTGGGACAGTGTTGAGATAGGGAAACAAAGAATGAAAAGAGAGTAAGAGGAGGCTAATTCCTTCTTATCTTCCCATAGACCAAACCTTTGGTCAATAATTTTAGTTTGATAATGAGGAATTCAAATGATGAACATCACAATGGGAGAATGTGGTATGAGTAGAGGGTGACTGATGAAGGACAACTATTAAGTAATATTTTGAACTTAGTGGTCATGTAGATTATGGAGTGGGGGATTTTATTTTTCCAAAATGATTATGGGATTATGTTATTTTTTGTAAAAACAATGCTATCCAATGTCATTTTTGTGAAAACAAAAAAGAGGGAATGTTGTTTTGGTTCAAACAGGATAGGGGTATTTATTTGAATGATGTTAGACTTAGTGCACAAGATGTGTTTGTAGGAGATGTCATGTCAGAAATATATTCAAATGTGGTGGTCATTACTTTAAGTAGGAATCATTGAGAAGGATGCAATCCTGAGTCCATATTGTTAGACCAACTCCATCATGACAGTCAAGAGTAGGGAAATGGTTAAGATAGAGCAGACCACATATGCAAGCATATATGCAAACTACAAGAGAATGGGTTGGGCCTTTAAAGTTAGATCATCTGATGATATAGCATTGATTATGGGGTTATGTCAGGTGATTAATGTTAGGATGATGGATACTATAGGGATACAAGAACAATTGATTACAGATATTGTATAGAGGAAAAACTTGAAAAGAAGTGAAAGATAAGCAAATAGCCAACAACAAATGTTTCTCCAAGCTCCTCTTGCAACCTCAATGATGAAATTGCTAAAGTTAACACACACTTGTTAAATTTATTATGTTTTTTGGATTGTGGATGATCTAAATTTATCTCCAAACGAAGGAATGATAATGCTACAAGCAAATTTGGACATAAGGAAAGATTTTCAATTTGTAGATATCGAATGGATAATTAGCATAGGTTTGTTGCAAGAATTCTAAGTATTTCAAGAGGATATGTCCTATTATTATAATTATACAAGAGGCCTCGGAGTGGTTGAAGATTCATAATGAGGTTTGAATGCATATTCTTTAAAATAAAATTGGAGGAAGTTGTAGTAGATCGAATGGATTAAATATCCATTGAGGGAAAATAAATCTCTATTTTTTATTCAATGATGTTGTTATACGTGCAAATTTGTTTCCCCCACCTTTGTAGGATTCTAGAATTGGAGTTGAGTAGGGTGACTAGGATAGTGAAGTGGATACCAAGTGGAGGATGAGTATATAAATAGATTTAATTCTATTTAAATAAATAATTCAATTAGTAAGGAGATGTGAGTGAGTAAATAACTATTCAATCAAATAAGTATTTAATTAATTTAGCTAAAGGTCATAGAAGTATATTTTATGCATGATTAGATATAATTTAAATAATGTTAAATGAATGTGATATATTTAATTGAATTAAATATTAAATGGATAAATACTCAAAGTATGAATTAACTGATTTAATTAATTAATTCTAAATGGGATGTGAATAGCTGAGGATATGATACAAATAACTATGTATTTTTAGGGTCTCTACATTTTCCCCTATTTAAAATGTTATTATGAAGTAATATCATTTTAAAGATAGTAAATGCACGTAGATGAGTAAGCAGAGGACAAGAAAACCGATGAAGCATTTAGATTCCACAATGAGTGTGGATGCTAATAGGATGCCCCCTAAAGTGGATGGGTGATGCATTAAAGTGGGGGATAACCGCTTGATAGGAAGAAATGAAAGGCAAAGGAGCCAAGGAATAGAATGAATATTGAAGGGATTATGATTGTATCATGAGATTTCATTTAGAGAGTGAAAGTTAGAGAAACCTTATTTTATTATGCCACAAGATTTTTCACCATGATTATGAAGGAATCATGATGTGTAACCCATTATGTGCATAAACAAACACACACATAGCAAACAAAAGTGAAAAAGGAAAACAAACCCAATAGACATAGTAGATGTAGGAACCATGGTTATAAATGAACCAAGATGTTAACATACTATTTGTAATTGGTCCAAAGCAAAACAAGAAAAATAAACCCAATATACACCATCAAAGTATGCATCATGGATATAAATGAGCCAAGACGATAATGAAATACATGTAATTGGTTCATAAATAACAACACTGCAACACAACTTTTAATTAAAGACAATTAACAATGCCCTTAATGTTTTCCATAGTGATAAGTAAGTAGATTTGAATACCCCTAAGCAACGATATATGTAGAGAGATTGGATCAAACCAAAGAGCAAAGTAACTACTCATGACACTCTTATTGAACCACATTGAAGTGTAATCTGAGATTTAAAATGGTCATTATCCCAAACACAAACATTGAAAATGCATTAGAGAGAATGAGAGCTGAGATTGCCCCAAGCGAGGATATGCATGAGGGCAATAATCAATTGTGATAATCATAAGATAGTTTGGGAACAATCAAAAAGGTAGGCTTCAATTTGTTTAACATCATTGATTGTTTTATTTTGTTGGTATTTTTAATGGTTTTGTGATTTTTATGTTTTTTTGAGTATTTGAATGTTTTTGATGATTTTTGATAAATATGATTTTTTGGTTGATTTTTGGGAATTTTGGGATTTTTTAATTTTGTAGTTTTTGACATGGAAGAGAGTGCACAAACTGAGTAAATGAACATGACATGGTGAGGAATGTCTTATGTGTCATGGGGAAATAATTAGAATACCCCATCCAGTTAAAATGAGGTGGTCATAATGCATCTATGAGTGGGTGAGTATTGCGATGAATCAGTGGAAAACCATGTGACAAATGAGAGAAGAGGAAAAAGACAAACATCCAAAAGAACAGTGAAGAAAAATTAGTGTTCTTGGTTACGAAGGCCAAAAATAGAAGAATTAAGGTCTAGGAGGGTATAAATAGATGGGTGAGAGGGGTAACAAATATCACAACTCATTTGTTCTTATAGAATATTTTTTCCTTCTAAGTTATATTTGAGCTCTAATGTTTTAGAGAAATGACCCACCGACCGCAACGAATGCACCATGCAAATCATATTCAAGAGTATGGGCAGAGACTAGACGAGGATGCCACATTAAGTAGCTCAAGAAAATAAATATTTTTATGCATTTATTACTATTTATGACTAATGGGAAAAAAAAATTAACGGTAGCACATGCACTTGAGTGCACTAGTATTTCTCGAGAAATGTGCTAGTGTGCATGTGCACACACTAGCACTCAACTAAGAGCATAAGCATGTTGCAAGAAATGCATTATCATTATGGTTATATCATGAGCATTTAACTAGGTGTGATATCATGGACATGATAGGATGAATGTGTTAGTGTGTTAGTGCATAAGCCATCATATAAGAGGTTGCACTAGTGTAGCAAAGAGTGTGCTAGTGTAGTATTAGATGTACTAGTGTAGTTAATTGATCTTTAAAATAATGTTGGAAAGTTATAACAGAATAAATGTGATTTAACAATGTTGATTTGATGATGTGTAGGAGAAATTATTATCCCTATATGTACGGGAGTGACACGGATGACTGCAGTCATTCGAGAGGAGCTTCACTCATAGTGAGCCAATGATTTAATATAAATTGAATTAAATCTAATTGCAGAGTAACTATTGTAATGTATGATATACAAATTCTAATGTACAGTAAAGACACAAGCAAAAAGTCACGTACAAATATGAAACCATAAGAGAGAGTGATGGATAAAGATACTTAGCTAATTCCCAAACAATCTCGAAGTGATCTAGGTAGGTGAATAGAAAAAACATACTGAGAAGGGTGTCGTCAATGCTTTTTAGAGTTTCTAAAACTCGTGAATGTGTCAGACAGGAGTTCCCATGGGAGGATAGTAGCGCCTGAATGCTAGTGTCCATTATGGATGCTAGTGTCTATGAGAATGATCAGGATCCAGTTTCTTCTGTACAAGAGGAGCTTTGTTGCTAGTCTTTGTTTTTCACTTTGGTTTCACTCCTTGATCACAAAATGTACCTATAACCTGCAAAAAATGTCGTATAATTTTACATTTCCGTAAACCACATCAAATCTAATCAAAAAATATGTAGAATTTTGAATCAGACTGGCCCCTACGGTCACCCAAAGAGTGAACTTGTACTAAGTGTTGCACTACATTTTAGAATCCATATAGTTCTCTATGAAAGTGTGTGTAATTATGCCCTAGAATGCCCTTGTGCAAGTTTCACTAAGATAGCGGCCTAGATCCATAATGCTTTAATGATGCAAATGTGTGTGATGGAATATAATAGACTTCCCCTCCTATGTTATGTATGTAGAAGAATGCAGCCCTTTTCCCTTGAATGAGTGTGCTATATGAATGCTTTGAAATGGTTTTGTTCCTTTGGATCTAATCTTAGGTGATAGTATGTAATTCTTAGTGCTTAGTCCCTTATTTGAGAGCTATAATGTTGTATATATGTGATTCCCTTGTTTGAATTTCGTAAGTAACAACTAAAAGTCTGACCCAAAAGTGTAATAGATGCCCAAAAAGTAAAAGAGACCTAAAATAGTAAGGAAAGGGGGAGAAAGGGTCAGGAATTCCCATGAGGGATAGGAGTACATAGGTGTTAGTTTCCTAATTGGGCACTAGTGTCTGAAGCCATGAAATATAAATCAGTCAAGTACTGACATGGATGTAGGGTGTGTAAGTTCAATAAAAGTATAAAAGAAAAATTAAAAGGCCCAAAATACATTGTCAATTACTAGTATTCTTGCTTAAGAAACATGTATATATAAGTATGCTCTATAACCTAGAAATTTACCCAAGTGCATAGATTTTTTGTCTACATTTTTCACCCACTTACGTTGTTGAGTGAATACTCGATAGTTTAAATTAGATAGAATATGTGTACCTTGTGATTCTATAAAGAAGAGTGTAGCCGATACTGTGCCAAGTGGACAAGTGAAGCGTGAAGTGATCGTAATGTGAAGTGTGGAGACTAGGAAAGGGGAGTGGACCTTAGGGATGAAGCATATGTATAGTAGTGTGTTTGTTAGAACCTATGCTTACTGATGTGAGCTCCTTCTTGTTGTGTATTCATGATAGCCCTACAAAATAAGAGCAAGCGAGTAGTCAAAGTTACGTACATGAAAAATCAAAGTAACATGTGTATAGGTAAGTAAAAGTGTAAAAGTATGTTAAAGAAAAGTGTGTACCTGATGTATAAAAGTGTAAGAGATGGAGAATTATCATGATTGCTTGGAATTGTTGGATTTGTTGCCGAATAGTGAGGTTTTTTAGAGTTCTCATGCCAAGAGAGAATTTTTTGGGAAATCTCACACTAAGATTGAGTTTTTTGGGCGATCTCACACCAAGCATGAGTTTTTTGGGTGATCTCATGCCAAGAACGAGTTTATTGGGTGATTTCACGCCGAGAGCAATTTTTTCGGATGATCTCACGCCAAGAACAAGTTTTTTGGGTGATCTCATGCTAAGAGAAGAGTGTTAGAGAAAGAGGTATAGTTTTTCTCTCCTACCATGATGATTCCATAATAAGAAGCACTATAAATTGTATGTACTAATTTGTTCTAATTGTTTCGATTAATCCCGATTGTAACTGAAATGTAACTAATAGACTAAATTTTGTAATAGAGGAAAGTTCCTACTACTGGAGAACTGATCTGAAAACTGTTGTAAAATATGTTGAACTAAGAAAATTACTATTTTTCCCCTGGGACACAGGTACCCATGGGGCACATAAGTTCCCACTACTACTATCTAAGTCGAGGTGCTAGTGTCTACTCTGTGTTTTGGACCAAAATTTGATTATGAGTCAATTTTTAATTGTGTTCTTATGTCATTTTTGTATTTTATTGTATTTCATTGTAGCTCTGAGATGTTTTAAGGGTGATTTATTCACCTAATAGATGCCCCATCCTTTGGGGTGCATGTGACGAATGTAGGAGAATGTGGTCCAAATGAGAGGACTTGATATTGATATGCATAGCTAAAGTGGATACCTGCAGGGGTAGGGAATGTGCATGGTAGAAAAAAAGGAACGTGTAACCAACAAATGTTAGGAACAAGTGTTAGTAGCAAAAATAGTTAGCATGCAAGAGAATACAATGTAATAAGTAACTAGGAAGACATAACGAATAGTGACAATCAGGGATGATGTAACCAAAAGCATACAATGATCAAGAAAGACATTCAGCATAGCCTGCAAACAATGGAAAATAATAGGAAACAAGAAATGACAGATAACCATGGTTGTATTGATCATGTAAGACAAATGCTACACATGAAGTGCCCATTAGAATGTTAGAGAGATAAATAGTATGTCAAAGCATGTATAGATTAGTGAAAATTAAAGTGACTATAATGAGAAGTAGTGAGTAATTTGATAATAGAACATGTGATGTATAAAGTATAATATTAGAAAAATTAGATGCCCTTAAGAACCTCGGTGGGACTAATAAAGATTTGCTTTGATCATCATGCATCGTGTATGGATCTGTGATAGGTCCTACATTAACCTCCAGATACCAAGTGAATGTGCATGTGTATATAGAAAAGGATAATGACATACTAATAATATGGCTAGCTTAGTAATAAAAGTTCAACATGTAAGTATGATAAACTAACAAGAGTAAATGCAACCAAGATATGAAAATGATGTGTGAGTGTAATGGTGTGTTGCAATGTGCAAAATGTGAAGATTAGGAGGGGCCATGTTGCCCCCCAAAAAATATGTGTGATATTAGGTTCATTTATAAATGCTCTGTCAACATTCAAGAATGAACTGTTTAACAAGATTTTGTCATTGGGAAATGAGTGTGTTACGTGAGAGTAAATGCTAGAAAATATGTATCGTGAAGTGCTGAGTGTGAAATGTGTATGATGTGAGGTTCATTAATGAAATATGCACTCAACATTCAAGTGTGAACCATAGCACTAGAGTGTGTCATTGAGTAATGTTGGTATAGTATGAGTACCAAATATGTGGTAATGCTCGGAAAGATAGACATGAAGCACAAAGCGTGAGTATCCAAGATGTGAAAATTTTGCTTCACGGATGAATTATACCCTCAACAATCAATCATGAACCATATAACAAGAGTACATCATCGGGTAATGAAGTATGTTTTGCATGTGTTTGATATTATAAACTAGGAAATATTTATCGTGAAGCACAGAGTGTGAAGTGTACCAAAGGATCTCATAGTAGACAATATAGACATCAAATAGTGATGGAAGGGGGGATAAAGTGAGATTGTCCCAAGTGTGTATATTATGAGATGTTGGCCAATAGATGTGATTGTTATGAGTAAGAAGATCCAGAGTATGTATAATGCACAAAATAATGTATACCATATATAGTGAGTAGTATGTGCATCATGAGTATAAGGATCCATAAGAAAGCATGAGTATCAAAATGTGGATTGAAGATCATAGGGGCATATATATATGTAGCAAGGTGTGCACATAGTATAGATGAGAGAAAGTGTTGCTAGAAAGATTGACCTGAATTTCAAAACTTGAGTAATGTATAAATGTGTATGTGAATAGTATGGGTAGATAACAGCTTATTAGAATATGTGACTATAATGGGGGAGTTTGAAGAGCCTAAATGTGGATGCCAAGATGATCTATGCAATTAGAGTAGTAGGCAAGAGCATATGTTATGTTAAAGAAGATGAATATATGTCATGTGAAAGTGCATGTAACATAGCTTGTGGTGTAGGATTGTGCCATGCATGTGACGAAATTAGAATAGGTAGAACATTAGTATACATAATAGCTACCAAATAATAATTTCAACATGGTGAGGGGAAAACCTAATAGATTCCAAGATCTCAACTATACACATAGGAAATGTATGAGCAATAAGAACGTACCCATTATGAGAAAATAGAATAGATGTAGCATTGTGCATGTTGGCAATAGAGGAAAAATTAAGTGCAAAAATAAGAATTAGTATGTGAGTCAAAATATGTGTAACATATGTAATGTTGGGATGCTCATCAATAGTAATAAAAAAAATAAGTGCAAATTGGGAATACTAAAAGCAATAAAGCAATATGAACTAGCCCTTATGATCATAGACAAAAATGTAGCAAGAGGTGAATGGATGGTCCCCATAAATGTAACAAGATAAGGTGTAGCCATAGTAAATGAATCATGCATAGGATCTTAGAAAGCGGGATCATTCATAATCATTGTAAAATCATTATACGGTGCTCTAACGTGTGTTGAGGGAAGTGTGGGGAGAGATGTAACATTATAAACACTAAGCATAGGATCAATATAACTGCATCAAGAGTGAGACATGATGGGAGGAGCGTCATGGGTATTGTTAGGTTGTGGAGCATGTTTTCATGTGTGAAATTATTGAAGACTATACACTAAGAGTATTGTACACTTTCCACAGTTGTCTCACTAGGGTTCGTGGCCGGGCTGAGTCCTGAGTGAGGGTTTAGGGACACAGGCCCCAAGAAAAAAAATTGGCCTTGAAACATGCCCGATAGACCAAGAAATGTGCTTTTCTCATATGGGTGGTATTTTTGACCGATAGGTTTATGGGATGGTTTTGACCCATGGTTTTGATACCCACGGTTTTGTAAAACTGTATAGCAGTTGTCTACTGATGTGGTTTTGTGCATATGGTAAGAAGTATGTAACATTGTAGATGTGTTTTGAATTTGGGTGTGAATTCTGTAGAGTTTTTTTAGCATAGATCTGGGTATTTTATTGAGAGAGCAGAGGCTTGTAATAAAATATGAGCAAGTGATTCTTGGTGGATGTAACTAAAATTGGGTGAACCACATTAAATATTATCTTTTTGTGTTGTGTTATTATTATTCTGCACTTTTATTTGAGATCTGTAATATTTTCTACATATTAGTTTCTACTGCTGCGATTCTGTGAGGGATTATTCTGCATATTTTATCCTTTATTTCCTAACAGGTACCAATAGAAAATTGATCATGTAAATCAGTAGCACTAGGGTGCATCCCAAGAGGAGAAGGATGCACAATGTAGGTAATGTCGTGAGAATCATGTGCAAGAGAAATATCACAAGGAGTAGCAACATGAGGTGCAGAATATACTATAATAGTATTCATAGAAGGTGTAGTAAGGTCATTATGTGTTATGACATGGGTAAAAAGAAGTGTATGCATAGTATGTAACCAAGGATAGCCTAAAATTATGGTATAACGAACAACATGAGGCATAACATGATGTAGAACATTAAGAGTGCAAGATCCCCTAGTAAACAGAAGAGATATTGTGTTCGATGCTTGCTTAGGTATATTATCAAATATATATATACAAAGAGTAAATGGATTAAGATGAGTAGTAGAAAGTCCTATTTAATGGATAAAAGAAATATTGCATACATTAAGACCAAATTTAGGATCAACTCAGACTCAATTAACAACAAGATTCTGAATTTGAACATGGATATACAATAGGGAAGCATCAGAATCAAAGTTATGGAAAGCCATGAAATATTTGATAATGGGCATGCAAGGAATGATTTCACCAAATGATTTAATAAAAATTAAATTAAATCTAACTACAGAGTTAATATTTTATTGTATGATATAGAAATGCTAATATATAGTAAAAATGCAAGAAACAAGAATGTACAAATATGAAACCCTAAGAAAAATAGGGAGAGAAAGAGACTTAGTTGCTTCTCAAGTAATCTGGAAGTGATTTGGGTAGGTGAATAGCTGAAAAATACTAAGAAGAGTGTCGTCAATGCTCATTGGATGTTTTGAAATTTATGAATGTTTTGGACATGAGCACCCATGGGATGACAAGAGCACCTAGGCACTAGAGTTTTTTCTAAGCACTAGTCTTTATGTGAACGATCAATATCATGTCTCTTCTTTGCAGAACGAGCTTTGCTACGAGTCTTTGTTTTTCAATCTGGTTTCACTCCTTGATCGTTGAATGTACCTATAACCTGAAAAACAAGTTGTCTACTTATACATCTCCACAAACCACATAAAATCTAATAAAAAAATGCATAATGTGGTTTTAGACTTACCTTGGTGGTCACCTGAAGAGTGAACTTAGTATCGAGCATTGCACTACATTTCAGAATCCATATAGTTTTGTGTTAGAGTGTTTGTAATGATGCCCTAGGATGCTCCTGTATAATTTGCACTAATATAGCGGGCTCGATATAGAATTCTCCAATGATGTAAATGTGTGTGATAGAATAGAATAGACTCCCCCTCCTATGTTGTGTATGCAAAAGAATGCAGTCCTTGTCTCTTGAATGAGTGTGCTAGATGGATGTTTTATATTGCTTTTATGCCTTTGGATGCAAGCTTAGGTGATAGTATGTAATTCTTAATGCATGTTCCCTTATTTGATAGCTATAACTATGTATATATATAATTCCCTTTTTTGAATTTCATAATTTACAACTAAAAGGCCATGTTTCACTTGATTCTAGATTGTTTCTTTGAAGTATTGACGAAACAAATAGGGTAACAGGCGTAGGAGGAATACCTGTTCAAATGTTGGTTGATGGGTTGTTGTGCGTGTATGACTTCTGAATCCACAGTTGATTGTGAGAACTTCCTTTTGGCTAGGAGGAACTACCTGTAATGAAAAGTAAGACCACCAGAAAAAATTAAACAATATATGCAGTGAACTACCTAGCGTATGCTAGATCCGGGAAGTGTGATACTTCCTAGATGGCTGTCAGTCCACTGTTTTAAACAATTTAATGTTGTAAAAAAAGTTAATCCTATTGTAGTTCGAAATGATTTAGGTATCTCACTTAAAACACAATAAGAAATAGATCTAATCTAACAGGCTAGGTCAGAATAGGATCCGAAGGTCAAGTGACTGGTTCTGGATCTCTGCAGGTCTGATAGAGGTCTCAGGTATATTCACAGATGGATGAGGGTGAGATGAAATTAGGTGGGTAGGTCTCTGTTCTGGGTTGTATGGGTAAATACAGAGATTGATGTCGGTTAAGGGTGACCGACGGTGGTTAGGTGTAACAGGTGCCGGTTACTGTGGAAATCTGGGAATGCCACAAAACAAGCTTTGGGTCTCCTTTGTGATTGCACAAAGGATTTTGGTTAGTCAGGATGAGGTATTGGGTGACTTGGGTAGGATTTGGCAAGATTTTAATGGGTATATGGAGGTGGAAGTGTTAGAGAAGGTCAATAGGTGGGTAGGTAAACAATAGATGATAAAATAATGATGAAATGAAATAAACCAGAGAAGTATGACGTTATACTTACTGGGATTCTGGTCCTGGATGTCTGTGAGTGAGGGATGGAGGTGCTGATGAGAGGTTTGAAGGCTACAAGTGATCACCAACTGAAAGAAATCTTCTGCATGGGCTGCATGTACATTCCTCTTTGCTTGGTTAGATCAGATCATGGCTGGGATGGCTGTGCAAGAGAAAGTGCTTGATCTCCTTCCTTGCATGCGTGTTCTCTTTGGAATTCACTCTCTGAAGATGTGTTATCTCTCTGAGATGTGTTAATGCCAACATTTTCCAACCTCATTTTTTCAACCTCTAACCTTGAGAATAAGGTTGTTTTGGGGTTAAAAGGGCAACCGATGGCAATCCCGGATTACCCGGTGACGATTAGGGGTAACCGGCATCGGTCAAGGTGGGATTTCCTAAGTTTATTAAACTAGGGAGATCCTCTTGATTTCCTCAGATCTCGTGTCGTTAACCCACGGATTAGACTAGGAGCTTCTTGTAAGCATGCGGGAATGTGGTTAGAGGGAATGTAGGCATTGATTTTTAGGGTTTGGGTAAGTCTTAGTTAGTTATAGCAACTTACTAAGAAGAGGTCTTAGGTTGAGTTAGCTTGGTGAGGTGTCTAAGTGAACTGAATGTGTGGATATTATTTAAAATAAGATATTTAAATAATAAATATAGTGATGATAATGAATTAATTTAATTAAATTAATATTAGTGAGGTGAAAGGGGCCATGGCTAGGTGAATGTGATGAAGGGTGCTTATTTGTCGAGGGACCAAAGGGGAGTGTGACCTAATTTTAGTGTCTACATTTTGCCCCTTTTTGTTGCGTAGCTTGTATTGGTAAGCGACGCTAACAAAAATAAGATGTGGTTGCCCCATGTGTGGGTGAAGGTGATCCCCCTCAAACCAGGAACTGATGAGGTAGCAGGCAGAATCAGTGAGTGGTTTGATAAAATGTAAATGTAAGGAAAGGGGCAGGTGAGGAACGGGGGAAAAAGGGTAAAAGGTCTACTCGGGCCACTCTAGGTAATGAGTCAAGTTCAAAGGTAGCAACAATCAAATGCACGCACACGTCTAAATTGCAGCACACTATCGGGTTGAAGAGCAGGAAAACTCTACATTGTCTAAGGTCAATAGGTTAATCCAGACAAGGTTGAAGTGATTCTGGTATCTAAGGTATAGGATATGGTCAGGAAACATAATGTAGGTTAGGTGCAGGAACATTTAGGTATGTTTGGTACACCAAAGGTAGGGTCAAGATAAACGGTCATAGCAATAGGCTAGGTAAGGTCATCAGGTCAATCAACACAGGTAACAGTGCTGCAAGGTATAGCGAACACATGAGGTCAAAGGTCACTAGCGATGGTCCAGGTCCAAATATCTAGGTCACGGAATGGGTAAGGCCAAGGTAGGGGTTAAGGTGGGGTGGGGTAAATGATGAGGGTTGGAAAGGTGAGGTAAATGGGTAGGGTAAAATGTGGGGTCAGAAAAGGGGGTAAAAGGGGTATAGTGAAGGGTGGGGTAAGGCAAGGTGATAAAAGGTAGGGAAATGCTAGTTGATGGGTGACCGATGTTGGTCATAGATAACTGACATCGGTATAGGGTCAACTGACGACAGTTAGGTAGGGCACAAGACCGATGCTGTTTAAGGGTAACTGACGTCGATTAGGTCGGGCTTGTTATAAAAACAAAAAATTCTACGTTTTTTGTTATTCATTTGTTATTGTGCAAAGTGAGAAAATGACAAAAAAGAGAGAAAAGAGAGAAAAGTGTCCCGACGAAACAAAACAGTGAGCTGGCAGTGTGATTTGATAAGGGTTTGGTTGGTGAGCAGCGGGTCCATAAGATCAGGGCTAGAGATTGGATTGATCGGAGGTTGCGGGTAGCTATTCAGTGATGGAAGAGGCCGGAGAGGGATCAGGTGGGCCACTGGTATAGCGGCTAGACGTGCCACCGAGACAGCAACAACGTGACGAGGTAAGCACCCTACTCTTTGTTGATTTGATAGATTAGAGGATTATTGTAGTGTTGGTTTAGGTTTTGTTTGGTTTTTTGGTTTTTTGGGTGGGTAAAAATGGAATTTGGGAATGGGGGAATATTGGGTAAAAGGAGGAATGGGGAGGGTAGTAAATAGTATAAGTGGGATGGGTAGAGGTCCAGGAGTAGTTTAGGTCATTGTAGGTGGGGTAAAAGGGGCAAGGGAGGTTTTTAGAAAAGGGGGGATTTGGGAAGTCATGGGTTTTTTCACGATAGTGACCGGCATCCAAGTGTGGCCAGCGTCGGTTAGGTGGAACCGGTATCGGTCACCAAACAGGTGACCGATGCTGGTTAAGGGGTAACCATGGTCGGTAAGGGTAAATCAGTATCGGTCACCAAACAGGTGACCGGTGCCAGTTAAAGGGTGAACATGGTTGGTTAGGATGAATTGGTACCGGTTGGATTAGTGGGCACAAGGGTCCAAAAGTGATGTGGGCTAGGTGGTTGAGATGGGTAGGGTGAAAATAGGGTGTAGGAAAATGATAATTGGTGAATAGGGATTGATACAGGTAAATTAATGTTGTGTTTGTATTGGATGCAGGGGAGAGCGCAATTACATATGTGGGACAGGGTCCCACCGCTACTTGTGATAGTGCGCAGCGCAGCAACCCCATTGGAGTTGCAACATGTGAAGGAAATGGGCTTGAGTGGG
Source organism: Taxus chinensis (assembly GCA_019776745.2). Lineage (NCBI taxonomy): Eukaryota > Viridiplantae > Streptophyta > Pinopsida > Cupressales > Taxaceae > Taxus > Taxus chinensis. Next base: position 13,462,623 of record CM034147.1, read on the forward strand.
GTTCACCACTATAGACATGTTGTTTGGCAACCCAGCTTGATGGTCACACTCATCGATAGATGGGACTCCGTGACTAACACGTTCCACCTGCCAACGGGTGAGATGACTATCACCCTGAAGGACATGTTCTAAATTCTTTAGTTACCCATATTGGGTGCCCAGGTGTATTCTATCTCCTCCGAGGCCTCAGAGGAGTTGATTGTGACTTGTTTTGGTGAGGGGGAAGCTGATCTGAGATTCCATAGCGCCAGTTTGAGCTATGGAGAGATGTACCTAGCCCATTCAAAGGAGATAAGGCTAGTGGTCCTATTGATGGAGGTAGTTTACTACTATGCACTGCTAGAAGTAGAGGGTGGACACTTTCCCTGATCACTGATGGGGGTACTCCACGACATGATGGTGCATGAGACCTGCTTTGCCTGGGCACCAGCATTCTTGGTGCAGCTGTACAAGGAGTTGTGGGCATATGGGTGGCTGTGCAGGTTTAGCCTGTGTTGTACATTTTTACTACACTGTTGGGCCTACGAGCACATAGTCTATGTGTGTGACCTATAGGGATGCCCCGAGTAGATGCATTCCCTTCTAGATTTGTGCGGGTGGGGTATAGGAGATGGGTGCCGGTGATAGGAGAGTAGAGATCTGATAGGCCAACACATGATGTGGCCCATTTTTGGCAGTTACTGGAGGGATTGTCTGGAGTGGACATTATATGGAGGCCATATGTGGGATTCCCCTCATATAGGCATATGCATGAGGAGCTAGCTGAGCTCCAACTAGAGAGGTGGATACAGGGTCACCATGCTGGGGAGGATGAGATGATCCCGGTAGACAGAGTCCGATGGTAGTTCGGGATCTTACAGGACATTCCTCTGCCCTTCCCACAGTATCGAAGAGATGATGTGGAGAGGCCCTTACCTTTACCACAACCTAAAGTAGCCACAGGGGAGGAGGAGCAGCCAGTGGATCAGCAGATAGATGACACCGAATGTACGAACAAGTACATGTAGTGGTGGGTGTTTCAGTTACGAGCCATACCACCCAGACCAGGGAAGCCGGATCTAGCTACCATTACAGTGCAGAGAGACACCCTACAAGGGTAGGTAGCTATGCTGATTACCCAATTGGGTATACTGTAGACACAGCTGGAGGGTTATGAGGAAAAGGTAATAGAGCTACACGTACTGGTGGTCAGTCTGCAGGACCAAATGGCTGATGGAGGAGATGGAGATGGTTAGGAGGGGGATGGTCAGGTGGTAGGTTTACAGGGCTAGTTGGTCACAACCCAGGCATAGATTAGGAACCTACATGCCCAAATATAGGCACAGGGGTAGGGGGCACCATCGTAGGCACCAGGAGCAAGTCCCAGTTCACAGGTAGGCACGGGGCAGGGTGTTGCAGGGTAGGTATAGGGGCCGAAACCTATGGGACCACCACAAACCATGCCTATATCCAAGTTATGGGATGCCCTAGGTGAGGTGAGATACTATCAAGACCAGCTTATGGTGATCGAGATAGATTTCATATCCTATGTCGAGTCCATAGGGCACAACATGCATCCAGTGAGAGGATGAGATCCTGCACTCATAGTGTGGAGAGCACAGGAGGTCAGCAAGCTCTGAGGTCCGATCAGGGAGAGGCCACCAGTGCATAGAGACCAGTTCTAGGTGAGGTGCTAGCAGGGACACAGGAGGTTGAGGGTACATGTGACACAGAGATGGAGGACATTCGGCAAGATGCTTGATATACGGTCACCTAGTTTTTTATGTATGATAGCTATTTTTTGAGATATATATACCGGCCTGCGTGTCGAATATAGTTGTATTTTTGACCACATATCGGCCTGCGTGCTGAAGACAGTGAGAATGTATGAGTGATTTGTATATTTTGAGTATATACCGACCTGCGTGCCGAAGAGATTTTGTATTATTTCATTATTTTTTTGTATATATGAGACCGGCCTGCATGCCGATGACATTTTGTATTGTATATCGGCCTACATGCCAACATTTTTGAGATGATGGACATGATGAGATAGCCATGTATATTTGAGATACACATTTATTTATTTATATGATGAGATACATAGTATTTTTTGATTTATTGAAGTGTTTATGAGATTTTGATTTATGGTTTGTGTTAGATGAGATATGGATTTGTTGTTTTGATATGGATGGAAATTAGGTGAGTTAGGCATGGTGGAGTCAGGTCAGTTTAGGCATGGATTGAGTCAGGTTGATTTAGGCATGGTTGAGCTAGGTTATAGGCATGGATCGAGTCATGTCGATTTAGGCATGGTGGAGTCAGGTCGGTTTAGGCATGGTTGATTCAGGTTATAGGCATGGATTGAGTTAGGTCGATTTAGGCATGGTTGAGTCAAGTTATAGGCATGGATGGATTCAAGTTTGTTAGGCATGGTTGTGTTGAAATTAGGTGAAGTTTTGATTCATTATTTTTTGTAATGAATGATACTATGGGTCATATGTGAGATGTGGTATAATCTATGCATAGTGATGATAGAGAAATGGTAGGTGTAATAAATGTATGTTGTGATAATGTTTAAAATATGAAACAACTTGTTATGTATGTGGTTTAATTTCCAATTTTGGGTATAAAAGGGAAACAAAGTTAGGTGTGATGTAATGTGAGGCACATGGAAGATGAATTGTTGAGGGTATAGGATGGCCGAGCTAACCTTCAAGGGCCCCATGCCCTCAGAGTGCTTCCTACATAGTCCCGGCAAAAAGGGACCTCAAGTTGATGTAGTTCTCCCATAAGCTAGGGAAGAATATGAGGAGGTATGAAAATGAGGTGGTAGGTTTTTACGCATGTTGTGGGTTTAGGTTTGGTAGGTTTAGGTTGATTATAGGTAAAATGCCGTATGTGGGGTCGATTGTGGCAAAAGAAGAAGATTACCCCAAAAGTAAGCGTCAAGGACCAAGCCCTGTATAAGATATTCAAAACGTAAGCAAAGATGGTTAAAAGATGAGAGGGGGTAATAAATCCACTTGATTGGGTAGGATCATACCGAGTAGATCATACATTGGAGGAGGTGATGAACATAAGACCCAAAATACATTGCATGATTGACTATTTTATAGTGAAAAGTAGTCACATGATCACCAAATGTATAAGTTCCAAGAAGTCCCTTGAGGCAATGAGGAAATGGGAGTGGGAATGGTAAAAAGGGTGAAAGGTAGTTAATTTTTATATGATATGAGGTAGCATGTGCTTTGGGAAAGAGATCCAAGGTCACAATGGGCAAGTCCATGACAAAAAGGTTGTTATTTTTGACCAATAGTTGAGATAGATTGATCGATGTGGGAAGTCTATATGGGATAAATAAAATTGAACTCCTTGAGCTCTTTGTGAAACTGAGCGATGTGGGAAGATTTGGTTGCTCTCATTTTTTTAATTGTACATAGCTGTCCTTCGAGGGAGCATTCTATTTATAGCAGTGATTGTTGAGAAGAAGATGTCCTTTTTAGGGAGTCATCTTTTTATTAGAAGTTTGACTCAAGGAGTTTGGTCCCATGTGAGGTATCTGCAGTCATGGACAAGACCAAGGTGAACGATAGGACTCTTGTTCAAAAGGTAAGGAGAAATGACCATGGGATCTCATCTAAAGGTAGATGAAAAGTATCCATGAGAATCATGCTATGTGTAGCACCATGGTACACATATTCAAGAGAAGATAACTAGTGATGGGTACTCACATGATTCTTGTTTAATCATTGGTGAGGTGTATGGAGTGAATAGCACTCAAGGGATGAGCATGGCAAGAGACAAAATGTGAGGTAGGATGACAAGTCAATAATAGAATGGTCGAAGATGCAAGGTGTTAAGGGGCTCACGTTTAGGTTTACCATCGATTAAAGATAAACAATAAGCTCCTGATGCATAGGTATGAGTTACGATGTATGGTCCAAGCCAATTAGGAGCAAATTTTCCCCGTTTACTTTTTTATGCTTCAGTTACATGTTGATTTTCTTTCAAGACAAGGTAACCGACTTGGAAGGTTCGTTCATGAACACGTTTGTCATAGGCACGTTTGATACGTTTTTGGTAAACTTGAAGGTGATACAGAGTGTTAAGACCATGTTTGTCTAATAACTTTAGTTGTGCTAAACAGTCATGATGAAATTCATCATCATTGAGCATGTCATGGAGATAAATATGGAGTGAGGGGATCTAGACTTCGAGAGCTAGAACTACCTCTGTACCGTAGACCATAGAAAAGGGTGTGGCTGCAATGGAAGTGTGAATACTAGTGTGGTATGCCCATAGGGCAAAAGGAATGTGCTTATGTCAATCCTTCCCAATATCGTCAACCACTTTCATAAAAAAATTGTTTAAGGTTTTGTTAGTGGATTTGGCTTGGCCGTTGATTTATGGGTAATAAGGTGATGAGAAACTAATCTGAATGTCGAAGGCGTCGCAAAGTTTTTGCAATGTTTTATTTTTGAATTGTTTTCCATTATCAGTGATGAGGCGATGAGGAACACCAAAGTGAAAAATAATGTGGTGGTTGATGAACTCACATATTTTCTCCTCTTTAATGGAAATGAGTGGTATGGCTTCCACCCATTTGGTATAATATTTGGTAGTAGTGATGATCCATTGATGACATTGGGACAAATGAGGATTGATTTCTCCGAAAAGATCCAAACCCCAGTGAGAGAAGGGCCAAAGGTCACAAGTGACTTGTAAGGCATGACTAGGTGTATGATGAAGATTGGAATGTTGTTGGCATTTTACACAATTTTTTACGTAGTCACAACAATCATGGTTAAGGTTCGGCCAGTAATAGCCTAGGCGAAGAATATGCTTAGTAATAGCAAGGCCACTGAAGTGACCTCCACATATGCCATCATGAACCTCCTTAATGGTATAAGGAATTTTAGAACTTGTAAGGCATCGTAAGAGAATGCCATCAAAGCCACACTTATAGAGGAGTCCCCCCAAGATGACGTAATGAGAGACCTTTTTAAGGAAGGTGCGTTACCATTACGGGTAAGATTAGGAGGTAAGATGGAGAGAGAAAGGTAGTCGGAGTATTGTTTATACCAAAGGTCACTTGGGTCAAGGGTATCGGTTTTGATCAAGTAAACATCATGAGGTAAATAAGAAGGTGATTGGAGTCATTGTACGGTGACGAAGATTATAGAATTGGCAGGTGAAGCGGGTATTTGGGAAGCTAAGCAGGCCATGGTATCTTCAAATTTGTTGTTTGAACGTTGGATGGTTTGAAGGGTGTAACGATCAAAGGTGGTCAAAAGTATGTCTACGTGATGTTTATACTTTTGAAGTATCTCATTACAACATTGGTACATACCATTGACTTGGTTTACAACCAATTAAGAATCACCAAAGATGTTGATTGCTTTAACATCTAGGGCATAGGCAGCTTGGAGACCTAGTACGAGCACTTCGTACTCAGCAATATTGTTGGTACATTCAAAATCTAATTTGAAAGACAAAGGCATGGGTTCACCATCAAGAGGAATGAGGATAATACCAGCCCCACCCCCACGCTAACACTTGGAACCATCAAAAAAGAGTCTCATTTGGTAAGGAGGTTCGTCCAAGGAAAGGGTAGCAATTGACTCATCTAAAAAGTCAAAATTAGAGGGTTATTCCCAAGAAATAGGTGCGTCGACCAATTGGTGGGTGATATCTTGGCCCTTGATGGACTTTTGATGAATGAATTCAAGGTCAAGATCAGCTAAAAGCATAAGCCATCATGCGGCCCGCTAATTTTGATAAGGTTTAGTGTACATGAAGTGTAAGGGTTCGGTGTTGATCACAACATAGGTTTTGTGGTTGAGTAGGTAATGACAGAGTTTGGTGGCAACGAAAACTACGGCTAAGCAAAAAAATTTGAGATGTGTGTATCGGGCTTCATATTCTAAAAGAGTACGACTTATGTAATAAACCACCTGCTCCTTATTTTATTCATCGCGATGAGCAACCATGGCTCCCAAGAAATGCTCGGTAGCTGATATGTATAGGTAAAAAGGTTGATCGTCTTTAGGTGGAATGAGTATGGGTGGTTGGAGAAGGTATTGTTTTAAGGCCTCAAAAGCTTTGTGATAGTCATCTTCCCATTTAAAGGAAACATCCTTCTTGAGCAGATGATGAAATGGTTGACATCAATCAGATAATTAGGAAATGAAACGATGAATGGACTACAACTTACCTTGCAAACTACAGAGTTTTCTAAGGTTAGTAGGTGAAGGAATTTCGAGAATGGCATTAACTTTAGCAGGGTCAACTTCTATACCACAGAGGCAAACAATAAATCCCAGGAGATTTCTTGAGAGAACCGTGAAGACGCACTTCTTAGGCTGAAGGTGGACACAATATTTAATGAGGTGGTCAAAGATGGTTTTGAGGACGGTTAGGTGCTCAGAGCGGCATTTAGATTTAGCCAAGAGATCATCCACGTAATCTTCCAATATGTGATGCATGATGTCATGGAAGATGTAAGTCATATCCCACTGATATGTGGCACCAGCGTTTTTTAAGGCCAAAAGGCATGACTCAATAGCAGAAGGTCCCCCAAGGGGTGATGAACAAGGTTTTGTGTTGATCCTCCAGGGCAAGAAGGATTTGGTTATAACCCGAGAAGTCATCCATGAATGATAGCATCTCATGGCCAATGGTAAGGTCAACCAGCTGATCAATACTAGGTAAGGGAAAGTCATCTTTTGGGTAGGCTATATTGAGATCACGGAAGTCCATGAAAATGCGGAGTCCCCGACTATTTTGGTGACAGGGACAATGTTAGAAATCCAACGAGGATAATCAATGGGTAAGATGAAGGAGGCACTGAAGTTTTTATTTGATGAGAAGAGTAATACGAGGATGCATTTTCCTCAGCTAGTGTTTAATGGGTTTGGCATCAGTAATGATTATGATATTGTGGACCACTATGGTGGGGTCAAAACCAGGCATGTCTGCATAAGACCAAGTGAAAGTGTGGTTATGATCTCTGAGAAAATAAGTGATGGCTTCTTGTTCAGTAGTATCTAAAGATTGTCCGATCTTTAGGATGTGTGGGTTGTCCTGAGTATGAATGTTGATCTTGATAGTCAATTCATTCAACACATTTTACGTCTCAGAAGGTAACAACTGATGAATATATGAGTCTTCTGCACCAAGGTAGGTGAGTATGGATTCATCATCCTAACATTGAATGACATTAATTGAAGGTGTATCGTCATCGATAATTTTAGGATACAGGAAGGGAAGAGTGCAAGGGGCCTCTCCCTCACATTGATAAGTCAGAGTCCCCAATGAAATGGTGTTTATGAAAAAAAAAATTAGGAGGTATAGATTCAAGATCCATCGACTCCATCAGTGAAGGTGGTGATGAAGGTGGAGTGGGTGAAGAAGGTGTAGAAGAGCTAGTGTCCTTAATGAGTTCAATATAGGCCTGTTTGGTAGGTGGTTTCGAAAAGCCGATACCACTACGGTCATTATGTTTGTGGGTGGTACATGGAATAATGGTATGGCAGCCTTGCTCGTAAAAGCCAAAACCAAAACCCTTCCATGCACATTGGTGCAAGAAGGTGTGGGTGAAATGGCAATTGGTAAGTGATTGCAAGTCTATAGAAAATGCGCAGGTTTGTGGTGGTGGTTCGGGTATGTAAGTGGTAGTATCAAGTCCCCCATATGTGAGACTAGTACGAAGGTAAGGAGGACCATAAAGGAGATGTTCTCCTATATGGTGATCTTAATGTGGGTGTTGGTGAAGGCTTTTGTACTCTTGTGGAGTAAGGAATATGTTGACACTATATAAGCGGTACTCCCCCAGAGTGAGGCATTGAAAAACACCTTCCAAGGGATCATTGGTTGGTATGTAGGTAGCTGGTATGGATAAAGTGTCAGAGGTCGATGCTGAGGTAGAGTTAACGGATTGGGAAGCTAATGGGTCAGCTGTGGAGGTTATGGCAGTGGTAGGAATGGAGGAGGTATGTGTGGTAGAAAAGGTCATCATCGTCAAATTTGATTTCTAGTGGACATAATTGGATAAGAATGGTTTTTAAGGCCTTGTAGTTCTCCACATCGTGCCCTGGCACATGATGGTATGCACAAATTTTAGTGTCATCAAACCCTTTTGGCTTGGGTTTGAGAGGGTCGTAAGGTCTGAGTGGTGGTAATGTGATGACAGAAGTCTCTAAGAGGTTGGTTAAAATTTTGGCATAGGACCCTGCTAGTGGATCACAATAGGAAGTGATCATAGGTTTGGATGTAGGTGTGGTTGATTGTCAAGGAACAGTCTTTGGAAGAGGAGGAGTAGATTGAGCTATGGGTTGAGGTGTTGGTGTGATTTTAGGTGTCGGTCATGTTTGTTTAGGTAGGGGTATAGTATATGGACGGATATGAGGGTGTGTGGTTGTTTTGACTACCTTGATGTGGGGTAGTGGAGTTTTGCTTTTGGGTTACACCTTCTTGGGTAAAGGTGATGTGGATGTACGAGGTCTAAAAGGAAAAGCAGAGGGAGGAAGAGGGATAGTTACCCATGGGGATAACAGAGGTGTTGTGAAGGTAGATGACCTTGGTCATGCTTGGGGTGTGAGAGACAGTGACTGAAGTGTAGTGGGTAGTGAATCAATAACTGAGGGTATTAGAGGTATGGGTGGTAAAGATGCTGCAGGTGCTGGTGTAAGTCATGTTAGGCATCTGAGGAGATGAGAGGTTTGTGAGGAAGGAATGGTTTGTTGTGTTTTTGGTTTATTAGTGGGTGGAGGTTTCTTGACCATGTGGGGAAGCTGAGATCCTAAGACGGACGAGATAGGTGTAGGTGTGATTGGCGCAACCGAGGTATGAGGTTGATGGGTTTGGTTCTTCTTATTGGGTTTAGGAGTAGGTATGGTGTTGACTTTAGAGGATGTAGCTAAATCTAGTTTAATAGGTGGATGAGTAAGGCTGGTGGTTGGGGTGACACCTAAAGTTGTAATAGGTTTAGTTGAGGCAAATGTTGTAGGTATGGGTTTGGGTTTAGGTGTAGGTTGAGTTATGGGTAAGGGTGTGGTTTGAGCTAAAACAGGTGTCGTGGAAGGAGTTATGATAGAGGTGGTTTTGTTTGGTTTGATTGATCAAAAAAAATTTAGGTAGATAGTGGAGGTATCAGTAAGTGACCTCTACATCTGCGTTGAGATAGGAAGTAAGAGGCACCCCCATAGTAAGGCTCTATCCACATAATCTAAGTGATCAGCCAAACATGAGAATGACACATCTGTAGGTGGAGTTGATGAGGACCTAATGGAAATTCTAGAAAAATGTGTCTTAGAGATAGGAAATTGGCTAGCTTCAGCTTCTGTGGGTAAGAGAGCTGAAAGTAGGTCAGCAGGATTTTGGGTAACGGATGGAGAATGCTCGCCAAGAGGCAAAGGTATCTCAACTAGGTCTATGATAGGTGGAGGAGATGATGGGAGCTCCTCTATAGGTGGAGGAGATGATGGGTGCTCCTCTGTGGGTGGAGGAGGTAATGGGTGTTCCTCTGTGGGTGGAGGAGATAATGGGTGCTCCTCTATGGGTGGAGGAGGTAATGTAGGTGTCGGTTCTCTAAGTGGGAAAGCTAGGGGTGAGATGGTCTCAATGTTAGTAGAAGACTCCTCCATAGGTGATGAAGGAGATGAAAGGTGTTCCTCTATTGGTGAAGGAATAGCGGAGGTTGGTTTTGACACGGAAGGAGGATTTCGGGCTAGGATCTCCTCTATGGAAGGAATATGGGGTAATTGGGAGGCAATGGGTACGTCATTAAAGATAGCGTGAACCTCGTGGGTATGGGTATCGTGAGTTGAGGTCTCACCGGTTTGATCAGATGAAGGGGAATGGTTAGGAAATGGTTTCTTGAAGATGTGTAGGTTTTAGTTGGCCGGTGCATTAGGATTATCCATGGTTAACTTTCCTTTCTCGAGCATTTCTTGGACAATATTCTTGAAAGTGATGTAGTTTTTGTCACTATGACCCTTTACTCAATGATAATTATAGAAATCATGTTCTTTATACCATGCAGGCATGGGGTGAGCAGGGTCAAAACCAGTGTGTGGTTTTATAGGTGGAAGGGTGATGGCTCTAGCTTTGATAAGCTTTTCTAAGACAGAAGAGTAAGGTTCCCCAATTGGGGTATATTTCCACTGCTCTTGCCTAAATTGAAAGTTTGGATGGGTGAGAGATTAGATGAGGGGGTAGCCTAATTTGACAGATGTGCTGGGCCAGCCTTGAGTACCGATGTGTTAGCGGTGCCCTTATCTTTTGAATAATTGTTTTGTGGTTTGGAAGAAGAAGAGGTATCATTCGACTTGAATGCCAAATTTTTATTGCGTAATTGGATTTTCTTCTTTTCGATGGCCTAAATCTCTAACTTTCATGCCATAGTGAATGCTTCATCAAATGTTTGGAAGGTTTGGACCTGCAAGGTCAGTGAGATATGTCTAGCACAAGCCCATGTGAAGAGCTCGATGAGTTCTATTTGGGGCAGTTGGAAGGTGAGTTGGTTGATCAAGCTACGCCAGCGAGCAACAAAATCTGCGATAGATTCATCCTCATACTGATGCGTGGAGTATAGATTGGTCATGGTAACCTTCTTGATGATATTGATAGAGAAATGATCTAAGAAGGCTTGGGCTACTGATTGAATGAGAATATAGAGTGTCTAGGTAACCCACTATACCAATCTAATGCAGGTCCAGTGAGGGACATGGGAAAGGTTCTCAAGAGCAAGGCATCATCATGAGCTGATCAGATAACACCCGTGTTTGAATGACCACAAATTTTGTTACGGGTCTTCTTTGCTATTGAAACGATTGAATTTAGGCATTTCCCAATGCACGGGGTATGAGCGGATATGGAATGGATGGGTGGATGGGCTCATTGCAAATCTTGTCATAGGTGAGAGTGTTGGGAGCCTGAAACCAATGCCTCCAATGTTTGCATCTTGTCCAACATCAATTTAATTAGGTCGTTGGTGGGTTGTGATGATTGGGTGCCTCCTATAGCATGAGAGGATTGGTTTTGGGCATATAACAGGGGTGACACTCTAGTGTATGGGGCTACCATGTAGGTTGATTGAGAAGAAGGTAGTGAAACAGGGGGTACGTACCCGGAGTGAATAATGGATGAAATGGGAGGTTGTTGGTAGTATGTATAGGGAGAGGTGGAAGGGTCATGGTAACCCATAGTGGCAATAGGGGTTAACGATTATGGAATGGAAAGGACCACGTTCTGAAATGGGGTAGGGGTCACTGACACGGGAGGTGGTAATGTAGCTACGGGTATGTGTGAGACATTAGGGGTGGATGAGGTTGTGTTTGGGGTAGTTTTCAAGGGTATGGTGGATGTAACGGGTGCCACGGAGATGGCAGATGTGATAGTCATAGCAGGTATAGGACCTAGTTGCGAAACAACTAGGGGTAAGGTAGATGTGGGCAGCACAGAGCCAAATGGGGCTGATGCAGGAGTGGGAATGAGAGTCGGGGGGATAGATACGGGCATACCATATATCAACTGACCCGAGGCATCTCGAGTGGATGAATGGGAAAGGTAAAACTACAAAGCGACAGGGTTTTGGTCAAGGAGTCGTGCAAACTCCTCATCTCTGGTAGCGATAGTAATAGGTTGGATGGGATCCATGGCTGGTGATAAAATGGAAGGTGGTGAAGGACTAGGTGGGAGTGGTTGACAACTGGAGTGAAATACGAGTGCACTTGCTTATCTTTGGGTCAGCACCATGTGAACCAGTACTGATCAGGTAGGGTTGTTTCTCTGTAAATGACATAGAGAATAGCAGGAACAGGTGAATCTGGTGGTAAAAACTGGATTAGGTACCTAATGATGGTTGGAATGTGAAACAGGCTAACCAATACCGGTTAGGGAAAACCAACACCGGTTAGGGGTAACCGCTACCGGTCACTGTAAAAAAATGGGCAGTGAGTGAAAAACAAAGCAGAAGGTGAAATCTGACAGGTATGCCAAATTTGATGATGTTTACAATGTCAATGGGTATGATGGTAGTGACAGGGACTGTGAAAAGTGGAAGATGATGAATAAAATGTCCTTTTGGGTAGGTTAGAAAAGGACCTAGAACCAATGTCGGTTGGGTATAACTGACAATGGTCAGAGGTAACTGATGACAGTTACTATGAAATTAAAACAGTGATGAAAGAAAAGTGGTTGTGAATTAAAATATGATGTAGAATCAGACCCAAAATTCTGAGAATGATGATGATATGGCCCAGGCACACTCAGGTGAAGCCAGAATACACCAGCTATGATGAGGAGCATGTAAGGATGAACAAAAAAATGAAGAACGTGATCTCTCACCTCAAAATGCAAGCCAAGTAGAAACACTAAGAAAAATGTGATCCTAGGAGTGCCCTTTTCTATTATGTTTGTTTAGCTTATGCTATTTAGGGACTGACACATGAGTTGTGAAATAGAGTTTTTTGGTGAGGATGGCTTCCTACAAAGAAGGAGATCTAAAAGGTGAGGTTTTAGGTATGTTATGGTGGGGGCAGGCTTCACTCTGAAGTATGACTCGACAGAGCAGTGAGCTGGGTGCCCACTGTACCATGATCGTGTGATCACCTACAGCTTCTTCCAGGTAGGATGTTGTTTAAGAATGTGTATATTTGAATTTTTTTGTGAGGCTTGGTAAGACTCAGAGAAAGAGAAAAGGAAAGAAGTGCTTTTCTATGATTCGTTTTTCAACCATCAGCTGGTCATGACTTCCAGCGTATAGGTTGCCCTCAATTAATGTGAGCTAATGTGATAAATTAGAATGCAAATGCACTTATTTTTAAGCCCAAATTGAAGTGTGAAGTTGGATGACACAAAGAGATGAAGAGGAAGAGGGATGCTCTTTCACTACAATGCAGAAAACATGAAGAAATGGTTCTTTTTAATTACACCAAAAGAAAGGTTTCCCTTAGAGAAAATAGAAAGAAAAGGTGGGTTACCAAGGAAGAAGATTAATGTGTATGCTTTTCAAAAGGGAAACAAACACACAATTTTTCCTAGGAATGAATGAAATGCAAGGAACCCCAAATGGGTCCCACTGGGTGTGCCAAAATGTTTCACTTGATTCTAGATTGTTTTTTTGAAGTGTTGACGAAACAAATAGGGGTAACGGGTGTAGGAGGAATACCTGTTCAAATGTTGGTTGATGGGTTGTTGCACGCGTATGACTTCCGAATCCACAACTGATTGTGAGAACTTCCTTTTGGCTAGGAGGAACTACCTGTAATGAAAAGCAAGACCACCAGAAGGAATTAAACAATATATGCAGTGAACTGCCTAATGTATGCTAGATCCGAGAAGTGTGATACTTCCTAGATGGCTGTCAGTCCACTATTTTAAACAATTTAATGTTGTAAACAAAGTTAATCCTATTGTAGTTCAAAATGATTTAGGTATCTCACTTAAAACACAATAAGAAATAGATCTAATCTAACAGGCTAGGTCAGAATAGGATCCAAAGGTCAAGTGACTGGTTCTGGATCTCTGCATGTTTGATAGAGGTCTCAGGTATATTCGCAGATGGATGAGGGTGAGATGAAATTAGGTGGGTAGGTCTCTGTTCTGGGTTGTATGGGAAAATACAGAGACCGATGTCAGTTAAGGGTGACCGATGGTGGTTAGGTGTAACTGGTGCTGGTTACTGTGGAAATCTGGGAATGCCACAGAACAAGCTTTGGGTCTCCTTTGTGATTGCACAAAGGATTTTGTTAGTCAAGATGAGGTATTGGGTGACTTGGGTAGGATTTGGTGAGATTTTAATGGGTATATGGAGGTGGAAGTGTTGGAGAAGGTCAATAGGTGGGTAGGTAAACAATAGATGATAAAATAATGATGAAATGAAATAAACCAGAGAAGTATGATGTTATACTTACTGGGATTCTGGTCCTGGATGTCTGTGAGTGAGGGATGGAGGTGTTGATGAGAGGTTTGAAAGCTGCAAGTGATCACCAACTGAAAGAAAGCTTCTGCATGGGCTGCATGTACATTCCTCTTTGCTTGGTTAGATCAGATCATGGTTGGGATGGTTGTGCAAGAAAAAGTGCTTGATCTCCTTCCTTGCATGTGTGTTCTCTTTGGAATTCACTCTCTGAAGATGTGTTATCTCTCTGAGATGTGTTAATGCTTGCCAACCTTCTTCCAATGTTTGCCAACCTTATTTTTTTTCAACCTCCAACCTTGAGAATAAGGTTGTTTTGGGGTTAAAAGGGTAACCGACGATGGTTCCAGCTTAATCAGTGACGGTTAGGGGTAACCGGCGTCGGTCAAGGTGGGATTTCCTAGGTTTACTAAACTAGGGAGATCCTCTTGATTTCCTCGGATCTCATGTCATTAACCCATGGATTAGACTGGGAGCTTCTTGTAAGCATGTGGGAATGTGGTTAGAGGGAATGTAGGCATTGATTTTTAGGGTTTGGGTAAGTCTTAGTTAGTTATGGCAACTTACTAAGAAGAGGTCTTAGGTTGAGTTGGCTTGGTGAGGTGTCTAAGTGAACTGTATGTGTGGATATTATTTAAAATAATATATTTAAATAATAAATATAGTGAGGATAATGAATTAATTTAATTAAATTAATATTAGTGAGGTGAAAGGGGCCATGGCTAGGTGAATGTGATGAAGGGTGTTTATTCATCGAGGGACCAAAGGGGAGTGTGACCTAATTTTAGTGTCTACAGGCCAATGCAAAATTGTAAAATATGTCCAGGAAGTAAAAGAGACCCAAAAGAGTGAGGAAGGGGGGATAAAGGGCTAGGAGCACCCAGGAGGGACAGGAATGCATGGGCACTAGTGTCCTGACTGAGCGCTAGTGTCTGAGGTGATGAAAGATAAATTAGTCAAAAACCAACAGAGTTGTAGTGTAATGTCAATAAAATTATAAAAGACAAAGCAAAAGGGCCAAAAGACGTTGTCAATTACTAGTTTTATTTCTTAGGAATCATGTATATATAAGTATGCTCTAGGACCTATAAATGTACCCAAGTGCATATATTTTTTGTCTGCATCAGAGACAGTTGGCCACACTATTAAAGGTGACAGGGCTTACCTAAATTGCATAGTTTCCACACATTATACTAGACCATTGTTTGTTAATCACACTGGCCTAGATATGCACAACGAGAGCTAGACCTTTAGACTACTGGCTGGATAGATGATGGTTACATTAGAGGATGTCTATCAGATTCTTTTAGTATCAATAGATTAAATATTAGTGTAGTGGGATGGTCGTGCTAGGTGGATTGATGGACACATTTGGTCACTATTTGAGATGGGGGACATTTCCAGAGAGGGGATGGTGGTGCACTTGTACGAGTGTATGGATTGTGATATCGTGGCATGATTACCTATTTATCTTATGGAACTTATCAGCGGCTATATATTACTTGATAAGAATGGTTGCCATTTATAGTTAGGCCTAATGGGTATAGTGGCAGATCTTATAGAGGCTGTCAAATTTTTTAGGGACATTGTATAGTGTAAAATGTATACAAGGACTTGTACTTGATTACATACAAAGGAGAGAGAAGTTTGATCCTAGCTACATTATTACAAATATGGTCATGGGACCACATTGTTATTAGACGTCCATTTGGTATATTGCAGGATAGGTAGGCATAGGATCCCTTATCATTTGGATGGGAGATAGTAGGAACTGTTCATAGGGGTCATGTAGGTGATATTATATTTTATAGACACACATTTGATGATGTACTACAATAAATGGTGACGTGGAGGCCATACAGTTTATACATATGGGATCTAGATGGGGTAGAGCTCTCATTTTCAGAGGTAGATCACTTCATCATTACCATACCATATCATGGAAATGTATATCATAGACTGGGTTCAAAGATATTTGGGGATCATACATGATATACCTAGTGGAAATAAGTGGTTTTTGTGTGTTTCACGTAAAATTTTGGAACTTGTTCCATGTATTAGAGTGCAAATTTCTAGATCGAGCTTCTTTAGAGTTGCAACATAGTCATGGGATGTGCATGCATAGGTTGTTGATCCCAAGGCCACACCAACGTATGTTACATGGTATGCAATGATTATGCTGAGATAGATCACTATTCCTCATGAAGCTTTAGATGTAGACATAGCAGCAGCAGCTAGGGAAAGACCATAGCTAAGAAGAGCCATAGGTAGACTGGTCTAGTCTGAGGCCAAGGAACAAGTACATGGACATGGATAGGAATAGGCACATGCACAGATTCAAGTACATGTACCTATACAGGGTCAGTTGTTATAGGGTCCACCACATGTGTAGGTTTTAGAACCAATACAGGTTATAGTATAACCACATGTGTCATTAGTGCATATTCTAGTTGTTCTGATGTAGGTGTTAGGACATGTACCTTTATAGGTTCCACATCTTCATATGTCAGTGTAGGGTTAATTACAAGCTCCATTATCACCTCTGAGACCACACAATCCAATAGTGGGACAGGTAGATGGAGATGGAAATGAAGATACATGTGTTTATGATGGTTGGGGAGATGAGGCAGTAAAGGATATCTGGGAACAACATACACGCATACCATTACCAGGACCATTGGATGCCAATTTATATTTACACACCCAAAGAGACAAGGTTATCAGAGAGTGTGATGTCATCCTGATTTCATTACATATGTAGAATCAATAGATGCAGAGGCTCACCACAAGGAGGGATCATATTATTAGACATGTGTCGTATTTTACAATAAAGAGAGAATCTAATGGGTGCATGGTGGAGGTAGGCTATTTGGGTGAGGTGATGCAGGATGTTATAGCCATATCATAGGAGATGGGGTACTACCAGACCCTATATGAGGTAGTTGTTCCAATAGATCAAAGACCCCCATATTATAACCATGGAGCGGGTAGTAAACCCTTGAGATTTGGTAGATCTAAGAGGCCTTCTAGATCAATTAGGTTAGTTCATATGCCATCACCGAGAGGTGGGGAGGATAGACCAAGAATTCCCATCATGGGCGAGAATTGCCCTTGACTCATCTACGTGATATATTGTATATCTTGTTTTATATGCCTCATGAAGTTATAATTTTGTAGATCGATACCCTTGATGACATGTGGATGTGATATGTATATGACACTTTTTTGATATAGTTTACATGGACATGTTTCAATATAAATGATGTTTTGATATTGGCATTCCTTTATGTATATAGTATGGACATTTGACACCATATATGATGATGATATGTTTGATTTCCATGTGATGTAGTTAGATAGATAGTTATATGAAGATGTATACTAGAGTAGATTGTTGGGCCTAAAAATATCATCTACGTACAAGAATACGCGTGGGCGCACAGGGCCTAGTTGAAAAAGGGCATGCGGGTTGAAGGTGTGCAAGGAAGATTCCTACTAATAGGTTGCAAAACATACCACGTGCATGCACAAGGAAAAATAGGTTTTGTACTTATTTGTATTCGGCATCCCACGTAGAACACGAGAAAAGCATGACCCTTATGGATAAGGTGCCAACCTGGCAACTGTTGGATCAAAAAGGGAATATTTCAAGCATGTAATGGAAAGTTCTAGAAGACATCATTATAGAGTGTGGATAGCTTGGATCTGAGAAGGCATGCTCCCATGGATGACCATTTTAACACTTGGAAACCAATCTATAACTTCTGAAAGGCATGGTGTTGGTTGCTAAGGCTATAAATATAAGCTCCTTATAGGAGTGTGGTGGAAGAGAGAGTCAAGGGGAGGAGAGAAAAGAGAGGCGATGCCCTACAAAAACAAAATGAAGGATTTTAAGGGTTAGGGATTAGGAGAGCTCTGTAAGTAATGCCACATTTAGAGGGATGGTTCTATATTCATTTTTGCAATATGATGAGCATAATGTAGTTATGATGCATGACTTGGCTTTGCATTGTTATAGAAGGGTATGTCATGACCTCAATAGATTGTAATGTGGTTATTGAATCTATTAATATGAATACAATGCTCTGTTATAAATCATCTATGTGTCCAGGAGTATAATACTTATGCATTTCCTTTATGTATGAACCATTTCCATATGTTGCTTGTTATTTCTCTTTTCTGGATGCGATGAGATAACAACTCATTCTAGGTTCTTAGAATGTTGCATGGTTCTTTTCTTCTCATTTCCATTTAAAAATCTATTATAAGATGATGCATTCTTACAAGACTCACATAAAGGAGAGACTCAGTGCCCGCACGTGCCTCAAGTGAGCACCCAGCACCTACTGGGTGATAGGCTGGCATGCATGGGATTAGACTATTGGTCTAGGGGTATAAAATATAACTACATCTTGGTTCCATTGCTGAGAAATTTTTTCGAAGTTGTTGTGAAAAATGGCATGCATATTTTCCCATGTGATGCATGATTATAGAGTGTCTTACCTTAGAAAGTTTTGAAGGATGGTTCAAGAACACAGAGAATGAGTTTTTTCAAATATTCATCACTGGACCTAAGTTTGATGCACATATATGGGTAGAAGAGAACCTATACCATGGGTTGTATGAGACATTCTTTTGTTGTCAACTAGTTAAACTATATGAATGGCTTTCAGCATATGCATCTAGATCGAGCTGGTACTACAAATCATGCGTATGGACCCAAGATGACTATCATAGGATGTAGGATGTAGATCTAACTTGGACACGTGTTGTTGATCACTGGTGGAAGAGAGTGTTGAGTAGTTATACTCTTAAATATGTCGTTTCTACGTATTCTTTCCCAAAAGTTGCTAAGTTTGAGTTTTTGAAGGAACCTAGAGGATCATTTTTGCATGTTATTCCTTTGGCTGTGAAGATCTTGGTCATTACTTTGAGTTTAGAAGCATTTCCCATGGCCGGAAAATCTTCTCTTAGTAGTAGGAGAGGAAGCTAGGGTGGAGGGAGATGGTGGAAATTACGGCTAAAAAGAGAAGTGAGGAGACACAACTCAAGTATAGCAAAGCTCATGAAAGGGAGATGACTAAACAACATGAGGCTACAAGTGTGATGGATATATGGAGGTAGACGTTACGGGAAGGAGTTGAGGTTTACGTAGAGGACGCAGAGCCTGAGCAGTCTATGCTACCCCATCTTGGAAAATGTGGAAGAGAGGCCCCTTCAGCTTCTGATGAGATTTCATCACATGGAGAAAGAAGAGTTGTTGGCACGCATCAAAACCCACCTGGCAATCAACCCATGGAGGTTGGTTTTCCATATCAAGGGATAAGTATTGTTAACCCAGTTGGTATCGGTGGGAGTAACTAATCTACACCCAGGATATATAATTTCTTGTTTGGAACATCCATGGCTACACAATCCATTCCTATATTTGGAGGAATCTTTGGAAAATGTGTAAGTATGCAAGGATTGGATATCACTTCTGAGATCGGCACGAGACATACAACTAGAAGTGGGAAAATATCACAAACCATCGGTGCACACTTCAGTGGGAAATTGGGAACACTAGGCACAACCACTTCATGTCCCTTATCGACTGCAGGAGGTGGATCTAGGGGGTTAGGGAGAATAGGATCTGGTGGATCTAGTGGATCTAGTGGAGGAAACACCGGAGGGAACCAATGCTCTAGATTGGGAGGATGAGGACCCCAGCCACCTCCTCAAGTATTTTTTGATATGTCTTTGCACTTACCAGACTATATGGGTATTGAAGATGCTACAGAGCATGTGCATAAGTGTGAATTACTATGGCATGCAAAAGGGATTACTACCCCGGAGTGGAAGACAAGTTATTTTGCAACAATGTTTCAAGGATGTGTGCATAGTTGGTATAGAAAGTATGACCCCCATCTGACAGTGGTGGACTACACTACATTGAATAATTACTTCCTAGCATAGTTCCATATCCCTGAGTTTGAGTAGAAGAGCATTAGTGCTCTAAAGGAGATCCAGCAGGGAATGGAAAAGAGTGTACGGGAGTATGACACGTGTTTTAAGAATCTCTTGTCTAAACTATCCTATGACATTCATCCTTCTCAACATGCTCAATGGTTTGTCAGAGGATTGATAACACCATTTAGAAGGGCTCTATCACACAAAACTTTCACAGACCCACGTGAGGCATTGGAATCTACCCTACGCACTGAAGCTTTTGGGAGCATTGATACTGGTGTTAGTCCTTTTCTAGAGGCTCAAATTGTTGCAATGGCCAAGTAGTTGGAGAATTTATTTGCAAACTCATCACATGAAGTTTTTAGTGGGATTTAGTGTACAGACTGCCAAGTGGAATGGCATGTAAAGGATAGTTTACCTCAAAAGTTGGTATGCGTTATGGCATAATAGGTGCCCTCTACTACAGCATGTAATCTGGAAGAATGTTTCTTGTTATTGTAAGATTTATACCTCTATGACCCATGATACCAAGGATTGCAAACTGATTTATCAGATCCATGATGCTATTGATCTAGGTGTGCGCCAGACCAGCCTTGTAAGCAATTCCAAGGATGATGATTGTCGTTATTAAGGGTACAGATGGAGGGGAGCATGAAATAGGTTTTTGTGGAGGATTTTTTAGTTATAGTAATCATGGAAAAGGATGAAGTGAGTTCTCATGAGGAACCTATGATAACTGTGGATCTACAAAGCATTACAAACATGAGTGTCCTGATCTGTTACAATTCTCATGGTGTGGAAAGAAGCACAAGTACAAATATTTTCCATATCTTTATGAGCATATAAACCAACAGAACCAGAAGAAAAAAGGCATTGGGATGGTGAGCATCAAGAAGGCCAATTCACAATGGATGCCATGAATGGTGCGTGAGGCAGGGACTAGAACTTGTGACTGGTCACGATGTGAGCAGAGGTCATGCACACCAAGGAGATGCTAAGGATAAAGGACACTAGTTTCAAGAGAGGAAGTGGTACTTGGAAAATATCCATACCCTGCTCATCAGAAGGAGGTGTATCAAGAGACTATGGACGTGATTCAAAGTTTGCAAGAGGAGATCTAATGTCTAAAGGATCAATTGAGGTAGTTGGATCAAATGAAGAATGCCAAGGCTCCAAAGGATGACCTAAATGAGGTCAAGAAAGTGTGCAGGATGTTAAAGCAAGATAATATTATTCCCTTGCTAGGACAATGGCTGAGAGAGAAGGTACCACGTGTCGGAGTAGAGTGTGACAAGGAATATGGGTTTTACATGCAAACCTTCCTCCTCATAGCCTTGGACTATGACAAGGAGATTACTTTGAATGTGAGTTATTGATGGATGGCTTCTGAGTAATATTCTCATCGACACGGGAGCAGAGGTCAATGTTCTTACCTTAGATATCTGGCATTAAAATGGGAAGGCCCCGCATTACAGCCATCTTCAAAAGTGTTGTATATGGAAAAAAAAGACTAAGGTAATGCCCATTGGAGTTCTGAAGGATGCAGTTATCACCATTCAAGGGGCCAAGTTCACTAGAGACTTCAAATTCTTAGCACTCGCTGAGGTAGACAACTTTATAGCATTTCTTAGGTGCCCATGGTGTTACAAGAACAATTCTGACTTAGGGTTTAACAAAGGGTATATCAGACTTTGAGAACAAGGAGGAAAGGGTGATCATTCCTTTAACTAGATGGGAAGTCAGCACCCTATACTGAGCCCTTTAGAGAAGAAGTCCTTGAAAAAATCTATGTGTGCTCCATCAGAGATCCTAAGATAATTCACTCCCACGGAGGCAGTTCATCCAGTTTAAAGATGCTCAATCCTTGAGTGATACCACTAGTATGGCATGCGACAATTAGGTGCACATGGTACTTATGAATTGATTGGGTGATAGTTGAGAGGATCTATAACAAGGGTGAAACAAAGGCACGCTCATTCAAACACCTAGGAGGGAAGAAGTTTCCAAGTTATTTTAGGAGGAGCATACCTTGAAAATTTTCTTACGAGAAATGGAAGCTCAGTGGAAAAATGAGGACGAGAGAAGAGGTTAATGCTTAATTATAACCTACTTGTAAATATAGTGCGTTGGTGAGCTACACATCGAGGAGAACCTGATAGAGTGGCATGAGGTAAGAATCACATTTTCTGTAAGGTTCTCAAGGAGCAATGCACCCACTGGTCATACAAGACTACCATGGTAAAGAGACCGCTTCATTTCATATCCAAGCATGTGAGAAGGCCTGGATGGGAAATGCAAAAGTATTATTGCATTCCTTATGGGTTCATTAGTTGTATTCCACCTTACAAGGTTGTGAGTGTGCTTGGTATATTAATTTGGAGATACATCGTGAAACAAGTAATTGCAGGAGTTGGTGGCTAATATCATTCAAGATTTTAAGTATAGGAGTACTAAGCCATCAGTAGATAAGGTGTTGTAGGTGATCAAGCACCTTACAATGGGAGATAGTGATATGGCAGAGGATAGGCTACTAGATTTTCTAGGTGAGCCTTATTTGGAGATGCACCTCAATGAAGAAGAATCAAAGGAAGTACAACTTAAGCGCACGTGCATGGAAAAAGAAAAAGGAAATATGGCCTATGTAGTAGATGGTGAAGAGATGGATACTTTTGATGTTAACCATTCAGAAGGTACATGCAAAGTCATAGAAAACACTCGCTGATGAGCGAGTACGTGCCTACCATGATCCCTTAAAAACAAAGAAGGTTAACATTGTAATAGAAACATAACCTAATGAAGCTATCATCGGGGACTGTTGGTTAGAAAAAGAAGTTTCAAAAGTCATTGATCTATTACGTGAGTTCTAAGATTTATTTCCTCATGGGTACCATGAACTCAAAGACGTTCACTATTCCTTAGGGGATATGAAGATAAAGTTGAAGGAAGGTGTGTACCTAATTTAGAAGAGGTCTTATGAGATGAATCCAAATTTACGTGTATAGGTCAAGGAAGAAATAGACAATATGATAGCATCTGGTATCATTAAGGTAGTAGAAGAATCAGAATGGATAAGACCAATGGTCATTAGTATCAAAAAGGATGGGAGGATAAGAATCTATGTTGACTACAGGGATCTAAATGTAGTATGTTTCATCGATCCTTTTCTAACCCCCTTTACTGAATAAATTTTAGAGGGAGTAGCTGAGCACGAAGTCTACTATTTAAAGGATGGGTTCTTGGGGTATCACCAAATCTGTATTGTAAAGGAAGACCAGAGAAAGACAACTTTCTCCACTAAATGGGGATGTTTTTCCTACATGGTTATTCCTTTTGGATTGAAGAATGCAACTGTTGTGTTATCGTGCATCGTGGTACAAGCATTTCAGAACTTCATCCATAAATTTCTTCAAGTTTACCTTGATGACTGGACTGTGTATCGATTAGTGAAAGACCATTGTGACAATATAAGATTGATGTTTGAGAGATTTTGGCAATTAAGGATATCCCTCAACATTAAGAAATGTGTCTTTACTAATCAATTTGGAACCCTGTTATGACACATTATATGCAGAGGAGATTTGCTAGTAGATCTCGCTAATGTTATAGTTCTTGCAGGATTAGGGGAGCCTACTAGTTAAATCATAGTGTGTGGATTCCTTAGGCATACAGGGTATTACAGAAAATTCATCAAGTGTTATGCCAAGACTGTGGCGCCCTTGGAAGAATTTTTAAAACACAAGAGTGCCTTTCACTGGGGAGAGGCGCAGCAGAAGGCATTTGACACTTTGAAGGATAGGCTTGCCATGGCACCCATATTATGTTTTCCTTCTTGGGATAAGCCTTTCCATGTGCATGTTGATGCCTCAGGGACAGCTATAGGAGCATACCTAGTACAACCTGGTGAGGGAATTGTTGACCATACCTTGTGCTTTGCAAGTAGAAATTTGACACCAGTAGAACAAAATTACACAACTATTGAGTGTGAATAATTTTCTATGATCTATGTGTTGTACAAGTTTAGACATTATCTTTTGGCAACACCATTTATATTCTACATGGACCACATGGCATTGAAGTGCTTAGTAAACAAGCCCATGCTGCAAGGGCGCATATGCCGTTGGGTCATATTATTTCAAGAATATGAGTTCACAGTGATCGTAAAACTAGGAAAAAGCAATTTAGGACCTAACCACTTATCAAGAATTAACTCAGAGGAGGACCCATAAATCATTGAGGATACCATGTCAGACGTGTAACTATTTAGGTTACAGCACGTGCCCTCATACTTGGAAGATATCGTGGTGTTCTTAACAATAGGTGTGGCACTGAAAGGGATGAAGGATCTAGAGAGAAAGTAGTTAGCAATATGCATCGTACCCTACATGTTGATTAGTTGAGACTTGTATGAGTTAGGTCGTGATGAGGTTTTACGCCGATGCATATTGGAACATGAGTGTGTGGTAATTATGGAAGAAGTGCATGGTGGGATTGCAGGAGGACACTATGCAGGAAATGCTACTGCATGGAAGATTTTACTAGCAAGGCTTTGGTGGTAAACCATCTAGAAGGATTGTATTGAGTTTTTCAAGGCCTGTGACCATTTCCAGCCTGTGACCATTGCAAATGCCTTGAAAAACCTAGAAAGAGAGATGAAATTCCCTTGCAACCAATAACCAGTACTGAACGATTTGAAAAATGGGAAATCAACTTTGTATGGCCAATTTCTCCAACCATGTGAAGGAATGGTTCATGGCATATCATCACTTGCACTGATTACATGACATGGTGGGTAGAGACAGTGCCTACAAAGAATTGTACCACAACAACAGTAACGAGATTTTTATGGGAGAACATAATCAGTAGGTATGGTTGTCTATAATTTTAACAAGTGATAGAGGTACACACTTTCTCAATGAAATGGTCAGGATTCTATTAGTAGAATTTATGGTGGCCCGTCACAAGACTACCCCTTATCACCCTCAAGAAAATGGAACTCCTGAGGCATTTAAGAATATACTAATTCACACATTGACTAAGATATGTGACATTGGAAGACAAGATTGGGATGACAAAATGTCATCCATTCTATGGGTGTAAAGGACAACCTACAAGAGATTAAACAAGGCCACATTATTTCAATTAGTGTTTGGCACAGAAGTTTTTTTACCAATTGAATTCATGTTACCATCATTGCGTATAGCACGTGAAGAAGGGTTAGATGATGAGAAAATGCTCAAAAAAAGAATTGATAAGTTGATGCAGTTAGACAAAAGGTGATCACTTGCTAGATGGAGTCAGAAGACAAAAAAAGTCAGACAAAAATTATGGCATGATCATCATATCAAGAACAAGAAGTTTGAGGTTGGGCAGATGGTGTTGTATGATTCCAAGTATTTGCGCCATCCTGGGAAGTTGAAATTCCATTGGTTGGGACCCTACATCATCTCGTACATTCTTGATTCAGATGCTTTCTAGTTACAAGTGCTGGCGGGAACAAGATTACCAGGTCATTTCAATGGGGGTAAGCTCAAGCCCTACTATAAATAAGTCTTCTTGGTGTTTGTAATAAGGCAGTATTGCCAACTAGTCTAGAATTTCCCTTTATGCTTTTTCTTTTCTTGTGTTTCCCTTTCTCATTGCTTTTTGCACTTTTTTTGTCTTTTTTTGAGCCTTGTGCACTAGTAACCACATTATTTTTCCAAGGTTGTGTATGTGTAGAGGACCACACATCTATTTCCATGTGGGGTGGAGTAATGTAAAGTATAAGCCTGCAATACAAGTTGAGTGGCCCAGTAGAAGGAAGCACGTAAGGTGGAGAAACTGCGTGAGGAAACGGTGGATATTGGATTATGGTGTCAAAAAGGTTGTAACGATGAAGAGCACAGGAATAACATGAGGTAGGCAAGTAAAAAAATTAGGTAAAGGATAGAAGAAGTGCCTTCAACACTGTGGACGCGCACGTAAGAGTCTTCGATTGGGTTCAATTTTTACGCACCAAAAGATTGTAAAGGTTTTTTCACACAGGATGTGGTGCATGTGTAAGGGCACTTAAATTCATATTAGTGGAAAAATTTGCATTTAATGTTAAAGTATGTTGGTAGATGGTATATCATTTAATGCTAGAAAGAAGGAAAATTTATAAATACAAGGTTAGGAAAGTCATTTGTTACCTTGAGATTACAAAGTGAAAGAAGCTCTTGTGAACTAGGGCATCTAGAGAGAAACTTGTGCGAAGGAAGAAGAATCTGAGAAATTTATGTGTGTGACTAGAGTAGATCTATGAACCAGAAGGAAGGATTACATGGGTGTGAGGGAAGTTTGTGTGAAGAGTGACATCTTGTGGACGGATTTCCTAGTTAGGGTTTGACAGCTACGTCACGAAGAAAGAAGGATTCATTCCAGGAGTTGAAGCTTTGAGCTTTTGGATTAAGCAGAGTAGCATAGTAGGACAAGAGGAAGGAAGTTTTTTAGTTTATCCTAACTAGAAAATATGGCACCCAAGAAACCAATAGTTTCACCAAAGAAAACAAAGGGCAAGGGCAAGGGAAAGCAAACCACTATCGTCATAAACACCAATGAAGAATGGTATGTGGAAATGCATTACCCATATGGGGTATTGCTAGGAAAAGAGTGGGAGTCACACTTCCGAAAGATGGCCATGAGTGATTATAACCATCACACGAGCACAATCGAGAAATAAATGGCACTATATTTGGTTCAACCAACTAAAAAAAGGACACCAGATGGGATGCGAATTTACAGTGATGATGTAAAGGTCAAATTGGAGAAGGTTGGATTATTGTAACTATATGAGTTTCCTTACTTTGGCAAGCTTGATCACCTTTACCAATGGTTGATGTCATGCATGCATGAGGATCACTTTTATTTTGTGGGGCACAAGATGCGCATCACACCACAACTGATATCCAAGTTCACAAGCCTCAATTATGAAGGAGATAGCATTGATGATGATCTAAGCGACAAGGAGGGAATTAAGGAGATTGTAGCCACGTATGACTACAAGAAGGGGTTACGATACTTTGACATCCTTGAGATCCCAGACCCAGTCAAGAGGATGGTCATGTGCCTGGTGACCAAGCTCAATGATTAGGAATGATGGACACAAGTAAACAAGGCATGACTAAATATATAATGCAAGATATCTGAAGGAACCATCTACAACTTGTCTGCTTTCATCACAGATGAGATTATAAGCAGCGCGTAGGAGGGAGAAAAGATATTCTTTTCTAAATTCCTCCTCACCATTGTATTTTTAGAGATTGGAGTGCCCAGTGAGCTAGAAAATTTTGTTTGGGAGTATCCAAAAGAGGATCCCTCACCCGCAAAAAGGTTTGTAAAGTACACTTGTGAAACCATGACAGCCACTCACAAGGCTCGCCTAAAGAAGTGGTATAAACAAATACATGATGCATTCGGGGCAGAGTGGAGGATTTCATAGAAGTTTCCCATGCTCACAAGTGGAGAGGAAGAGTTTTTAGTGTACCAACACTTCTACATTGGCAAACTTACATTTACAGATGGGAATATGAGTCCATGGTGCAAGCTACCCTTCTCTTTTACCGCGTAATACTTACAAGACGGATTCAATCAGTTCAAGGAGGAAAAGAGACTAAGGTTTGACCTTAGTGAGGTAGATATAGACCACCACGAGCTATGTAAAAATCTTGTTTACCCAAAGAAGCGCATGTATGTGGAGAGATATGTCTCCCACAAGATACAAATGATGAAGCCTTTAATATTGTCAGCTGCAGGAAAGACCACAGCAAGGGTGTATCTGCGAATAAGGCCAAAATTTTAAAAGGGTGCTTACTTAGAGAATGATGTCTCCATCCCTAAAGACCCTACAGGAAGGAAGAAGGTTGCACCTAGGAAGAGAGAAAGAGAAGAGGTGCATAAGGCACCAAGTGTTCAAACCACACAAACAGTGAGTGCACTAAAAGCAAACACTAATCTTAGTATTTACGTGCAGAGAAATAAGTCTCCTATCAAGGAAAAAACCCTAGAAGAAGATATTTCGGAGTAGGAAGAGCCCCTCACCCATGAGGAATCACCAATGAAGACATAACCTATCAAAGAAAAATAAAAAGAAGAATCTCCTGTAATGGAATCCCCAGTAAGAAAGAAGCAGAAGGTGACTGATGAGGTAGATTCAGAAGAAATAGAAAGTCTAGCTGCCTACATCAGTGACAAGGATGGTGATGATGAGCCAAAAGTACATGAAGGCCATCTATTCTATGAGGTGCATGATTCTGAGGGTGAAGGAGAGGAGGAGTATAACGAAGAGGATGAGGAGAAGAATGATGAAGAAGAAGTTGAGGCTTAAGGCAAGGGTCAAGCGGAGAAGTAAATACAAAGGATCAAAGGAGCCCAAGCCTCACAAAGGAATAGATAGAAGAGGCCATAGAGAGAGAAGTGGTGGGAATTATCAAGAAGCTTGTGGAACAAGAGGTAGAACACAGTGTGGATGAGGTGTTGAAGGAAGATGAGGAGGAAAGCATAGGAAAATAATGTGGCAGCATGGGGGGAGATCCCAATTTAGTTGTAAGCTATCCAAAAGCCACATGCATGTGGAGGAAGAGCACAGAAGTGGCACAAGTTCAAGGAATGAGCTACATCAATGATCCAAAAAAGGTGTTGTGCACACGCTTTTAGAGTATTGTACCAACAAAACAACTCTTGGCCATGGCTTCATTTGATGAGGATGGTGCATACCCTCGAACAAGGAAAATGCTATCATAGGCATTTGAGTCCCACATTGATGAGCCTAAATTTTAAATAAGCTAAGGAGCATTGATGAAGGTGCCAAAAAAAGGGAATAAACCCATTGGTGAATGCTCAACAATTATAAGATGATCAAATTTGTAATGCGCTCAACAAAGTTTCAGTTGAGGTTGAAGCCAGGCTCTTTGAAAGAAATGACAGGATGAAGTTCCTAGAGGCAGAGCTAAAGAAAAATGAGGAGGAGCTCCTTAAGAAAATAAAGGACCTGAAGTAGGAGGATCTAATCAGCGTTCAGCTAAGGTGTGATTTAAAAGATGAGAGGAAAGGGTGTGTGAGGAATATAAGAAAATAGAGATGATCACGAATGTCATTGTCTTAAAGCATTCAAACTTAACACCACCCCTACAAAAACATGGATTATCCTTACAATGCCTAGAGGACTTGACCCACATACTCACTATGGAGAGGTTTCCACTTGCCTTAGAATCCACAGAAGAGGCATTATCACACCAAGAAAAATAAAATAAGATTAAGCTTGTGGAAATTTTTGATCAATACAACAAGATCCTCGCTGATGTAAAAGTCACCATACAAGTTATTGAGGTTGCCTATGATAACTGCGCAGATAGGGATAGAGTGGAAAGTATCTTGGTTGCCACCCATGAAGTGGAAATCAAGGATTTCCAAGAAAAAACAAGTGAAATAGGGTTGAGTGAGACAAAATCCTTCCTGAAGTAGAAAAGAAATCAAAGGGCATTGAGACCTTGCAAGGCTCAATCAAGAACCGGATAAAATAATTATACCGCCAAATCACTTAGAGGATGGAAAAAAACTGGAGGATATCATGGAGACAATGAACTTTGAGGGATAAGGGCTAATTTTTGAGGATGTAAGCTCCCTAGTAGGTAACATTTATCAAGAAGATCAAATTGAGGTTGATGCCTAGGATAAGCTAGAAGTAGAATTAGGGAAGGATTTCCCTCTCCTCCTCCAGAAGTAAACAAGTTCCCCATTCTTTCATTATTTTTCCCATTTCTTCATTCCTTTATTCTTCCATGCCAACCATTTGTAAGAATCACCCATTCTTTATTTCTTTATTAAAGAG
This sequence comes from Taxus chinensis, assembly GCA_019776745.2. Taxonomy (NCBI): domain Eukaryota; kingdom Viridiplantae; phylum Streptophyta; class Pinopsida; order Cupressales; family Taxaceae; genus Taxus; species Taxus chinensis. The sequence continues at coordinate 13,492,322 of CM034147.1, forward strand.
TGTTTCTGAGGATGGAGAACAGGCATAGTGTGGGGTGATGTTAGGCCCAAAAATATCAGCTAAGTACAAGAAGGTGTGTGGGCATGCGGGACCTAGTTGAAAAAGGGCACACATGTTGAAGGTGCATAAGGAAGAGTCCTAGTAGTAGGTTTCAAAACATAGGGCATGTGCATGCAAGTCAAAATAGGTTTTTTACTTAGCCATATTCGGAATCCCATGCAACACACAAGAAAAGCGTGACCCTCATGGATAAGGTGCCAGCCTAGTGACTGTGGGATCAAAAAGGGAATATTCCATACATGCGATGGAAGGTTCCAAAAGGCATCATTACAGAGAGTGGAGAGCTCATATCTGTGAAGGCATGCTCCCATGGAGGACCACTTCGACACTTGGTAACTAATCTATAACTTTTGAAAGGCATGGTGGTTGTTGTTAAGGCTATAAATGCAAGCACCCGATAGGAGTGTGGTGGAAGAGAGATTCAAGGGGAGAAGAGAAAAGAGAGGCAAAGCCCTATAGAAACATAATGAAGGATTTTAAGGGTTACGGATTAGGAAAGCTCTGTAAGTAATGGCACATTTAAAGGGATGGGTCTACATTCAGTTTTGCAATATGATGAACATAATGTAGTTCTGATGCATGACTTGGCTCTGCATTGTTATAGAAGGGTCTGTCATGACCTCAAAGGATTGTAATGTGGTTATTGAATCTCTTAATATGAATACAATGTTATGTTGTAAATCATCTATGTGTCCAGGAGTATAATACTTATGCATTTCCTTTCTGTATGAACCATTTCCATATGTTACTTGTTATTTCTCTTTTCTAAATGCGATGAGATAATAACTCGTTCTAGGTTCTTAGAATGTTGCATGGTTCTTTTCTGCTCATTTCCATTTGAATATATGTTATAAGATTATGCATTCTTACAAGACTCACATAAAGGAGAGACTTGGCATCCGCGCATGCCTCAGGTGAGTACCCAGCACCCACTGGGTGATAGACCGGCATGCGTGGAATTAGACTATTGGTTTAACGGTATAAAATATGACTATATAGATGATGATTATTATTATTTTATTATGGATGTGTGATGATATATCATGGATGTATGATGATTACATGTAGGTTAGCATGTATGTTTTTATCTTAGATTTTATTCATGATGAGGAATGTGTTAATTCTATTGTACTATTGCACTTTGTAAAATCAAACCCATGATGAAAAAAAATCAGACACAAAAAAACTACAAAACAAGAACAAGAATGCAAATAAACACCATACATACGGTAATTGATAGACAACTTGATTATGAATAAGTCAAGATGGGTACAAGATACCTATGATAATTCCACAAAATGAGGACAAAAGTTAACAATAATCCCAAAAGTCAAAATAAAATGAGCTAAGGTAATCAAATGAATACAAATGATTGGTGAACAATATATAGACAATTAATCAACAAGAGAAGAAACAAAAACCCAAAATACAAAGAAAAATGAATGTAACAAAGCTATCAATGAGCCTAGTTAACAACATGACATCTGATATTGGTCCAAAACAAACATGGAAACAAACCCCATTCAAAAAGTAAAAAGAATAAAACAAAGCTAACAATGAGCCTAGTTATATTGCTTCATGTAATTGGTTAAATAAATGCACTAGAATGGAAAAAAACCACACACACATAATACATAATGCATCATAACCATTAATAATGATATCAAATTATCACCCTAATGTGTTTCATAATGAAGAACTAGCATACATGAATGCCCTCAAGCAACGATATATGCAAGGAGATAGGATCGGACCAAAGAGCGGAGTAATTACTTGTGACACTCTTATGAAATCCCATTAAATTTTGATCTGAAAAATGTATTTGATTGGATTTCTAAGCAAGGATGTATGCGAGGAAAATTTTGAAAACTAAATTTTCCCTAAGCAAGGATACACATGAAGGATTAATTTATGGTCTCGCCCATAAGCACAAATACTTGTCAAGGGAAGAAACACATTATTTGTAAGATTATATGAAAAAATAGTAGGATCATATTCAAATGTTTATATTGACTAATTGTGTTGTGATTTATGTTTCTTAGTTTTGTGAAACATTTTCTGATGTTTTATTTTAACGTGTTTACATTTTTTTATGTTTTTAATTTTATACAATTTTTTTTGAATTTTTGTATGCCAACGAAAAAGGAAAGGTGTCCTTAAACCATGTTAAGCATGAAATAAATGAAAAAATCCAATGAATACCATAGGATAGAATACAAATGCAGTTAGGTGAATAGGACTGGTGTAGCAAGAGACTCACATTATAACTAGGATGAACACACAATACAAGATGATTTGGGATGAAGCATGAAGCGAAATAGAGTGAATGGAAAAACAAAGCAACCATGTTGTTATGCCCCCAGCACTAGGGATACTCTTAGAGGATCAAGAATATAACTTCTTCAGATGATCCTCATTCATGGGTTCTTTATGATCTTTTCCATCTTTATCTGATATTTTATATGCTCCAAATCCAAACTTGGTAGTAATAATGTATGGTCCTAACCAATAAGGTTTGAACTTGCCTTGTTTTTCTTGTTCTTTGGTAGTGTTCTTCTGTTTCTCTTTATGAGCAAGGTCACCAATCTTGAACTCACGTGTTTTGATTATCTTCATGTAGCTCTGTCAAAGTCGATTATGATATACTTTCAAATGATCCAAGGCACAGACGCAGCTCTCATCTAGGATCTCTAGCTTTGCAAGGCATGCTTGGTGCTAATCTACTTCATGCACCACATGTTGGAGTGACACGTAGATGTAAGGAATATCAATTTCTGTGGGTAATATGTCTTCATAACCGTATATGAGGGAGAAAAGAGTGGCTCTGGTTGGAGTTTGAAATGAGGTTATATAATCCCAGAGGGTGGGATATAGTTGCTTTTGTCAATTGCGACTATGTTTGTCAACGATCTTTTCCAATATTGATTTTATTATTTTATTAGAAGCTTTTGATTGACCATTTCACTGTGGGTAGTAAGGAGTTTCCCATTTGAGCTATATGTGGAAATTTTTAGTTATCTCCTTTACATTCTTATTCTTGAAGGATGTAACATTGTCTGTAATAAGAGATGCAAGGATGCCAATGTGGAAAATAATGTGTTTGAAGATGAACTTGGAAATATTTGACCCTGTGATGTAGGTGAGTGGCATGACCTCTACCCACTTGGTGAAATATTCAGTAGTGGTGATTATGAAGGTGTGGCCATGAGAGGATGTAGGTTTTATTTTTTTGAATAAGTTGATCCCCCATCTAGAAAAAGGCCAGGGTGAAGTGATAGGTTGGAGGGATTATGAAGGTGCATAAATTATATTACTATATCACTAATATGCTTGGAATTTCTTGAAAAAGGTACATGCGTAGATAATTTCATAGTGATTCAATTGTAACTCATGCGTAATATCTTTTTCGCTAAAATTATGTCACTAGTGTGTGTAACATAAATTTCTGCATGAACTTTGACTAGCGTTTGATTAGATTCATCTTAATTGAGACATATGAAGAGAGTCCCATCATAGCCTCTTCTATATAAGGTGTCTACATGGATGGTAGTGCAAATCATGTTTTGTTAAGGTTCGTTTATTGATAGAATTCATGTTTAGGGAATAGGTTTTGTTTTGGATGCATCTATAGATGTCTTGATACTAGAGTTTTTAGGACCAAAAAATTCACACACTGTTAACTTTTAAAATCTACCTTGAGAAACAGATGTTAAAACTAATTAATACAAAAAAAATTGAAAATCCTTCACTCGGAAGTATTTGGTAGTTTCTGGAGATGCTCCAAATTCTAAAAATCTGAAAATTTTGGGCTTTCAGGTTTCGAGGATTTCTCCCTTTTGGAAATTTTATGACAAAAGATTGAAATCGTGCTTCTGGAATTTTAAAGTCCAAAATCTTGAAAGTCTAAAATTTTAGACTTTCAGGTTTTTGGGTTTCGAAGTTTCCTTAGGTAATTAGTGATTTTTGCTTTTGGACTTCCAAAGTCTGAAAGTCCAAAAAGTCAAACTTTCGGGCTTTCGGGTTTTAGAATCCTATGTCACATTTTGGGTAGAATCTCATTTGAAGTTCCAAAGTTTAAAAACCCAAAAGTTTGAAATTTCAAACTTGTAGGTTTCAGAACTCTCCCAACCATTTTTTAGTGTTTTCAAACTTCCGAAATCTGAAAGTCTGAAATTTTAGACTTTTGGGCTTTCGGGTTTTAGAATTTTTTCCATCACCATTCCATGATTTTCACCTCTTGATCTCTGAAATCTGAAACTCCTAAGTTCTGAAATTTTAGAATTTCAGACTTCGGGTTTCATACTTTCAGAGTTCTTCACACATTTAATTCTTACCTACTTTTGTACTTGTCAAAATTTGGGCATTAATGTTGGGTTTTTCTATTTAAACCCCCAATTTTACTTGTCATTTTCACCTGACACTTTTCTCTAATGATCTGGTTTTACTGTATCTTGTACTTTTTGACGTCATTTTCGAGGTATTTTATTTAGGTTATTTTATTTTTGGTTTAATATCTTGTGGTTTGTTTTCTCCTTGTTCATATTTTTTCCTTTTATTCCTCTTCTGAATACCTTGGAAGATGAAAATCTCATTTCCCACCATGTTTCCTTTAACAATCTGATTTTCTACAGGCATTCAGTGCATATTTCATCACAGTCCTCAAGATCCTCCAAAGTATTCAAAATTTCCCTCTCAGCACTTCTTAGTTTATTTTTGGAGTTTGGAGGATTTTTTTTCTATACACAGTTCAAAGGTTCATCTGTTCAGAGGTTCCCCTTGTTTGGAAATCATGCCTTTTTATTCTTTTGGAATTTCGGGCTTTGTGCTTTCAGGTTTTTGGAACTCTCTATTTTGGGTTTTTGAAACTTTTGAAAAGTCTTCAAATTCTGAAATCAAAATTTGATGTCAACTTCTACAACCAAGGGGAAGGAAAAGATGAAGTATTCATTCCTTGGAGTGGCTCCCCATTCTTATCTATCTTCAGAGTTGGGGATTATTGGAGACACTGATCTCAAACAAATTGATTTTCCATATTTCTGGGAAAGGGTAAAATCCCCAAACAAGAAGTCCTGGATGCAAGACAGATGTGACAGTGGACTTGTTTTGGCTACTAGATTTCTCACGTCCATGCATTTCCCTAATTTCATCTTAGCTATAGTAGCTCACTTCGATGAAGACTCTAGGACAATTAAGGATTTTGATGGCAAGGTTGTAATCCACGTAGACCCAGATTTCTTCAAGGACTTGTTAAAACTACCAGACGTCGAAGATTATGTAACAATTTCATCGAAATCGGAAGTAGAGCATTGGGACAAGGAAATATAAGTATGCACAAAATTCATGTTAAAAAGTTATCTGGCCAAGAATGTCACTAAATTTCCCAAGACTATGTATCGGTCAGACTTCATCCAGGAATTCAACGACATTATTGTGTTATTAAGAAAAATTTCAGGCCTTCCCTTTGCAAAGGAATTTCAGGAATGGATGTTCCTGTATATAGCTACCATCAAGAAAAGTAAAGAATTTATTAGATGGGGGGATCATATCAGCAACTCCATTTGCTTTCAGTTAAGCAAGGTATCTTCTTCCAAAAGTTTCTACATGACATCCTTTCTAGTCTATGCTGTAGCTGCCATGGGGGATTTTACTAGACTAAATACTAAGGGTATTCAAAGTACTTCTCAAATTTATGGTTTATATCCTCAGCTTACACTGGATGAGGAAAGCAGGCACTTCCGTAGAATTAACAATGCTTTCTTTGTTGTCATTCTATATCGTTTCGATAAAGAATTATACAACTGAAGTATCTCCGATGAAGCTTTCAAGGAAGTACGCAAGTGGGGGATATTTACCTATAGTTACCTACATTTACATACATTCAAAATCCTAGTTTTGTAGGTGCTCCCAATAAGCTGCCAAGATTTCCCACTGACAAGTGGGTCTTACTAGAATTATTTCAGAAATTGCTAGACTATCATAAGATTCAGAATAAACAGCGTAAGGTGGGAATGTAATTCCCTATTTCAATTGGGAGATACACTTGTCCCAATATTTATAAGGAAAAGAACGTAGATGCAGAGATGCCATAACTAACTTTGTCGACCTTCCATCCTCAGACCAGTTTCGACTACTGGGGTAAATTTGGTGAAACAGGTTTGTCTAATTATCACGTGCCCTAGTTGGAAGATATTTTCATTCATTTTCGAGATGAAGTTGTCTTCTGACAAAGAGATTATGAGAGGTTTACTCTGGATGATATTCGGTAGTTTGGTATAGCTGATATTCCAAAAGAAATGCAAGATAATGATGAGGTTTTGGATGCAGCTTACAAAGATAACAACATTGTCAATCAACCATTACCATGGATTGATTGGTGTGTAGAAGAATGTTGTAATACCTAGGATAGGGCAGGGCCCATTCTATAGAGGACTTGTAATTTGTTGTCTACCTTAGGAATTTCACCCAGAGGGTTGGATCAACCTACAAATATAGGATCCTAACCAACCATGAGTATTCCAAAACCTACAAAAGGGAAGAAGTCCATCCAAAGGGGTTATAAAAATCCAAATAAGATCTCATTTGTTGTTGGTAGCTCCGCTCTCTCAAAGAATCCTCCTTCCAAGGCTATGTCTCTTACAATATCAACCTCAAAAATAGTTTAAGTTGTTGATTCTCCAAGTGTCTCACATGATCTTCCATCTCCTCTTTCATCGTCACTTCCTCTATCATTTCCTTCCACCTCTACAATTATTTCTTCTTTCCCATCCCCTTCTATGGCCTAAGTATTCTCATCTATTCCATTTCTCTCATTAGGGGAAATGATTGGGTCACCCATCCCTTCTTCACTACCTCTAAAACTTCCATTTCTTTTTGTCTCGTCTTCTAATCCCATTGTATCCACTCCTATGGCCATTCTCACATCCACCCCATCCATTATTGCCACCTCAATTCAAATGCCAACTAATGTTTCTGGTGATTTTTTTTTACTAGTGCTTCAGGTACCAAATCAGTTGTTCCACTCCCATCAACATTAGCCATTCCAAAATGGTTATTTCATCATACTCTGAAATAGAAGAAGAAGGTTCCTCTGGGGGATGTCATATACCTAAGTGTATTGGAACCTACACCAAAAAGATAGGCCAAGAGGCATAAGATTGTTTCCATCCTTTCAGTGAATCATTTTAGAGAAAGTGTTGTGGAATTTGTTACTCCCATTGAAGGGAAAACCAAGGAAACTATTACAAATACCGGATTATCGAATTTATAGATTTTCACTTGGAAAACCAACACACGAAGGAGCTAAACATGATGTGCAAGCTGCTCTTGGAAATATGTTGGAAAAATATGATAAGGATAAGGCTTCCAAGGATGAGCTCAAAGAAAAGGTCGAACAACTCACTGCACTATTAAGGAAGGTAACATAGCCAAATCCATCTACCGAGATTTCAACTACTACATCTCTAAGAGTTTCCTCGACTCTTGATGATATTCCTTATCACAAAATTGAGAAGATAGGTCAGAAGGGAATATAGGTAAATGTATGGATGGAGTGTATACTTCAAGAATCCAATCCTTTAATTAAAGAGTCTCTAGAAATATATAATGATTTGTAGGTTGGAAGATATGTTATTTGTAAAATGGATGAATCCTTTTCTAAGGATAATAATAATCTGAACTTGAATTCAGCCACATGGAGTGAAATTAGAGAAGAAGATTCATATCTACTCCTTCAAGAGGATGTAGTCGATGATGCTTCAAAATTGTTTGAATATCAAAAGGAAATGGAATTCTGGTCTCAAGTGTTGCAATATTTAATAAAGAATTTGGATGATAAATGAATAGAAATAATGGATGCTCTGAATGGCATATATCAAAAGAATTTTATATTATTAGTTGTAAGTTTTTTAATGAAAACATTGATGCTCTTCCTAAGGATCAAATCTAGGAAAATTTCAAAGATTTGGTGAAGCGTGATGATGAGGTTACCTGTACTTTCAGCAGCAACTCTATTGATAGGTTGGTGTCATGTCAGAATTTCACAAGAAGACTAAAGAAGGTCGTGGGTAAAATGAGAATAATTCCAGCCAAAATCACAAGGGAAATAGAGATAGCAGATGTAGTGTACCACTATGCATATGGGCCAAAAGACAAAGAGATTCAAGTAATTATCAAGTGTTTCATTGAGTACAAACATCGGATGGCTACCTGGGAGAAAGATCAAGGGAAAATTGAAGCTAGAGAAGAGGTTGCAGTGCATAGCCAAGGCTAGACATCCATGAAAGGAATGATCCAAGCTATGGATCCGTCGAAATTATAAGGTTGACTGGGTCAATTTCTTGCAACAAACTTTATTATTTTTATGGGAGCATGTCCCTTAAGTTTAATGACATTTCTAGGCCCAGCTGTAATGGCTTAGCCTAAGGAACTTATAAATAAAGAAGTACATTAAGTCTTGAGAGAGATCAATTTTTGAAATAAGTTACTCTTCAAGCTTGGAAGAGTGCTTTGAATATTCAGGAACCTTTCAATTATATTCAGAGTAATATTTTGCCATAGAAAGTTGAGATATTGTGTTAATGGTTGATGTGTTATGCTTTTTGAATGCCTAATTCCTTAGTATAAGTGCTTGGCATGTATTTATCTCAGAGTATCTTATTTCATTCTATTATAAAGTGATATAATTGTGTGAATATTAATTTTGAAAATTTATCTTCCTTCTGTTATGCAAGCCATATTATCATTAACCCTCATGAATGAAATAGATGTTTGACATGTTTCTATTTTACATTCTCGTGGTGATTGATTGTGTTTCTAATTGAACTTGATTTATCTATGCATAATTTGAGTTTAACAGTGGGAATTTATGCTTCTTAGTTTTTGATACCATGTAGCCTCTCCAAGTTGCAATAGGTGAAGTTGGTTTGTGGTGCATGCACCCTCTTCGAATTAACCCTTGCTGAGTTTGACAATACCCTTTATTTAGTGCATCACCATCCCTAGTATAATTTAAATTCTTATGAATCTCTTTCCCTAAAACCCATGAAATGTTAGCATAGGTCTAGATAACCATTTTATTACACTAGGATTAGTACAACACTTAGTTTAGGAATAGGAATTTGGCCTTCACCGTAGGTTCACCTCAAACACAAGTCCCACAGCTTGAGAGGTGATCACATGTGTCTCAATCATACCGAATGTCTGGTTCACATTCTGGCCATTCGGAGGGTGTAATGATTTGATGACAACACAGACCATGGTGGACTCTAACTAATCATATGTGGCCACCAAGAGATGTTTGATGAGAAACTCATTGTGTGTTTGATTTGTATCAAATTAAATAAGAAACATGATCGTTTTCATAGCATCTACTAATTTTTTGTGTGTGTGAGGAACTTGTTCAAATGTAATTGGTTAGAAGTAACCTTTGAGAATGTCAATTGTTCATTTATAAGGAACAATTTTATCATTTTTTACTTGTTATTCCCCATTTACTTACTTGACTATCAAGAGTGTCTCAAAAAATGGTCATCTCTTTAAGCCGCCAAGATAGTGTGAAGCCCAAACTTGTTATTAGAGATTCATACTTTGTGATGTTGTTACTGCATGGGAAACTAATGCAGTATGACTTGGGTATAACATTTTCATCTAGTGTATATAGCACAATACCATCCCCAGATCCATGCATATTGCAAGATCCATCAAAAAACAAATTCCAAGAAGGGACTGTGTTAATGTATAAGAACTCTTCATTCTAGAACTCGAAATGAAGTGGTTGAGATCCTGGAAGTGGTACAGTGGCTAGTTGATCTAATAGAGCTTTCCCTTTTGTGTATTTTTTATTTAAAAATTCTATGTCAAACTCACTTATGAGTACCACCTAGATAGACATTCTTTCTGTCAGGATGGGTATTGAAAGTAGATATTTTAAAGGATGTACCTTGGAAATAAGATTTGTTTTATGGTTCAGCATGTAATTTCACAACTTATAAAAATTGAAGGTGACTGAAAAACATATTTTCTTAACCTGATACTATTTACTTTCATGGTCAATCAATGTTCTACTAATATATTAAACTACTTTCTCTTGTCCTTTATCATTTTGTTGAGTAAGCAATGCCCTAATAACATGTTTTGTAGCTGATGTATATCAAAGCATGGGCTTATCTGGGATAGGTAGCATTATTACTAGTAGAGTTGATAGATATTATTTCAATTTAGTGAAATAATCTTGACATTGTTGACATACTGGTTAAAATTATGGCACTTATCTGCAAGTTAATATATGAAGTGTCAAATAGACTGAATTTTCATTGAAAACCTCGTAGCTGACAAAGGTTTTGTGGTGGAGGTATATCCATGATTACTTTTACCTTAGTAGGGTCGACTTCAATTCCTCTCCATGATACTATGAATCTCAGAAGATTTCCTGAAGTAACACTGAAGAAACACTTATTTGGATTGAGACGAGCCTTATATTCTCTTAGTATTTCAAATATATGCCGTAAAATTACTAGATGATCTACTCTACTATTGGACTTGGAAATAATATGATCAACATAATCCTCCATAATGTCATCAAGTAGATCATGAAAAATAATAGCCATTACACTTTCGTATAATTCCATTGCATTTTTAAGGCCAAAAGGCATGACCTGGTAACAGAATGCACCCTAGGGTGTTGTAAATGATTTATTGTGGAAGTCCTCCTCAGTAATTTGAATTTGGTTATATCCTGAAAAACCATCCATTAAGGATAAAATCTCATGCCCTGTTGTAGAGTCAACGATCATGTCTATGTTTGGTAGAGGAAATTCATCTTTAAGACATATTTTTTTGATATCTTAGAATTTGGTGCAAATGTGAAGGTCAAGTGTCTTCTTTGAAATAGGAACCATGTTAGATATCTAAAATGGATCACCATCTATATTCATTGTTGATCATGGTTAAATTTTTATAAGACTAATAGCACTCATAACTAAGAATCCCTATATTATAGGATCCTAACAATATACCACTCATATCATGGGTTGTTTTACAAAATAATAACCTCACTGGTACAAATAGATCAAAATACTTCAACCATAAAATATAATATGTGAACACTAACCACATAATTCCTAACATTCCCCCCCTTAGTGTGAATATGGGATAAATTTCCACCTTCAACAAAGTAGCATGTCACTCCATAGCTTGCACATGGTCTCGATCCTCAACACTAACTATGGGAATTACATCATCCATGAATAGGGACCCATCAACTAATTCACATCAACCATCAATTCAATCTAATCAAGAACACTCCTTAATATAGTATCAATGGTACAAATCTCCACATCATCATCATAATAAGGGAAAGACAAACATTAAACTACACACACGAACAGAGATGCTCGTCTATTATTCTTCATCAAACATAAAAAAAGGTGTCACTAAAGCAGTTTTTTGCCTCTGAGGTAGTGATAAACTTGAGGATGTTGATTTTCCTCCTTCCTCCGTTGCCTCCATCCTCTAATGAATGTGTTGCTATCTCAGCTGAATAAATCTATGAAGCTCAATTATTTTCACATTGTTTATTATATCTTCCCTCCCACAATGCGAAACACTTATTTTTTCATGGGATGTTGGGTTATACCGAAAATGCGTCTAACTAAAAGTGAGGAAAAAAATTATTTATTTTTCACACTTTTGACAGAAAAGTACGACTACAACATGACAATAAAAAAACTAAAATCACCTATTTAAATTTTTACAACATTTAACTTCGACATGACAACATGTTTTAACCTTTCGACCTATTATTATAATCATAATAGGATTCAACTAATTGACGTGGAATCGAGACTTATCAGCTGATGATATGACATAAAATGAAAAAAATAAATTTTAAGAAATAATATGACTTTGAAAAACTAACATGTTTTGTAAATATGAGACCAAATACTTGAAAAAGCACACTTTTGACTAATAAGACTCAAACCACTAAAACAATAATGAAAAGGGTAAGTGAACTTTATAAGATAATTTATGAGACAATACAAGTGGATAACAAAGACACACTTTGGCCTAACATTGGAGCTTTCATCCCTTCTCAAGATGATCCTACCCCTCCTCCCGGTGCAACGGCATGTACTTGATGGTGTTGTTTTTTTTTGCTATCTAGTTACCCTCTGGGCATGCTAATGTAGTCCTTGTGGCACTTTCTATTTTTTTAGTGCCCTTGTGGCATTTTGTGGGACCATGAGCTATCTGGCCACCCTTACTTTGTAACTCTCTTTTATTTTTATTAATATAAAGGGTAGTTCCAATAGTAAAATTAATAGTGATATCAATTAACAAACCAACCTAGCATACCATGGAATATACAAATGGTGGGAAATGAGATGTGTTACACGTGGATATCCCGTCTGTATAATTTGATCATTCGAGTTTCATTATATTTCCGAGCATCATTTATGCCAACATTCTAGATGTCTTTTATCCAGCTGACTATGGTCATATTGAATTAGACGGGCATCTATTCTAAAGAGAAACAATGTACATCTGAACATTGTAGTGATTTAAAAGGTGTATCATTGTCTAATCTCTAATTCTCGTCCACAGTTTATTGGATCGACTATATTTTTAAGCTTATATGGTTTTCAAAGACTATATTAGCACCAATAGTTCATCAAGATGCATGGCACCAAAATTCAACCTCCATGGGATTCATGGTGAAGGAAATGGATATCTGAAGCACCCATGGGGAAGAAAATAAGACTTGAATAGCATTGTTAGATATTCTACATGCATTCATTGTTGGGCATGGATTGGCATCTATAAATTGGATCACCATATATATTCATTGTTGAGCATGATTATATTTTTATAAGATGTATAGTACTCATAACTAAGAATCCCTAGATTATAGGATCCTAACAATATGTCACTCATATCATGGGTTGTTTTATAAAATAACATCCTCACGAGTCCAAATAGATCAAAATACTTAAACCATAAAATAGAATATGTGAACATTGACCACATAATTTCAAATAATTTCCACTTGGAGTAATCTATAGATCAAAAAAATCCATCTTTGAGCAGTTTCTTGAGTTCCACATTAACTAACAATGCAACCTTAGGATGCATTTTTCTCGATTTCTATTTTACGGGTTTTGCATCTATATGAAACAAAAGTTTGTGCCTGACTACAGAAGGATCTAATCCTGACATATCTTTGTAATACCATGCGATGACATCCTAAAATTATATGAGGGGTGATGTAGATGCCTCAATCTCTGATTCTGGTAAGCTCACATGAAACTGTAAGAGTTTGGGATTATCACTTGTTATAATGGTGATTATAATGGTCTCTTCTATCGGCAATTTTGATGTGTCATTATCTTGAAATGATGTTGTAGGTTTTTGTGGGCCATCTAGTTCATTTGAAATTTAATCTCCTCTCTCTAACACCTCTCAAAAATTTTCACCAAGACATACGTCCAATTCTTTTTTCTTTTTATTCTCTTTATTATTTTTTTGTTTCTCGATGAGGTTTTCTCTATAAGAGACTGTGTTTTTCTTTTTCTTATTTTTATTTTCTTGATTTTTGATGGACTGGAGTACTCAATTTCCTCAATGAAGTAGTTTGAAGCATCAAGGTTTATATCAAAACCCTTCTTGTGATCTAATAAGGGAATAGGGTCCTGAGTCCTAAGGAATTCCTCAATGGCCTCATCATTCTGAAAGAGGTCCATAAAGATATGATTTTGATGGTATTTATGGATAAGGGATGGATATAAAATATCAACATGAATGGTACGAATGGATAGGTGTTCGAGGAAGAGGTTAGTTTCAATGAGGTCTTAGAAAATTCTATGTGTGGAACTTGTCTCAACTTCAGAGTTAGATTCCTCTTCAATAGTCATTATTTCGAATATTATGGGCCTCTTTTCAAATGTTTCATAACCTAAACCATGATGGTATATATTTTCTTCATACAATACAGGTTTGATACAACCTTGTTTGTGTGGACCTAGTTCTCTTCCCTTCTAATTCATATTTCTCATCATCTTGTTGGATTTTTTGTAGTCTAGAGATTCATAGCAATCAATCATTTGATTTGTTTATAACCAAGATCGATCAGAGCCATGAAGTGTTCATCCTCCAAATATCCATACCATTTCCATAAGGTATTTACAAGTAGGTAGACGTGATTTTTTTTCAGGTGGGTTGCATTAGTTCATCCATAGCTACTAGAGACAACGAAAGCTTGACAATATGAAATGTTTTCTCTAAAGTATACTCACCAAGGTCTTTGTGAGAAAACTTGATTTCAGGTGATGATTTGGATGTGGATGGTTGTGAACTAGATGTAGAGGCTTGAAAAATAATGCTGGGATTGATACGATTATTAATAATGGGTATGACATGGGGTTCAACAGATTTTTCCATGGAAGGACAATAACTTACATGAGTTTATTTTTCTTCCAAAAGATTATAGTATTCAAAGGGTTTTGCATATGTGAGTAATGTATAATATTTTTCATCGTGCATAAACTTGATATATTGATGAAATATAGAAGGCACAACTTACATTGCATGTATCTAAGTCTGGCCTAGAAGCATGTTATGTGAATTATCTACATCAATGACATGAAAAAGGGTTTAGAGCATCCATAGGCCCACTTGTATAGTTCCAACAGATTCTTCGTTCACTATTTTCATAACCACATATAGTTATAATGTTATCTCCCATACTTTCTTCTATATGACAAAAGCATCTTAGCATCTTCATAGAACACGTGTTTAGCATATCATAGTTGTCAATAAGGACTATTTTAGCCTTATGGTGGGTGATATAGGCTTCAATAAACATAGATTTATTATTCCTAATATTGGGGTTTAGTAGGTCTTGAGGACAGAATGACAATATAGGGTCGTTTGGAGAAAAAAAATTGTAATTACTAAGAATTAATATCCTTAGGGATATGTGCTTCTTGCAAAGCATGAGTAATAATTTTATGAAGAGCAAGAAATGACTTGAGTAGCTTAATGAGAGATATATGTGTTGGTGTCGTCTCTAATTTATTAAAAGTTCATATGAACCAGATGTGGAAGCTTTAGTACCAGTTGTTATTTTGGGATTACAAGGAATAGTAGGATTGGTAGACACTTGAGGCATGGAGGGGGTTGATGATTACTTTTTTACGGGCACCCAAACCTTATTTTTTCTTGTGGTCATTGCATTGGTAGGACCTTGAAACTTAATGGTAGCAATAGAATTGGGCATTTCTTCGACAAATGATATAATTGAATTAAAGTCGACATTATTTGATGACATGCCTATTTTAGTAGCTTGTCCACTTGTGTTAAGCTTAAGGAAAGGGTTTGATAAAACCTTTAAGTTATCGTTAGGTATCTAATTAGATTATGGTATTTTGACTGCAATTTCTCCACTATCAATGAGGTCTTTAATATAGTGGTGAAGCCTTATGCAGCGATCTATAGGATGGCTGATGAAAATCAAAATACTCATTTTCCTTATACCAAGATAGTCTTCGTTCCCGTTCAACCCATGGCTTTGTGATAGGATAAGTGACTATGTTGGCACTTATCGATTATTGTAAAACACTTGAAAAACTCTCCCCTAATGGCATAAAGTTTCTTCACTTATTATCATAAAGAGGGGGAGATTCTTTATTGGGCACCACAATAGCTTTGTTTGGATTAAGATATATTAGCTTGGTTATTTTTCACATTACGTATGTTGTGGTTATCAGTTATGCCATCATTGAGGAAATTTCAATTGTGATTAATGTACTTTGGTTTATCTTGATGAATGTTTTTGTTATTGTTATTATTGTTATGTGTGTTATCCTTGGAAGGTGGTTTAATTAAGCCTTTAGCGATGAGGGTTTTTTATGTGATTCCCCTTTTTGCTAACTTCCTCAAAAATATTGAGGAAATGCATCTTCATATGAAAGTAAAATTCATTGTTAAGTTTTGGTATAAATATATTTACCAGGTGTTTCTCAGGAATTGAACATGCGAATCAACTGGAAATTCTTCTCTATCGTTGTAAGAATTGTGTAAAGATTTCATTTATTCACTTTTTTACATTACACAAATCCATCATGGTAATTTCAGAATCAATATTAAAGGATAAATTCTTAATGAATTTCTCATAGAGTTCCATAAAAGTGGTGATTTAACCTTTTAAGAGATATAGGAACCAATCAAAATATTTTCTACCCAAGATTTTTGAAAATAGTCATAAAAGGTGGACGTCATTACAGGATACCTCCTAACAATCCATAAATAATTCCTTTACATGTTCTCAAGGGTTGTTTTTGCCCTTATATTTTTGAAACTTTGGAACTTTGAAATATCTAGGAAACGGTGATCACAAGATGTCCTTATCGAATGGATAGGGGCACATTTCTTCGAAGTTGAATTGTTTGCTTTGTTTTTTCATTCCCAAGATTATATGTTTCATTGTTTTCCATTCTTGAGTGAATGGTTAGTTAATTTTTGGAATGTTGATAATATTGTCAATGTATAGATCAGCTGTCTCTTTTTTTGGTTCATTCTTTATTTTTTATTCATTATCACTTTTTGTCTTCGTTTCATCATTTTTCGAGTTATTAGTAACTTTAGAATCCATTAGAGATAATTTCTTAACCATTGCATTGATTTTCTCTATTAAATCTTGATTAGGTGTGGCCATAAAAGCACTACAATTTCCTTTGTTATCATTTTTAGTATTTCTTTATTGGACCTTGTTATTCTTATTGGGTTTAAGTGGAGTATCATTATTATTTTTGGGTTGGCTTCATAGATTCTTTGAATAATCATCATCAAAATCTAAAGGTGACTTAGCTCCCATTTCAAGGAAATGGAGAAGGAATTTGTCTTATTTTGTCGTAATACCCCCTAAAATTGTGTTTTTTCTTCTATGTAGGGGTTGTTTTGTTGATGTTCTTTTGCTTCCTCATCAAATCTATCTATGTGAAAAGGATTTTGATTTTTACAAAAAATATCATAATCTTTATGTCTTGTTCCCACCATTTTGTGTGAAGAAGAGGGAACATGGAAAAAAATTTAATGTTCTTATATGTTGGCAAAGTGAATGCCAAAATATAAGACTATGAAGTTGAAATGGTTGACTTACTCAACTCTTAACAAAGTGAATGCTAAGATAGAAGTGTTTGGGGATGAAAATGATTACTCAACACTTAACAAAGTGAAATCTAAAATAGAATAATTTAATAATTAAATATCGATGACTCAACCCTTAGCAAAGTGAATGATAATATGGAAGAGTTTGGAAACTATATTGATTGCTCATCCCTTAATAAATGAGAAGGTAAATAGAATTTTGAATCTTTACTCTAATCATACATCTGAGAATGAGATTGTTGATGTAGAGATGGATGCAAAGAAGAGCAATGTTAATCTCCCAAAATCAACAATATATCATGGATATAGAGTGCCAAAATGGATTAAGAAACCAGAAGTTGAAATAGAGAGTGCAAATTCCAAATAGGAGGTTAATAAAACTAAAAAATCAAGTGGAGTGCAGGAGCATGGCAGGTATTATAGATCAAAATTCATTCAAAAGAAAATCAGTAATAAGAGGATAAGAAGAGTGTGGAAAAATAAGAGCACCAATATAACCCAAGAAGGATATGTTATAAGGTTGGAAGAGGATGAAGGTATCTTGAGAAAAGAGAAGAGTTTAGAAGGTGGAGAAGGAAAATCCATCCCTAAATTTTATGAAGACAATGGAGAACTGGATGATCTCTCCTTGAGAGGGGAAATGAAGATGTTAAAAGATTTTTTTGAATCTAATAAGAAGTTGGTAATATCAAATGTAGGTTCAAATCAGGTGGATGAGTTCATTTAGAAGATTGAAGAGGAGCAAGAAATATATGAAGGCATTCAAGGAAAGAGTGGTGCATGGGAGATTCAAGAAGAAGACCTAGCTAAAGAGGATAAACATGAAATGAAAAAGGAGACCAACAGGGATGTGAAGGCTCAATATTTTAAATCTAATTCTTCTTTGAGTGATGTTTGTGTAGGTACATCAGTTGGGTTGGAGGTGATGATGAAAAAAGTGAAGATGAATGATTCATGCAAGCAAGAGCCATCAATCTCAATTCTTGAGATCATGATGCATCAAGAAGGATAAATTCATAAGAAAGGATGTGATTTCATAGCCATGGATAGTCAAACATCAGTTCATATCGAGATGGAGCAAATGTGGAGAGATGAAGAAGAGATAGTGAAGATCACCCACCATTCAAAAATAATTTTTACACAAAGAGGACAACTCCTTCACATAACAAGCAAGCTAGTACAAAACATTGATTTCATCATGAATACTTTGTATTTATGTTATGAAATCATGGATAATAACATGGAGGTCAACTAAAACTAGAAAACTAGGAAGAAGAAGAAAAAAATCTCACAGAAGTTCATGGAAGAAGCCTTCTTGTTCCCAGGGGGGTAATGCAAGAGCATCACCTTAGAATTTTTATTAGATTCAAAATTTAATTTTTATCATGATTACATGGGAAAATTATGTTAGTTGATGTAGATAGAGATCATTATAAGGCTACAAAATTCAAATTTGAGCTTATATAAGTTTTCTGTCCAAAACTCAATTTGAATTTCTTAAAGGGTGTTTTCACCTTTTTTGGTAATTTTTGGCTTTTTGATGTTTGGGTAGGTTTCTAGGATGTTTTAGGAGTGCATGAATTATATTTAAACCCCTTCTTGAGGGTCATAATATCTTGGTCTAAGTTATTTTCTATTAAAACTTTGTTAACAGTTATTTGACTCAAGCTATGACTAGAGTTTAGAGGTGAGTTAGTTTGAAAAGTAGTTAGGGTTGAAGTGAATTCAAATGGTAGAAGATTGGAAGGAAGTTATTATGGTATACAATCATTTAAAATAACTCTTCATGGTGAGAAAATGAAGAATAATTGTGTTTCATGAAAAGAGGGTTGTAATATGATGGAAAAAAAGTCAAGAAGTGTTAGTTTTGAATAAGAAATTCTTGTTATTTTGTGTGAAAAATAATGAATCACTATACAATTTGATTAATCCACGTGATTGAAGGGTGTGTTATTTTATTCCATAGATTGAAAACATGTATGATTGGATCAACAAGCACGGACAGGCCAATAATGGTAAGAAATTCTGTTTTAGAGTGTTTGAATTCTTCATTTCATGAATTTGTTGGAATTTTTCTTGATTATTTTTTCTCATAAACATGTGAAATGATGGTAAAAACCTCTACCTAAGATCCTAGGGTTTGATAGTTTTTGAAACTTCCTAAAAAATCATTTTTTTCCTTACTAGACCTAGTAAAACCCTGGCTACGGTTTAGGTGAGAGTCCATGTTTGTAGGACTTAGAAGTTGAGTTATTGGTTGAAACTTGAAAGATATTATCTGATATTTTTTTTCTCACTCAATATAAAGGTTTTATTGCTTGACATGATCAAATTTTCTAGAAATCTCTAGCATTTCACTCTATAGGAGAGACTGCCCTTAAGATAGGCGTAATTGTGAGAGATTAATTAGAATAAAGGGGGTTTAGACTTCGAATTAAGTTATGAAACATCATAGACATGTGAAAAGGGGAAATGGGTTTTAGAAAATCAATTTAGTGTTTTATAAATCCCCCTGAATCAAAACTTATGCCTAAAATTCCCTTGAGACAGTGCTACAAGAAGGAAGAGCTAGTTGTTTGAGAACAAGATAGGAAAAGGAGGGTAGTCTTGGAATTTGAGGAATAAAATTTTACATAAAGCATAATTTCTCTAAAGGGTACTCAAAATGTCCATACTTTTCCTATAATCCTTGTAGATTATTCCCAACTATAAGCTTTGGGTGGTGATAGAGTTAAGAAGAAGTCATGGCGGTCTTAAAGGAGTTTAATGAAAGTTGAAGATCTCCTTTGTTTTAAATCACTTTCAAAGTTGATATTGCATGTGAAGGATAGGTGAAAAAGGTATATGAAGTGTAAATTCCAATCAATATTTCAAGTAACCAAATTTGCATGTTTTAGAGATATTCGGGCTTGTCATTGTTGATCCTCTTACAAGGTGAAAGTATAGCTGGAGTGTTTTGATTTTCACTAACTTGGTGATTTCATAGGTTTTCTTGAAAACTCTTGCATCTGGAAAGCTCCTGAAATATGACCACCGCATAGTGACAAGTGAAGATTTACAGATCCTCCAAATTTGGCATATTCACTTTAAGACACCTTATGTTCATCCAATCTGGGAATGTGAGGATTTGCTTGCAAATTGAAGATTTTACCTCCGTGAATATTAGTACCAATGAGGAATGAATAGGAGGAACATATGTGACCATTTTGAGCTCATATTTATAATTTACTATTTTTATCAAGTCACACATGGGTGTTCATTTCTTAATAATTTTGCTAATTTTTCCATTTTTGCCATTTTGAATGTTTTTCTCATGGAGGAATGAATTGAGGTACTGGAAACCAATTATTTCTCAAACTTACTATTTTTTAGTAGGCTACCATGGTATAGGATTACTAAA
Source organism: Taxus chinensis (assembly GCA_019776745.2). Lineage (NCBI taxonomy): Eukaryota > Viridiplantae > Streptophyta > Pinopsida > Cupressales > Taxaceae > Taxus > Taxus chinensis. Next base: position 13,512,942 of record CM034147.1, read on the forward strand.
AATATAAATTTATTTTTCAGGTTTTGGGTCGAACGAAATCAATTGTATAAGTTTCTATTTTTCATTTCAAGGGTTTGCTCTAATTTTTGGAATATTCCAATTACCGAGTTTTTACAAATCTTAGAAAATGTGATTTTAGTTTTAACTTCATATGGATGTAAAAAATTACTGATTTCATCAATGGGGGGAGTAAACATTCTTCTTAAAGGATTTTTCATGAGGAAGCTACGGTCAAAATCTTGAGGAAAATGGAGTTGGGGTTTTCAAATTATGAGCAAAACTAGATTTTGACATCCATGGCATGGAAGTGAGTTTTATTGTATTTGATTGTTATGAACCAGCTTAAAATTCACTTTAATGTATTCCAAATAATTATTTAAATTTTTAAGTTGTGTTTTGTGTTTTTGAGTTGTGAGAGCATTGGTGAGGGAATTTATATGGTGGAAGATGATGAGAGAGAGTGCACATGAGAGAATGGAGGAGTGGAGAATGAAAGCTCTATTGCACTTGGGTGCAATTTCACCTCAAAATGGTGCCTTGGGTGTATGGTGATGAGAAAAATTCACCCTAGGGATTGGGAAGAGGAAAACATGGCACACACATTCACAAACACAAGCCTTTTTTATGTTTTTGAGTTGGGATGGCATGCATGCATGAAAGAATTCAACCAATGAGGACATGGCACACTTTTGGGGTGAAATTTAACCTCGTAAGTGTGCACAATGTATAAGAAAGTTTTAAAAATGTGCCTTGGGGGGGAAATGGTACCCACCACAACTTCAAACACTCACACAAGTCAAAAAGTGCACTTCAAAACTATTTCCATGAATGTTTCTTTTCCCCAAAAGTCAAAAATTAATTAAATTTTAAAAAATAATGTATGAATTTTCATATAAATGGGAAAATAAATCCATTTATCTTATTTATCAGGCTTTAAAATGAGTTCTCTAGTAAATTTTACCCATACCATCAATTTTTTCTAGAGCGATGTGCCGATGACCAAGTGGCAAGAAGAGTTTTCGATGAAACCAAGCCAAAAAACTTATGGCTGATTAAGATAATGTAAAATACCCTCACTTGATATTTTTAAGGCTCCTAACTCTTCACGAGGCCCATGAAACATTTTGAACAAGTTCTACCTTGTAGAAGGACTATTATATTGCACCACAGACAATTTTCTGCATTTTCATACTCCCAGAATTCTTCCTTGACCATTGCACCATGAAGTAGGATTTATCATCTTTCCAATGTCTAGGATATGATCTCTGAATACTTCACAAGGCTCCTAAAATATTTATAACAAGGTGACTAGCTTTTTAAGAACATGCATTTCATAGTACCTTGCCTAAAAAGACTTGGTATTGTTTAACTTGCTCTTGAACTCTTTTTTCTTCATATAATATTCCTAAACTACCTCGTAAAACTTCATGTCTCTCCCACACACCTCTTGGATGATTTGAATCTTCCCTATACACTTCTGGGGGATGTTTACTAGGTAGAAAAATACCAAAAATATCCCTTTTGAAGCCTCTAGGAACACTATTCTTTTTTAGGTCTAAGTAGCTTCAATAACCAAGCTAGTTACAATTATCTACACATGAAACACACTTGAAAATCATGTTATCATGCTCCTCTTGACCATAATGAGGGTGACACAATCAAAATGTTAGCCAAAGGAAAATTTTACATTGACCAGGAAAGGGAATTTCAAGTGTGGGTTTGGTTTTCCTGACCAAAACTTTAAATTTTACATGACAACAAAACCATAACATGAATGAGATGAGATGAATCCACTACCTTCAGGGAGACATTTGGAATCCTATAATTATTAGGAGATTGAGATGGGTCAATATCTCATGGTTCAAGTTTCTTCATAGCATTTTCTCTGACCTTTTCCTTCTTGTGAAGCTCCGCAGGGGGTGAAACATCAATGCCCTCTTCTACTACAATTTTTCTCTTAGATGATCTTTCTGGGTGAAAGGACCCAGTAGTTGCATAATTTTTCCTATGAGAAGAGGTGAGAGATAATTTCTTAGAATAAGGTAGTGTTTTTCCACTTTCAATGATAAACACCCTTCTCCATTGATGCAGAACATCTTACACCTTCACACACCCTCAACAAGATGGGTTAGACAAACTACAATTCAATCTATATCTTGAAAAATGTACTTCTTCCTTAAGGCTAGGAAATGGCACAGTAATGTAAATGTATCCTATGAGTGTAAAATCATTCATTCACTACTTCAATTATGTTTTTTATCCCTTACCCAAATCATCTCAACAATCTAGGTCGTTGAAATCCTAAGGATTGGTTAGCTTACTCACCCTTAGGTTTAGGGTTACAACTCACCTACTTTTAATGAGGTTTTCAAGCACTATCTTAGTAATCAAATGAACTCTTCAAACATTCAAGTCTCTCAATTGTCTATAGAAACTCCTTTTGAACTCCTTGAAATAGATTATCAGTTATTGAAAGGTACTAGTCCATTAATTCCACCTGACTAGCTTGTGTTGTTACCTAACAAGTACAAACTAGATCAACTTAGCTTTCTGTAGACACATTTTCATGAACATATACCTCCTTAACACTTTCAATAATATACTTGGGGTTATTATAATGTCTTGTGACATCCTTATGCAATGTTGAAATATTGCAAACCCTCCTTTTGATGCAATTTATGTTATACTTTCCTTTGAATTTTTCCTCACAGATTGGCCCGACTAAGACACATTTTTGTCACAAATTTATCCTGTAATTCAAAGTGAAACTATTTTATTATTTTTTCATCACTCTTATGACCTTCCCACAGAGATTACTTCCAAATCTTATCATTTTTCATCAATTCAAACTCGAAGTTAAACGGTTTTGTTTTCTAGAAACCCTAGTTATAAGCTATCAAATCCCGAGAGTGAATTTTTGAGTTTTTCTTTATTTTTACACAATATCCTTCAATTATATCAACTCTAGAATTATGTTCATGCCTAGTAGAAACTTTCTTGACCTCTAAATTTCCTTGTACAATCCTAAAACCCCTCTACAATTCGATTTCTTTTATGATTTATAATGTGCTCTATTTGGACATTCATTGTACAGTGAGCTACTACAGATTCTACTTAACTAATGCATGGAGAAGATGATAATAATCACAAAAGCATTAATATTTTTCTTTCATTCCCTCTAATATGAGTATTTAAGTCTCAAGTTGTAGATCGACACACACTTACCACGCCTACCTTGTCACACACATACATGACAACTTACACACACACTGTTTTTCCTAACTTCTCTTTGGAGAAACAAAATGTGGATCCTTTATTGATAAATGGTTCTAAAAACAATTGCAAAGGTTTTTTATCCTCCCTTAGCTGGAATTTTTATTCGTAACTGATCATCAAACCCTATGATGAGGTCATAGGTGTAAATTACATGTAAGAAGGGAGTTACAAAAGAAATGGAGTTACAATATTCCTTCAAGATCATAATGGATCCCATACAGCCATGATTAATACTTTGTAAACTTCTAAAGGATCTATTAAACTGACTATACCACGTACATATGCTATCAATCCAACAAATTGGTTTACCAAAATTCAAAATTTCAAATTATGCCAAAATGGAGGGAAACCTCCTTATTTGAACTTTAGACCTCTATAGTCTAAATGGACTATATAATGACTCTTTGAAAACTCTAAGGACCTATACAAACCAAAAAATGACTATCACATGCCTAAACTATCCCTTTTAGTGATGCCCATGCATCATACTATCAAGGGGAAAAAGAAAAGTTTCCATGGCATTGTGTTTATCTTGCAAACTGATCTTTGTTCCTTCTTCCTTTATTTCCAATTGCATATAGGATTATGAGAATGCACTTTGACTGATTTTTTTATCTCAATCCTTCTTAGTGATTGTATCTTTCTTTGTGTAATCCTCCTCTGCCTTAAATCAATCCTTTTGATGAGATCATTGACTGTACTAGGCCTACACACTGTCCCCTTTATCTTTTGCTTGAGAGTATGTATTGGGTTCATGACCACTTGTGATGGTTCTAGATGTTCTTTGATTGTTATATCATGCTTAACACTTCCATTTTTCTTTTTTTGATTCATTTCACCTCTAAGATGGATAAAGTGTACGTCTTTTTGAAGTATGCACCTCCATATTACTATTATTTCATGATTTCTAGTGTCTGATCTGCATACACATACTCCAAAGCAATGTTAGTTTGTAAAACCTAAATATTTCCTTCATACTTGACTGTTATATTCTTCTTATGCATGTTATCCTCTTGTTCTGACACTGTTTGGTCTTTTTGGACTTGTTTTAGGCATACTTAAATACTCTTCACTCTTCTCTAAGACTGACTGTTGCATTTTCCTTTCATGGTATGCATTACATATTTCCCAAGTTACATTATTGCCTTCCTTCACAACATAATCTTGATATTCTTCTTCACCCTTCAGGTTCATTCTCCTTTGTAAGTTTTTTAGATAATCCCTTTCTCCACTTATCCATTGCCACACCTTCTGGACTATGTTAGCTCTTTCCTCCATCACTTCACCTTCCTTTCCTTATTGAAAGAATGACTTAAACCCCATGAACATCACCTTTTATTGCTTCTCATGTCATGTTTTCTTATCCTTTAACAGATTCAAGGTGTGCCTAGTTCCATCCTTCACAAATGTATAGGTGTTTTCCCATCCATCGTGGATGGCTTTCTTGTTAAATTTCCATTTTATTCCCAATAGAAGTGTTATCCCAAAATACCCCTCAGGGTATTTTGGATTTAACAAAGATAAATATGGACTTAGCCATTTTTAAAGGGGAGGGATACGTTTAAACAGACGTCAAATTCTCCCTTCCAAAAGCACTGGTCATTGGCTTTCAAATATCCATGGGAGACTTAGCTAATTCATTGGCAGATCACTTTAAAAAGATTACTGACATTCATTTGGCCATAAAATTCAATGCCAAACATCAGACAATGGACCACGTGGTGGGATTCTAGATCTCCTCAAAGCTTTTGGCTTTGGTAGAATTCAATTCCATGGAATAATCCACATTCCAATGAGTTTCGGGTCTAGGCTTGGGTTAAGGTAAGTCAAAGGACATGCGGTGGGTGGAGGTGATGATAGATGGTGGAAGATCAACGAATCAGGTGGACACATGGTGGAATTTTGGTAGTCTTCAAGGTGGATGCACCTGGTGGACTTGAAAACCCTAGAATGAACCATAATCAATAAAGGCTTTGGGTCTGAGGGAGAAGGTAGGGCGGTCAGCGAAGTCAATTGGACATGTGGCAAAGATAGGGGCCGACACATGGTACAAAATCAATGAGAAAAGGAAGGACATGCATCATCATTCCAATGAAGATCAAAGTGATGGACTCTGGTAGACATCAAGCTCATGAAATTAGCCATGTTTGATAGAATCCATTGGGTCTAGTTAGGAAAATGATCTAGGGAGGTATGTGGGGATTTCTCATTAGCTCACACTTTACAGTGAATAAAAGGCCCGACCCTATAACCAATGGGATACTGACATGTGGAAAAGGCAAAATTATTGCACATGTTAGCAGAGGATAATCCCTGAGCTAATTAAATGTTGTCACTTGTCACTCCTTTGTTCATCCTAGCATACAAATACTCAAATGATGATATATTTCTATTCCTCACTCCAAATCATACAATATTGATATCATTGGAAATATCTCCTCAAGCACTCCAATTTGGCATCATGGGAATTAGATTTTTGTCAGAATTTGATAGGTAAAAAAGAGGAGGAATGTGTAGTCAATTTTTATACCCCTTAACAAATAAGGATAATCCCATGCGCACTGGCCTATCACCCAGCGGGCGTTGGGCACTCACCCGAGGCAAGCGCAGGAACTGAGCCCCTATTTTATGTGAGTTGTGCAATAATGTAGCATAGATGTGTAATAGAAGAAAGAAGAAACTCCTTATTCAAATAAGAGCTTTGAGTAAATGCTACACTAATATATTCATTCAAACAAGAGCACATTGACAAAAGATAGATCTAAACCATGAGGGAAAGAAGATGCATAATGATTATACTCATTCATGTGAAACACACTAAATGTAAAAAAAAGAGATATGTATGAGCCACGAACCACATGTATTCATACTTAAACATGTCCATTAATCACATTACATCTATCAGGGTCATTACAGACCAAAATGATAGTGCAGATTAGAACCATGTAGCAAGACTGGACTTACGTCCCTTATAATGCAAAAGAAAAACATATACCCATCCCTTGATACATCATTCTTCCTACATATCTCCTAGCCCAACCAATAAATCTCTCCATGTATTTATGTAAAGCTTCACCTCTCATCTTCCCTCTCTAATCTCCTCCTTTCCCTTTACCGGGCACTTGTATTTATAGCCTTTCTCAATTTCTCCAAGCCTTCACGGGAGTTACAAATCCATTACCAAGTGTCTAAGGTGGTCCTCCATGGGAGCATTTTTCTTCACGCTCGAGGTCTCCACTCTTTATAATGATGGCCTTCTAGAATCCCCCATTACAAGGTATATTCCTTTCTAGGCCACCTTGTTGCCAGGCTGGCACCTTATCCACTCCACATGCACAGTCGGGTCACGCTTTTCTCGTGTTCTGTCTATTAGGCCAAATATGGCTAAGTCTCAAAACCTTTGGTATAGTTTGCATGCATGCCACTTGTTCTACTAAACCCTCCTAGAACCCTGTCATGCATGCTTTCTCCTTGTGCACCCTTCTTCAAATAGGCCTTGCATGCCCATGCACCTCTCTGTACTTGGCCAATAAATTAATGGCCCAACATCACCCCACACTATGCATGTTCTTCATCTGTGGGAACATTTTCTCAAATAATAAAGAATGACCGTCCTTGAATGGTTTGGAGAAAGAATAAAGGAATGAATAATTTTTGGGGAAGAATGAAAGAATGGGGAACTATGATTATTTTTACAAGAGGAGGGGGAAATCTTTTGTCAAGTCTACCTCCAACTTCTTCCAAGTATCGACTTCACACTATGTTTGCTAACAAAGTTCACCGACTATGGCATTCACCTCTTCAAATATTATCCCTTCTCCCTTGGCACTCATGGTTTCCACAACCTCTTCCAATTGCTTTCCCATATCCTCAAGTGTGTTCATCCTACGAGTGATCTGGGGATATAATTCTTTAAGCCAATTCTTAATTGAGCCCCACATTGTCTCAATAGCCTCTGATTTCTTCTCAACCTTAGCTATAATTTTGTCACATTCTACCCTATTCCCCTTGTTCTTCTGTTGGAATTCCTTGAGCTCTGCTTCATGGGTGGCAACCAGAATTCTCACCACCCTATCTCTATTGGTGTAGTTTTCAAAGGTAGCCACTACTATCAGCACGACGTCCTTTACATCCATAAGGAATTTCTTGTACTGAGCCACAATGGCCAAAACCTTCATCTTGTCCTCTTTTTCTTTGCGCATAGATGCCTCCTCTGAAGAATCTAAGGCTAGTGGTCATCTTTCCATTGTGAGAACCCAAGATAAGTCTTTTAGGCATTACAAACTTGATTCATATTTTTACGCGGGTGATGTCAAGTCTAGATACTTCAAGATAATGGTGCTTGTGATCATCTCCACCTTCTTGGAGACTTCACGTACCCTTGCCTTCTCTTCCTTTAATCCATGCCTTAGCTGAGCACTGACTAGTCCCTCATGTTTTAACTCCTTATTTTTTTTCTCCAACTCCTCTTCCTTCTTCTCCAGCTCTGCCTCTAGAAAATTCACTTTGTCATTCCTCCTGAAGAGTCTGGCCTCTACTTCCACCAAAAATTTGTTCAGCGTGTTGCAAATTTGTTCATCTAATAGCCACTGATTTTTTACCAAGCGGTTATCACCTTTTGACTCTTGTACCGTCATTATTTCCCCTTGGCTCACTTCAAATTCTGGTTCATCGATGTGGGACTCAAATTCCCAAGAAATCATTTTCCTTATCTGAGGGTATGCACCTTCCTCATCAAATGATGTCATAGCCAAAATTTTCTTCATTGGTATGGTTCTTTGAAAGCGTGCATGCAACACCTTGTTCGGGTCATCAATATATCCCATCCTATGATGCCTTTGCACTTTTTCTCCTTGTGTGCGTGGCCTTAGGAAAGCTCACATCCAAACTAGGATCCCCTCCCATGCTTCCATATTCATTTTCTATGTTTCCCTCCTCTGCTTCCTTCATCACTAGGTCCACGCTACGCTCCATCTCTTTCTCTACTAGGTCTTCAATGATCTTGGTGACTTTCTTCTCTATGGCCTCATCTATATGTTCCTTAGTGAGGCTTGGGGTCCTTTATTCTTTGGTGACTGCCTCACTTACCCCCCTATTCTAAGTATCTTCTTCTTCCTTTTTATTCTCCCCCTTGGAAAAGATGTATTCATGTTCTTCTTCCTCTCCCTCCTCCTCTGAGTCATGAACCTCATAGATAGGATGGTCCTCACCTCCTGGTTCATCTTCATCATCATCCCTCTCTCCTATATAGGCCTCTAATATTTTTGTATCCTCCAGATCATTTTCTTTTGTCACTTTCTGCTTCTTCCTGGCAGGGGATTCTACTTCCTTCTCCTCCTCCTCTGGTGACCTCTCCTAGGTGATGGGTTCCTTGTACTCTGGTGCTTCTTCCTTAGGATTCCTTACTTTCTTTGGGGACTTCTTTCTCTGCATATAAGTATTGGGCTTAGTGCTTGTCCCTGACGTGCTTACCACTTGTGTAGCCTTAACACTTGGTGCTTTATACACCTCTTCCCTTTCCCTCTTCTTTGGCATGGGCTTCTTTCTACCGGTGGGGTCCTCAGGGATGGATACATCATTTTCCAAGTATGCGCACTTTTCAAATTTTAGTCAGATGTGAAGGTATATCCTTGCTGCAGCCCTTCCAGTGATTGGCAAAGTCATTGGTTTTGTCATCTATATCTCATGGGAGACATATCTCTCGTCGTATGCACGCTTCTTGGGGTAAACCAACTTCCTGCGCAATTCTCTGTGGTCTTGATCCACCTCACTAAGGTCAAACCTTAGTCTCTTGGCCTCTTTGAATTTTTCAACCCCCACTTCAAAGTATAGCACAGTGAAGGAGAAGGGAAGCTTACACCATGGGCTCATTGTTTCATCTTTCCACCTAAATCTGTCAATGCAAAAGTGTTGATATACCGTGAATTTTACTTCTCCTTGCACAAGCATGGGTAACTTCTCTAGAATTATCCATTCTACCCCGAACGCAACCCTCATGCACTTGTACCATTTTTCTAAACACGCCTTGTGAGTGGCTGCCATTGTCTCATAAGTATATTTTATAAACCACTTTGCAAGCGAGGGATCCTTTTCTAGGTACTCCCAAACAAACCTTTTCGGCCCATCAGGAACTCTGATTTCTGAGAATACAATTATGAGGAGGACATTACCAAATACTATCTTCTCACCTTCTTGTGCGCTGCTGATGATTTCATTTGTAATGAAAGCAGACAAGTTATAGATGGTCCCCTTAGTTATTTTTTGGCACACCTTCATCAATTCCTTGTTCACTTGAGTCCATCTCTCTTGTTCATTGATCTTGGTTACCAAGCATGCGGCCATCCTCATCCTGGGGTCTAGGATCTCTGTGATGTCAAAGTATCACGGTCCTTTCTTATAGGGATATGCAACAACTATTTCCTTGATGGCCTTCTTGTCACTTAGGTCACCATCAATGTTATTCCCTTCGCAGATAAGTCCTGTGAACTTGGAAATTATTTGGGGAGTTATGTGCATCTTGTAGCCTCTGGTAATCATCTTGAGTCCATACGCGTGCTCTATAGTACCAGCTTCATCTAGACACATATGTTGAGAGCCATTTGTATAGTTCTATTAGGAAGCAACAAAAGAAAGTTTCATACAACTCATGGTAGAGGCTCTCTTCTACTCATCTGCATGCATCAAAGTCAGGTCTAGTGTTGAATCTCTAACCAAATTCATCCTTTGTGCTATTGAACCATGTTTCAACACTTTCCAAGGTTAAATGCCATGTCATCACATAGTACAAATACAAAGATGCATGCAATTTCTTACAACTTCAAAAATAGGTCCTGACAAAAGAACCAAGATATAGTCAATTTTTATACCCCTTAACAAATAAGGACAATCCCATGCGTATCGGCCTATCACCCAGTGGGCACTGGGAGCTCACCCGAGGCACACCCAGGCATTGAGCCCCTCTTTTATGTGAGTTGTGTAAGAATGTAGCATAGATGTGTAATAGAAGATAGAAGAAACTCCTTATTCAACTGAGAGCTTCGAGTAAATGCTACACTAATATATTCATTTAGAAAAAAAGCACATTGACAAAAGATAGATATTAACCATGAGGGAAGAAGGATGCATAATAATTATACTCATTCATGTGAAACACACTGAACATAACAAAAAGAGACATGTATGAGCCACGAACCACATGTATTCATACTTGACCATGTCCAGTAATCAAATTACATTGATCAGGGTCATTACAGACCAAAATAATAGTGCAGTTTAGAACCATGTAGCAAGACTAGACTTACGTCCCTTACAATGCAAAATAAAAACATATACCCATCCCTTGATACATCATTCTTCCTACAGATCTCCTATCCCAACCAATAAATCTCTCCATGTATTTCTGCAGATGTTTTCCTCTCATTTTCTCTCTCTAATCTCCTCCTTTCCATTTACCGAGCACTTATATATATAGCCTTTCTCAATTTCTTCAAGCCTTCGCGGGAGTTACAAATCCATTGCCAAGTATCCAAGGTTATCCTCCATGGTAGCATGCTTCTTCAAGCTCGATCTCTCCACTCTTTACAATGATGGCCTTCTAGAATCCCTCATTCCAAGGTATATTCCTTTCTAGGCCACCTTGTTGCCAGGATGGCATCGTAGCCACTCCGCATGTGTAATTGGGTCACACATTTCTCATGTTTTGTATGTTATGCCAAATATGGTTGTCCTAAAACCTTTTCTCTGCCTTGTGCATGTGCCACTTGATCTACTAAACCCTCATAGAAACCTAACATGTGTGCCTTCTCCTTGTATGCCCTTCCTCAAATAGGCCTTGCACACCCATGCACCTCTTTGTACTTGGCCAATAAATTAGGGGCCCAACAGAATGGTTCGGGCCATATATAATTGCATTTTGTCCAACCGCCAAAATTGTTTAATTATGGGAGCCACATATTTTCACTTCAAATTTATATTGGCATGCTTGAAGACATGCCAAATCCTCATCATCCTCTGTAGAGAAATAATTTTAACCCTCTAGGATGGTGGGGATCATTAAAACACAGTCGAAGACTTCTCTCTCTCTCTCTTCTCTCGAGAAATCTACAAATGTAAGTGCTTGGGCACATTTTAGGGGGGGGGATGTTCTGAAAATGATGGGGAACTCTGTAAAACATATTCCTGAACATTTTCTAAGTTGTAGGAATCATATTTGAGTATTTTTTGAGGCAATCCTTTCCTTATTTCTTGCATTATAATGAATTATGCATATTTTTAAGCAATAAATCCATGTTGTGTGGCTCTTTCTACCCTAGCTTATGTTATATTGCATTTCTTTCCTTCCATTATAATTGTAGGTTTATTGTGCATATGTTATTTTTCTTATAGGATTCAGATCTATAGTGCTTCATGGAAATGATATTGGAAAATGTGGTCCGGTACTATGTCACTCATGTTTAACCTCTCTCTTCTCCATTTTTCCTCTCATTTTCACTCATTGAAATGTTTTTCACCCTTTTTCTTGGTTTCATCACCTCTATAGTTTAGGATTTCCATTTTATGCACCTCTCTCTCTCTCTCTGATCTCTTGGAATTTTAGGATAGAAGTAGATAGTTGTATTTCCCTTCCTAGGAGTAGATTAACATCAAGATTAGGTAGAAGAACCAGCTTTCTCTGAAGGTTTGTCTCAACAAAAAGGTTCAAAACTTAGAGACAATCCTATGTTACCCAAAAACACTAATTGTTCATCCATTATCCATAAAAAATAAAAGGGTGTTGTTTGTTGGTGATAACCGTTATGAAACACCTGGTGGGACCAGAAGTTAATATTTCCATTTTTTCCAAGTTTGGGTGTCTATCTTGGTAAATTTCAACCTCTAAAGGTTGTGCAATAACACATCTGGTGACTCTAAATAACATATATATTGGTTTTAGTATCTAGAATTCCAATTTCATGAGAAGGATTCAAACAAGGTCAAGAATAGCATAAGAAGAAGATTTTTAGTATCTACAACTATCACCTGGGAGAAGAAGAAGAAGTAAAAAATTTCAGAGGTCACCTTCATTGAAAAATAGGAATTTTTCCACACCACCTCCTAGTAGGCCCTTCTTACAGTCCACTAGATTTCTGAAACCTATCATTATGGCATCACAACAAAGGAATCAACCATTTGTTGAATTTACTGGTATTAGTCTCCTTTCTCTCAATTCCTAGCATGATATTCTGGTAGCAGCCTTAAAAATTATTCCATTCTTCACTGGGGGAAATCATACTACCCCATCTGGTCATATTCAAGACATTTCCAATGTTTGTGTTGTTCATCAATTTATTGAGCAAGATGTAGCGGTTAACTACAACCTTATTCATTCAAGGGAAGAGCTCTTTAATGGTTTAGGAGTTTGGGATAAGGAGAAATTACTAATTGGAATGATCTGGGGAAAATTCTTTGTAATCAATTTGGGGAAAAGGTAAATAACCTCTCCTTGTTAGATCAGCTGACAACTATTCCCAATGAGCTCATTGCAAACTTCAACTTCATACTTCAGAAGACATAGGACATAATTCCAATTCTCATTAGACCAACTCCAGAAGGTGCCTTTCTTTACTTCTTAATAGCTTTGAATGCTTATATTTTTGTTATGATTCATTCTATGGGAGGGAAATCATTGCTTAGTGCCTATGCATTAGCTATTAAGGCTGAGAATTTTCTAATACAAGCTGGGAAAATAGCTCTTATACCTCCAATGCCTAATTACCTAGAGATTGTGAACCCAAATTCTCATCAAACACCTGAGTTATCCCCTATCCCAGCCCCAAGAAATCAAATTTATAATTAAGCATCTGCTTCCTCAAACACCTCAGCTGAGTTACAGGAGGCAATGAAACAATTGTAAAATTTTGGGAATGAGTTGGTATCCATTAAGAGGCAACAATCCCATAATTCCAAACCTTATCAGCTTCCATACCAACCAAATAAGGCCCCATACCAGCCAAATTAGCCTCCAGCCCAAGCTGAAAATCAAAATCAAAACCAATTTCCTTCTTTTAGGTCATTTCAACCATACAATCCCAATGTAGATCGTTCATCTCAAGATTTGGTTCCTATCCAAAACAACCTTGTGCAATATTATGAGTGGTGTTTCTCTTGTCATCTTACATGTAACCAAGCAACATGCCCCAATGGAATTTTAAACCAAGATTGGATGGTATAAGGTGCATTTATTTCTCAAGATACACCTACATAAGAAAATCAGCAGTAGATGGTAGCTCAAGAGGCACCTCAAAATGACACATCACTTGTGAAATGGCAAGTGGATGACTTTTTTGGAGTAAATCAAAATGTTTCTCAAGGTGTGGCTAAAAATACTAGATATAAGAAGAGATCTATTAAAGAAGGATAGTCCACAAAATATAGGCCCCTCTCAACATTCTTTGACACTTCAAGGAGGTGACAGTTTAAATATAGCTCCAAATGTGCAAAATCATCCTAGAGGGCCTTCCATATCAACCCAAGTGCAAGAAAAGGTCACGCTGAAAAAAATACAGAAAAAGGATAATCCAACTCCATTCAACATCCTTGAGAAAATGAATAAAAATAATATGAACATATCTATGTGGGAATCATTAGCAATTTCGGGCCAAAGGGGTCTCTTACAAGCAATTATGGCCAATTTGTCTATCCCAAATGAGTCATGAAAAGAAAAAGAAAAGGTTCTTACAAATGCATTGCAATAAAAGGAGGGTAATCCAAGTAGAAACATGAAGCCTCCACCCTTCTATGTGTCTTTGATCATAGGAAATCACTTGGTGCACAATTGTATGATTGACTATAGAGAAAACAACTCAGTGATGTTAAAGCAAATTGTAAACCAGTTGGGCCTCAAGTATGAGCCTCTAAAAAAAGGTTTGGTGTAGTTGGATGGAATAGAAGTAGGAACTATTAGAGTTATCAGAGGTCTAAGCCTCATACTTCATCCATGTCCTAATGTTTCAGTTTTTCAAGATATATCCATAATTGATCTACCTCCACTTTTTTCTCTATGTTTATCTAAAAATTTCACTGCCAAAATTAGAGGATACTTGTCATCAGATTGGTCTCATATGCTCTTCAAGACAAGATATGGAACTAAGGCTACTATTAAGTTCTGAACCTATTGCTACATACCATGTAGAACCTTATACACCTAGTCCAATTAATGCAAATTGTACTATTTTTGATCAAGAAGATTTCCCAAGTACTCAACACCCAGACACTCAAATTAGAGGCATTCCTAATTTACTACTTGATGAGTGGGAACATAAGTGTTATAAATTTGATCCATATAATTAAATTGAGGAGGTTGGTCTTGGTATCTATTACCTACATGAAGAGAATGCACCCCTGCCTAGTGTTACCAGGAAAATTGATAAAAAATATGATGGCATTTGGCAGATGTTCTTTGATGGATCAAGATGCAGACAAGGTGCAGGAGGAGGCATGGAACTTGTATCTCAAAAAGGTATCAAGTATTACTCATCTTTCAAGTTTCAATTCAGTTTCTCCAACAACACAATAGAGTATGAGTCTTTTATCCATGGCTTGCAATGGGAAAGGAAGAAAAATATCATTAAATTACAGACATTTGACGATAGTGAGTTGATTGTGAACTAGATTATAGCATCCAATGCAGCAAAGAATGATCTACTTGAAGCCTAAAAACATAGAGTGTGGGGTATTTTGGAATATTTTTAATCCTTCAACATTCAGGCCACTCTAAGAAAGGAAAATGAATTTTTTGACAGACTTGCTAAAGTTGGAGCAAAGTTTGATGTTACAGAGAACATAAAATGAGACAAATTTCAACCACATATCAAGGTGATAGTGAGAATTGTTATACCAGACAAATGTCACAAATTGGAAAGTATTTGAGAATGATCAGCAAATTGTCAATTTTATAAGATAACAGATTGAATTTTCTTCAAGAAATCGGGATAAGTTGGAGAAGCACTACGGAGACCAGATTGTCCATCTCAGACCAAACAAGTTTCCCAATGGTTTAGTGACATTGGAATCCATTTTCAACCTCGATGACCAATTTAGATAATAAAAGGAAAACATAATGGTCAAAGGTGAAGACTTAGAACCTGTTGCAATTGGTGGAGACAATTTCCTTCAAATTTGCAAGGTAAATACTTCACAAGAAAAACATGATTTTGTAGAACTTTGTCAAGAGTTTTTTGATATATTTTCATGGAGCTATGAAGACCTTAGAGGTTTTGATCCTAGTCTAGCTCTAGCACACCATTGAGCTGGATCCAACTGCCAAACCTTTCAAACAAAAACATAGGCCTGTCAATCCCCAAATTAAACCTCTAATGAAGAACGAGTTGAACAAATTAATAGAGGCAAGCATCAGCTTTCCCATTAAAACTTCATCATGGGTGGCTAACCTAGTCCTAGTACAGAAGAATAATGGAGAAATTAGATTGTGTGTGGACTTCAGAGATCCAAACAAGGCTTCCTTTAAGGATCACTACCCACTTCCTTCAATGGAAAAAAATTTACATGTAGTAGCAGATTCTGGAATATTTTCTCTCCTAGATGGATACTTAGGATAGAATCAAATCATGGTAAAGGAGGAAGATCATTTCAAGACAACCTTTACCATAAAATGGGGAACCTATGCTTATAGAAAAATGTCATTTGGTTTGTCAAATTTTGGAGTAACTTTCCAAAGGGCCATGGACATGCAATTCCAGGGACTGATCAATGAAATTGTTCTTGTATACCTGGATGACATCATGGTGTTCTCTAAGGATGCAGCTGATCACCTCTTTCATCTCAAGAAACTCTTTGAAAGGTGTAGACAATTTGGAGTTTCTCTTAATCTGAATAAATGTATATTTCTAGCCCATGAAGGTAAACTCCTTGACCACATTATCTCTAAGGAAGGACTAACCATTGATTCAGAGAGAATTAGTGTCATACTTGAATTGTCATTACCTAGTCATAAAAATGCTCTCCAAAGTTTCTTGAAGTGAATTAATTTTTTCATAAGGTTTGTTCCAAATTTTTCCAATATAATCAAACCTTTTACATTGATGTTGAAAAATAGCATGGCTTTCAAGTGGACTACTGAAGGAAATGAAATATTTACAACCATAGAGTAGGCCATTACACAGGCCCCAACTCTCATAAATCTAGTTTTCTCAACGGATTTCACTGTGTATGCCTTTGGGGTGCAGAAATAATATTAGGCATACTGGTGCAACTGAATGAAGAAGGATTTGAATAACCTGTTATATTTTTTAGGAATAATCTTGAAGTTTATGAGGTGAGATATTCATTTATTGAAAAGCATGTGTTATCTTTTATAATTAGTTTGAAGAAATTCATACATTTAGTGTCCAACAACAAGATTCATCTACTAGTTTCACATGCTGGTGTGAAATACTTCCTCTTGAACAAAGATCTTTATGAGAAGAGGGTTGGTTGGATAACCAAAGTGATGGAGTATGACATTGATATCAAGGTAACTAAGTTGGTTAGAGGCAAGGGGTTACATGAACAGTTTGTTTCATGTCAGCAAACTGATGAAGAATCCATTTTAGTACTTCAAAATGACTAAGAATAATTAGCTGATGCTTTGCCTATTTATTTTTGGACTCAAGATATGGTGCACTTCCTCCAAAAAATTCAGTGCCCTTAGGGTTGAGAAAATCTAAGAGAAGGTATTTTAGACTCCAATCCATTCCATATGTGTTTTTTGATGGAATTTTATTCAAGAAAGATGTGAATGGTGTTCTCCTAAGGTACATCAAGGCATGTCAAATTGAGAAAGTAGTTCATGAATTCCATGAGGGAGAATCAGGATGTCACTTTGATCCAAGGGTAACATCTCTCAAGATCATGAAGGTTGGGTATTATTGTCCTAATCTCTTCAACAACTGATATTCATGGGTTAAGAAATGCAAGAAGTGTGTCTTCTTTATAGACAAGGAAAGACTAGTAACCCTTCCACTCCACCCCATCTCTGTAAATGAACCATTCATGCAATGGGGGTTGGACTTCATTGGAGTAATCAATCCAAATTCAAGTTTGGGCCATAAGTGGATCCTACTAGCCACATACTACTTCACTAAGTGCACAAAGGAAGTTTCATTGAAGGAAGCAAATGAGGCTAGCATTCCAGAATTTTATGAGAGTATTGTGGCTAGATTTGGTGTTCCTTCCACAATTATTTATGATAATGCTCTGGCTTTTCTTACAACAAAGATATCTGATTGGGATATTAAAAATGGAATATACTTGAGCACATCTTCAAACTATTACCCCCAGGGTAATGGGAAAGTTGATTCCACAAACAAAACCTGTTAAGGATCATAAGGAGAACTTTGGATGAAAACCAAAGGACTTGGCACACAAGGTTGAAATCAGCCTTGTGGGCTGATATAATTACACCCCAAAGGTCAACTAGTAACTCATCCTACAAGTTATTTTATGAAAAAGAATCAAGGCTACCAATATATCTTGAATTACCAACATTGGAGCTTATCAAGTAGCTAGAATTGTTTGAGTTTAAACCCTTGAAATTCAGGTATGTAGAGCTTATGGAGCTAGAGGAGCTAAAAACTCAAGCAGTGAAAACAATGGAGAAATATTAGGCTCATATTAAATAATTTGATAGGAAGTCCAAGAATAGGAATTTCTAGGAAGGAGACTTAGTCCTAAAATGGGATACAGAAAAAGCCAAACTAGGTAGACACTCAAAATTTGATGCAATATGGAGTGGCCCGTACATCATTTCAGGCTGCAAGACAAACAATGTTTTCCAATTGTCAAAATTGGATGGAGAGGAGTTACAAATTCCAGTTAGTGGGATCTATTTAAAGCATTGCTACTGAAGTGAAGTTCCCCCCTTGTACATAGTAGATTGGTTTCAAATTTCTCTAATTGCTTTTAGCACATTGTCTTGTTCATAGATTAGTTTTAGTTTCTTGTAAGTGCAATGTGCATATTTTGCATGTTTCCACTTGGGACGTTTATGATTTTTTTCATATTTTGTACATATTTTTTACGATTTTTGTTGTAGTGCACATTTCTATTTAGGACAAGTAGGTTTAGTGGTGAAATTAGGTAGTTGGATCAGTTCTATAGATCATTTAGAGCTCCATAGATCAACTAAGTTCATCTTGTGCTTCAAAACAGCTTGAGGTAAGAAAATTTCAACTTTAGATCAGTTTATTCATGTTGTGGGCTCAACTCCATGCCCAATGGATTACAAAAGGCTATGGATCTAATCTAGCAGGTATATTACACCGAGAGGTCAAAAAATTGTTATCCCAAAATAACCCCTTGGTTATTTTGTCTTTAACAAGGATAAAAATGAAATAATCCATTTTTAAGAGGTAGGATAAGTTTAAACGGCTGTCAAATTCTCCCTTCAAAAAGTACCAGTCGTTGGCTTTCAAAAATCCATGGGAGACTTATGTAATTCATTAGTGGGTCACTTTAAAATTTTGACTGACATTCATTTAGCCATCAAATTCAATTACAAGCATCAGATAGTGGGCCACGT
Source organism: Taxus chinensis (assembly GCA_019776745.2). Classification (NCBI taxonomy): domain Eukaryota; kingdom Viridiplantae; phylum Streptophyta; class Pinopsida; order Cupressales; family Taxaceae; genus Taxus; species Taxus chinensis. The sequence goes on from CM034147.1 coordinate 13,531,774, forward strand.
GGCGGGATTCTGAATCTCCTCAAAGCTTTTGGCTTTGGAAAACTTTAAGTCCGCGGAATAAGCCCCATTCCATAGAGTTTTGGGTTTGGGCTAGAGTCAAGGCATTTCAAAGGACGCATAGTGGGTGAAGGAAAAAACAGATGGCAGATGATCAACGGATTGGTTGGATATGTGGTGGCATTCTGAAATTATTCAAGGCATATGCACCCGAAAGACTTGAAACCCCTGAAATGAACCACAATCAATAAAGGCTTTGGGTCTAAGGGAGAAGGTAGGGTAGTTAACAAAGTCAATTGGAAAGGTGGAAAATATAGGGGCTGATACATAGTGCAAAATCAATGAGCAAAGGAAGGACACATGTCACCATTCTAACAAATCTCAAAGTGATGGACTCTAGCAGATGTCAAGCTCCTAGAATGAGCAAGGTTTAATAGAAGGCGTCAAGTCCAATTGGGAAAATCAATCCAGGTGGGTATGTGGGGCTTTCTCATTGGCTCGCATTTGGCATTGAATCAAAGGTCTGACCCTATAAATAATTGGATACCGAAACGTGGCCAAGGAAAAATTGTCACACACATTGGCAGAGGGTAATCCCCGAGCTAATCAAATGTTGTCACGTGTCACTCCCCTATTCATCCCGACGTGAAAATGCTCAAATGATGATATCTTACAATTCCCCTCTCCAAATCATACAAAATCGGTATCATTAGAAATATCTCCTCAAGAACTCCAATTTGGAATTATGGGAATTATATTTTTGATGGAATTGTATAGGTAAAAAATATGAGAAATGGTTTGGGCCATTTATAATTACAGGCAGACCAACCGCCAGAATTGTTTAATTATGGGAGCCACATATTTTCACTTCAAGTTTTTATTGGCATGCTTGGAGACATGTAAAATTCTCATCATCCTCTACAAAGAAATCATTTTGATCCTCTGGGATGGTGGAGACCATTAAAACACATTCGGATACTTCTCTCTCTCGTCTCTATAGAAATATACAAATGTAAGTGCGTGGGCACATTTGGGGGTGGGGGGGGGAGTTCTAAAAATGAAGGGGAACTCGATAAAAAATGTTCTAGAACCTTTTCTAAGTTGTAGACCTCATATTTGAGAATTTTGCGAGTTAATCATTTCCTTATTTCTTGCATTGTAATGGATTGTGCATCCTTTTAAGAAATAAATCCATGTTTTTTTAGCTTTTCCTACCCTAGCTTGTGTTATATTGCATTTCTTGCCTCTCATTATAATTGCAGGTGTATTTTGTATACGTTAATCTTCTTGTAGGATTCAAATATGTTGTGCTCTATGGAAATGATGTTGGTAAATGTGGTTCGGGACTGTCTCACTCATATCTGACCTTTCTCTTCTCCATTCTTCCTCTCATTTTCACTCATTGGAATGTTTTCCACCCTTTTATTGGTGTCATCACCTCTGTAGTTTAGGATTTCCATTTTAGGAACCTCTCTCTATCCCTGGTCTCTTAGAAGTTTAGGATAGAAGTAGATAGTTGCATTTCCCTTCCTAGGAGTAGATTAACATTAGAACTAGGTAAAGGAACCAGCCTTCTCTGGAGGTTTGTCTCAATATCAAGGTCTCACACTTAGAGACAATCTCATGTTACCCAAAAACACTAATTTCTCATCTATTATCCATGACAAATCATAGGGTATTTTTTTTTGGTGATAACAATAAGATGGCATGCATCCATGGGCATTACATCACACAAAACTTGATAATTATATCTACCTACTTGAAAATAAATCAAACAATGTCGATTCACTAACACTTGATGCTCTCTTTGTACCCAGAAGACTATGTATGGATTTGGATGTCTTACTTTCTTGAAATTCATTTTTTTACCATTTTAGTGGAGACTAAATTATCAATACTACCATTATCAATAATGATTTTGTAGCACTTACCTTTTTCCTTACATATTGTTCTAAAAAATGTTCTCCTCTGCATTGGTTCTTCATTCTTACTTGCATACAATAAGGCTCTCCTCATCATCAGTGTTTCTCTAGTTTCATGTTCCTCCACTAAGGATGGTGATGCTACACTCTCCTCTTCATCCACATGTTATTTGGTTTCTTGATTCATTAACCCTGTTGCTACTTGTTTATGGATGTTCAGGACATTCAAATGATCTATGCCCAATAAATTTTTTGTACTTGAAGCATCTTCTAGTGAATTCACCTCTACCTCTTCCATATTCACATCTTCCTTTATATGAGTATCCACCTCTTATGTAGCCACCTCTGGATGAATTATGTTTTTGTGATCTATTCACTTCTTCCTCATTTGTTTGTTGTTATTTTTTTCTCTTCTTGACTATTGACTTCTTCCTCTTACTACTATGCCTCTACCTCTCAAATATTGAGTTTTATTTCTTGATAGTTTCTCCTATACTCTTAAGGCTTCCTGATATGACTCTTATACTAATCTCAAATGAAATAAACTGATTTCATCTTGTATATTCAACTTCAAACCATTCACATACCTTGATACTTCTTCAGCATCATCATGTATATGACCAAACCTCATAGCTAGTTTGTAGAATTCATCAATATAATCAGCTACACTTAGTTCTCTCTGTCTCAAATTTTGTAACTTCTTGAATAAACTAGTTTGATAATCTACATGAATGAACTTACCTTTCAATATTACCACCATATTGTCCCATTTCTTGATATTTTCTTTTCCTCTTCTCATTATTTCTTCTTGTACAAATTCCCACCATATTGCAGCATGTCCTATAAGCTTGGTAACTACAAATTTCACCCTTTTTTCCTCTGCAAGGTTCTCAAATCCAAAGTATTTATCCATCTTTTTTATCCATTCTATCATCTCTTCTAGATGCAAACTCCCTCCATACTCTGGTACCTTCATCTTTAGCTTATTGATTGTTCTCATAACTGCCTTCAGTATCTTTAATGTTGTCTTTCTTCTTTTTATTTTCCTTCTGTTTCTGCCACTTCTCTTTCTCTCTCATCATCATTGTCATCTATGGTGTTTTTTTCTTATTTAAGATAATTATAATGCTCATAACCTGTCTTGAACATTTCTACACACAATAGTTAACTCAGCACCCCTAAGTTTCTCTATATTTCCTCTTCCACCCACTCTTCTTGGTGGCATTTTTGTCAGCTCTTCAGTTCTCAATGTTTCTTTCTCTTTCTTTTGTATCTTCCTTATGAATTTCTTCTCATTCTCATATCTGATACCAATATGATGCAAAGCATCTTACACCTTTAGACACCCTCAACAAGATGGGTTATTAAAACTACTTCAATTCAATCTATATCTTGTAAAATGTACTTCTTCCTTAAGGGTAGGAAATGGCACAGTCATATAAATGTATCTTATGAGATTAAACACAATAATTCACTACTAAAATCATGTTTTTTATCCCTTACCCAACTCATCTCAACAATCTACGTCATTGAAATCCTAAGGATTGGTTAGCTTACTCACCCTTAGGTTCAAGGTTATAACTCACCTACTTTCCATGAGGTTTTCAAGCACTATCTCAGTAATCAAATGTGATATTCAAACACTCAAGGATTGCAATTGTCTTTAGAAACTCCTTATGAAATCCTTGAAACATATTATCATTTGTGGAAATGTACTAGTCCATTAATTCCACCGGAATAGCTTGTGTTGTTACCTAACAAGCACAAACTAGATCAACTTAGCTTTATGCAAACACACTGTCATGAACATATACCTCCTTAACAATTTCAAGACTCAACTTGGGGTTGTTATAATGTCTTGTGACCTCCTAATGCAATGTTGAAAGATTATAGACCCACTTTTCGATGCAATTTAGGATATACTTGCCTTTGAACCCTTCCTCACATACTGGCCCAACTGAGAAAAATTTTTGTCACGAATTTCTCTTTTAATTTGAATTGAAATGACTTGATTCTTTTGGCATCACTCTTACAACCTCCCCATGGAGATTACTTCCAAATCTTAGCATTTTTCATTGGTTTTAACTCGAGTTGGAAAGTTTTTTTTCTAGAAACCCTAGTTACAGGGTATGAACGATTGTCAAAGCTCGAGCATGAATTTTAGAGGTTTTCTTATTTTTTACATAATCTCCTTCGAGTCTATCAACTCTAGAAAAATTTTCATTCCTAGTAGAAACTTTCTTAACCTCTAAATTTCCTTGTACAATCCTAAAACCCCTCTACAATTCGATTTCTTTTATGATTTATAATGTGCTATATTTGGGCATTCATTGTACAGTGAGCTTCTACTGATTCTACTTAACTAATGCATGGAGAAGATGATAATAATCACAAAATCATTAATATTTTTCTTACACTCCCTCGAATATGAGTATTACAATCTCAAGTTACAAATCCACACACACTTACCACACCTACCTTGTCACACACATACATGATATTTTACACACACATTTTTTTTCCTAACTTCTCTTTAGAGCTCCAAAACATGAATCCTTGATTGATCAATGGTTCTACCAACAGTTACAAATGTGTTTTATCCTCCCCTAGCTCAAATTTCTCTAGGTAACTGATCATCAAAACTCATGATTAGGTCATAGGTGTAAATTACATGCAAGAATGGAGTTAAAAAATAAAGGGAGTTACAATATTCCTTCAAGATCATAATGGAGCTCGTACAACCATGATTAAGACTCTGCAAACTTCTAAAGGATATATTAAATTGACTAGACCACCTAAATATACTAGCAAGCCAATAAATGCCTTTATAAAAATTCAAAATTTCAAACTATGCCAAAATGGAGGGAAACCTCCTTATTTGAACGTTAGACCTTTATAGCCTAAATGGACTATCTAATGACTCTTTGACAACCATAAGGACCTATAAAAACCAAAAATTGACTATCACAAGCCTAAAATATCCCTTATAGTGATGCCCATATATCATCCATTTAAACCATTCTTTTGACGTCTTGATTGCTGCCATCGTCCTCTCCTTGATGTCACCAGCCTCCTAAATATTCCATGGAGTGGAAGGAAGAGGAGATACTGCACTGCTTGATACTTAGGGTCAAATAGATTAGATCCATCTTCAATCACTCCCTCAAAAAACCATTCATGTTTGAAATCTCTCATCTGATTCATGGCCATTCTCATATAGTACCTTCTTTTGACCTCAAAATCATCCACACAATTGACCCAATTGTCCTCAATTTGTGAAATGTGATTCAATCCCGGAAAAAGGAAGGACCCATGATCCTTCTTGAGGTCAAAGTTGGGCCTAGCCACATAGGAATAAAAATTGAAGGTTGTGAGGTAAAATTCAATGTTTTTTGCATAAATTATACTCTTGCATGAATATATTCCTAATGAAATAGGGAATAATGCACCCTGTTGGAAGTAAAATGGACTGAGAGGGAGAGTTAATCAATCCTATAAAAAATTAATTTCATTTTCCATTATTTACATTCATCATTTCATTCATCCATTTAATGTTCATAACCATATGAGCACATTAAGAGTGTATTAAGCATTCACAAGTACATGAAACAAAGAAGAAGACACATCAACACCATATGTAAATGGGAAACCCTCAAGGGGGATAAATTATTGGCAATTGTGTGTTTGTGTTTTCATTGATGTCAATTCTATTGATGGAAAAGGGTGTCATAGTGTAATAAGAGTCTCCATGTGGTGTTATTCAATGGTCAAACATGAAGGTTAATTGGTAGTGTCCATGTTTTGTGAGTTCTACAAGGTCCTGGAACTTGATTGCTAGGTAGAATTATGGTTTAAGGTCTCCCAAGTGATTTAAAGGTTGTCATGATGTTATAGATGGTCCATGAGTTATTTTATAGGTGTACATGGGTTTGAATAAGGTCAATATGGTCAGTTCATTGTTGGTTGTGGATCCTGATAGTGATGGGGGTTTCAAGGAGGGCTTTGCCCCCCTTCCGAGGTCTAGGGGGGATGTCCCCCATGGCGGGGGGTTCCGGGGCTGCACGCCCCAGCAGGGGTTCGGTGGAAGCGCCCCCCAAAAGCCACATTTTGTCTGTATTTATGCATTGTGAAATTTGGACCGTTCCTTATTAGGTCACAGATCTAATGGGTGGTTTTCTATGTTTCCCCAAAATGAAAAACCTTAATATCTTTAAAAGGGTTGTTATGTATGAGGCTCATAGTATTAGTCGTTGGACTGAATAAAAAGGATTTGTTGTTTTTGGTGGACGTAGCCCATTTTGGGTGAACCACGTTAAATCTGTGTCTCGATTTTATTGTATTCATTTCTGTTTTACGTTTTCCACATTATTCATTTTATGCTTGTTAATCTACACAACTAATATAATCCTAACATTAATGAGTTGTCATGGTTGAGTCAGGTCATTCCATGTTTGTTTCTAACCCTGAAGCATGCAGAATGAGATGGAGGTGTGATATTTAGAGCCAATCAATAATTTTGGATCATGGTTGCAGTATACTGACACTATATGTGAGGTGTATGGTGACTTTCTTGTCAGTATTCAGTGATTCAATGCATATTTGAGGTCCTTGAGAAGCAACAGGTGAGAAACAGGTAGCTTGGAATAGGCAATTCTTAATCACTGGAGATTTTAAGATTTATTTGGGATATATGATTAGTATGGAGAGTTATATCAATTTTTCATGATGTTTCATGATAAGTTTCAGGTCATTCTAAAGAATATTTTTGAAGATATGCAAGTTTTGGCAAAACTAGGTGAGTTATAGTGTGATTTTACAAAAAATGTGGACCCTTGGATGCTCATTGGAATATCTCTTTGGAATATCTTCTTAGGTCAGTTATGAATGTTTCACAAAAATAATGAGGTGCTTTTACTATCACATTTTTATGAACGATCATTAACAAGGTAAAGTGGTTTGAAACCCTAGCTAAGAGCAGCTTTCGAGAAGATTGAGTATACTAGACAAAAAAAAATTGTTTTTCATATTTCATTATTAGATAGTGTATATGACTCATCCCACTTTCCAGAAAGGTATATTAGAGCATGTGGTGATATGTGGGCCCCACCTAAAAATGCTTGTTTCTGAAGAAGTTCAATTTAAGGCATGTTTATCCAAATAAGATAAAGAATAATTTGACATTTTTTTATCCCCTGATTTTTTTCTATATTTCCCTGATAGTTTTAGGTCATGGTTGAGGTGAAAAGGGGAAAGTGTGCCCTATTTATGAATACTAGTTTTTGGGGTAGTTTGGAGTAACTTTCAGTAAAATTAACATTGTAGGAGCTACAAAAAGAGTTAGAACTCCATTAAAGTTTTGTTGTGATAATAATTCATATATATTTCCATTGGTATATCAAACTTGATTATTGGATAAGTTATGCAAAAATTATGAATTGTTCTTTGAAGGTCAAGATTGAAGGATGCTTATTCTAGAAGGGTGTCAAGTAGCTTGATGAGGTAAGGTGATGATTTTGAGTTGTTCATGCATGTTGAAGGTTTCTGAGTGCCTAGAAATAATTTTTAATGGTGTTACATGCTTTGGTTAATCTTGGAAGTGGTTTTTGAGGTAATGGAGCAAGTTGTGCTTATAGTCAGTTCTTGAGTCCTAGAAGGCTTAAGAAGCAATTTGCAGAGATTGACTTGCTTGAAGGCCTTTAACTTGGATTTGGAAGAAGATATAATATGTTCTAGAAAGGTTATTTAGATAAATTTCTAGTGGTATATGTTTTTTTCTTGGTGAGTTAATTTTATGGCTCTTTCAAGTCAATTTGTGAAAAAGAAGGTATGTCAAACTTCAGGATAGGTTTGCTCAGGCTGAAAGCTTGAGTTTGTTGAGGCATGAAATGAATTGTTTGATGATTTCTATCACCTAGAGTTAAGAGGGATGAATTTTGTTCCTTTACAAGGACTTTGGAGGTCTCATAAGTGATAGAAATGGTGCAAACTAGTTGAGTTTGCAAAAGTGGTTTCTGGGCAACTTGATTTGTTATGGTTTAAACACATGGATGTTTAAAGAAGTATAGCATGCATATAAGTGATATACATGTCCTGATGTTTCTATAGAGTGGTAATATTCCATATTTGAGTTGTTCTTTGATGGTCTTGATGTCCAAATGTGAAGACATGGTGCTAAAAACAGTTGTTTTAAGTAGTATATAAGCATTTTGGCCCATGTTATGAAATATTTTTATCTGTCCAAGAAAAACTCCAACCGTGGATGATGTTTAAATGTCATATTACACATGTTTGGTTATTTTTCAAGCTTTACTAATCATGTTTTTGGCGTGAGTGGATTTTTCTCATCCTAGTGATGGATTTTTGGGGAGTTTTGTGCTTGTATGGAGGATGTAATGGAATGTAATTAAGTAATACCGGTGTATGGTGAGTTTGAATGAATAAAATAATATTTAAGTACTTGTTTGGTTCATTTTTGAACTAGTGCTCCTAGAGGGGAAATTTGACCTACATGAGAGAGTGAAATATGTATGAGGGCATGTGTTGAGATCTGAAAGTGTGTGATATAGTTTGAATATTTATTGAGGGTATGTGAGCAAGGGTTTAGAGACAAAACAAGACCAAGAAGAAGAAAATAGAGCAAGATATAAGAATGAGGGTTTGATTAAAGGTGTGTGAGTTGAATTGGATATCTCCGTCAGTTGTGGCAGTAACAAAATTTAGATATCATTTTCGTCAGGTGGTTGAGTTAATGATTAGTCATCTTAGGGGGTTGTAGCCTCCTTATGGAATTGGTGCTTCACTAAACTAGGTTTTGGTGCTCCTTGTAGGGTTAGTTCTCTACTAAACTAGGGTTTGGTGCTTCTTTTTGGGTTGGTGCCTCACTAAATTTGAAGCTTGGATAAATAAAGTTTATGTTTTAGTGGTTTTTCCTCCCCTTGATGTTTTCCCACTTAAGTTTTTTGTTCGTGTGTATTTTCTTATTCTTTCTCGTGTGTATGGTTGATTCAATGCTTAAGTAAACACACATATGGTTGATTATTTATTTGAATGGTGGTACGAATGTTAATGTGTGATAAGTGGAAATGAAATACTATTTTAGTGGATTGATTTACCCCCCCAGTCCCTTGTGCTTCCAATAATTAGTATCAGAGCATGTCCTTGTGAAGGAGGTTTAATCACTTAAAGGAGATTCTATTGAAGTAAAAATCCATGGGTAAATCATAAAATGTTGAAGTATCCCTCATGAAGAAAAAGGAAGTTACTCACTCAGTGATTGATAGCTTGGAAGATCAAATCAAATGTATGGAGAATGAGCATAGTCAAGATATTTACGTTTTAGAGTCACAAATGGATAAGTTGTCTAAAACCATAAAGGTCAAAGAAAAATATTGCAGTAGGTATGAGGATGAGTTGAGATCCTTAAAATCAGATTTGGAGCAAGAACACATTAAGTTTAAGTCCTATGAAATGTTAGAGAAATTTTCAAAAGCCCTAAATGACATGTTGGAGAATCAAAGAGCTACAAATGTCAAATTTGGTTTTGGCTACAAAGAAGAACATTTAGAGAACCATGAAGTGAACAAAGATGAAACTAGTGATTCTACCAAAGGTATGAAGAATGCTAAAGATCTCAAGAAGGTTATCAAGAAGACAAATGTAATGAATTCTACAAGTAAGTTCAATGGTGTTTGTTACTCTTGCAATATTTTTGGTCATAGAGCTAGGGATTATAAGAGATATGTTAAGAATGCATTTCCATGAATAAATCGTTGGCATGACCATTAATATCAATCAAGGGATATTACATGCTATAGTTATCACAAGAAGGGTGATATTGCTAAAAAAATCATCGTAAGTCTCCTAATCAGATTTGGACGAATGATAAGAAGTATGGAGTTGTGTGTTATAGTTGTAATCAAAAATGGGCATGTAGCTAAAAATTGTCATCAAAGGGGTTCTAAACAAAGGAATGATGCTTCTAAAGGTGAGAGTGCTCTTGTTTGCTTCAAGTGCAACAAATTAGGTCACATTATAAGATATTGTAGATCTAAAATGCATACCTACAAAAGAAAGGATGATGTCAATTCTACACAAGCTGAGAAAGTGAAAGAAGAACTTAAAAATACAAAAGGTGATCCTAAAGTTGTTGGTACTAGTCATGGTGATTATTAGGTTTAAACCATATAATAGTGTTGCACATATCTATAATTAGATAAATCATACAAGCAATGAATGTGGAAATAACTAGAAGATAAAATAAAACAAGAGAAAGATAACACCAGATTTAACGTGGTTCACCCGATGTGGGCTACGACCACCAAGAAACGACCAATATTATTATTCAATGCTTTATAGAGGAAATACAATGAAGATTTTTTATCTTCCAACACCTCACATGATGTTCAATGCTTTTTCCCTCACTCAGCTACACTTTCTTGCTCACCAAGAAAACTAGCATGCAAAACAATTGTTATTTTCTTCTCTCATACCCTCATACAATGCATACATGCATATATATATTTTATAGGAAACTAACTATGCTTTTACAATCAAGAAATCAGCTTTAAAACAAAATATATATTCTAATTCTTGTTTAAAGAATAAAACACCATCACACAGGTGACTGATGTTTGTCTCTACCTGACCGATGCCAGTCACTTCCTAATCAATGTTGGTTACCTCCTAATCGATGTCGGTCACTATCAAAACCAGCAACATGTAAAAGCAAGCTTCTTGTGAATCAATTAAGCTCCAAACTCAACAATATTCCACTTGGAGATTAATTGTTAAACTGTACTATGCATCGCCATCCTTAGTTCCTTTTCCTTGGCTTGTTTCTTCCTCTTCAAGTCTCAAACTTGAAGACCAACAGAAGTGGAGTGAAACTCCAACTTCTCTCTTTTCAATGGCTTTGTTAGCATATCAGAAGGGTTCTCATCCATATGGATTTTCTCTAACTTCAGCTACCCATCCTCCAACACCTTTCATATGAAGTGATACCTCAACTAAATGTGTTTCATTTGTGAATGAAATGTTAAATTCTTTGTCAGATGGATCACACTCTGACTATCAATGTATACTCTGCAATCCTCTTGATCCTTTTCCAAATCTTCCATGAACCTACTCATCCATATCATCTATTTTCTAGATTTTGTAGTTGTAACATAATTTGCCTTTGTAGTATACAAATCCACAACCTTCTGCAATCTCGAAATCTAGCTAATTATCATTCCACCTACTGTGAAAACATATCCAATGGTGTTCCTCCTGCCATCCAAATCTTTAGCCATATCTGAATCAACATAGCCACGTAAAGAAGTATCTGACCCTCCATAGCATAAATCCATGTTGGATGTCCCTCTCAAGTACCTAAGAATTCATTGGATTTCTTTCCAATGTTCTTTACCTAGATTAGCCATAAACTTGCTCACAACTCCCACCGTCTGTACAATGTTTGGTCTAGTACAAACCATGGCATACATAAGACTTCCTACTACTAAAGCATAGAGAACATGTGCCATGTACTTAACCTCATCATGTGATAAAGGACACTGATATTTTCTCAATTTGAAGTATCCATCCATAGTTGTACTAATAGGTTTTGAATTCTACATGTTAAACCTTTCCAACACCTTATTAATATAAGCTTCTTGAGATAAATACAACCTCTTTTTTTCCTGTCTCGGTGAATTTTCATGCAAAGGATTTTCTTTACAACTCCCAAATCCTTCATTGCAAATGTGTGAGCTAACCTTTCTTTAAGTTTACCAATGTCCTACATACTAGATCCTGCAATCAACATATCATCCACATACAGTAATAAAATAACATAGCTCTCATTTTCATGCTTCTTAAAATAAACACAATGGTTATATTCACATCTCATATAACCATAAACTATCAAATCTCAAATATAATTGCTTTAGAGATTGATTGAGCCCATATAGGCTCTTTTTAAATTTACATACAATTTTCTCCTTACCCTTGACTTAGTAACCAAGAGGCTACTACATATAAATATATTCCTCTAAATCACCATGAAGAAAATCCATCTTAACATCAAGTTGTTTTAAATGCAAATATTTTGTTGCAATAAAACTTAGAACAATACGAATAGAAGTCATCTTAACTACAGGAGAAAAAATCTCATCAAAGTCAATGCCTACTTTCTGTACAAATCCATTTACCACAAGCCTTGCCTTATACTTTTTCAGTTCACCCTCTTCTACCTTGATTCTATAAACCCATTTTTCTGTAGATTTATCTTACTTGCTGGCAACTTAACCAAATCCCATGTCTGATTTTGTTCCAAGGAGTCCATATCCTCATCCATGTCATGCTCCCAGTGCTCATGGGTATTTACCTGCATTGCTTCTTCAAATATTTCCAGTTCACCACTATCAGTCAATAATCAATAAGAAAATGAAGGTTTAAATATCTCTGGAGGTCTACTTACCCTTTGTGACCTTCTCACTGAGATTTGGGGTGTCTAGGGCTCATTTTGTGCCTGTTACATATTCATGTCAATTTATATCAGTGACTGACACCGATCACATGTAACCGACCATGGTTCTATAACCGATCGCAGTTTTGTAATCGACCAAAGTTCTGTAACCAACCACAGTTCCTCTGTCTGTTGACCAACTGTGGTTTCTTTACCGACATCAGTTTGATGAGTACCGATGCCAGTTCTATTGGTTGTTTATTATGAACCCAATCTTGTTTGTCAATGTCAGTTAAGCTGACTGACATCGGTTCTTGTAGAACTGACGTCGATTTCTATAGATGTCTGATTTAGGTTTGAAAGTTGATTTTCCTTTAAAATCTCATCAACCTGTTCATGTTTAGGCACCAAAATCTGATCCCTGTACATTCTTTTTTCATTTTAATCAACATCATGACTCCTAAAAATCTTAGAATCTTCTAAATCCCAAAATCGATATCCGAAATCACAAAAGACATAACCAATAAAAGTGCATCTCTTATATTTAGCATCTAACTTCTTCTTATTTTCCCTATCAACATGCACAAAAGCTTATGAGCCAAAAACTCTAAGAAAATAAAAATCTACCTCTTTTCCATACCAAGTTGGTATTCCACCATCCAGTGTTGTTGAAGGACCATGGTTGATTAAGTACATTTTTGTATCCACTGCTTCTGCCCAAAACTTCAAAGGAAAACCGGCATGTATCCTCTTACTTCCGGCATGTTCCATTATTTTCATGTTCATTCTTTCTACAACTCCATTCTCCTATGGAGTTCTAGGAACTGTTATTTCTCTTCATATTCCATTCACTGAACAATAATCATTGTAATCCTTGTTGCAGTACTCACCACCATTGTCAGATCTAAGGCACATTAATTTAGAGTTCATTTCATTTTCCACAAGGGCTTTCCACATTTTAAAAGTCTCAAAAACATCATATTTACGCTTAATACAATAGATACATACCTTCCTTGTGGCATCATCAATGAAAGTCACATAATATTCGGATCCTCCAATAAAAGCTACCTGGGTTGGTCCCAACACATCAACGTGTACAAGATCCAATTTTTTCTCCTTCTTTGTTAAACCAACATTGAGAAATATCACTCTCTTCTACTTTCCAAATATGCAATGCTCACAAAATTCAAGTTCTAATTGTTTCAAATCTGATAGCTTACACTTAGCCTTTAATATTTTCATTCCTTTTTCACTCATATCTGCCAACCAATTATGCCACATGGTTACATCTGAAACTATAGTAGATAGCACAGAAAAGGAATTAGTAACACAGGTAGATAGATATAAAGTTCCTACCTTCTTACCTCTTGCTACAACAAGAGATCCCTTGGTAACCTTCCAAGAATCATCTGTGAATGTAACCACGCATCCAGATTCACCTAGTTTCCCTACAGGTATTAGATTTCTCTTGAGGCTTGGTACATGCCTAATATCTTTCAATACCCATGGATTTCCATTCTGCAACTTTAGATGAACATCACCTTTACCAGAAAAATTGCATGGATCATCACCTCCTACAAAAACTTGTCCAAAATCACCCTAAACATAATTACTGAAATAACCCTTATTAGGGATAGCATGGAAAGAAGCTCTAGAATCTAAAACCAAAGATTCTAATTTATCGTCTAAGGAGAGAATAAGGGCATCTTGTTTTACCTCACTTGCAATGTTTACCTCAGTACCTTTTTATGATGTATTCTCTTTTTTTTCTTAGACCAACACTCCTTATTTACGTGTCCTCTCTTTCCACAATTCCAGCAAAGTAAATCTTTGTACCTAGATCTAGATCTATCATGTCTTGAATTTGATCTCCCATTCTTCTTGCTCTTAGATGATATCTCCTTATATCTTCCTCTATTTTCTACATTTAAAGCATTTCCAGATAATGCTTCTCCTGAGATTTTCCTTTGTATTTCCTCATTAAGGATTACACTAACCACATCATCAAATTTCAAACCTTTAGAAGCAAATGTTGTATTACTAACAGTCATTACCAACTTATCCCAACTATCTTGCAAAGAGCATAAGAATACAATTGCTTTCACTTTATCATCAAACGGAATTTCTATCGATTTTAATTGATTTACAATAGACTGGAAATCATTCAAATGATTTGATATAGATCCACCTTCTTGCATCTTAGGATTAACCAATTTTTTCATCAAATAAACCTTATTCAAAGAACTAGGAGTTTCATACAAATTTGCTAAAGATTTCATCAACTCTACCGTGGTTTTCGTATCTGTAAAATTTGAAGCCACTAATGTTGTTAGGCTCAATATTATATATCCTAGAGCCTTTATGTCAAGAAACTTCCATTCTTCATCAATCATTGTGTTCGGTTATGCATGCTCATCCAACGGTAAGAATAGATCCTTCTTATAAAAATAATTATCCACCTACATCTTCCATAGTTGATAATTATGACCGTCAAATTTCTCTACTCAGTATTTACTATCTTCTTCCATTGCTCTGCTCCCACTCAATCAGAAAACCCTCTGTGAGTAAATCATGTCAACACACAAAACCTCCAAACAAAGCTCCGATACCAATTGTTGGGGTTAAACCATATAACAGTGTTACACATATCTCTAATTAGATAAAGCATACAAGCAATGAATGCAGAAATAACCAGAAGATAAAGTAGAAAAAGAGAAAGATAACACCAGATTTAACATGGTTCACCCAGTGTGGGCTACGTCCACCAAGAAACATCCAATATTATTATCCAGTGCTTTACATAGTAAATACAATGAAGATCGGTTGTCTTCCAACACCTCACAGGATGTTCAATGATTTTTTCCTCACTCAGTTGCACTTTCTTTCTCACCAAGAAAACAAACATGCAAAACAATTGTTATTTTCTTCTCTCATACCCTCATATAATGCATACATGCATATATACTTATTTTGGGCAACTAACTATGCTTTTACAATCAAGAAATCATCTTTCAAACAAAATATTTATTCTAATACTCATTTAAAAAATAAAGCACCATCGCACAAGTGACTAATGTCAGTCCCTACCTAACTAATGTCAGTCACTTCCACCTCCTTGTCGATGTCACTCATTGTCAAAACCATAAACATGTAAAATCATGATTCATGTGAAGCAATTAATCTCCACACTCAACAGTGATCCTATTGCTCATGAAGGTTTGTTTTATCTTGTTGAACCTCAAGAATTTTTGTTGTCTGCTCATGAAGTCCCCAAGAAGAGTAAGAGAGAAGATAAGGTGGAGAAGCTTAGAAATTTGATGGAAGACCTTGGTTTCAAATCCTATAAGAGCATGGATGTTTTACCTTGCTAAGTAGATTGGAGATGTCTTGGATATCTCCATTATGCTTCATAGGGCCATCATATATGTGATTTGAAGCATGTAAAGGTATGTTTTTGTCTTATCTGTCATTTTTTGTCTTGAAATACATCTTGTCATTATAAAGAGGTTTAAGAGTGTTTCAAGCTATGAAAAGAGTTCATGTGAGCTTCAAAATGATATTATAATCATGTAAGTGTGTTCCAAGTATGTCAAGATATGGGAGTTTGTGTTTAATTGTGCTTTATCAAAGGAAACTATGTGATAATTTGTATGTACTTGAGTCTTGAAATGTATCAAGATTTATGATTGTGTTGTGAAGTATCTCATTGGTCAAGACTAGTTTGTGTCGTCATCATATAAGTATCATTAGTCATGTAAACAATTAATAAAATATTGGTGAGACCATGTACTAGTCTAGTAAGTGTTGAGAGTAGCCTTATCTCTGTCAAAAGTGCTCTGAGAATGGGATGATTCAAAGTGTGGTAGAATCATCAAAAGGTAATTTGTGTCAGTATCTCTGTAAAATTAAGATGAAGATGATGTTGTGTCCAAGAAGTAGTAAAGTATGTTAAGTGTATTGAGTTGAGCTAAAGTCAAGGTAGGTTGTCTCTAAGTCTATAATATGAGAGTAAAATTATGTCATCCACGAAGTTATCTATCTCATAAAGTTATATTGGTGACTGTGAAGGTATAATGAGTGTTGTTCTCCAAATATCTTGCCTTGATCTATGCCAAAGCATTTGAACTAGTATCATATCATGAAAAATAGGATTGGAGATGTCTTAAGTTCTTGTTATCTACATAGTATTCAAGAAGTATGAGTTACCATCAAAGTTTCTTATACCTTCCATATTCTTGAATGTTAAGGTCATGAGTTGTCATCAACTTTTTATGTTGTGTTCAAGTCCTATGTAAAGTAGGTCACTGTGTTAGAGTGGTCTATGAAGATTGTGAAGGCTTATTGTCTCAGTGGTAAATCATTTCCCTTGAAGAAGTTAAGTACATTATATGAGTGTATGTTGAAGGATTAAATAACTCTATAAGCATCCTACATGACCATGGATTTCTCTCAGTCTGAGAATTATTGTGAGGTACATGTAATCTTTTGTGACATTAACAAGTATGAGGAAAGTCTTATGTGAAGTGAAATGGAAACTCTACTACTAGTTAAGAGACTTGTTACAGAAATGACATAAGGAAATAAATTCAAAGTGTTTCATACAAGAAGGAGCTTGAAGACTCAAAAAATCAGGGTTCTGTACAATATCAAGACAATCTAAAAGTGTGCAAGGTATGGGTTTCAACTAACATAATATTCGTATATGCTTCAATTGTGTTTTATCCATGATATGAAGAGAATCACCTCTTGAAAGATTATTTATCAATTAAGAAGGTAAAAACTATGCTTGCATGCTCATAAATTATGGGTACTATTATTTGAAGTTTAGAATAGCTCCAAAGTTGGGGATCAAGTATTAGTTAGGTCATGTTAAAACTTCATGAGTCTTACTTCATGATGATTCACGTATAGTGGGGACTAGATGTTTTGTTTCCTAATAAGATTTAGCATTATCAACAATAAATAGGTTTGAAGAGATTGCAATCTATAGTATAATATCAATATGGATTTTTGAAATGGGGAATGTAGTGTAACAAGAAGCCAAATGTGAATATTTGCAAGAGAGTATAGTGTGCTCTAGGTGTGGACATGAGTTGTATGAGTTCATAGGTGAAGTCCCTGACTCTTGAATGATGATCAAGCAATATCAAAGATTTCATATGCCTATTGAAGATGGTAAGAAGAGAAGTCAGTGAATTACAAAACTGTGATGAAAAGAAAGTGTGCCTTTCATATGACAAAGCTATCTACATGATTGTATATAATGATTAGAGCATGAAAGAAGCACAAAGGTGATAACTATGATTTCTTCCAGGTATATGAGGTATAAAAGGTGTCTAGTATGGTGATTATAATTTGTGAATTCTGTAATCAGGTTTCTCAACCATGTATGACAGTGATATGATCTCAAGAAAGACTTCTTGAGTGTATAAGGTCTTAAAATGAGTGTCTACAAGCTTGAGTTAACTAATTGAGTCAAAAGAGATAATATTATCATTCAAATAGGTTGTATAGTGACTAGTATGATTAATCAAGCATGTAAATTGGAAAGATGAAGTGGTTGAAGGACTGATGATGCACACTCAAAGTGTCTATAATGATTGTGTTAAGGAGTTGATCTTGGTAAATATCTTGAGAACAAACATGGTGACTGGGTCTACAATGAAGTTTCCCATGTGTATAAGACTAAAACAGAGTATGTGAATGGAAGTTGTGTTCTTCATGAGATAATGTACACAATGGTCTGTAACTATGGTGAAGAGTGTCTTCTAATATCTATCCTCTGTGATTCAAGTTAGTATGAAAGGTTAAATTGGGATGTCATAAGTTTGAGTTTGCAAAGTTAAGTTTTTTGTCTCTGAAGGTGGCTCTAGCATGAAAATAGTTGATTGTGACTTAAGAAATGATAAAATTTGCAAGATTCAAGCTATCACTAGTCTTGAAATTTTGTGATCTGGCTGATTTTGTCTCCATGAAGGCTTGTGGGGGTATGAGTCAAGATCAAGAAGCAGTGTCTATTAAAAAATCATTGGATTTATCTTAACACCAAGTGACAAGATAGAGTACTCTGTGTAAGTTCAAGATGGTGAACAAATGTTAAAATTTTGTGTGTCATCAAAGTCTCAACATGTTGAAGAAGGAAGAAAGAATAATCCATCAAAGAAAATCAAAGTGTTTTAGTTTGATCTTATGTCTCTAAAGGAACTAAGATGTTGTTTATTCACAATAGCTTCTAAGTGACTGAGTAAAGTGAAAACTACAAGTTATAACAATGATCCTCGGTGTATAGAATCTCATTCATG
Organism: Taxus chinensis; assembly: GCA_019776745.2. NCBI lineage: Eukaryota > Viridiplantae > Streptophyta > Pinopsida > Cupressales > Taxaceae > Taxus > Taxus chinensis. The sequence goes on from CM034147.1 coordinate 13,550,439, forward strand.
GAAACAAAGGTGTAAATATGTCTCCTTGGTCCTTAACTCATGGCTGATGAATGAAAGGTAATGTGTAAATACATAATGGTAGACTATAAGACTTGAGACAGTGTATTAAGAGGCTAAAGGTGTGTATTCTTATGCCTCAATAGTGAGTTATTGCTCTGAAAAAGGTTATTGAGGCAGGGGGAGAATTGAATCTCTCTTTGATTAAGCATAAAAAGAGAAAGAAAATATAACAGACAACCATGGAAACAGATAGTCCTTCATAACAAATGATGCATATGAAGCACTCGTTAACATGTTCAAAATATAGAAAGTATGTCAAAACGTGTATAATATGATAAAGTACTGTGATATGAAATAAAATGAAACAATAGCACCTATAATATACAAAATTGGATGCCCCCAGGATCCATTGTGGGACTGGTAATAGGTACTACGCCAAGCATACATGCTACGTGCAATAAACCTATATAATCTACTATCACAACTAGAAATGCAACTGAATGCACATGTGTGTATGATAAAGATAATGACATACAAGATATCTATCTAGTATGTGTAATAAGATGTACATATAAAAACATAAGTAAGCAAGAGTAAATGCAACCAAGATATGCAGTATATTGTAGATGAGATGGAATGGAATACATTGTGAATGATAGAAGCAAAGTGCACCTCGATTGGATGTGTATGTATTTAATGAGGTTCATTTATTTATGTCCCCTCAGCAGTCAAGAATGAACCATAAACGAGAGTGCGTCATCGGGAATTGGTCTGAAATGTGTGTACAAAAAATATGTGATCATCAAAGCACAAAGTGTAAAGTGTATGATTGAGTGTGTGATTGAACATGTGAATGTGATGAGGTCCATTTGATATGTATACCCTCAGCATTCAAGTATGAACCGCGGAACTCGAGTGCACCATAGGATAATGACCACAACGTGTATAAGTAGATGCAAGATAGATGTACTGTGAATGCAGAGGGTGAATAAGTCTCAAAGTGTGCAAAAGATGTCACGAGAGAATATTTCCTAAGTCTATGATGCGTGATGTGTGAAGTTTGTAGTGTGTAAAGTTGAATGTATGATGTGCAGTGTGTGAGGTTCATGTTTATAGTATACCCTCAATAGTTAAGTGTGAACCGTATCACAAGAGTGCGTCATCAGGAAATGATGATATTAATGTATCGAAATGTGTATGATGAATGTAAAAGGGTAGATGTGATGTGTATAATATGTAAGACAACTGAAGATGCTAGGAAGTGGGTGGGAAATAAGTATGATGCCCCCCAAGTGTATACTAACGAGTGTGTTATGCGATGAATGATTTTTTCCGACGGATGATGAGAGAGTGTATTGTATAGAGGGTAATAAATGTATGCATATATGAGTGAGTATGTAGTATATAGATATAGTGGGGAAGCGGAATGGGTTCTTATTAGAAGATATCCCTCAACAGTCATGTAAGAACCATAAGAAAATGAGTGTGTCATCAGTAAATGGTGATAGGTGTGGCATGATGAGAAAATAAGACACTTGTTGGTGCTAGAGGGGGGAGAAAAAGGTGTTATACCCCCCAAGTGTGTGATGAGAAAAGAGATCAAGTAACTTCATCCAGGAGGTCCTCATTGTCACGATTAAAACTGAAAGGTAAAGCATGTGATACATGATAAGTAATAGTTTCGTATTGTTCATGTAGTGATCCATTATGGCAAAGGTTATACATGCACATGGCATATTTTTCGTCAGTGAAATGGGGTAGCAGACAACCATGTGCATACCAGAGTGTAAGATTTTTTTGAATAATCGAGGAAGGAATTATTGCAAATGAAAATATGGCCGAAAGGTATAGGAAATGAAATGTCAATATGATCGAGATCTAAGGTGCCCCCAATATAGTCAAGTCAAGGTTTTCCAAGCGTAAGGGGAGAAACACAAGGATCTCGTGTAAGAAACACCGTGAGATGAAAGAATCGAAGTCCATAAGCAGAAGTAATGTGGATGAAACCATGATAAAGTTGAGGAGCATAAGGTGAAGGAAATATGTCATCAATCGCAAATCCTAGGTGAGTCAAGCCATCATGTGTGTATATAGTTTCATCCCAAGTAGGATCAAATGGAATATGCTTCCAATAAGAATTATTTATGAAAAGTGTACATGTAAAGGGAGGACATGCTAATGGTGGATGCACATGTGATAATGAAGTAAGTGAAATGACATCATATGTGTGGATAGGCCCCCGATAAAGTAAAATAGTAGTAGGAGTAGCAGGAGGAGGCGGTGTTGTAGATGAGACTGTATCTAGCATGAAAATAGCACCTTCAAGTGGTGGTAAATCATCCAAAGTATCCATGGGTTGTGGTTCATGAGTAGTATCAGAGCATGGAGTAGGAATTGTAGTATTAGGATCCTGATCACAGTATTTGAATGGGTAACGATCACTAGGAATTGTATATTTTATGCCCTCGTGTATGAACTTGACATGGTGATGTACTATAGAAGGAACTAATTACATGGCATGAAGCCATGGATGACCGAGTAAACAGTTATAAAAAACCAGAAAATCAATGACGAAGAAAATTGTGTTAAGGGTCTTAGGCCCCATAGTGATAGGTGGAGTGATGTGACCTACGCATAGACAAACAGGACCATCATATGCTCGAAGGTAAAGACATGATGGACTAACATTAGCAATAGAAATACGAATATTTTCAAGGAATGACATGGGACATAGATTGATTTCAGATCCATTATCGATTAGAGTACGTTTGACGCCCATATTGTAAATGTGACCATGATATGCAAGGGTGTATCATTGTCAAAAATAGAAAAATCGGCATTAGGATTAGACGGGAAAGAAATATGCTGAAAAAATTCCTTGACAAATGTTTGATATATTGAATCTGGATGCATATTAGTAGGAATGCGAGTGGTAGTGAAGAGAGTTTTGATTATATCTCTTAATTCAATATTGATAAGAAAGAAATCATTAATGGAGATACTAATGATGAAGAGATCCTAGAAAGATAAGAAAATGGTGGTATAAGGATCCTGAGAGTGTTCATATCAAGTTCAGGTTCACCAAAATAATTAAGCTAAATCTGAAATATATGCCTAATATAATTTCTATTGTAGCAGTAAATAAATGCAGCAAATGAAGTACAGAAATTAACCCAAGCACACTAAGCCAAAATATATGAAAACCTAAGTACAAAGAGAGGGTAAGAAGGTTTAGCTAAATCACAGAAATCTCGAAGGTGTACAGATATGGAGAACTGGAAAATATGAAGCACTGACCATCACACCAAAGATCAGAAAAATGCAGATCTGGAAGAATAAGCTGGACTGTGGCACCTGAAGAGGGACAGGGGCGCCTGCACGCACCCTAGGCCTGTTTCTGGGTAGCTGGGTCTGTGAAAAAATATCAAGAAACCTCCTCTAATTGGTCATTACTTGTTCATTGTTATTTGCATTTGGTCATTATGCGATCACACAATGATCTCCGAAGTCACTAGAAACCTGCAATGAAGTATTGGTCTACAAAACCTTCAAATAGACATCAAATCTAAAAAACAAAGATGTAAAATGAGGGGTCGTAATGTCCTCAGCTATCACAATGGTGAACTTGCAACTGAGCATCGCACTACATCTCATACCTAATGTAGTTTTGTGTGTGCACAAAATCGTGCCCTAGTGGCTCTTGTGCATGTCGCACTTAATAGTGAGAAAAGTAGCTAAATGTAAAGAAATGTAATAGATGTGTGCATGGAATAGAATGAAATTCCCTCCTATGAAGTGTGTATGCAGAATAACCAGACCTTTTTTCCCTTAGATGGTGTTATATGGATGCAATGAAGCTCTTAGATGCTTGATGGATGCAACCTTAGGTGGTGATAGTTAATGTTAGTGTTTGTTTCTTTATTATGATCACATAACTATATATTTATATGATTCCCTTGCTTGAATTTCGTAATTAACCCTGAAAAGACCAAGTATCAAAAAGATAATATGCTCAAATGGCTAGAAAGGACCCAAAAAGTGTGAACAAAGTATATTGAGGTCAGGGGCACCCAGAGGGGACGAGGGTGCCTGGCACTGGCATCCTAGCTGGGCAATAGTGTCCAGGATGATAAATGTTGAGGTATAAAAAGGCATACTTAGCAAGTAAAGGTGTAAGACCAACAGAAGTAACGGAAAGAAAAGAAGGTGGCCAAAGACATGGGTTAATTAGTACTTTTCTTGCTTAGGAATCATATGATTAGTAGTATGTAATCAGGACTAGATGTGTACCCAAAGTGCATGATTTTTTGTCTACATGAAGACACCTTGAATGAGAAACCATTTGAGGAGAGATTGATCCAAGATTTAGAGGGAAAGAATGATGGCATCAAGATTAATGTTCATAATTATGGTGGAGGGTGATGACCAGGGGAGTTGATTGACTGGTTGAATCGCATGGAAAATTTCTTTGAGTGGAAAACCCTTTTAGAGGAGAAGAAGGTTAAGTTTGCATGCACCAAGTTGGACGAAAAAGCATTGATCTAGGGGGATCACTTGCAAAATGATATACAAAGGAAAGGAAAGGGGAAAATATGAAATTGGAATAAAATGGTGAAGAAGTTGAAAGAAAATTTTCTTCCTGTAGATTATGCCCAGACACTATTTCGAAGGTTTCAAAACCTAAGACAGAAAGATCTCAACATTGAATATTATACCAATGAATTTTAAAAGCTATCAATCTAGGTATGTAAATGGGTTTATTTATACCATACAAGATGAACTAATAAGTATGCTCTGGATCCATAACCTGGATGATGTTTATCAACTCGCATTAAAAGTAAAAAAAAAGAACAAGAGGAGTAGTTTTATAAGAGGTGTGAAGATAGGGCCATCATCATCTCCAATGAGAAGTAGAGGTAGATTTGATTCTATAAAAAATGAATCATCTAATGCAGAAGGGCGAGAAGAATTTGTTCAAATTCATGGTAACTACCAAAGGGGTAGGGGTTTCAGAGGGGGCAAGGTTATAATTGAGTATGGGGTTGGAATATTCCCCAAAGGCAGTATACATGTTACCATTGTGGTGAAGAAAGGCACAGACATTTTGAGTTTCCGCACTATCCTACACATCATAGATGGTAGAGAGAACAACCACGAGTAAACCTGGTTGAAGCTGAAGACGAAAAAAAATGGAGGTTGCTAAAGACTTGGGTGAAACTCTCATGATAAGGAGGATGATGATCACCCCGAGGAAGGAGAAAGAACAAGATAGTGTTGGTGTTGATTCTTGGCTATGGACAAATATCTTTTGAACAAGATGCACCTCTGGAGGAAAGGTATGTAAAATTATTATTGATGGTGGTAGTTGTGAAAATATGGTCTCAATTGTGATGGTTGATAAACTCGGTCTAAAATGTGAGAAGTGCACATATCCCTTTTGTATATCATGGTTCAATAAAGGGAACGAGCTAACCATAGATAAAAGTTGCCTTATAAAGTTTTCGATTGGGGATACCTACAAGGATGAGGTGTGGTGTGATGTTATTCCGATGGATGTATGTCATATATTATTGGGGATGCCTTGGCAATATGATAGAAAGGTTACACATGATGGAGGGAAAATTAGTTATACTTTTTGGAAGGATGGTGTAACGGTGGTCTTGTTACCCTTCAAGCAAGATGAGAAGAGTGAGGGCTTGTTAGCTACAAAATATTTTGTTGCAAAAATGGAAGAATTTGGTTGGTCTTATGCACTTATGTCAAAGAAGGTGGAAATAGAAGCCTTTGATATACCCACTCTGGCAGAAAAGGTACTAAAAGAATACAAGCATGTCAAACCATATGAGATACCAGATGGGTTACCTCCGAAGCGAGCTATACAACACCATATTGATTTGATCCCAAGATCGGCCCTTCTAAATCAAGAAGCCTACAGGATGAGTCTGACACAGAGTGAGGACTTGAACAGGAAAGTGACAGATCCAATACAGAAAGGGTTAGTGAGAGAAAGCATGATTCCGTTTGCAACTCTAGTGCTATTGACTCCGAAAAAGGATGAAGACTGGATAATATGTGCGGACAGTAACGCCATAAATAAAATCACAATTAAGTATCGGTTCCCAATTCCAAGATTGGATGATATGATGGACGTGCTAGTGGGAGTCCAATATTTTAGTAATATTGATGTACGGAGTGGGTACTACCTTATCTGAATCTATGAAGGGGATGAATAGAAAATGTCTTTCAAAACAAAAGATGGATTGTATGAGTGGATGGTGATGCCATTTGGACTATCTAATGAACCCAATATATTCATGCGGTTGATGAATAGGGTACTGCAAGAATACAGTGGTAAGTTTTTGGTTATCTATTTTGATGATATTTTAATATTCAGTAAGATAGTGGAAGAACACTTGTTACATTTGAAATCGGTGTTAAACTTGTTACAAAAAGAGAGTTTATATGCAAACTTAAAGAAGTGTGGATTTCTTTAGAAAATTCTAGTTTTTTTAGGGTTTGTCATCTCAAAGGATGGAGTGAGGATGGATGAGGAAAAAGTGAAGGAGATTTTGGAATGGCCTATTCCAAGGAATGTGACAGAGGTTCGTATTTTTCATGGATTGGCAGCTTTTTATAAGAATTTCATCAGGAATTTTAACATCATTTTCATACCCATAACAGAGTGTACGAAGGGAAAGGAGTTTGTATGGACCAAGGTAGCAATAGATAGTTTTGAATTATTGAAGAAGAAAGTGTCAAAGGCACCTCTGTTTTGGTATTGCCAAATTTTAGCAAGGTCTTTGAGGTTGATTATGATGCCTCACATGTCAGAATTGGAGTTGTACTGAATCAATAAGGATGACATGTGGCATTCTTCATTGAAAATCTAAATGAAGTCAGGAGGAAATATTATACTTATGATGTGGAATTTTATGCTATTGTTCAGGCATTAAGGCATTGGAGACATTAACTAAGGAATTTGTACTCTTTACTGACCATGAAGCATTGAAGTATGTAAACACACCGAAGAAACTAAATAATAGGCATGCAAAGTGGGTTTCATTTTTGTAAGAATATACTGTGGTCTTAAAGCATAAGTAGGGTAAGAAGAATCAAGTTATTGATGCCTTGAGTAGGCATGTGGCACTTTTGATAACAATGGAAAATGAAGTAGTAGGGTTTGAGGTAGTTAAGGAATTGTATGAAGGTGATCCAAATTTTGGTGATATTGTGAGACAGTGTAAGGACCCTACAGTGGGTAGTGGTTCTTATGCTTATTTATTCAAGGGAAACCCATTGTGCATCCCTGTTGGTTTAATGAGAGAAAATATTACAAGAGATTTGCATCGTGGGGGGTTGGTGGGACACTTTGGTATAAGTAAGACAATTGCTCTTGTGGTAGAAAAGTATTATTCGATGAAGGTAAAGAGGGACATAATTAGGATCATAGCAAGAAGTAGAGTGTGCCAAATGGTTAAGGGTCACGCACTGAATATTGGGCTATATAGTCATTACATGTCCCCACATGGTCACGGGTTGATTTGATTATGGATTTCGTGTTAGGACTTCCTAACACACAACGAGGGAATGATTTTATCTTTGTTTTCGTTGATATATTATCTAAGATGACACGTTTTATTACTTGTAAGACAACTAATGATGCTTCCAGAGTTGCAGATTTGTTTTTTTAAGAAATGGTTAGGTTGCATAGAGTTCCAAGAACGATCACTTCAAATCGGGACACAACGTTTTTAAGTCACTTTTGGAAGACTCTCTAGAGGAAAATGGAGACACAACTATAGTTCAGTAGTGCATATCACCCTCGAACTGATGGGTAGATAGAAGTAGTGAACAGAATCTTGGGAAATCTCATACGTTGCATAGTTGGATAAAATCTGAAACAATGGGATTTAGCTTTACCACAAGCTGAGTTTGTTTATAACAACTTGGTAAACAAGTCAACATGGAGGTATCCTTTCTAGATTGTCTATGGTACCCCAAGGGAGTCCTAAATCTGGTTGTTCTACCTAGTGAAGATAAAACCAGTGATGATGCAAAAGCATTTGCATAACACATGCTACAACTGCATGAATAAGTGAGGGAAAAGCTAAAAGTTAATAATGTTAAATATAAAGCATTTGTAGATGTCAATAGGAGAGTAAATGTATTTGAATAAGGGGATATGGTTATGGTTCATCTTATAAATGATAGGTTTCCGAATGGGACATAATAAACTAAAGTATAAGAAGATTGGGCCATGTAGGATTCTGAAGAAAATGAGTGATGATGCCTACAAAGTGGAGCTACCTGACAACTTTGTTATTTCACCAGTTTTTAATGTTTCTAACTTATATAAGTTTCCAGGTCATGAGGAAAATTTTGTGGAGGAGGAAGAAATAAAATGGGAGCAGTAGATGCCGAAGAAGAAAAAGGAAAGGGTAATGCATGTCTTAGACCAAAAGACAATTACTACTAGACATGGGAGCTACAACAGATATTTGGTACAGTGGGAAGGTTTGTAGTAGGAAGAAAATACTTCGATTCCTGAGAGGGAATTGAAGAAGATTGAAATGGAAAATTGGATGAATTCCATCAACTAAATCCGCAGGAACATAATTATTTTCAACAAGGGGAGAATGATGCAGGAGCATAACTTCTGAAGGCTGTAACTTTTGATCTGACCGTTGGATCATCTTGAAATTTTCCAAAGTGGTAGATCTTGTTTAATAATGTGCCATGACCAACATTTTCAAAAAGGAAGTTGCCATTTTGGCATATTTTCAGAGCTGGATTTCTTTGTCTAGTGGTCTAAAATTGGCTCCGAATGTTTTATTTGCTTTTGTCTAGAAATTAGAGTTTCAATAATTATTGCTATGCTTTATAGAATAAGCCAAAAATTGGCGTAAACCTTCATTTATGAAGACATATTTTGTACACAAAATTTGGGGCCCATCTGAAGTGTTTTACTAGTAGGTAATTTTTGGCATGTTAGGGTTTTTTTTGAGCTAATGTGAAATAAAAGGAAGATTGTAATTATGTAAAAGATCAGTGTGGATTCCGAAATGAGAAGAAAACTAATTTGAAGCTTATAGTTTTTTTTGCAAACTGTTTGTCTGTGTTTTGGAGGTATTTCAACCTCTTGTATCTGGATCCACATCAACTAGATCCAATGGTGAGCACAAAACTTGTAGATTTTTTATCATCTATACATCCAGCCCAATCAGAATATGTAAAACATGTCAAAGATATATAACCACCTACAATCAAAATCTGTAAAACCTGTCAAATATATATAGCCACCTACAATCAGAATCTGTAAAACCTATCAAAGATATATAACCACCTATAAAATAATCACTTCCAAAATTCTGAGTTCCTTTGACATATCTCAAAAAAAAATAGTTGTTTTCTAATGAGGAATTTTGGGAGATGACATAAACCTTGAAACTAGATTAACTGCATATGCAATGTCATGCCTAGTTATTGTTAGATAAATAAGGCTTCCCGCTAATTGTTTATATAGTGTGTCATCTACATATTTTGAGTTATCACTTGTTGATAATTTCATCCCCACTTCAACTATAGTACTAACAGCTTTACAATTTTCCATTTTAAATTTGACCAACAAATCATGTGCATATTTGGATTGAGAGAGTAGTATCATGTCATCTTTTTGTCATACTTGTATTCCAAGACAATAATGAAGCAATCCTAAATTGGTCATCTCAAACTTTTCCCTTAATATTTTCTTTGTACCATCAATTAACATGTCATGACTACTTGTAATTATTATGTCATCCACATAAAGAACCGCAATTATTGTTCCAACATCACTCTTTTTCACATAAAGATTAGGGTTAGAGCGAGTTTTTAAAAACCTTCATGTTTGAAGTACTCATCAATCTTTGCATACCATACCATTAGTGCTTGCTTTAAGCCATATAAAGATTTCTTCAACTTGTAAACAAGATGTTCTTGTCCCTTTCTCACAAATCCTTGTGTTTGCTCCATGTAGATCTCCTCTTGTAGCTCACCATTGAGGAATGCATTCTTTACATCCATTTGATGAACCTATCATTTAAATTTATCAGCCAAAGCAAGAACAAGCCTTATTGTATTCATTTTTGCAATTGGAGCAAATGTCTCACTAAAATCAAAAACTTTCTTTTTGTTAAGATCACTTCATCAAATACTACATATCAATTTAATTTAAATGATTTTAAAATTCATTATCATCAGCTTTTAACTTCAGTCTTATAGACCCATTGAAAGTAACTTGTTTATTTCAATTATATTCAGTTTTGTGATTTCAAGTACTTTTTAAAAATTTGCATTAAAAAGTCATACATAAATTATTTAAATAGGCAAAGTTACCAAATATAAAATCTTTTTAACTTGGTTTTTGTTGGATAATTATTTTACATCGTATTAATTTATCTATTCTTTTCATCAATGCATAGTTAACATGATGTTACTTATTCAACTTCAGTATTTCTTACTCTTTTGATAAATTTCTTAAAGAAATTGTTTTACATTGGGGGGCAATTTGCTTATTATTAATAATTTAGTTTTCTTTTTCGATCAGTTATTTTAAAGTCAAATACACAATATCTACAATTTGAACCCGTAGATGTAGATTCCTTACGAATATTCTTCGCTTATAATCGACAACCTCCCTGAAGTGATAATTACTTTTTGAATCTAATGGAGGATCATATAACCTGTAGCCTTTAGGCTCTGTTCACTGATAACCAATTTGAGGGCTTGGAGACCCCTCAATCTGCTGATGTCATTATCAATTTTGCTTCCATTCCTGCATCATGCGTTGTTGAAGCATAGGAATCGAGAAGCCAAACACTCTAAAATACTATTACTAATGGCAAAATCAAAAGCCATAAATCATGATGGTGCAGTATTTCTAAACAGTCGCAATATCTTTTTAGTTGATCTATTTAATATGTAGGTAAAAAGTAACTAAAAATTCAACCCAAAACTAATCGGGTAAATCCTTGAGACTTGACCCTAGCACCTGAAGCCCCATTTCAATCGAAGAGCACATACGAATGCACATTTTGCAAGTCAAGAATATGCTTGAAACACACTTTTTGTACTCTAATGTGCGAACTACCTATCCAAGAGCCCAGACATCTCCCATACACATCTTAAAAACTAGACAACACATTATTTATGTGATTATAAACACTCTTCCATTATTTGTTCTAACAACTTAAATGTATCTCCCACTCTCATGTTTAAACTAGATATGTAAATGTCTTATTACTTTTCCACATACACCTGACATATGTGCATGATGCATGGTAAATAGAACATGTGTACGGCATTGAGATAGTGTCAATTAAGAGTCAACACATACTCCTTGACTCACTACACTCGGAGGGGTTTGAAATGGCTTCCCCAATTTAAATATCAAAAAACGTTAGGCACTATCTCAAATTTTAAAAAAATTGTTTGACCGCTCACATACATCTGGGCCTCAAATTTAAAACTCTATGAAAACACGCATACTAAAGATCCTTCACACAATTGAATGTGCATGAATTTGAGGAAAGTTTAGTACATCATCTCCAATCACTTCATCAAACGGCGTTCTTTGATACTTAAGGTCCCAAATCTGCAGAAGGCGGCGGGCCCATACGTAATATTGTCGCGGAGTTGTCGAGGCAACACGGGCAATAATGTGAAAATGTACTTCATGCATCAAACCTACGTGTGGGCCCATGCTTTCGTAGATAACTGCGGATGCACATTGTAACCACGTTTCATATCGCTTAATCAAACAATTACCCTCCGTAAAATTGCCCCCGTGACACCTTGCTTTGTCGATTTGACTAACTGAAAGATCATTCAATCTTTAAACGCACGGCACAAACCCCACATTAGTAATTTCAGAGTGTCTCACGTCACCATTATGTCGACGGGGATATGATAAGATACATTAGCATTGCCTCTCCACCTGCATTATAACGCCCTACTTTGTCATCACCAAACAATCTGGGGCCCACTTTCACATCTATTTATCTTTTCCAATATATCCCGAAACTTTCTTTCTTAAAAATGATCTGGTTATTTGCTCCTGAACCCTAGAAAGAAAACATAAGTAGGAAGTAATCTTGACGTTCCAGATTTGTTAGGCCATGAAGAGATTGGCCTTCCCTTACTACCCGCGATTATTCATAACTTGTTAGTAGGGAAACATACGACCAGTTGTGCAATCTTTGGCTTTATTTTATGTATGTACCCATTGATACAGTGGCCGAAGTGACAACAATTGAATGCATTTCACCTTTTTCTTTTGATATGCCTACATTGTCTTGTCTTCTACTCGAGTTCATAATGGTCCCTGGATATCTATACACTTCGGAGTCTTGATATTTGCATCTTGTTACCTCCAAATAAGTCAGGGCTCAGTACGAGTAAATTTCATGAGTATTCTTTTTTGAGGTGGTCATATGTTGTTCCTACAACGGGTTTACGATTTAATTTTTTAAATTGATGGTTGTTGTTTTATATCTTATCTGAAAATTATAAACAATGTGATTACATATTTTTCTTTGTGACCATGGGGAGACGTATTAAGAATTGTCTCAACTAATGATAATTCTAAAAGAGGGGAGAGGAGTAATACTTTAACTGGTTATTTGATCTCCTTTAATTAGTTGAGAGAATTTGATCAAAGGTACTGATGAGGGGAACATTCTTAAATTATGTAAATACCTTTTTGAATGCAAAATCATAGTTTTTGTATACAAATCTCACATATTATTATATAAGTGTTTATCTAAGCAATCATTTGCATTATTAAGTACCTTGAATAATATGGGATGATTTCATCATATGCCCAGCAGTTTAGATACCAAGAATAGCTACACGTTTGAGTTTAACTTCTTGTCTTTTATTACATTTCACTAATTATTATTTTAAATCTATTCAAAAGAAACTCTCTTCTCCAATAAACGACATAAGACTAAAAAAAACATTGTTGCAAGCAATACATTTTTTATTTTTATATTTCCATAAAGAGTAATTTTTTCCATCTAATTTGCAATCAAGAACTAGAATGCTTGAAAAAGCCATCACGCAATAATAAATTTTTACCAAGATTCAATTTCAAATTTCGTTCATCCCAAAAAAAATCTTCAATTTAAATAAGAGAAATCTCCAAATTAAATTGTTAATGACGCAGTAAAAAAGCAGCACTAGATATGTGGCCCTTTAATTCATAAAAAATAAAATAATCTTACACAACCTTCTCTATTGTGTCAGCCACGTCAGACTGTATTTTCCTTGCAGCGTCCTCTTTATTTTGCCAAAAGAATAATCTACTCCTTCACAACTAACAGCAACGCTTTTTCTTTGCTCTTAGTCACTCTTAGCTTTCTTATACCCAGCGCATTCACAACCAGCTTTTATACCATATCAGAGATACACAAGTTGTTGACATATCATACATACAAATACACAAGTAAATTTAGACTAAATTGATTGCCTAAGGCTTTCATTCAACTAGTATTTATAGATTACAATGGAGGAGTAAAATAGTAGGGGATAGTTTTAGATGATCTGTGCATCTAAATGGTCTGTGCAATAAAATAATATTTGCAAGTCTAGTCTTAGGTCTATGGTCATTGGTCTGTGCAAACCATGACTGATCCCCTGACCACATCCTCTTTTAAATGAATAGATTCTAACAGGGGATGAACCCCATGTGGGCATGTTCAAAGAGGTCAACATTAATCTAGTCTAGGGCATTCAAATGAGATGGAGAGTCGCAACGGAACATTGTTGTAGAGGACTGCCGAGATGGTGAGGCCTTACGATTAAGTCAGAAATTGTACATGAATTATAGATGGCAAATCCAAAGCATTATTGGGGTAATAAGAGTAGGTGAATATAAACCCACATGATCTTGTGAGGTGGTGATACCAATCCAACAAAGTTATGAACAAGGCAAAAGTTGTAGATGAAGAGGAAGAGAACATGAGCCAAATCAATCTAAATAATAATAAATTAAAAGAAAGTTCATACAATAATAAATAGATTTTAATGGGCTTAAAATTTATTCTTGAACTCGTACACATTCATGGCAACTATCACAAGTCCCAAATGACTTCTGTTTAAAAAATACACAAATTAATTGGCCAATGCAAACCAATAGAGGCTAAAATTAAATTCTCTTACTTTTAATATTATATTGGTTTTCCAATCTAACCCTCATAAAGGTCTTAACTAAAAGAAGACAGGAAGTAATATTTTTTTTTTAAATCTCCTTTTATTATATTTTGGAAAAAACTGTCAAAAAAATTAAAACAAGCTGAAAAAGTTTACCTCTATTATTACATTTTGATTGGACAAAATAAAAATTACATTTTATTAATGCAAAAAATATTTTATGCCTCCAAAATTACATTTAAAATCAAAAAATAATTGCCCAAAACTTTACAACGTGCAATGTACATGACATGTGTCACATTGTGATAGGCAGAATTTAAAAAGTTAATGTGGTAGAGAACAATATACCCCTGCCTTCAACAAGATAAATATACACATGGACCATTCTATAGCGCTCAATCTCTCGACTGAATTGTTCAAGTTGTGCTAAAAGGTTATAAACTATTTGTGATAAAACAAATTCCTTAGTAAACTTTGTACACAAATAACATTCTGAAACACTAAGCTGGCAAACCATGGCCTAGGGGTAAGGTAGAGTGGTTGCCCTTGATGACAGCTGAGATTCAAGCCTCGTTTGGCATGCTCCCCTAGGTAACGCAACCATAACGATAAAAAAAACATAATATTATATAAAGCTGAAGGGCACTTTTGGCTCAAAGTTCCCTGATAATTTTTGAATAATATATGATGACCCTTCCAAATACCTTGGAACAAAATATATTTGCAGTCTGGGAGGATATTTGCACCAAGTCCTAGGTACAATTCCCAAGAGGGCTCGATGTCTATGGATATGCAGGTGTCTCAAAAAAGCATTGCTCTCTTATTAAACCTCTGTTGTCAATATTTGTCTAGCATGTTCCTGCGCCCTTTGCAAAGCACTTAACCCATCAAGAGGGTTGCTCTCTTTCAAGCCAGATTGTACCAAACATAATAACTTTGATATTCTGGAACTATCGGGCATCTGCTGAATTTCCAGAGTAACCATCTCTTCATCTGTTGAGAAGAATTGTCCTCCTAGTTGTAAGGATGCTTTTTTTGTATCGCCCTCATTCAACATCATATCAATCGCAGACTGGTCCGTAGTGATTGCATTACATATGGAAGGTATTGCTTCTGATCTAGCCAGCAGACGTGCACATACTTCTTTCTCAAACTTGGCAGCCATAATAGCAGCTTGCATGATACATGAATCAGGTAGCTGCGGGACATGTGCCAATTTAAATGAGTCTGCATGGCCAAAAAATTCAAAACAAGAAGGCTTCCATAGTCTGCTTAGAAAGAAGACATACCTGCGCAAGCCGTGCAACATGAAGACCAAAGCTCCTACTAGCAACCCCTGGGACAACTTTATAGAGGAATACAATATTTTGTGAAACTTCCGTCACCGGGTTAAGATCTACATCAGATTCCACTATTGCAGCATTTTGAAAGGTTGAAGCATCTCTAGGTGCATTATCCAGCCTCTGATCTGCTAAACAGTCAGTTGTTAGGTACGAAACGTAGTAAGGACTCACTTCACCAGGGAATTCATTTTTAAGCTCTACAATCTTTGGATAGTGAGTAACAAACAGAGTCAAGCACTTTCTCTCTTTGAGAATAAAATGTAGTGTTGCATATGCAATAGCAACACCATCATGAGTGCTAGTTCCTCGTCCCAGTTCATCAATTATCACAAGCGAGCGAGGAGTAGATTTATGAAGAATTGCTGATGCTTCACTTAACTCCTCAAAAAATGTACTTGTACCATGTTGAATGCTATCAGATGCTCCCATTCTGGTATAGACTGAATCAAAAACATGCAGCTTTGCAGACATCGCAGGTACAAATGAACCAACCTGCAAGGTTCAGATTCCCATTAGTCCATTATATATAAGAATGACCTCCAGAACAATCAGTATAAGAATGGTGTCTACAGCAAGTTAAGGTGTTGCTTGGGACTACATCAACTTAGCCCACACAAATTTGTTTCTAAAAAGTGGACCTCTTTTGCATCAAATATCCTAGCCCCTGCTACCACATGAAAATGACTTTTTTGAAGACCGTCCAATATTAGGTAGAATCTCTAGACAACACTGGCTTTTCAAGCATGCTTCCAACAATGGTCCAAGTAGAAAGCATTTATGATTTTGTAAGAAAGAATGACCAAGTCTGCCATGCTAAAACAATGGAAGAAAGAATGCTTTGGAAGCAAATTCAAACTCTCACTGGTGTAAAATAAATTGGTCACTCAAGAACAAATGCCCCCTTTTTTAGATTGAGGACAGACAATTTCCCTATCAATGGAATGACGTGCCAGATAAAGACCAGAAATTCCATGAGGATATGACAACCAGAAGGTGATAAAAGCATAAATTATTCCATAGACAATAAATAAGGGAATCTCAATTTCATAACAAGAATTCAGTGGCCTTTAGGTGCTGCAACAGAAGATCCAAAACAGGTCATGGATATAATCAGATCATATTACCTACAACTCCTTACAGAGAATGATAATCACCGAAATAATTTACAGCAATCGTTCCCAATAAACATATCAAAGACTATAACAGAGAACCAAAACAGAATTGACGAAAGAAATTGTGGAGGAAGAACTACAAGAAGATGTTTGCTTGTTCAAGCCTAGAAGATAAAAAGTGACAGTTGATTCCATGAAAGCAGAAAACTAAAAAAGCTGCATTCTCAATAAAGCCTGATAAATCTAGAGGGTCAGAAAGTTTCTCTACTCAATTCTACCAACTATTTTGGTCAATTATCAAGGAAGAACCTCCGAGAATGGCAGAAGAATCCAGGAATACATAGAAGATTTCACCAAAACTAAATTTCACAAATATAGCCCTTGTTCCTAAAAAAGAGCACCCTGAAGTCCAAAACACTTCCCTCCAATTTCATAATGCAACGCTACTTACAGAATCCAGCCTCTCCTCCCTTACATTAAGATTCATATGTGATAAAAAATCTGGCTTTTTTAAAAGGAAGACAACTCCTAGAAAGCATCATTACTATCAAGCAGCAGTTAACACTTTAGTTCAAACCAGAAATCTCAGTATGCTGATAAAACTATATATAAATAAAGCTTTACTGTTATCACTGGAACTTCTTAACCCTGACATGCCGTCTCAGAAATGTTTGAATGGATTGAAATACTTCTTTCTTTTCCACATATACGACCATCACACATATGTCAGAGGCTCATCGTAATGTTTTCTTATCATAGCAATCATACCTAAGCCCTGACCACAATAAGCAATACAAATTTCAGATCTTTTAAAAGGATGTACAGTTTGAACCATTGTACCTGAGCCATGATTACAATCAAAGCCACTTGACGTATATAGCAACTTTTACCACCCATGTTTGGTCCGGTTATAATTTGGCAACGCTCACTGCTACCATGCAAGAGAGTATCATTTGGTACAAAACTCTCCTGTAGAGTTGACTCTAATACCTGTAAGGAGTTGATCCTCTTATTATAACCAACCATAATTGTCTTTTTCTAATTAACGTAATTAGGATGTAAATTCTTCTGTGTTCCATAGTTAATCAACAACAACAAATATCATACAGGATGTCGACCAGCTTGAATAGACAATTGAGGTAGTTCACTATCTTCAACAAAGAATGGTCGCACATACCCCTAGGTGGAACATGGAAAGAAACATGGTCAGCACTAAACACAAATGCAGTCTGAAGCAGATTCAAGCACAAGAACATCATCTAAAGTTCCTCTACTGAATAAGTGAATGTTACAGGTTACAGATGAATTCAACTGTCTAAATAGATACCTGATTACGTGACAGAATGGCAAGAGAATGAAGACAGTCTAAAGCAGCCAGAGCTTGGACAGCAGCACGAAAATTCATGACCTGAGCTGCAAATTCTGCAAGAAAAGCATCCCAGGCCTTTGAACATGCTACAGTCAATTCCTCTTTAGCAATAGCTAGCTTATCTAGAGCTTCTATAACTTCAGGAGGATGATAGCGATTTGTTTTTTTAGTGCTGCAAACTTTGATCCAATTGGAAGGTACTCTTGTAGCTGATGGCACCTGCAAAAAATGCTATTTCTTAGACTAATAATCTTGAGAAATATAGAGATGGTCTTAAAGTTCAAATTTTTTTATTACAGTCAAAGCAAGCTCGTTCAATTCATGTGAGAGGATCTCCACATCATCTTAACAAGGGTCAAATCCCACTGAAGGGCACTGTGAGTGCAGTTTCATATAAAAATCACAACATACATTATTCTTAATTCTGTGCATCGTGCTATTTATATGACAAGAAGACCCAATGGTTTGTATGTTAACACAACCATCACTAACTAAACATACACACAAGAGTTGTTAAAAAATTACCCAAGGCCGAAAATACCATCATCATTAACCACATGATATGTCAGCTACTAAAGTATCTAATGATGCTGATAACCAAGATAATACTAATACGATGGTCTTCAATTTCTCCAAGAGGTCTTGTGGTATAATTTGTATATATGTTAGATGCCCACTTAGTATAGACCATGTCACTGTATACATTTTGGACTTTGTATTATGAGATCTTGCATGCATGGCTTGTAGATATTGATTTAGATATAGCTATCACTGTAATTGAGGACCAGAGGTGTGATTTATTCTTGCTTTTGCTTCAATAAAAAGTTTCTGCCAGGAATGTTAGAATGAAGTTTATTGCATTTGAAGTTGCTCGTAGGTAACTGTCTCTTGGTGTTGATGGATTTCCAAGTTTTGGGAGTTTTCTGTTGCCCACATGGAAAGGTTTGGGGCCCTATGAATGTAGCAATCAGTAGTCCTTTGTGCCTAACCCTATACTTCTAAAGAATTTAGTATTGGCTATGTGCTTCTTACAATGCATGTCATAGTTGTTGGTATACTACATAGCTACTTACTACAGTAGAATCTGCTATTGTCAGTTCCTTGTAACGGGTCATTGATATTTCGAAGAGATTGGTTCTCTACGAATATTACTGCTAGCATTTCCTGGTAATTGACATTTGCTTTCTGGTGGTTGATGTCCTTACTCATATGGATGTGCAGTGTTGTTATCATATGGATGAGGATGTTGAAATGAATCATTTTTCAATAATTTCACTCAAGTTAGTAGGCATGTTGAATGCAAAGCACGTTATACTTATCATCCCAAGTGCTAGTTGTGAGCGGTTGTACGTACGCAGAAGATGAACTAGAGTGCAATTGACAACTTCTATGTGTCTGTATGTTTGAAGGATGAAACACCATCACCTGATCCCTCTACATACCCATCAATTCCCATAGTGTTTGTCAGAAGACCAACAAAAAGAGGGTCTTGGTCAAATCCGACATATGTTGGAAATCCAAAGTAAACCCAAACATGGGCGCACTGCCAATGCCTGCTTTCTCTCCCGTGCAAGTGTCTCGGAGCGAACCATGAGCGCTACAAAGTTCTGTGTGCGCGAGATGAGATTGTGGCATTGTTTAGCAGAGACCAAAGTGACTTTGGTTGTTGGAGCTCACTCCATGACATTCCAGAAGTGATTTTTTGCGCGGACCATCCAAGGTTGTGGTTTGTTTAGAATGTAGCATCTTGGTCATACACATACGGTCTCCCCAACAAGATGTCGTAGATAAGATAAAGATAAAGAAAAATATATTAATGTCCAACAAATGACCACAAAAGTAGGTCAATGGGACTGCAGCCCAAACAATATACAAAGTGCGAGCAGGGAAAACTCAAAACGAGTTCCCAAAAATAGAAGAAAGGAAAAGAACCATAACAAACAAAAACCCCGAAGCCAAACCCCCACAGGCAAGGGCAATGAAACAAACGGGGGAGAAAGAAGGGAGAAGCAAAGAAGGGAATGAAGGAGGAGGAAAACAAGGACCAATAGTCTACTCAGAAATGGTAGCCACATCCCTCCTAACATTTGAGGCCGACGAAAAGCTCTTGATGGAATGGCAATCCGAAGAGGGGGGCGAGGTCCCCCTCCCCTACTGAGATCTAGGACTAAAACGACAGCCAAGGAGATAAGTGTTGGGCTGCCCTCTGGTACGAGTGTGCGGCCGAGCCTGCTAGTGGTGACTGGGGGAAATGTGAAGGTCCAACTGGGGACGAACTGATCTATGCACTGTAACTGGGTCAGAATGGCTCTGTCGTTTAGTTCCTTCAACTGTGTGTAGAATTGGAAAGAAGGTTGTAATCCGTCTCGTGGGAATGACTCTCGGATGGGGATGAAGAATCTAGTCCCAGAGCAGCAGAGACTCACAGATGTAGAGGGCAAGACACCGCTGGTGAATATATCTAAAGAAAACCAGGAGGGTATGAACCCCTCTGAAGAGGCAATGAAATCGTCCTCTGATCTCATAGTATATGGGGCAACGGAAGATGAAATGAGTCTCGGTCTCCACCTCCTGAAAGCTACATAGCCTACAAAGTTTGATATCCCGGTCAATGTGGTGATCAGTTTCGCACCGAAGTTTATGGGATCCAACCCGAAACTGACCCAGAGGTATGTGGAGGGCATGCATCCAGTGACAAAAGGTGTACTGAGGGTAGATGATGAGTCCATCTCTTACCTCAAGAAAATGCTCTGCATAAAAGGACATCTTGGGGCACAAACCCCCATGAGGATTCACCTAAGTAGTCTGAATAAAGCACATGTAGATATCCTCCTAGATAGACCTGTTCAGCACTTGCTTGGTGGGCAAGAGATGACTGGGAGCATTCAGGGAATACTGAAAAGGGGGGAGACGATCAATATGGATACCAACCGAATCCAATAAAGTAGAAGTCCCGAAAAACCAGTAGCAGCAGCAGCAGCCCATAGCCTTGGCAAAACTCACAGAGGAACAATAAGCGAGATACGGGTACCTGTCACGCTCATCAGAGAAATCACCAACCCTCCTAATACGATGAAGAAAGGCCGATATATCAAATATGGTCTCCAGACGAAAAGGTCAAGCCCCGAACTCTGCCAAAATAATATGTTGGGGAATTGTCTACTTGCATCTAATGAAGTGGCAAAGGAGGAGAGTCTGAATCCTCTCGGCAGAAGCCCAATCTGTATCTAAGAGGGAGGGTCCCCAAACAACTAACCCATAGAGAACATTGGGCCGAATGAGGGAGTTCATAAGAGACATCTTGGAGGAGATGTCTTGAAAGTGGTGCCGAAAGCATTGTCTCTCGAGAATGGCTAAAGACCCATACCCTTTATTCACCCTCAACTGAAGAGAATGCTTCATACTGAATCTAGGCCCTGAGAACTAGGCTCCCAAATAGGTGGATGTATTAGTGATTTCAACCTCCTGCCCCTTGAAAAAGAAATGGAGGTGTGATGTCTTCAACCCGTTGAAGACCATGACCTTGGTCTTACCCAGATTGATAGTCAAATGCCGAAGATCACAAAATAAAGCAAGTGCATCAAGCTATCTCTTAAGCCCCTCAGGAGAAGAAGCGAGTAAAACAATATCATCAGCAAATAGGAGAATAGAAATCAAGACGTGGTGAAGAAGGCACCCATCCCCTTCCTAAATGTGATCCCGAAGAAAAGATTCCAACTCATCAATGTAAATGCCAAACAGAGTTGGAGACAGGGGGCAGCCCTGATTGACCCCAATGGTGCTTCTGATGAAATCAAACATTCCTTGTGCAATACGAAGACGACCAAGGATGGACTCATAGAGACGCATGATAGCAATAATAAGAATCTCATAAATATCGATGTCTCTAAGTCTCTGAAAGAGGACCATGTGAGGTACGGAGTCAAAAGCTTTTCGAAAGTCTACAAAACAACAATAAACTTTCGAAGAGCGGTGACGGGCCTTCTCAATAATAGCCCGAAGGGTGAAGATGTGGTTGATGGTGTGGTAACCAGAGCGAAAGCCAACCTGACCTTTGGCTCTGAGATGTCGCTTCTCCAAAACATCGGACAACAACCTGTGGAGAACCGTAGCATAGAGTTTGGAGGAGTGGCCCACAATGATAGTCCTGTAATTGTTCAGATCAGAAATGGACCCAACTTTGTGGATCGAGTGAATGATATGATGAGACCAAGTAGGAGGGAAACCCACGCGAACCACCTAATTGAAAAGATTTGTCAAATAGTTACAAAAGGCTTCAAAACCCTGCTTGAAGAACTCGGCCTGGAAACCATCCCCATCAACTGCCCTGGTACTATTCAAAAACTTTATTGCCTCTTTGATATTACTATAAGTGAAGGGATTAACGGGTGGTGGAATGTCAATCTGGATAGATTGTTGCCCCAGAATATCGTAAAGGGTAGAGGTGTGGGAAAAAATGGAGATAGGATCGATCACCGCAAAGGAGGGGGAGTGGCGGGGAAAAACAATACGCCAGAAGGACCAAGGATTAGTCCTAAGGGAGGTGGAAAGAATATACCTGCAGTGGGAAATGAAGGATCGCTTTTTACGGCGGAGAAGGTACAGGTAGGCTGCCTTAAGAGTGGGAAAGGAGAGGAGGGCCTTGGGTAAAGGCATGACGGAGGCGACGGTGGAGGGATTTGCACTCTACATCATACCATTGGTTCATAGGGCAAGATTTAGCAGTACTAGTGGCCAAGGGAAGGGTGGTGGAGTTGTGGAAGGATCTCAGGGTGACCTCCCACATGGCAAAGGATAGGCATGTATACTTGGCCTTCGCGGATGTGAGATGAGTAAGTTTCGTAATCCCCATTATCAAACTAGAAGGAAATGTGAGGGGTGTAGTGGGGAGGAGGGGTGGTGATGGGAGGAGGACTGGTGACCAGAGAGAAAGGTAGAACTGCATGGTCGGCAAGGAGAATGGGGGAAACTGAAAAGGAGCAGAAAAGACGTGAGATATCCAGGCTAGCAAGGACATAGTCTACCACACTGGTGCCACCTACATGGGGACGACAAGTGAAGAAACCTGAATCTAGGAAGCACTCGATCCCATTAAGGATCACCATCCCCTATGATTCCCCGAACTGGAGGAACCGTCCATAAGCTGTGAAAGGGCCATTTGTATCCTCAAGAATCCTATGCAAACAAACTGAATCTTGGTCGATCCTTTATGTGCAGAACGTATCCTCTAATTTGTCATGGAAAGGAACTTGTAAGTGCCTGGTACGGGCAATAAAATCACCCAAAATGATAACCTCCCCTGCAGCAGAGTACTAACTAATATTGTCGTATAATGATAATGTCCTCCAAAGACACAATGTCATAGGTGACAATGTCCTCCATAGGCTTGGCACTTTATATTGTCATCAGACCTGTATATCCTTTCCTTGTTGCAACCACCCCAAGGAGAATGGCTTGGGATGTGCAAAAGTGGCAAGACCAAGGTGTTGGGCTATTGCTTGCACAATAATATTCTTTTAACATCCACTATCAATGATCACATGCAGCAGTTGACCCTTCACCCAAAACTTGATGTTGAAAAGGCATTCACACTCCTCGAAGGTGTCTATGGTAGTGGTATCAATGCTTAGATAAAAAACATCTCAATCATTGTTGTTTGTCTTTGTAGGACTTGATATAGACTATGTGAGCAAGGATTGTTGCATGTGGCATTCAGAATCGCCGTGGATGTACGAGCAATGTCAGTGGCACCACTTGTCACCTGATTTTTGCTTTCCTTTGTTTGAGTTAGAATGCACATGAACCTTTTGGGATTATGCAACCTTCTTAGGTTGCTCCCCTCTGCATGGCACATTCTGCTTGTTCTGTGTAAGAGGATTAGATCTTGCGTTGTGTGCAGACAAACTCTTGTACACGCCACTAGATGAAGAGGTGAAATGTTGTTTCATCTTTTCTTTGGCGTCAATCTTGGCAACGTTGCGATATGCTTGCCCTAGACAGTAGGAATTCAAGAACTCCATCTTGGCACGTATGTAAGGCTAAAGTCCATTGATGTACTTCACCACCTTATATTGCTCCGTGAGGTCCTCATGCATGTGCAAAATATAGTAATGGAACTCAGTGGTGTAGTCTTCCATCGACTGCTCATTGTATTGTCACATTTGTTGGAACTTCATGTATTCATTCTCAATGTTTGAGGGGGTAGCACTCATGCATAGCACTAATAAAGTCACCCCAAATCCAAATGTGCTCGAATTCCTTTTTGCATTGTGCGTTGAACGTCTCCCGCCAGTAGAACATTGAAATGGACATCTTCAATACTACGAAGGTGAGTTTCCCATCATTAGTGAAGTTGTTGATGGAGACGTAGGCCTCAAGCTGGCAAAGCCACTTGTCCAGTGTTGCATCGTCAATCTTGCCTTCAAATACGGGAATGTCGAGGTTCACTTAGACCTTGAAAGCGAGTTGATGTTAAAACCGTGCATGAGACGGCTGGGAGAAAGAGACTGTGCTCGTCGGATTAAAGATGAAACACCAACTCACATAATTGGCCAAGAGTTCGATGAGTTGTGCTTCTAGGGTGTCCTTAATGATCTTTTGGACATCTGAGCTACATTTTTATACCCTTAGAACAACAGTCTAATCCCATGCGCGCCGGCCTATCACCCAGCGGGTGCTGGGTGCTCACCCGAGGCACGCGTGGGTGCCGAGCCCCTCCTTTATGTGAGTCTTGTGAGAATACATCATCTATGACAGATACTTAAGTGCAAAAGAAATGGAAAGGAACCATGCATTCATTCTGAGAACCTAGGATGAGTTATCATATCAATGCATCCATAAAAGAGAAATAACAAACAACATATAGAACTGATTCATACACAAAGGAAATGCACTAGGATTATGCTCATGAACACATATATGCTTTAGAACAGAACCTTATATTCATATTAATGAGTTCAGTAACCACATTACATTCATTGAGGCCATAACAGACCCATATAATAATGCAGAGCAAGGTCATGCATCAAAACTAAACTATGTCCTTCATATTACAAGGATAAACACAGACCCATCCCTCTAAATATGCCATCACTCCTATATTTTCTCTAATCCCAACCCATAGAATCCTCCATGATATTTCTGTAGAGCTTCACCTCTTTCCCACCACTACTCTCTCTGACATCTCTTCTCTAATACCCCTTCTTCTACCCTGCGCACCTCTATATATAGCTTTTTTGCCTTCACCGCCATGCCTTCTGAGGTAACAGATCAGTTGCCAAGTGTCCAAGTGGTCCTCCAATGGAGCATGCCTCCTTTGATCCGAGCTCTCCACTCTGTGCAATGATGTTCTTCTGGATCCTTCCATCGCATGCATGGAATATTCCCTTTTTGATCCTACAGCTGCCAGGCTGGCACCTTATCCACTCCGCATGCTAGATGGGTCACGCTTTTCTCATGTGTTGTCTGGAACTCTGAATATGGCTAAGTCCCAAAACCCATCTTGTCTTACGCGTGCACCGTGTGTTCTACTAAACCCTGCTAGAACCCTTCCCTGTGCACCTTCAACCCACATGCCCTTCTTCAAATAGGTCACATGCGCCCATGCACCTTCTTGTACTTAGCCAATATTCTGGGGCCCAACATCACCCCACACTACACCTATTCTCCATCCTCGGAAACACTTCTCTTCAAAGAATAAAGAATGGTGGGATCTGAATAGGGAAGAAAGAATGAAGGAATGAAGAATTGGGAGAAAGAATGAAAGAATGGGGAGAATGAAGAACAAATGCTTATTTTTGAAGGAGGAGAGGGAAATCCTTCCCTATTTCTGCCTCTAGCTTTTCCCAAGCATCAACCTCATTCTGCGCTTGCTGACAGAGGTCTCTGACTAAGGTGCTCACCTCCTCAAAACTTAATTCCTCCCCTTTGGTGCTCATGGTCTCAACAATACTTTCCAATTGTTTTCCCAAGTCCTCAAGCGCATCCATCCTGCGGGTGATCTGGGGGTATAACTCCTTTAGCCAGATTTTGATCGAGCCTCGCAAGGTCTCGATAGCTTCTGACTTCTTTTCTACCTTGGCTAGGATTTTATCTCTTTCTTCCCTATTCCCCTTATTCTTTTCTTGAAACTCCTTGAGTTCCATTTCATGAGTGGTGACCAGGATGCTTGCCACTCTATCTCTATCAGCGCAGTTGTCATATGCAGCTTCTGTGACTTGCACGGCGGCCTTTACCTCTGCAAGGAGTTTAGTATATCGAGCAACAATCTTGACAACCTTCATCTTCTCTTCTTTCTCTTGGCATGCCAATGCTTCTTCTGTAGACTCTAAGGCAAGTGGTCACCTTTTCATCATGAGGATGCATGTCAAATCCTCCAAACACTGCAAGGTTAATTCTTATTTTTTGTTCAGGTGGTGCTAGGTCAGGATGCTTTAAAACAATAGCATTGTAATCATTTCAATCTTCTTGTGTAGCTTGTGCACCCTTGCTTTCTCCTCTTTCAGTTCATGCCTTAACTGCGCACTGATAAGCTCTTCCTGCTTCAAGTCCTTTCTCTTCTCAATGAGCTCCTTCTCCTTCTCCAATTCCTCCTCCAGGAATCTCACTCTGTCATTCCTTCTGAACAGTCTGGCCTCAATCTCAACTGAAACTTTGTTGAGCATGTTGCAGACCTGCTCATCTGATAATTGTTGAGTGTTCACCAAGGGATTTACTCCTTTTGTTTCTGGCACCTTCATCAGTGCTCTCTGACTTACTTCAAACTCAGGTTCATCTATGTGAGACTCGAATGCCCAAGATAACATCTTCCTGGTTCGGGGATATGTGCCTTCTTCATCAAATGATGACATAGCCAGGAGTTGCTCCATTGGTATGGTGCTTTGGAAGCACGCATGTAGCACCTTGCTAGGATCATTAATGTATCCCATTCCTTGCTCTTGTGCCACCACTATGTCTTTCCCACCTGTTCGCGTAACTTTTGGGAAGCTTATCGCCAAATTGGGATTCCCACCCATGCTGCCATATTCTTTCCCAACGCTTTCTTCTTCCATCTCCTTCAAAATTTCATCCGCTCACTCCAACTCCTGTTCCACCAAATCCTTCATGATGCCCACCACTTCTCTCTCCATGGATTTCTCCACTTTCTCCTTGGTGAGGCTTGGGGTTCCTTGGTTTTTGGTGCTTACCTCTTCACTCACCCCCTTGCCTTGATCCTCTGCTTCTTCCTCGTCATTCTTCTCCTTTTCATCTTCTTTTTCATACTTCTCTTCATCTCCCTCCTCTTGAGAGTCATGTATATCATACACTGGATGGTCTTCACCTCCTTCAGGCTCATCATCATCCTTTTCACCAATGTAGGCATCTAAGGCTTTCTGTCTCCTCTGAGTCTTGCCTCTTCTGCCACCTTCTGCTTCTTCCTAACTGGTGATTCCAGTATAGGAGATTCTTCTTTCTCCTTCTCCTTAACATAGGTGACCTCTTTCTTTGGTGATTCTTCATGTGTGAGGGGCTCTTCATGCTCTGGTGCCTCTTCTTCTGGGGGTTTTCCTTGACTGGGGACTTCTTTCTATGTGCGTAAGTGCTAGGCTTCGTGACTGCTTTCTGGCGTGCCCACCGATTGTGTGGTCTGCACACTTGGTGCCTTCTTCTCCTACACCTCTTCTCTTTCCCTCTTCTTTGGTGTGGCCTTTTTCTGACCTGTGGGGTCTTCTGGAATGGAGACATCACTCTCTAGATAGGCACCTTTCTCAAACTTAGGCCTTATGTGAAGATATACCCTTGTTGCAGCCCTTCCAGTGATTGGCAGCGTTATTGGCTTCATCATTTGTACTTCATGGGAGACATACTTCTCCATGTATGCATGCACTTCTTAGGGTACATGAGATTTTGGTGCAGCTCATGGTGGTCTTGGTCCACCTCACTAAGGTCAAACCTTAGCCTTTTGGCCTCCTTGAACCTGTTGACCCCTGCTTGGAAGTATTGCGTGGTGAAGGAGAAGGGTAGCTTGCACCATGGGCTCTTAGTCCCATTTGTCAAAGTAAACCTGCCAATGCAGAAATGTTGGTAAACTACAAACTCTTCTTCTCCATCCATGAGCATGGGAAACTACTCTAGGATCCTCCACTCTACCCTGAATGCATCACGCATTCATTTATACCACTTCTCTAGGTGTGCCTTGTGAGTGACCATCATGGTTTCACAAGTATACTTCTCGAACCTTTTTATGGGTGAGGAGTTCTCTTCTGGATACTCCCAAACAAATTTTCTGGCCCATCTGGTACTCCAATCTCTGAGAAGATGATGGTGAGGAGGACGTTACCAAATAGTATCTTCTCTCCTTCCTGTGTTGCTTATGATTTCATCCGCAATAAAGGTGGACAAGTTATAGATGGTCCCTTCTGATATTTTCCGGCATACATTCAACCATGCCTTGTTCACTTGCGTCCATATTTCTTGATCATTAAGCTTGGTGACCAAGTGCGTGGCCATCCTCATAACAGGGTCTAGAATTTCTGTGATGTCAAAGTACCACAAACCCTTTTTGTAGTCATAAGTTGCTACTGTTTCCTTGATAGCCTCCTTATCACTCAAATCATCATCTATGGATTCCCCTTCACAATTTAGGCCAGTGAACTTGGATATCAACTATGGTGTTATGTGCATCTTGTGGCCTGCAAAGTAGAAATGGTCTTCATGCATGTGCGACATCAACCATTGATAAAGGCGCTCGGGCTTGCCAAAGTAAGGCAACTCATACAGTTGCAATAGCCCTGCCTTTTCCAACTTTACTTTCACCTCGTCAATGTATATTGGCATTCCATCTGGTGTCCTCTTGTTAGTTGGATGAACCAGCTCCAATGCCATTTATTTCTCTGTAGTGCTCATGCGATGGTTGTAATCACTCATGGTCATCTATCTCAAGTGCAACACCCACTCGTTTCCTAGCAACACTCCATCTGGGTACTGCATTTCTGCATACCATTCCTCATTGGAGCTTGCGATGGTAGTGGTTTGTTTTCCTTTTCCCTTTCCCTTTTGTTTCTTTGGTGAAATGGTCACCTTCTTTGGTGCCATTCTTTCTGTTGGTTTAAAATTTAAAACTCCTTGCTCTGCTCTACTACTCTTCTCAATCTCAAAACTCAACTCCTGGAAGAAATCCTTCTATCTCCGTGCCCTAGCTGCCAAACCCTAACTAGGAAAACCTTCCACAAGATGGTGCACTTCAAACTAACCTTTTCTCATGCCCATGTACTCCTTCCTCCTGGTTTGCAGATCCACTCTAGTCACACACTTAGATTTCTAGGATTCTTCTTCCTTCGCACAAATCTCTCTGGATGCCCTAGTTTGCAAGAGCGCTTCAACTTCGTAATAGCAAGGTAGAATAATGACTTTCCCGACCTCATATTTATAGTTTTTTCTCCCCTCCAGCAATAAATGCTATACCACCTACCAATGTACTTAACATTAAATGTGGCTTTTTCCACTAGGCCGACTTTAAGCACCCTTACCCACGCTCTCAATCCTGCGTGAAAAACCTTCTACAACCTTCTGGCATGCAAAAATCCAATCTGACCGAAGACTCTTATGTGCACGTCTACAACGCCGAAGGCACTTCTTCTGTCCTTTACCTGATTTTTTCCCTCACCTACCTCATGTTGTTCCTGCACTCTTCATCCTTTGTATGTGGTCTTTGTTACAGCCTTCTTGACACCATAATTCATTATCCACCATTTCCCCATGTGCTTTCTCAATCTTACGTGCTTCCTTCTACTGGGCCACTCAACTTATTTTACTGGCTTATACTTTGCTTTGCATTACTCCACCCCACACTAAAATAGATGTGTGGTCCTCTGTGCATACACAACCTTAGAAAAATAATGTGGTTACCGGTGCACAAGGCACAAAATGAAACAAAAAGAAAGGAACAAGCAATGAGAAAGGGAAACACAAGAAAAGAAAAAGCAATAAAGGGAAATTCTAAGCTAACTGGAAATACTACCTTATTTACAAACACCAAGAAGACTTATTTATAGTAGGGCTTCAGCCTACTCCCATTGAAATGACCTGGTAATCTCGTCCCATCTAGCACTTGTAACTGGAAAGTGCCTGAATCAAGGATGTACGAGATGATGTAGGGTCCCAGCCAATGGAATTTCAACTTCCCAGGATGGCGCAGATACTTGGAATCATACAACAACACCATCTTCCCAACCTCAAACTACTTGTTCTTGATATGATGATCATGCCATGCCTTTTGTCTTTCTTTTTCTGTCTTCTGACTCCATCTAGCAAGTGATCACCTTTCGTCTAACTACATCAACTTATCAATCCTCTCTTCCAGTGCTTGTTCATCATCCAACCCTCCTGCGCGCTATACGTAGTGATGGTAACATGAATTCAACTGGAAAAATAGCCTCCATGATAAACACCAATTGAAATGGTGTGGCCTTGTTCAACCTCTTGTAGGTTGTCCTGTATGCCCATAGAATGGATGATACCTTGTCATCTCAATCTTTTCTTCCAAATGTCACAGATCTTAGTCAATGTGTGACTTAGTATTTTATTAAATTCCTCAGCAGTTCCATTCACTTGAGGGTGATAAGGGGTAGTCTTGTGATGGGCCACCATAAATTCTGCTAACAGAATCCTGACCATTTCATTGAGAAAATGTGTACCTCTATCACTTGTTAAGCTTAAAGGACAACCATACCTGCTGATTATGTTCTCCCATAAAAATCTAGTAGTTGTTGCTACAGTGCAATCCTTCGTAGGCACTGCCTCTACCCATCGTGTCAAGTAATCAGTGCAAGTAATGATATACCATGAACCAGTCCTTCGCGTGGCTGGTGAAATTGGCCCTACAAAGTCGATTTCCCATTTTTCAAATGGTTCAGTGCTGGCTATTGGTCGCAAGGGAATTTCATCCCTCTTCCCAGGTTTTCCAAGGTGCTGGAAATGGTCACAGGCCTTGCAAAACTCAATACAATCCTGGTAGATGGTTTCCCACCAAATCCCTGCAAGTAGAATCTTCGTGTGGTAGCATTTCCTGCATAGTGTCCTACTGCAATCCCACCATGCACTTCCTCCATAATTTCCACTCGCTCATGTTCCAATACGCATTCACGCAGAACCTCATCACATCCTAACTTATATAGATGTCCACTAATCAACATGTAGGGTGTGGCACGTATTGCTAACTGCTTCCTCTCCAGAGCCTTCATCCCTTCCGGTGCCACACCTATTTTCAAGAATACTGTGATATCTTCCAAGTCTGAGGGCATGTGCCACAACCTAAATAGTTGTGTGTCTGACATGGTATCCTCAATGCTTTGTGCGTCCTCCCCTGAGTTAATCCTTGATAAGTGGTCAGGTCCTTAATTAATTTTCCTTGGTTTTACAACCACCGTGAACTCAAACTCTTGGAATAATAGGACCCAATGACATATGCACCCTTGCAAAATGGGCTTGTTTCACTAAGTACTTCAATGCCATGTGGTCTGTGTAGAATATAAATGGTGTTTCCAACAGGTACTACCTGAACTTATGCAGTGCGTAGATCATAGACAGTGCCTCGTGCTCAGTAGTTGTGTAATTTTGTTCTGCTGGTGTCAACTTTCTACTTGAAAAACACAAGGGATGATCAACAATCCCCTCACCAGGTTGTGCTAGTACTGCTCCCATAGTTGTCCCTGAGGCATCAACATGCACATGGAAAGGCTTATCCCAAGAAGGAAAATGTAGTATGGGTGTCGTGACAAGCCTATCCTTCAAAGTGTCAAATGCCTTCTGCTGCGCCTCTCCCCAATGAAAGGCACTCTTGTGTTTTAGCAATTCCTCCAAGGGGTGGTGATCTTGGCATACCCCTTGATGAATTTCCTGTAGTACCCCATATGCCCAAGGAATCTGTGCACTGCGCTTTGACTAGTAGGCTCCCCTAATCCCACAATAACTGCAACTTTGGTGGGATCCACTAGTAAGCCTTCTTTACATATAATATGTCCTAACAGGGTTCCAAATGGAGTAGCAAAGACACATTTCTTAATGTTGAGGGATATCCTTAATTTCTGACATCTCTCAAACATCAGCCTCAAATTGTCACAATGGTCTTTTACCAACCCATACACAGTCCAGTCATCCAGGTAAACTTGAAGAAATTTATGGATGAAGTCCTGAAATGCTTGTACCACGATGCGTGAGAACACAACAGGTGCATTCTTCAATCCAAAAGGCATAACCGTGTAGGAAAAACTTCCCCATTCAGTGGTGAAAGTTGTCTTTCTCTGGTCTTCCTTTGCAATCCTGACTTGGTGATACCCTGAGAACCCATCCGTGAAAGAGTAGACTCTCGCGCCCGGCTACTCCCTCCAAAATTTCTTCAGTAAAGGGGGTTGGAAAAGGATCGATGACACATACTGCATTCAGGTCCCTGTAGTCCACACAGATCCTTATCCTCCCATCCTTATTGATACTGATGACCATTGGGCTTATCCATTCTGATTCTTCCACTAGCCTCAATGATACCAGATGCTATCATCTTGTCTATTTCTTCCTTGACCCGTACGCACAAATTTGGATTCATCTGATAAGGCCTCTTCATGGGGTGCACCTTCCTTTAACTTGATCTTCATCTCCCCCAAGGAATGGTGGATGCCTTTGAGTTCATGGTACCCATGAGGGAACAAATCCTGGAACTCGTGCAACAGATCAATGACCTTTGAAACTTCTTTTTCTGACCAATAGTCCCCAATGATAGCTTCCTTAGGTTCTGTCTCTATCCCAATGTTAACCTCTTTGTTTTCAAGGGCTCATGGTAGGTGTGTGCTCACTCATCAGTGCTATCTATGACTTCACGTGTACCTTCAGAATGGTTAACATCCAAACTTTCCATCTCTTCACCATCTACTACATAGACCATTTTTCCTTTTTCTTTTTCCATGCACGTGCGCTCAAGTTGTACTTCCTCTGATTCTTCTTCATTGAGGCACGTCTCCAAATAAGGCTCACCCAGTAATTCCAGTAGCCTATCTTCTACCATAGCACTATCTCCCATTGTAAGGCACTTGATTACTTGCAATGCCTTATCCACTGATGGCTTGGTACTCCTATACTCGAAAGCTTGAATGAGATCAGCCGCCAACTCCTGCCAATTACCTGTTTGATGATGCATCTCTGAATGAATATACCATGCATGCGCACAACCTTGTAAGGTGGAATACAACTTATGCACCCATAACAAAGGTGGTAATGCTTCTGCGCTTCCCATCTAGGCCTTCTCACATGCTTGGACATGAAATGAGGTGGTCTCTTTACCATGGTAGTCTTGTATGACAGTGGGTGCGTTGCTCCTAGAGAACCTTACAGAAAATGTGATTCTTACCTCATGCCATTCTAGGAGGCTCTCCCGATGTGTAGCCCACCAGCGTGCTGTAGTTCTGAGTAGGTTATAACTGAGCATTCCCCTTCTCTCATCCTCATTCTTCCACTGAGCCTCCATTTCTTGCAAGAAAATTTCAGGGTATGCTCCTCCAGAGTAACTTGGAAACTTCTTCCCTCCTAGGCACTTGACTGAGTGTGCCTTTGTTACCCTTGTTACAGATCCTCTCAACTATCACCCAATCAACTCATAAGTCCCATGCACCCAATTGTCACATGCCATGCTAGTGGTATCACTCAAGGACTGAGCATCTTCAAACTGGATAACTCCCTCCATGGGATGAATTATCTCAGGATCTTTGATGGAGTGCACATAGATTCTGTCAAGGACTTCCTCTCCTAAGGGCTCAGTATAGGGTGTTGATTTCCCATCTGTTAAAGGGATAATCACCCTTTCTTCCTTGTTCTCAAAGCTGATATACCCCTTGTTAAACCATAGGTTGGCATTGTTCTTATAACACCAAGGGTGCCCAAGTAATGCTGGAAATTATCCACCTCGGTGAGTGCCAAGACTTCAAAATCTCCAGTGAACTTGGCCCCTTGAATAGTGATAACCACATCCTTCAAGACTCCAATGGGCATTTCCTTTGTCTTGTTTTCCATATACAACACATTCAAAGATGGTTGTAATGTGGGTCTTCCCATTTGATGCCAGGCATCCAAGGTAAGAACATTGACCTCCACTCCCATGTCGATGAGGATATTACTTAGAAGCCACCCATCAACAACTGCATTCAATGTAATCTCCTTATCATAGTCAAGGTTGTGAGGAGGAAGGTTTGCATGCAAAACCTACCTTTCATGCTCTACTCTGACGCGTGGTACCTTCTCCCTCAGCCATTCTCCTAGCAAGGGAATAATATTCTCTTGCCTTAACATCCTACATACTTCCTTGACCTCATCCAGGTCCTCCTTTGGAGCCTCGACATTCTTCCTTTGCTCCAACTACTTTGATTTCTCCTTTAGACATTGGATCTCCCCTTGCAAACTCTGAATCACATCCATAGTCTCTTGATACACCTCCTTCTGATGAGTAGGATCTGGATACTTCCCATGTACCACTTCCTCTCTTGAAACTAGTGTCCTTTGTCTTGGCATCTCCTTGGGCATGTGGCCTCTTCTCACGTCGTCACCAATACAGGTTCTAGTCCTGACTCACGTGCCACTCTTGGCATCCACTGTGAATCAGCCTTCTTGATGCTCACCATCCCAGTGCCTTTGTCCTTTTGGTGTTGTTGGTTCATATGCTCATAAAGCTCTGGACACTCTTCATACTTATGTTTCTTCCCACACCATGAGCATTGTAACAGATCAGGACACTCACGCTTGTAATGCTCTGTAGATCCACAGTTATAACAGGTTCCTCATGGGAATTCACTTCATCCTCCACCGCGGTTACTATGACCATGAAATCCTCCATGAAAACCTCTTCCATGCTCCTCCATCTGCATGCCCTTCATAGCGATGATCATCATCCTTGGAACTACTTGCAAGACTAGTCTGGTGCACACCAAGATCAATAACATCATGAATCTGATCAATCAGTCTACAATCCTTGGTATCATGGGTCATAGAGGTACAGATCTTACAATAGCAAGAAACATTCTTGTGGATTGTGTGTTGTAGTAGAGGGCACCTACTTGCATCATGATCCCCATGGAAAATCTCACAGTCTACCACCATAGTGCGTACCAACTTCTGAGGGAAACTATCCTTTGCATGCCCTTCCACTTCACAGTCTGTACACCAAATCCCACTATGAACCTCATGCACTGAGTTTGCAGATAACTTCTCCAACTGCTTGGCCATTGCAGCAATTTGAGCCTCCAGAAAAGGACTAACACCAGTATCAATGCTCCCAACAGCCTCAGTGTGCAAGGCAGCTTCCAATGCCTCGCGTGGGTCTGTGAAAGTCTTATGTGATAGTTCCCTTCTAAACAGTGTTATCAATCCTCCAAAAAACCATTGAGCATGTTAAGAAGGGTGAATGTCATAGGATAGTTTTGACAAGAGAGTCTTGAAATGTGCATCATACTCCCACACACTCTCTACCATTCCTTGTTGGATCTCCTTCAGAGCTCTTCTGTTCAAATTTAGGGATATGGAACTCTGCTAGGAAGGCATTCTTTAATGCAGTGTAGTCTACCACCATTTGATGGGGGTCATATTTCATACCAACTATTCATGTGCCCTTGTAATGTTGTTGCAAACTGACTTGCCTTCCACTCTGGGGTAGTGATCCCTTTCACGTGCCATAGTAATTCACACTTGTGCACATGCTCTGTAGCATCTTCAATACCCCTGTAGTCTGGTAAGTGCAAAGACATCTCAAAAAATACTTGTGGAGGTGGCTGAGGCCCTTGTCCTCCTGATCCAGAGCCTTGGTTCCCTCTGGTGTTTCCTCCTCCACCAGATCCACTAGATCCACCAGGTCTTGTTCCTCCTGACCCACCAGATCCTCTAGATCCACTAGGTCCACCAGGTCCTCCAGCCCCTATACCACTAGATCCACCTCCTGTAGCCAGAAAATGGCCTGAAGTGGTCACGCCTAGTGTTCCCAATGTCCCACTGAACTGTGCGCCTGATGGTTTGTGATATTGTCCCACTACCAGTTGTGTGTCTTGTGCCACTCCCAGATGTGATACCCAAACCTTGTGTACTTGCACCTTGTCCAAAAATTCCTCCAAATACCGGAATGGTTTACGCAGCCATGGATGTTCCAAATGAGAAATTATATCTCCTGGGAGCAGATCGGTTACTCCCACCGATACCAACTGGGTTAACAATACTTCTCCCTTGATCTGGAAAACCAAGTGCCAGGGGTTGGTCACCAGGTGGGTTCAGATGCACACCGATGGCTCTCCTTTCTCCATGTGATGAACTCTCATCAGAAGCTGAAGGGGCTTCTCTCCCGCGCTTGCCAAGATGGGGTAGCACAGACTGCTCAGGTTCCACATCCTCTGCGTGAACCTCAACTCCTTCCCGCAATGTCTACCTCCATAGATCCATCACACTTGCAACCTCGCATTGTCTAGTCATCTCCCTTTCATGAGCTTTCTATACTTGAGTCATCTCTCCTCCCTTTCCTTTTCAGCCGCAATGTCTGCCATCTTCCTCCACCCTAGCTTCCTCTCCCAATGCTCAGAGAAGCTTAGCCGGCCATGGGAAATGCCTCTAAACTTAAGGTAATGATCAAGATCTTCATAGCCAAAGGAATAACACACAAAAATGATCCTCTGGGCTCCCTCAGAAACTCAAACTCAACAACTTCTGGGAAAGAATACGTAGAAATGGCATATTCTAGAGTATAACTGGTCAGCACTCCTTTCCACCAGTGATCAACAACATGCGTCCAAGTTAGATCTACATCCTGCAGCCTCTGATAATCATCTTGGGTCCATACGCATGATCTATAGTACCAGCTTGATCTGGATGCATATGCTGAAATCCATTCATATAGTTCTACTGGGAAACAATAGAAGAATGTCTCATACAACTCATGGTACAGGTTCTCTTCTACCCATCTACGTGCATCAAACTCAGGTCCAGTGCTGAATCTTTGAGCAAATTCATCCTCTATGCTCTTGAACCATGCTTCAACACTTTCCAAGGTCAGATGTTCTGTCATCATGCATCACAGGGACCAAGATGTATGCCATTTCTCACAACAACTTTGAAAAGAGGTCCCTGCAATGGAACCAAGATGTAGTCATTTTTATACCCTTAGAACAATAGTCTAATCCCATGTGTGTCGGCCTATCACCCAGCGGGTGCTGGGTGCTCACCCGAGGCATGCGTGGGCACCGAGCCCCTCCTTTATGTGAGTCTTGTGAGAATACATCATCTATGATAGATACTTAAGTGCAAAAGAATGGAAAAGAACCATGCATTCATTCTGAGAACCTAGGATGAGTTATCATATCAATGCATCCATAAAAGAGAAATAACAAACAACATATAGAAATGATTCATACACAAAGGAAATGCATTAGGATTATGCTCATGAACACATATATGATTTAGAACAAAACCTTATATTCATATTAATGAGTTCAGTAACCACATTACATTCCTTGAGGCCATAACAGACCCATATAATAATGCAGAGCAAGGTCATGCATCAAAACTACACTATGTCCTTCATATTACAAGGATAAATATAGACCCATCCCTCTAAATATGCCATCACTCCTATATTTTCTCTAATCCCAACCCATAGAATCCTCCATGATATTTCTGCAGAGCTTCACCTCTTTTCCACCACCTCTACTCTCTCTGAATCTCTTCTCTATATATCTCTCTCCTCCTACTACCCGCGCACCTCTATATATAGCTTTTCTACCTTCACCGCCATGCCTTCTGAGGTAACAGATCGGTTGCCAAGTGTCCAAGTGGTCCTCCAATGGAGCATGCCTCCTTTGATCTGAGCTCTCCACTCTGTGTAATGATGTTCTTCTGGAACCTTCCATCGCATGCATGGAATATTCCCTTCTTGATCCTACAGCTGCCAGGCTGGCACCTTATCCACTCCACATGCTAGATGGGTCACGCTTTTCTCATGTGCTATCTGGAACTTTGAATATGGCTAAGTCCCAGGCAAACAATGTGTATATAGATGCGTATCATAAATATTGGATACTCAAGGCATGCTAAAAATAACTACTTGTCGGGTCTAGCTCTAAAGAATGTCAAACCTTGGGCCAATGAGTATGTTACATATTTATACAACAAATACAAGAAACAGTTACAATTGAAGACGGTTACAAAGAGAGCGTAACAAGTCATTTCATCTTCCAACTGTGAGGTTGAACTTCCTTTGAGTGCATGGTAATTAATCTTTCAACTTGGACGATTACACCACAAGATTCTCTTATGTGCCTCAAAACTGGGAAGTGCCAATTGGAAGCCAAGTAGAATCGGAGTACTGCCACATCGATGTTGTGAGAATTTGTTGCAAATAATGTGGGTCCTACGCAAGAGTGTGCCGCAAAGGTGGTGCATGACTATTAATTGAGGTTAGATTTGCATGGGGCTTGTTGGTGAGAAAATTTCTCAATTGGACAAAATAGGTGTCTCCACCGACGTTCATGGGGCTGGGTTGGCCAAATAGGTTGGGGATCACACAGGGACACTCCACTGAACCTATGGCAAAGTGCTTGTACGGGGTACAAGGGAGGAAATCACAGCGATGAGGGGGAAGGAGAGAAATTAGGAAAGGAAGGTTATTGTCGTGAGTAGGCCAATTGCAGAGTTCACACCCAGTAATCAGAGTAGTTCAACATTCAATATAGAAGAAAGTAACAATGAAGCTATCACTGAGATAAACAAAACCCACATAGACACATAGTTATCTGAGGCCTATTCATTCATCAAAGATACAAAGCTCTTTGGGATCACTATGCTTACAAAGTGCATATAAGAGGGAAAAGAGGAAACATGAGAAAAGGAAATGGAAGAAATGTAGCTTTTATTTCATGTGTAGTGATGAGTACAAAGCCTCAATCAAGCTTACAACAATTCACAATTGCTACCAAGAAATTCTAACTTTCAGGATCCTTTGGAATGGAGAAGCCATCCCAATTTATAGCAATGTGAATTGACTCTTCGCCTACCCCCCACATGACTCTTTGTGGTCTCATTCAACTCATGACTTTTCACCTTCCTAGGAAGTGAGAAATAAGTTCCCTTTTTATAAATAAAAAGGGAATTTTACAATGTAACTTTATGAAGTCACTTAAGTGAATGAGACAAAATACAATGATTATGCCCAATGAAGAATTAGAAAGGGGAGAGAAAGAAGAGGGAGAAAGAGAGAATAAGGGAGAGGTTGTCACATCTAATGAAGAAGCTCCCTGTGATGAAGAACTTGCCGATGACGATCACAATCTCCTCCTTTTACATGATGAACGGACACCTCAGGTTGCCGAATGAGTGTTTAGAAACACTATTGAAAGATCCACCGATGTGAACTTGAGATGAACAAACCTCACTCATGATGGTACATTTGATTGATCAATTCATTAATGAGAGTGAGAGTCACTCCTCTCATTTCTTAGGCTTTCACAATTATCATTACTGCGTTCAACTTGTTTTGCACACTATACTGCAAGATTAACAACCTTGAGCCTTTATTCCCTAATGAACCATGAGAGCTCTTTCTACTAGCTCATTCCTACTCACTATCAAGCTACGAATCAAGCTCTCTGAGCCGACTCAGTCAAATCACCCAAGCTCAAATCATGATGTTTTCAAGCTGTACTGAGAGATGATGATGAATGCTCACCCGCTGCACCATGTCTTGATGCTCTTTATGCTTATGGACACATTGATTGAACTCAAGAATGATGTTTCAAGACCCACTATGGAGGACTTCATTTATATTTTTGAGGTATGATATCATTTTTAACCATGTGAAGAGTTAAAAAATTTGAAAGATGAGTGAAGACAAGGCCATATGAAACTTTCTGCACCCAAAATAAAGATTTTCTATTTTTAGCAGGTAGGACCGTGACCTGCTATTTTGGGACATATCACCTCATTTTGCTTCAATATGACCTTATGAACCTTCTGACACACTTCATCCTCCTTGGTTGATGATGCATTGTTATTTTTAACAACTTTCTATTTTTAGCAGATTATTTTTCCCTGACCTACTATTTTGGGAAAATTGACATTTTTAGCATGTTTTTCATTCGGCATCTTTTCCAATTGTTCCAGATGATCCATAGTTGCAATTCAGGGGACTTACTATTTTTAGTACATGGAGAGCATAGAATATTCTATTTTTAGTAAGTGTAAAAAATGGCCATTTGTGATGGGAACAACATTTTTGGATTTGGGCTCTTTGTCGCGATCTCGTGCTCTAAATTTCATTGTGTTTTGTCCACTAGAATGCTTGGAAATAAAAAAACAAAAAATTTCCTGGTGCGGGTTTCAGGCACAAAGCTACCATGGCAACCATTAATGGAGTCACTGATATATTTTGACAGTTTTATTTCCCACCTCAAATTGCAATGAAAACAACTTCATTTGAGATAGGTTTTTCATTTGGATATTGTGCTCAAATTTCTAGCTTCAGCCCACTCTCCGGATTGATGGAGAAATCTGAAGAAGAAGAATGGTAGGGCTGAAAAATTTTGGTTTTTGTTTCCATTAATAATATGGAACACATAATGAAGTATTTCTTATTTTTTGCATCTTGAAGGAACCTTGAGAGGAGGAGATGGCCAAAGTTTCAAGAACATTCCGATTTACTAGCAGATCACGAGATATGAAGATTTTTCATCTTTCTTGGTCATGGGAGCTTCTGAAAAAATGGCCATGGTAGCAGTTGGAAAAAGCAAGGGTTTGGAGGTTATTGCAGACATGAAGCAGTGAATGGATGTGAAATGAGTGAAATTGAGTGGTGGAAAATAGAAAGAGTTGGATGAATGTTTCTGATAGTGAGCTGTTCTCATGCGCAAAGGAAGAAGCAACACAACAATTATAAAATTGTGTAACTTTAAAAGCTTCATTGGCTTGGGAAATTTTTTTGTCCCAAGTGTTTGGGACATTTGGTGCACAAAAATTTCCTTAACTTCCTTGTGACAAGTGGCACAATGAGATTGGCTCAGAGAGGGTGAGAGAAAAAGCACTTAAAAATACCTCGGGGCTGAAACTCGGTCATATGGATGACCAAGAGAAGGAGCTAGGATTGGGTGAATTTTCATGTCCCAAACATCCCAAAATTTTGGGATGGTTGGTGTAAAAAAATTTCCCTCACCTAGGCTTAACAAGTGGCAAAGTGGGATTCGATGATGGAGGGTGCTAAGGAATGGTGCACATGGGCTTAACTTGCTTGTTTGAGCTCTACTAGGTCATATGAAGGTCTAGGGGTCTAAAATGATGTTGGGTAAAATTTTATGTCCCAAGTGAAACAATGTTTTTGGATATTTGGTGCAAGAAATTTGCGCTTTGAGCCTGGGAGTGACATGTGTCCACCTAGAAAATTGACTAACTCCTAGAGCATACCTTGGAGAGCAACTTGACGAAGGCATAACTTGAGCATCCGGAGGTATTTTCATGCATTTATTTATATTATTTTGATTGGAAATATAATTTTGAGAAGAATGGAATGGGTCTCATGCCTTTATTATTCCTGAAACTCCTAAAAATATGATTTTTCTCTTCGGATTCATATGTTGTGCATGCAGAAAAGCAGATCTGTGGGAAGAATTTTGATGTCTTGTGAAAGATGTGAAACCACCATCACTTAGAGAATCTGAAAATACCTTTCCAAATATATTTTTTGACCTCCAACTCCTTACGGAGCTCCCAAAATCACTTCCCAAAGCTCAGGGGTTGTTTTGTACTGCATGTTGCTTCACCCTCCAAGACCCGCTTTGACTAAATTTGTCCCAAAACCTCTATTCCAAAATATTCCAAAATCAGTTGCACAATGTTCCTAGCTCTTAAATACCACTCCTTGATGAATTTTTACCTTCAAAACAACTCCTAAGGGTGTGCACCAGTCTTAGAAAGGCTAGAAATAGCCATTCCTAAGCCTGCTTGAAAATCTGCCTTGAGAGATACCACCTCAGAAGTACTTGAATGAATTTGTTCTCCCTAAATCACCTATGGGGAAGGGTGACACACAAATATGAACCATTTTAAAGGGTAGGATAGGCCCAAAATAGGGGATGGGATGATCTTGGAGGAGGGTTGGGAAGGTTCACAATAAAAAATTTTGACACTAGGGTCTGTTGTCATGCTTTGAAAATTGGGAATTTTCATGTTGCACATTTGCATGAAAACAATTGGATCTAGCTTGGGGAAATGTTGTGGATTGAGCACAACAAGGACATAACATGAGGAATCCCAGAATCTCAATTAACTTTGTGGACCAGTGCCTTATCCATTGGGATTTATGGAGTCATTTCTTCCAAACACACACACACACAACACACACACACAAACATGCGGAAGGGAAACACAAAAATGGTAAACACACATAATGGAAAAGGGAAATTATGTTATAGGGAGGGATATTTATAGAGGCAGGGAAATATTATACACATACATAACAACGGGTTGAGAAAAGTACATGCCGTCATGGAACAATAGACTAAAGTTTGACCTTTGAAGCATAAAAGTCATTATCTGATCATACCATGCTCCTGTGATGGATTTGCATGGCTTGAGAAGAAGAAGACACACCAAGATTCCATATTCATACTCATAGTACACTGAAAAAGTTCTTGCATCTAATGAAACATTTGTTTCCTGCTTGGAATATTTGTATCTTGTAACTTTCACTTGATGTCCT
Organism: Taxus chinensis; assembly: GCA_019776745.2. Classification (NCBI taxonomy): domain Eukaryota; kingdom Viridiplantae; phylum Streptophyta; class Pinopsida; order Cupressales; family Taxaceae; genus Taxus; species Taxus chinensis. Next base: position 13,593,189 of record CM034147.1, read on the forward strand.
ATGATCATGAGACATCATTCTTCCATGTCCTCAGGAGTGGGAAAATTTATCTCTTCATGGAAACATTACTCATCCTTGTATCATGGCAACATCCATTGGATAAGTGAGGTACTCTGAAGGAGTGAGAACAAAATTGATTTTCTTCCCATTCAACAGCTTCTCTAAACCTCTCACTTTGTTTATTCAAAAAACTACTTTCAAGAATAGAGGTTACATCACTGGGCTAGAGGTCTTCATCATCCTTGAGAAATTGTTGCAGCATGGAAGTATGTTCAAGATAAGTCGGGGCTTGGGAAATGGTGAGCTCAATCTGATTTTGAATTCCTTCACAAGAGTCATGCATATTCTCATTGTTCGGAAGCATCTGGGTCAATATCCATCCATTCAAAATTGATTCTGGCATCCTTCTCAAAACTGCAATCTTCGATTTGATCATAGAGGAATTCTTCATTCTTGAGTGAATCTTGCAACACGAATTCTTGTCCTAGCATAGGTAGAGCATATCCAAAGTGGTGGGAATAAGTTGATCTTGAATACACTCACAATATTCCTTGCAAATTTTCACTTTGTTTATAACCACTCTCTTGAATGTAAATCGACTCATCATTTTCCTCACTATCATCCTCCATGGCATAGATGTTGTCTTAAATATTAGATATATTCAAAGGAGATTCAAGAACCTTCCTTATTTTACACTTATGATATTCTTCACAAATTAGGAAAGGGAAGGGAATATCTTCACATTCCTTCTCACCGACCAATCATTGGGGAAGTCATCAAGCTCATCCATCTGCTCGTATCTCAACATCAAAACATTAGTGTATCAAAGTGAGAAGCACAAATTGATTCATACCTATCTTGCATTTCTATAGCCCGAGTCAGGAACTCGAGACTAAGTTGGGGGTCTTTAGTCTCTTTCGCAGCCTTCAAGAAGTCTTGCACAGATAAATCTTCTGAGCTTTCCATATACTCATCTTCATCCTTATGGGAAGAATATTTGTGTTGTGCCTCCAGGAGATGGTTTAAAATATGATCCACATACATGTGCCCATGATTCATTTGAAACATCCTTGTTCACCTTCGCTATGCTTTTTGTTGCCCAAGGCTCACCTTCTCGCAGGCATGGGCATACTTGATTCACAACACCTTCTGACAAGGAGAAGAGGTCCATACTTTGTGGGAAGGGCACTCCTTCGAGTTCAAAATCCATATCATCCTCTTGATGGGAAGCATAGGACCATGTTGGGGAAGAAATATGGGAAGGATTTTCAATTCTATCTTGATCATTCATTATTGAATCTTCTTGCTCATATGGAAGATGAAAGACTTCATACTCACTGTGGTGATCAACATTATGTTCCTTGGGTGAGAATGATGGAATCAATTCCTCGAAGGGGTTATGCTCAACTTTCTCATTCTCCTTAGCTTCAAAATGGAATTTTTCCTCCTCCATTTGGTCATCCATGATTGAATCTAGGAGGGAACTTGATCTTCACATATCTCCATTCTATCATTAATCATTTCCTCATCACTTGAAAATTCAAAATTGGAAAGAAAATTATCCATGAATACCTTGCACTCATCATCTTGAGTCCAAGGTGAAGGATGGACTTTCTTACTTCTTCATTATCTGAAGTCCTTCATTAATTGGAGAGATAAACATCATTATTCTGATTACCTTGAATAGCAAGAATCTTCTTCGTTTTGGAGTTCATCATTTCATCAACTAGAATATGTGCCTCAAGCCAAAATGAGTTGATGAATGAGTTGATGAATGAATTTCCACTGTCATGTCTTCTTCATTGTTTTCCTGAAAGGTACTGATATTATTTTCATCAGAGGTCTCAAGGATAAGGTATTCTTCTGAAGTATCCAAGAGCCTTCTAGGGATGAACACCTCATAGTATGAATGATCCTTGAGGTCTTCCTCCATATGAAAAAGCACCTCTTCTTCTTCCTTTCTAGGGAGTGCTTCAAGTTGTTCATACATCTCTTGCAAGGCTTCAACATATTTCAGAATTTCAAGGTAGATTTGAGGATTAGAATTTCCTTGTATGGTTCTTTCAATTCATTGCACAAATTCAATCTTTAAGGTTGTCATTTCATTTTTTCTATATGCAAGGAAATCATCCCAAGGGAGGGTGATGAAAGTCATGACTCTGAGATTTTCATTCAACTGTGCACGATTGAGAGTATCACCTTCAAATTCTTATTCTTTTTGGGATTCACACAACATCTTGTATCTTCTTTATGCCCTTTTCAACCATTCCTTACCTTCTTCTTCATTGGAAAGTTTTATTTTCTTTCCTTTGTTTAATTGCAGATTATTTCTTGAAGTAGGAGACCCTTTTACCATTCTTGAATTCTCCTCTTTGCGAGAACTAGTCCAGAACCATGGTTGATCAACAATCCACATTTCATGGTCACCATGTTCTTCTTCTTCTTCGTTGTCACTCATTGGTACTTCACTCCAATCTGGAAATTTCTTTATTGTCAGTGGGAAACGAATGTGACATGGATTCGTTCCTTGATGGAGTCACCTTCAAAAATGATTCTTCTTTGAAATTATATTTTTTTTTATTTTGATTTTTAGAATATATATACTTTTTTTTGTATTTTTTGGGCAAAGATCATTTTTTGGGTGCACTTGGGAAAATATCTCCCCATTAGAATCTCCAAAAATTGTTGGTGAGAAAATTTGTCAATTGGGAAAATTAGGTGTCTCCACCAATGTTCATGGGGCTACGCCCCTCTACATTGAATGGTGCAACTCCCATTATTGAAGGTTACTAATCTAATCTAAAAATAAATGTTGTGGATTGGCTAAATAGGTCAGGGATCACGCAAGGACACTCCACTGAACCTGTGGAAAAGTGCTTGTATGGGGTACAAGGGAGGAAATTACAATGATGAGGGTGAAGGAGAGAAATTAGGAAAGGAAGTTTATTGTTGTGAGTAGGCCAATTGTAGAGTTCACACCCACTAACCAGAGTAGTTCAACATTCAATATAGAAGAAAGCAACAATGAAGCTATCAGTGAGACAAACAAAACCCACATAGACACACAGTTCTCTAAGGCCCATTCATCAAAGATACAAAGCTCTCTTTAATCACCATGCTTACAAAGTGCATATAAGAGGGAAAAGAGGAAACATGAGAAAGAAAAATGGAAGAAATGTAGCTTTCATTTCATGTGTATTGATGAGTACAAAGCTTCAATCAACTACAAACAATTCTACAATTATACCATCAATTTCTAACTTTTAGGATCCTTTGGAATGGATAAGCCATCCCAATTTATAGAAATGTGAATTTACTCTTTTCCTACCCCCCACATGAATCTTCATGGTCTCATTTAACTTGTGACTTTTCACCTTCCTAGGAAGTGAGAAATAAGTTCCCTTTTTATAAATCAAAGGGAATTTTACAATGTAACTTTATGAAGTCACTTAAGTGAATGAGACAAAATACAATGATTATGCCCAACGAAGAATTAGAAAGGGGAGAGAAAGAAGAGGGAGAAAGAGAAAAAAAGGGAGAGATTGTCACATCCCATGAAGAAGCTCCTTGCGATGAAGAACTTGTCGATGACAATCACAATCTCCTCCTTTTACATGATGTGCGGACACCTCAGGTCGCAGAATGAGTGTTTAGAAACACTATTGAAATATATACCGATGTGAATTTGATATGAACATGAAAATCACCCATGATGGTACACTCTTGATCTCACAATGAGAGTGAGAGTCACCCTCTCATTCCTTAGGATTTCATGATTTTCATTACTTGTGTTCTTGTTTTACACACTATACTACAAGATTTCCTTGGAACCTTATTTATTTAAAAAAATGAGAGCTCTTTCCTAGCTCATTCCTAGCTCACCGAGCCCGAATCAACTTACCAAGTTCAAATCAACTCGCCAAGCTCAAATCACACAGCTCACTGAATTTTGTGTCCCTTGTGTCCCAAACCCAAAGGGGGGGGGACATTTGGGACAAAAAATTGCGCTTTGAGCCTGGGAGTGACATGTGTCCACCCTGAAAATTGGCTAAGTCCTAGAGCGTACCTTGGAGAGCAATTTGATGGAGATATAACTTGAGCATTTGGAGGTCCTTTTTAGAACTTTATATGATTTTGAATGGAAAGAACATTTTGAGAAGGATGGGATGGGTCTCGCTCATATCTTGATTCTGCCTGCAACTCCCTCAAAAATAGTCTTTTTCCTTCGGACCGCAACTTGTGCATGCAGAAAGCGGTCTGTGGGCAGAATTGCTTGTGCCTTGTGAAAGATGTGAAACCGCCACCACTTAGAGCTCTGAAATACCTTTCCACTGATATCTTGTTTGACCTCCAACTCTTTACGGATCTCCCAGAATCACTTCCCGAAGCTCAAGAGTTGTTTTGTACTGCAAGATGCTTCACCCTCCAAGACCCACTTTGACTGAATTTGTCCCAAAACCTCTTAACCTTTCCAAAATCTTCCAAATTTAGTTGCACAATGTTCTTAGCTCCTCGATACCACTCCTTGGTGGATTTGGACCTTGTTGGCCGTCAAATAGGACTTTTATGAAGGGCAACAGTCAGGGGACAAGAAGTCCCTCCTCTTTAATGGGAGAGGTTCCCTTATTCAGAAACAAACTTATTTACAAATATACAAAATATCATTTTCTGGTTAAACTTGGATATTACGAAAGTGTCTTTCGTAAGGATCATCAATCACAAAAGGACTGAGGAATGAGAGTGCGAGAATGAGCAGAAAGGCAACATGCAGAATTATAGATAGCAGAGTAATTCTTTATGTATGCGAAATTACAGTGAATTTAGAACAAGATCATTCGTATCGTATAAATAAGATGGAATTCAAAGACACAAAGTTCTGTAAATAACATCTGCCGGAGCACAAAGTTTCTTAACTTATCACAGATTCATTAATCAAGGACACAAAGTTCCTTCTTGGTTGTACAAGATCACCATGTATTGCAAAATTGAAGAGTATGCAATCAGCGAGACTAACAAATTAGTAACAAATGATCTTCACAAACATTAAACGAAAGCTCAGAGATAACGGAGATTAGTTAGACAAAGAATGGAAAGCCCTTTTGTATTGATTTCTTTGTAATCTATTTACACTTTCAAAAAATATGCCAAGTTCTTCCTCTTTTCAGAATGGCGTAGAAATGCCATTATATAACTTACAAATCAGTTACTCTTCGTAACCGCTTCTTTTAACCAGGAATAGTTAAGGACTGCCAATCGCAATACCTCAACTTCTTACAAAGAAAACGGAAAAAGAAAGGGAAAAAGAGAAAAGAATAAGGAGAAGAAGACAAGTGGCCGGTTACTGGGAGGGACCCACTGACTTCAAAATCTGCTGCCTGAATTTCTTCAACGCCTCAGCTATGTCTCTGCCACGAGGGACTGACGTGTTGGCCGCAGACTGAGTCCAAAATCCAAGACACTTCTCCATCTCTTTATCAAACTCGACATGTGTATGCTAATCTTTATTTGCTTCTTCGATGGCAGATTGAAGAGAGAAAATATCCTTCATTTTCTCCTTAGAGATGGAACTTTCCTTGAATAAGTTATCTTTGACGAAAGCTCTGAATTGAGCTTTGATTTCTTGCAAGGAAAGGGGCATACCAGAAGTTTCATCTTGGAGATGACAGTGTATGTCTTTGAAAGCAGAGACCACCAGTGTCTTGAAAGCTTCACCCTTCTGCCAGCTGTTCTTTAGCTCTCCCAAAGCCTCCTCCAAGACTTTGATCTTCCACTCCACGCTGTAAACCCAGGATTTTGATAGATTATCCTTTGCATCATCGAAAACCTTATTCACCAGTAAGATGTTCTCATCTGTCTGTCCCATAAGGCGGAGGTCTACTATGCAACTGCTCCAGAGTTTGAGCTCTTTATCCATGATCCCGATAGTAGAGGATAGCTTCTGTTGTAAATTGTTCACTTTTCCATGGAGTTTAAAAGCTTCATCGATGAAGTTCAACCCTGCAACAAGCATATCATCCACCATGGCTTCCATAGCTCTGCCATAGACGGAATACTTGTGCATGTCTTTGATACTATGTACTTCATCTTGGCTCAAAATTACAGGTGGTGGAAGAGTGGTCAATGGAGTAGGGTCTAAAACTTTGTCCTTAGACAAAAGAGACTTGATGAAACCTATGAGAATTTGGGCCTGTTCTTCCAACTGTTCAATAGTTTGCTGCCCTTTTTCTACCCTCCCAATGACTCTTGTGACTGTTTCTTTGAGGTTGTGAATCTCACCCTCAGGGGTAGACTCTCCCATTAGAATCCTCGAGAGCTCTAAGTCAGATGCCTGCAAGTCCTGCTCTGACTTGTCCACTGTAGGCTTAGCAATCTCCAGGAATTGCTGACCTTGAGCATCAGACCCTGTTCTGGAGGTAGTTCTAGCTTTCTTGGCACGAGAAGGAGTGGTGTCCAACAAGGCTGCGACAGCATCAAAATTTGACCCTGAACTCCGAGAGGAAAATTTTCTCTTCCTATTGTCAACCAAAGGTTGCACCCACGCAAAAGAGGAAGAGGAATCAGCAGGAGGGGCAAGAGGGCCGAGAGACAGAGAGCTCATGACACTCAAGGTCTGCGCAGCTGTGGTCTCAAGTTGAGACGTGAGAAGGGCGCTGGAAACAATTGCTACTGAAGAATCGACAGCACTTGGAAGTTCAGTGCTCTGGACTTCCTTATCTTTATCTGCCGGACCTTCAGGAGCATCCACAGGGGCTGGCACTTCACTTTCTTCGCTTTCACTAAGAACAATGATGTTCTCCGGTCCCATAGGCACTTCTACCTGCTTTCTTTGAGGATCGCTTTCCACAGGCTCCTTCTTAACCTCCTTGAGTTTCTTCTGGTACACTTGAGTGGATGAAGGAGTGGAAGCTGCAGGTCCTTGTATTGATGAGGCAGGTGGGGTTTGCACTGGTGTTTCTGACCTGGGAACCGATGCCTCTCTCCTCGGCGTTGAAACATCCTTGGAAGAGGATTCTCCTGAGTGCCTTCTAAGCTCTCGAACTTTCCTGTCAAACCAGACCTTAGTCCTAACTAAGACTGGAGCAAGGATCTCAGCCAGATCATCTTTTTCTTTCCTGTTCCAATCCAAGTCCTCCAAGGGGGTGTGCTTAATCACACTGTCATACTCATATGAGTATAGATCAGAATTGTCATCCTGGAGTCCTTAGGGAACTTGGTACAAGCCGAATTCTTGGATCAATTTCAGGGAGAACCTGCCACAATGCCTTCTCCTGGCCTCAAAATCATCTACACAGTCAGCCCAGTAGTCTTCTGTATCTGCCCTATGATGGTAGATTATCTTGATGTTCTGTTCAATAAACTTCTTCAAGTCAAAGCAGGTTCTTGGCTTGAAGAAATGAACGGTGATAGGGACCAGGGCTCTCTCTATGTTCTGTGCGTCCAGGGCTGTTTTACAAGTGTAATTTCCCAAAGAAATGGGAAAGTGCAAACCAGAAATCTTCTTGTCTCTGCAGGTTCTGTGCAGTTTGTCTAATTGCCTGCATACTTCGATCAAAGCCATCTTATCATTGCAGAACATGGGAAGCCTCAGAGGGGTGCTCTCATAGCCAGCAAGCCTGATATAAGAAAATTTCCTGAATTGGATGAAATAAGCACCATATTGCGATATCAGGTTCATGGCTTCATCTGAAAACCTTCTAGCAGTATCACCTTCAAGCAGCCTGACCACGTACATGGTGAAAGCGTCATTGACTCTTCTGAAATTACGATTGCTGGTCTCCAGGGTGAACTGCGGGCAGTAAGCATATACTGGATCATCTTTGTGAGCGTCAATGTAAGAAAAACCAAACCATTGCCGTGACGCTGCCAGGGTATACATCAGATGAGAAGTCATGAAGAACTTCTTCATTTGCTATACATTGGACAGTTGCTCTGCCAAATTCATGCTGATGATCTCTGCCCAGTTAATATTTTGCGTTCCCTCGCACACCATGCTGATGAGCGGGCACATCCAGAAGTGGAATTCGTTGGTAGAGGGCAAACCCATAACTCGAGCCAGCAGAATTATAAAGTCAGACAATTCTTCATTAAAATCTGCCTGGAAAAGGGTTTTGGACAGGCGAGAGGCTCCTTTCTTAGGGTTCTTCAGCCAGGACTTCGCCACACGCGCCTTGTATTTGTCGCTGTCTTGATTGAACAGAGCCTGTGCTTGATCCCGGGAAACGACTATGGCATTATCCATCTCTGGGATTCTCAGTGCGGTGCTAATGGCGGCAGCGTCCAGCTTGGCGATGAGTTTCCCGTGTATATTGGTTAATTCACTGGAAACAGGGTCGAAGTAAGCTCCGCATGAAAGCACAGTATCAGCGCACTGTACCGAGATCGGGAAACCTCCAACAAAAGCCAAACCGCTATCGTGAATCATTTGTGCCATTGGTGTAGGGTTTGCATCTGCCACCCTCACCCAAAAATCACCGAAGTCAAGATGTCGAGCTTCGTTGTCCCCAATATTGTGAACAGCAGACTCAAGTGGAGAAATTTGTTCCTGTCCCTGAAACTTGATCTTCATATTGATAGCAACAGAGCTGCAACCTAAACTCGGGAAGAAATTACAGAGAAAAGGGATACACGCGCAGGGAATTAGGTTGCAAGGGTTCGAGCAAGGATAGCATGGAAACAATGTGAAAAATGCAAAGGGAGGATGCCCGTTATATAGCCGTTTAGGAGAGAGAAAGGCCATGAATGCGCATTTAATATATATATCCACCAATTTAAATAAGCTGGATATTCGGGTAGAGCGGCAAAAACTAGCACGAACAACACTTGGTTCATTAGGGACATGTGAGACGCGAATGCGCAAAACACGCGGCTTGGCAGATTCAGGCGAAGCGGGTAAAAGACGCACAAATGCCTTTTGGGACACGCGGGACATGAAAGTGCAAAGTGCGCGATTCGGGCGAATCGGCCGAAAAGGTTACAATGGGTCCGGAAAAGTTTGGGACATTTGGGACGAAAATGCGCGAAGTACGCGGTTCGGGCGAATCGGCCGAAAATGGAACAACTTGCACAATTTGACTTGGGACATTTGGGACATGAAAGTGCGAAGTACGCGGTTCGGGTGTTTCGGCCGAAAATGGAACAGCTTGCATAATTAACTTTGGGACATTTGGGACGAAAAGTTCCAACGGGCCCGAAAATGGAACAACTTCGGGTTTTTCCGCCGATCGGGGAATAGAGCGCACTTTTGAACTTTGGGACAGTTGGGACAAAATTGTCCGACAAGCCCGAAAAACACACAAAAAGACCCAAAAAGCAGACTTTTCTCAATTTCACGACTTTTAACAATTTCAGCACAACAGAGAGGACACTAAAACTCAAAATTTTGAAAGTTCACTTCTTTAAGAGTAGGGAAATTTGAGTAGACAACAGACCTTCAACACAACTCCAGAGGGTGTGCACTTGTCTTAGAAAGGCTAAGAATAGCCATTTCTAAGCCTGGTTGAAAATCTGCCTTGAAAGATAACATCTCGAAAGTACTTGAATGACCTTGTTCTCCCTAAATCACCTATGTGGAAGGGTGACACACACATGTGAACCATTTGATAGGGTAGGATAGGCCCGATACGGGGATGGACTAACTTGGAGGGGTGTCAGGGAAGGTTCACAATCAAAAATTTTGACACTGGGGTCTGTTGTCATGCACGAAAATTGGGAATTTTCATGTTGCACATTTGTGTGACAATAGGTCTTAAGATGCCAAATAGGTTATGTGAGGCATGTTGTCCCGTATTATTGCAAAAGCAAAATTCAACTTGAAAACAGGACAATTGTACCCTAGTGTCCAAATTATTCATTGTAAACCTTCCCTGACACCCCTCCAAGTCAGTCCATCCCCTATATCGGGCCTATCCTACCCTTTCAAGTGGTTTTTTGTATTATGTCAACCTTGTACATAGGCGACTTACACAAACAAGTTCATTCAAGTGCTTCCAAGATAGTACCATGCAAGGCAGTCTTTTCAAGAGGCTTAGGAATGGCTATTTTTAGTCTTTCTAAGACATGGTACACACCCCCAGAGCGGAGTTGCAGGCCCAAATTCATTGAGGAGCATTATAAAGGAGCTAGGAGCATTGTGCAACAGATTTTGGAAAGTTTCAGCGGGGTTTAGGGACAAGTTCAGTAAAAGTGGGTCTTTGAAGGTGAAGGAGCTTGCAGTATACAATAGCGCCTGAGCTTTGGGAAGTGATTCCAGGAGCTCCGTAAGGAGTTGGAGCTCAAACAAGACATTGTTGGAAAGGTATTTCAGAGCTCTAAATGATGGTGGTTTCATATTCTTCACAAGACATAAGCAATTCTACCCACAGACTATTTTCAGTAGGCACATCTTGTGATCCCGAGAAAAAAGGGAATTTTTGAGGGTGTTGCAGGCAAAACTAGAGCATGAGACCCACCCCATCCTTCTCCAAATGTTGTTTGTAGTCAAGATCATATAAAGAAGTTCCAAAAAAGACCTTTCGATGCTCAAGATATGCTATCGTCAAGTTTCTCTCGAAGGTATGCTTTATGACTTGGTCATTTTTCTGGGTGGACATATGTCACCACCAAGTCTGAGCACAATTCCTTGCACCAACTGTCTTGTCCCCGTGGGACACAAGGGACACAAAAATGCACCCAGCCCCAAGATAGACCCCTAGACCATCATGTGACCCCAGCAGAGCTCAAACAAGCCAGTTAAGCCCCCTTGCACCAATCTTCAACTCTCTCCGTCGTCAAATCCTACAATGCCACTTGTCAACTCCAAGATGAGGCGCATTTTCTTGCGCCTTGTGTCCCGTCCCATCCCCTTGCGACAGTAGGGACACAAAAATGTGCCCCATGCCCAACTTGACCCCTTAATCCTTCATGTGACCCAAAGAGGTGCTCCGCAAGCCATTTTTCAGCCCCCTCTCCTCTCTGCCTCCGCAAATCAGCATCAGCCACTTGTCATCACCAAAGCAAGGTGCATTTTCTTGCACCTTGTGTCCCTTCCCCTTGGGACAATTGAGACACAGAAAAGCGCCCATGCCTAGCCTTTTCTTTAGTCCTCCATGTGGCCCAGTTCCAGCCCCTGGGTGCTTTTCGCTCGCTCTATCTCCTCCACCAGCGAATCCTCATCCACCACTTGTCAAGCTGAGGGTGAGGCGTATTTCTGAGACTTTTGTTATTGCCATCATGCACCTCTATGAGTCCATCCTTGGTCATCTTCGTACTGCACACGGATTGTCTGATCTCATCAAGAGCACCATTGGGGTTAAACAGGGGTGCCCCTTGTCTCCTACCCTCTTTGGCATTTACATTGATGAGCTGGAATCTTTCCTTCGGGATAACATTCAGGAAGGGGATGGTTGCCTTCTTCACCATGTCCTGATTTTCATTCTCCTATTTCCCGACAATATTGTTTTACTCGCCTCTTCTCCTGAGGGGCTTCAGAGACAGCTTGATGCACTTGCTTTATTATGTGATCTTCGGCATTTGACAGTCAATCTGGGTAAGAGCAAGGTCATGGTCTTCAACGGGTTGCAGACATCACACCTCCATTTCTTCTTCAAGGGGCAGGAGGTTAAAATTACTAATACATACACCTACCTGGGAGTCCAGTTCTCAAGGCCTAGATTCAGTATGAGGCACGCTCTTCAGCCGAGGGTGAATAAAGGGTATGGGTCTCTTACCATTCTCGAGAGACAGTGTTTTCGGCACCACTTCCAGGACATCTCCTCCAAGATGTTTCTTATGAACTCCCTCATCCGCCCCACTGTTATCTATGGGTCTGTTGTCTGGGGGCCCTCCCTTTTGGACACTGATTGGGCTTCCGCTGAGAGGATTCAGACTCTCCTCCTTCGTCGTTTCATCAGATGTAAACAGACGGTCCCCCAGCATATTATTTTGGCAAAGTTCGGAGCCCAACCTTTCCATCTGGAGACTATATTTGACATATCATCCTTTCTTCACTGTATCAGGAGGTTTGGTGATCTCTCCAATGAGCAGGACAGGTATCCATATCTCACCTATTGTTCCTCTGTGAGTATTGCCCAGGCTGTGGGCCGTTGTTGGTTTGTCGAGACTTCTGCCTTGTTGGACTTAGTTGGTATCCAGATTGATCGTCTCCCCCCCTTCAGTATTCTCTGAATGCTCCCAGTCATCTCTTGCCCACCAAGCAAGTGTTGAACAGGTCCATCCAGAAGGATATCTACAGGAGATTCATTCAGACTACTTGGGTGAACCCCCCTAGGGGTTTGCACCCTAAGATGTCCTTTTATGCAGAGCACTTTATTGAAATCAAATATGGACTCATCATCCGCCCTCAGTACACCTCTTGTCACTGGGTGCATGCTCTCCGTATACCTCTGGGTCAGTTTCAAGTCGGCTCCCATAGACTTCGGTGCGACACTGATCACCCCCTTGATCGGGAGGATAGACTTTATAGGCTCTGTAGCCTTCAGGAGGCGGAGACAGAGACTCATTTCATCTTCCGTTGCCCAATATACTATGAGATCAGAGGACGATTTCACTGTCTCTTCAGAGGAATTCAAACTCTCTCGGTCTTCTTCAGATATATCGACCAGCGGTGCTATGCCCTCTACATTTGTGAGTCTTTGTTGTTACGAGACCAAATTCTTCATCCCCCTCCGAGAGTTGTCCCCACGAGACGGATTACGGCCTTCTTTCCAGTTCTACCCACTGGTGGAGGTACTAAACGATAGAGCCTTTCTATCCCAGATACAGTGCATAGATCAGTTCATCCCCGATTGGACCATCACACTTCTCTCGATCACCACCAGCAGAATCGGATGCACACATGTACCAGAGGGCAGTCCAACTCCATCCATCCTCCTGGTGGTCGCGTCAGTCTCAGAGCTCAGCAGGGAAGGAGGCTTCCACCCCCCTCGTCGGATTGTCAATCCATCAGGAGCTTCTTTTCATCGGCCTCTAATGTTATGAGGGGTGTGGCTACCGTTCGTGATTAGACCATTGGTCCTTGTTTGTCCCCCCCTTCATTCCCTTCTTTGCTTCCCTCGTTGTTCTCCCCTGCTTGCTCCATTGCCCCCGCCTGTGGGGGTTTTTGGCTTCGGGTTTCCTTTCTGTTGTATTTTCTCTTCTTTTCTGTTTTTGGGAACTCGTTTTGAGTTGTCCCCGCTTGCACTTTGTATATTTCCCATTGACCTACTTTTGTGGTCATTCGTTGGACATTAATATATTTATCTTTATCTTATCTTATCTCGTACCCTTGGGACAGTTGGGACACAAAATTGTGCCCAACTTCATGAAACTTTTAAAAAGTTAAAAATTGGAAAATTGCAATTGTTGTGTTGCTTCTCCTTATGCATGCAAGAAAACTCACTACCGGAGGAAAGTTATCAAAACCCATTGCCCTCCTCCATTTCTCCATTTTTCTTCCATTCCTCCATGTTCATGGCTACAAAACCTCCATTAAACCTGCAATTTCTTCAGACACCATGTCCATTCTTTGCTAAATTAACTTCATGGCCAAAAACATAAAATGCTCATATTTCACAATCCGGTTCACGAATTGAAGTGAGATTTTTTGCAGACTTCTCCATTTTCAGAGGCCTTCGAGAAACAAGTTGCAGCATTTCAAGTGATGCCCCGGATTTTTAATGGCAACAAAACCCCCATTTTGTGCCCTGACTTTCGTTCCTTCGATTTCCCATCACTCCGGCCAACAGACAAAGCTAAAACTATGAGCACAAATTCCAAGAGAAAAACCTATCCTAGTGAAGTTGTTTCCATCACAATCTGATGTGGGAAGAACACTTTCAAAAAGCTCAGTGACTCCATTAATGGCTGTCATGGTAGCTTCATGTTTGAAACTCTCACTAGGAAAATTTTCGTTTTTTATTTCCAAGCATTCCGATGGGCAAAACACAATGAAATTTGGAGCACGAGATCGCGACAAAGAGTTGAATCTAAAAATATTGTTCTCATCGCAAACCGAAGCCATTTTTTGTCACTTACTAAAAATAGCATATTCTATGCTCCTCCACATGCTAAAAATAGTAAGTTCCCTGAATTGCAACTATGGATCACCCAGGACATTCAGAAACAGTGCAAAGCAGAAGACCGGGTAAAATGGCAATTTTTCCAAAATAGTAGTTCAGGAAAAAACAACCTGCTAAAAATAGCAATGTATCATCAACAGAAGAGGATGAAGGGTGCCAAAAGCTTCAGAAGTTCATGTTGGAGCAAAATGGATGATATGTCGTGAAATAGCAAGTCCCAATCTCACCTGTTAAAAATAGAAAGTCTTCATTTTGGGTGCAAAAAGTTGTTGATGGCTTTAATTTCACCCATCTTTTCACTTTTTCGACTCTACATGGGATAGTAGGATGACCTCACAACTCAAAAAGAGAAATGAGAACTTCATAAGAGTCTTGGAAGCATCATCTTACAACACATTGTACAAAACAGGGATGCAGGTATCAAGAGGCTCGAGCACCGTGAACGATAATTGTGAAAGCCTAAAGAACAAGAAAGTGACCCTCACTCTCATTGTGAGATCGGGAATGAATCATCATGGGTCAGGTTCATGTTCATCTCAAGCTCAAGCTCACTTCGGGAGGTCTTGGGACAGTGTTTTTAAACACTCATTTGGTGGTCTGAGGTGTCTGTTTACCGTGGACAAGGGGTAGCTTGTAATCATCATCAGCGAGGGCAAATTGTTCAAAGTAAAATTCATTGGAGCTTCATATCCGTGTAGCTGTGTTGCAGAGGTCATCAAAGGCCAAGAGTGTTGTCTTCAACTTCTTCGGGGCAGATCTTCATCAATGGCAGAGGTATCTTCATCCTTTGGAGCATTTCTTCTTTCCCCTCTTCTCTACCCCCTTTCTAATTCTTCGTTGTGAGTAATCATGACATTCATCATATTCATTTAAATGTGACTTTAGCTAATATTGTAATAAGTCACCCTTAATTAATAAAGGGGGACTTAATATCTTTCCTAGGGATTCGAAGAGTCGCATGTTTTAGAGGAAAAAATGAAAGGACTTATGGGGGATAAGTGAAGAGTCTTCCAAAGGTCTATAAATTGTAATGGCACCCTCATTCTTAGGGGTTGTCAATTTTGTATTATCAAGGAGAGATTACTACTTGAAGTGAAGCAAAAGAGATTGCAAAATTTCCTCTATTCTCCTCCTCTATGTTCTTTTATTTCTCACTATGTACAATTTTGCCAAAACATCAATGAAAAAGAATGGGGTTTCTTGCCCTTTTTTATAAGAGAATTACTGAAACTTTACGTTCCTAATTCTACCTTTGTTTTGATGCGAGTAACAAAGTTGCTTTCTTTCTATATATGTGTGTGTGTTGAAGTAATCTGATTGATGTCTGCAGAAATCTGATTTTCTACCTGAGATATTAACCCCCCCTTCCTTTTTCCCACTCCCTTTCCTACCTCAGCAAATTCCTCCCTTGCAAGCAATTGCAAGTTTTTGCCACGGTTTCAATGGAGTGTTCCTGTTGGATCCCCGGCCTTCAGGCCACCACAGATTTTAATTTCATTCATGCATAATAAATGGAGCTGCACCATTCAAGCAAAGGTACCTAGAGTCTCAGCGTGTTGGCAGATACCCACCAATTTGTCCAACTGACAAATTTTCTCACCAACAAGGCACTAGAGGCTTTGCGTAAAAAGCAAGTTTTGTGTGGGTCTGCAGGCATGTGCAAGAATGCCACAAGACTTGTGTGTGTGTGATCACTGCGAGGGGTGTCGCATAAGAATAAACTCCAAGGAGGGAGGTGCACAGGTTGCATAAGTGCACAAAGGAGAAGTGAGTGTCCCTACACGGGTGCAAATGAATCATAAATAGCCCTTAGGCTGCTTCAGTTATCCTCCACGAAGCTTATCTTCACTTAATTTGCTTTCCCAAACCCGTTCTAGGGCTGCAACAAGCTCAGTTTCTCTTTGAACTCCCATGAATCTTGTTGCCTTTTTTGCAAAGCTTATCTCTCTTATTTGTCTTCCCAATTGCATCTCCCATGCTTCAAACCTTTGTAAATGGAAGATGAAGCCAATTTAATTGATTTTGTGTCTTTTCCGCTTTCCTAGCTTACTGGATCACCTGCCACTGTCTCTTTGACTTCCATGTCGATTCATACCCTACAGGATTCATTTACACCAGGCAAGGATTATGTTTTTGGTCTGTGGACCATTATCTTCTTGGAGGTGTAACAGGCAGTTTCAACCAACGGGCCAGATAAGGCAATACATCTTCCCCTTCCAAAGGGGTTGGTCCCCACAATACATTATTTAATGCTCTCCCTTATATTTAAAAAAAGAAATGCCAGAGTGGCACCAACCTCAAGTCCTTGCTGTTGATGTGTGCAAGATCAATGGTCCACGGACTTTTTTGATGTTGTCAGATCTTGTCAGGTCTCAGACTTCCAACCTATCGGTGTCCATTCCTCCAGTCGGACAATTAATCATAGGGCACGAAACCCCTTATGACATCAGCAGTCTTTATTTAGGCCAAGACTTTTATATTATAAGCCTGGTGGCTTTGTCTAATTGCCTATATACCTTTAGAGATGACTTGGATATCAACAGCCGACGAGTACGGGCCATATTAAATTTTAATCCCATGATTTGCAGACCATTTTAATTTTTGACACTGTCAGACTATCAGTTTATCACTCTCCATGCTCTGATATTTGTCCATTTTGCTAAGTCATATTTCAAATTGACAAAGTGGGAACAGCAGCCGCTTATAATATACAATTTAGCCCACGGGCTATACAATATTAGGCATAATCTCTTCTCTTGGCCAAGGCTGCTTAATCTGATCTTGCCTGTGGACACTTGCATTAATTTTTAGTTCCTTAGCATTATAAAGGCCTGTATTGCCTGCCGACACTATCATATTCAAAGGCAAATGCCTTGACAATTGACATCCAGCATGCAGGCACTAAATACAATCCAAAGCTGATAATATTACAGCCAAGGCCATTATAACACAGAGATTTAAGCTTGTGGGCTTCAATTGTTACACAAGGCAATGCCTTAGAGAACTGAGGGATTTCAAAACTTGAGCCTGTAGGCTTTATGAACAATTCGAAGACAATTTCTTGGAGAAATTGAAAACAATATGAAGCATTAGCTTTATAAGGGATTGCAAGTCTACAGGCACTACAGGCACCTGGGAAACCAAAGGATGAGGAATACTTGTTAGTTGATGCAAGATTGCCAATCAACCCAAGGATGTTCCCACATCAATATACAATAGTGATATCTTCTGCACATAGGAAGTTAGAATGGTTGGCTTGAAGTTGCAAACAACTCTAAATTGGGTTTGGCTAAATACCAAAGTTTATTATGTTTCTCGCCAGGAGAGAAACATAGCATGGTGACCCTCACCTTACCCAGACTGGTGTCTCGTGTAGCTAAATGGGGCTAAGACTCTACTCAGTGTTTGATTGGATTATGATTACAGGATTGTGCTGCAACTTGCTGGCATTATGCTTCTAATATTTCTATCAAAATAACAGAGTTTTGGTAATAGATGGCTGAGAACTCCTAAAAGCGCAATGGCTTACCTGTAAAAATTTCAATGTGGACCATCAGTGAACAAGGTGCATAACACTTGGACCTACAATCGGAATATGAATCTTAAAAAAGGTATTATGGACTTGTTATTGGTTCAATTTTCATAAAGGAAATAATAGTCTACTAAAACATATGGACAGAACAATGCTTTCAAACCAAGTTGGAGGAGCTATAGCTTCTAAGATCTTATACCTACAAATTCCAAGGCACTTTTGTAGTTAAATAATTTGGAAGGCTTGTGTTGTCGTGCAAATGTGCAACCGGAAAATTTCCAATTTTCAAGCATGACAACGGACCACAATGTCGAAAATTTTTGAAGTCATACCTTCTCAAAACACCCCCAGGTCAGTCCATCCCCAATGCTAGTCCTATCCTCGCAACCTAATAATCTCTATATGAATGTCAAGTGTCCCCTTAGGTGATTTAGGAAAGTAAAATCAATCCCCCTAGGTGATTTAGGAAAGCGAAGTCAATCCCCCCTAGGTGATTTAGGAAAGCGAATAGAGAATGCCAATTTTTGAGCAATTTTGGGAAGGGCTACCACTGGCCTTCCCAGGACTAATGCACCACCCCCTGGAGCAGAACAAAGGAGAAAAATTCAACATGGAGGAATGCATTCAAGTGCCAAGAACATCCACGATAAAGGTTTTGGGAGATTCGGGGAAAGATCCAGGAGGTTTTAGAGCCGATTCAGCAAAAGTGGGTTTTCGGGCCTAAAGGAACAAACACCGCTGAAGGAGTGACCTGAAGCTTCAAAGCAAAGATTTTGGGAGCTTCTGTGAAGATTTCAAGAGCCCAACAAAGTACCTATGGAAAGTACTTTCCATGCCCTAAATGGTAGAAAAAACGAGACATCATGAAACATCATGCACTTCCCTAGGCAACTCATTCTTCTGGCGCGCATCTGAGCGGTCCTGAGAAATAAGGGGTCATTTGAGAGAGTGATGCAGTCAGAATTTGAAGCTTTAAACCATCACCATTCAACTCAGTGAGGTGGTTTGCCAGTCGGAATTCATATAAAACTTCGCCTTGAAACTGCATTCGGGAGCCTCAAGATATCATCGTCCACAAGTCAGGCCTCAAGGTAAGAGTTCTTGCATAGTTAGTCATTTTTCAAGTGAGAACACGTGTCAACACTAGGAGCCTAGCGGGATTTCATGTCCCTTTTGTCCCTTTAGCAAAAGGACATAGGGGACACAAAAATGCACACAGCCCTTTTTAGCCCCCAGAACACCAATGTGACCTCTCATTTGCCAGTTAAGCCCCCGAGAGCTAAGTTTGAGCCTTCCCTCTCCCTGCACGGATGATGGCCAAGTGTCGCGATGAGGCGCGAAGTGGAAATTGATGTCCCTTTCGTCCCTTTAGCAAAGGGACATAGGGGACACAAAATGCGCCCTTCCCCCTTATTTCCTACGTGGATCCTCACATGCCCAAAACTCAGCTCCCAGGTGCTTCTCCCAAGCTCCCTTGCTAAAACGCACATCCAATCAAATCTCGCCATGCCTTGCGATGAGGCGCGATTACCGGAATTCTCACATCCCTTTTGTCCCTTTAGCAAAGGAACACATGGGACACAAAATTCCCCCCAACCCTATGCTTGCATTTTTGGATCAATACATACCAAGACTTAGCCAATTTTTCATTCAGTTTCATCCCCCCACGCCTCCATATCCTGCCGGAACTCTGGCGAAATTGATATTATCAAAACCTAACATATCAAAATTGATTGCACTCAACCAGCTCCGAAAATGAAGATCTTCCTCACACTGAAAATACCATCGTGGAGATCTCAGAAGTGAAGCATCCTCAAAGCAATGAAGAACAGAAGAGAAACGCACGGAAAAACGATGAATTTTTTCAACAGATAACTCAGGAAGTTTTACCAAGGTCAAAAAATCTTCATGATCTCACAATCCAAAGCATGGATTGAGGTAAAAAAATTCTGCTAGACCTCACTTTCGAAGGGCAACACGAAACTAGCAGACAGAGTGGTCTAATGATGCTCCATATTCGTTTGATTTACAACAAAAGCTGACAATCGGATTGGTGCCCTAAGCTCTCGTTCGTCGGATGGACTCCACCAATCTGAAAAACCGGATCGAGCTAAAAACTTGCAAACAGACTCCAAATGAAAAGCCTATCACAATGAAGTTAATTTCATCACAATTAGAGGTAAAAACTAGAGCTACAAATTTTGAGCTCCATTAATAACTGCCATGACAACTTCGTGCTTGAAGCCACTGCTAGGTAAAAAATTTCAAATTTTATTTCCAAACATTCTGGCGTGAGCGAAATCAAGTAAGAAAATGGGGGGTACGAGATCATGACGGCAACGAGACAAGTCCAAAAATGGGTGTCCCATTGCAAAACGAGCACCAGAGATCCACTTTCCAGAGACATAGTAAGCCCTACTACACTAGGATTGATACTATTTTGGGTAAGTCTTCACCATCAAAATAAGTTGTGAAGGAAACAGTGTACACTAAGAGAGAAAAGGAGGTCAGATCAATCCATCGGTGCCGAAAACAGCAAGATTCGCCACTTACTAAAAATAGTAAGTCCCCTACATGGGTGCTTGCCTTTTTAGTAAGTCACTTCAGAGGAGAAACCCACGAAAAAACAATGTACACAGGGAAAGCAATGCGAGCAAAACTCATCAGTTCAATTGTCTCGGTCCAAAAATCACCACTTACTAAAAATAATAAGTTGTCTCATAGGCACTTGCTATAAATAGTAAGTTGTTCCAGAGGGCATATTTCGCAAAGGGAATGTACAGGGGAGTTGGATATTCAAGTTAGCATCATCAATCTAGAGTTCGGAGAAGTAGATTCTGACACTTACTAAAAATAATACAGCCATATCAAAATATGTGCCTGATCTTCAACACACAATTCTAGAGAGCTCTGTAAGAAGTTAAGAGGCAAACAAATACTCATTAGAAAGCTAAAAGAATCATCTACAAGGTTAAGTCATCATAGTCTTCAAAAAATCTTAGCACTTTTCAGTGGAGCTCATTATTCGTAGGTACAATTGGCAATATTGATTAAAAAGGTGGCCATTTTAGGGAGTTTTAGGAAGAATTTAAAGATGACACCCATCTCATTGATCTTGTAAGGCTATTTGGAGTCAAAATCATATACAAGTTCACCCAAAAATGCCTCCCAAAGATATGAAAAGCTCAATTTCAAGTCCATTCTACCGGCAAGCCAACTTCTTATGTTTTGCCTCTAAAAAGTGCATGGTGCATTTTTGTGCACCTCATGTCCCTTTGCAAAGGTGAATTGGGGGCAGTAAAATGTGCCCATGCATAAATTTTTCTTTATTACTCCATTTGATCCCAAATTTTTTGTATTATGTGCATATTTACACTCCCCAACTCTCCCTCTAATTTCAAGTCTCGAAGTGCAAAATCATGTCTCTGGGAATAAAGCAGGTTTTTTTGTCCCTCTTGTCCCCTTGGTACAGTAGGGACAATAAAATGTTTCCATGCATAATTTTTTTGCTACTGATTCATTCATCGCGATTTTTTTTTGCATTGCATGCGTATCTTGCCTTTGCTCTATCATGCCCTGCGGTTCCTAGATCAAATGTTTCCACCTTGGTGCACTTACTACAAATAACATGTGTCCATGGTGAGGCATACTAAAAAATAGAAAGTGGATAAAAATGGAAATGCATCATCAACAAAGGAGGCTTGAAATATTCCTAAGGGTTCGAAGGCATCAGGATCAATTTGACATAGCCTTATAGGAGTCAATACGACTAGATTCTTCATCAACACAATGTTCTCTCTTCTTTCTCTCTCTTCTCTCCCCCTACTTTATCTCTCCTTCATGTTCTAATTCTTCATTGGGGGGTGCACATTTTATATGTCCTTAATGAAATTAAAAAGCAACTTTATGTTTCTAATGTAAAAGTCACCTTTATAATATAAAAAGGGACTTAATATTCTCCTAGGAAGTCAAAAAGTTTTAAGTTGCTCAAGGACATATAAAGAGTCATTGGGGGGTATGTGAAGGGTCATTTCTCTTCCTCTAAATTGTAAATCCACTCCCGTTTCATCAAGGGATTGGTGATAAATTTCATAAACTCAAGAATGCATTGTGCTTAAGAGAGAACAAAGGAAATAGCCATTTTCTTCTATTTCCGGAGATAGCCATTTTCTTCCACTTCCCCCACTCTATTTTCCTCCATTCTCACACTATCATGTATAACTCTTGAATTGAAATGCTAATGAAGGAAGAATTTTTTGTTTTCCAAGGCATATGAATGTGTGCATCTTTGTATGCATGGTTTCCTCTAGCCGGTAGCTTTGAAATCTTGTTGTTTTCTTCCTTAAATGCATGTGTTGAACTTTCTAACTAGTGTGTGCAGGAATCTGATTTTCTACCCGCAACATTAGTTCTCCTATCTCTTTTCTCACTCCCCTTTCCCGCTCTCCAGACAAAGTCTTCTCTTGCAAGCAACTGTTAGCTTTGCCGGAGGGTCAGTGGAGTGCCCCTGTTGGATCCCCGGCCTTAAGGCCACCAGGAAAATCCACCTTTTCACGCACATGCAAATATGGAAGCTGCACCGTCTAAGTAAAGGGACTTCGATTCCCAGAGTGTTGGCAAGAAATCCACAGATTTTTCTACCCAACAACTTTTCTCGCCAACAGCCTGTAAAGTTGTTAAACTTTATCAAGGTGGATTGGAAAACAGTTAGGAATTTTGTTTTTATTCAGTTAACATTCACTTTGGTGATCTCTAGTGCTCATTGTGAATAATAATCCCCTACGACAACATTCATGCCCCTACGACAACATTCATGATTTTTGGTTTCACAAGGATCTTTTCTAACACTGGGAAATATGATCCCCTAGAATTAGCTAATTGAGGAATTTAATTTAGAAAAATCTAATAAAATTATTATTGAAAAAACTAAAAGCTTGAATCCAAATACTTTATTTCCCATGCTCGATATGCCCCCTCCCCCACATGGTGACAAGACAAGAGGTAAATTGTGATAAGCACCAGTCGCAAAGATAAATTCCTACAGGCGATAATTCAATGAACAATAGAAACCTGAATCTAAACTACCCGCATGGCAATTTAGATTATGGCAATCCTGAAAAGTCCTTAACAAGACTTGATAAAAATATGCTTGTGTGGTCTCTAACTCATAATGGTTTAGTCTTGAGCAGAAAATTGGCCCATCTTAGGTTCCTGGCCCCTTGATGTTTTTGTTGTAGATCTAAGTCTGCTATACACAGTTTTTTGGTGCCTCGGGCCGCTTGGCTATGGGCAAAAGCTCGGTGTCAGCATTTTTCATACAGCCCGGTGTCTTCAAAGTTGTTTTGTTGGGAGATAGCCATGATTAGTCTAGAAATTTTGATAAATCTCAATAGTTGATTACAACTGAGATGTTATATTATCTTTCATTATCTTGTGACACAATAATAATTGGTGGATGGTTTGACCAGCTCAGGTCTTCACCTATTAGAAAAATCTTGATCCTTGCTGACTTGTCTCTGCAGATTGAGTACCATGCGGAAAAGACAGCAATAGAGCTTGCCATATTAGAGTTTATTGCCCACTGGAGCATCACCTAGTGCACAATTAGCAGGGTACCTCCAAATGCATTCAAAGGATGCTCCCAAAGATCCCAAGATAACCGTTCCAATTCACGTGCTAACCATTCTAATAGGCAGCATGAATCAAAAAGCTTCCATTGTTTTCCATGGCACGGTTGGGGTTGCCCCATTGCTATCAAATGCTAATATCAGGACAAGATAGATGAATGGAACATCAACGACCCACTAGAAGACATGGCTCAGACTGGGTTGCTTTCATTTATAAAAAACAAGATGACCCCTCTTTGGTCTGGATTAATTGCCTTGATGGTTAAGCTAGAAATCAACCCACTCCTGGCTCAAAAGTGCATGTAAATCATAGTTACCTAAGACTCTGAGACAGTGGAACAGCAGGACGTAAGGACAGGATTTCCAGGACTGCAAAAAAATTCCAAATTTTGGGGAGAGTGGGGGATGGCAGGTAGGGGGGCAGCTGATAAAATTACAAATATAACATAAATAAACTAAGACTTAAAGCTGACTCAAATCCTGAAGGCTGAAACCATTAATCCAATTATTCATCACATAAGCCAAAATGCGATATTTATTATTCATATTTCATATTGAATCATTAACATCAACATAGAATCGAGATAAATTGATAGTGATACAATGATACAACAACAATATGACAATGAAAAACAAAAGACTTCATTAACCAACATGAGAAAAGCACATAATAACATATGTCATCACCAAAATGCCAAAAACTATAGTCTAAAACCTGCAGGCTGCAGGGGACGCTGGGACATGTGTCAATTGTCCCAGGGAAGTCACAGCATTCCCTGTGGTGTCCCCGTTTCTGGGAAGCACCTGGAATATCCCTGCTGCATCCCCCAAACTCAGAGAACATACCCGGGACGTTTCCTCCCTTTTTCATTTCTGCTGGACATGGGGGGGACATTTCATCCCTGTCCCCAAGCACCTGAAACATCTCGGACGTCCAGGATGGCTTGGAGATGGGGGTGCATGTCCCCTCGTAACACTGATGTAAATGCGGCAGCCATGTAGTCTTCACTAGTTAATATAGTTTTTGGAACTGGGGTTTTGGAAATCTCTGCCCATTGTTAGCCTTTACAATGACTTGTTTTGGCAGTCTAGTTACAAGTCACATGCTTTGTCTCATCAAGTCTTTTGGGAAATGTTCTTTCCCACCTGCCATTCTTTTTTTGGAAATGCAATGTACTATTTGTGGTAATATTAAATATTTTCGCAATGAATTGCAAACAAAAAAAGCCATGGTGACCCCTCTTTGGCCTGGATTAATTTCCTTGATGGTTAAGCTAGACATCAACCCACTCCTGGCTCAAAAGTGCAAGTAAATGCAGCAGCCATGCGGTCTTCACCAGTTAATACCTTAACAAGAAATAAAGTTTTTGGAATTGTGGTTTTGCAAATCTCAGCCCATCGTTAGCCTTTACAATGCCTTGTTTTGGCAGCCTAGTTACATGCCTTGTCTCATCTAGTCTTTTGGGGAATGATTTTCCCCACCTGCCTTTCTTTTTTTTTGGAAATACATTGTACTATATGTAGTAATATGAAATATATTCACAATAAAAAACAAATGAGAAATTAGTGATATTGTATGTTTGTTGTTCATCTAATTTCCATATAGCCAGAACAAATGTTAATAACCATAAGAGTGCAGTATTTGTATACTTCGTAAAGAATCATTTTTACCTCTATCAAGTGAGTAATTCCAGACACACTCAAATACTCTAAGTTTGGAAGTTTTAGCTGCTTTTGATAGGCAGGAAGAAGGAAATCTAACTTTTGCTCAGCTGCCTGAACTGCCGCACGACATTTTGCAACCTATTCATATGCATCGATTGTAATCAGATGTGACAGTGATTTAAACATAATTTTAACATGTCAAAGACCAAAGATGTGATTATTGAAGTCAAACCTCGGGAAATTTATTGCCTGCACAGATAAAAAGATTCTGCCTATCCCCTTGGGTGGCGGCATGCTTGTTTAGGTTAGATAAAAGTCTTGTAGCATGCTCAATAACAATAGAGGACGATGCTGCCGCAATTAATCGTCTCAATAACTTTGATCCAACACGTTTATTACACCTTTGGGAAGGATCATCTCGTATGACTTCATCCTCATCAACACAAACCAACTGTTGAAGTCGTGTGGCAGCAGTAAGGAGCGACTGAATGACAGTAAAGAACTGAAACAAAAAACTATTTGTGTTACTTTAATAGAACATCTTTTCCTCTAGTTATATCTAAAGTTCTAAAAATTTAGAACAATTCATTCCTAATCTTTCCCATATCACACATTTGTAACAGTTCATAAATGTCAATAGAAAATGGGCATAGAAATTTCTACGCATCTACCTATCATAGCAAGACCCTTGACATTATAATACCTCAGCCGGTGTAGCTGTTCGGTGAAAAATTCTTGTTATTCCACGCTCAACATCAGGCATCTTCCCTATGGAGGTCAAAACAGAAGCTAATAAATTCTGGGATCCACTTCCTCCCATCCTACCATGCCTAGCTACCCCAGTGAATCCACCTCCTTTACCACCTGGAAATGTACCTTCTATTTGCATCACTGCATAACTACCCATTGATTCTGCAATTTCAGAAACTGCATCAAGACGAGCTTCGACCGCATTTCTGTCACATAGTGGGTGAGTTACCTGCAACACACAGAAAAATTGTTATAGGAACTAAAATGCAAATCCAGACAAGGACAGAAATGTGCACCTTACAATCATTGGTTTTAAACAATAGGTCAAAAGATAGCAATGAAGAGCAGTAAATAGAATCAAAAAACTTGAAATGGAGACCACTCTAACTTGTCAATAACCAAAGCAAATTAGATTCATAATCCCAACAGCACAAGCATACCCAGTGTTTAAGTAATCTCAAACCAAAAGCAGTATGTGTATGGTTCATCAGCGACAGCAATGATCCATTTTCTGAGCCATCAGCATTATTTCTCAGTACCTACTCCGAACAGAACAAAACCAGTTCAGGAACATTAGTAAAAAAGACTATATGCACCTAAAGAATGCCAGTATCAAACCACTTGAGTATGCCAATATATTGTTCTTTCAAAATGCAAAAACAGATGGTTACGATAATAAGTGACATAAGGTCATCAGAAAATCTATGTCAAACAATTAAGCTTTGTGTTCAACATTTACGTTTGAGAAAGATTTTCTAAAAAACCAGTTATGATCTTAATAAGAATATACTCCTACTTGGTCAATCATAGCAAGCAGTTTTCATATACGATGCATACTACAAGACTTTTCAACTCTAAAGAATTGCTATACATCTTAAACAGCACGAGGCTCTAGAGCACCCAGGCTGATCACCTCTTTCTTTCAGCTCTTCATAGAGGTTAGCAGCAATAAGAACCCTTTGGAGATGGCTGCTTCACGGTCAGCAGGGACACATCTGTGAAGCAACTCACATTTTTGTGCACTACTACTACTAGGTTGCCCCAGCACAGTCTCTCTCGGTGTCATGGATCTGATTCTTCTCGACATCGAGGCCCCGTTGATCCCCCTTACCTGCTTTCCAGGCCTTGGAGGCAGGCACACATTACAAATTTCTTCGCTGCCATTGAAGCCTCTTTGGCCTTGGATGTTAGGAGAGGTTTGGGGGATTGCTTTGCTTCCTCCTAGGATTACCCAGCCTAGCACCCTCAGTCCTGGACACTCCCCAGTGAGCATTATCAGGACCTGCATTGCCCATTTCAGAGTGATCGATGATGACACAATGATTCCTCTAGCCCAGACCTTCACAGAGGTGCATGATGGAACTAGCATCCAGTCTTTCCAACTTTCATCAGTCCATGCCCCTTGCAGGGTCCGGCTCTCCCCACATGGCTATTTGTATTGGTACCTTAACCACATGATTTGAGACTTTACTAACTGTTTAACTCTCCATCTTTTACTTTCATTACTTCAGTTCTTTATTTTTTTAGTTTTTGCTCCTAGGGCCCTTTAACCCTAGCACTTTCAATTGTGATCAGATTCATTCTCAATTCACATAGACCTACTTTTAGTCATTTGGGAACACGAATACAATTCCTTTATTTCAATCTTTCGGGGAGCTATGTCCAAAAGTTAACCATTTATGTATAACAACAATTCAAATATGAAAAGAAAGAATGCTATCTTAGAAAGGCTCTATAAAGTATGCTACTTCAAAGCAGACATAAAAAATGAGATATGAGGACATTCGATGCCACACAAAAGCCAAATAGATAAAAGAAAACTAGTTTCTAATCATTGCTGCATTAGATACAGTGAATCAGTGATTAATATACCACTAACGTTTTACACCAGTAACAAGTTGGCAACTAATACATTCTTCCTTATTTTTTTGAACAATGAGTAGAACCCTATCTGCCATCCAATCTCTCAAAAAGAGAGAGAAGATATAGAACAAAGCCCCTAACATAATCTTCCACTCAATGTCTTTTTTCTGTGGACAGATACAACTGGATATCCTTATCAATAACCTATTAGAAAACAGAAAAAAACTGTGATGATCAAACAACCTTAACAACATACGATAAACTATACGCCGTTCCATTCTACGTATGGGATCAAGACTCGGATCAGCAGACCTCTTTTGGCCTCGGGCTTGAACTTGAGGAAAAAACATGGCAAAAACTTGCCAAAATATAAATAAATTAAAAAAAGAACTCTTCCAAAATCTCAATGCAAAGATGCTTCAAAGACTTCTAAAAACTCACAGGCTTTCCCATCAAGCAAGCTGGACTTCTGTTTCAACCTCGTTTGACTCATTTTGTGGGACTCAGCTTAGGACTCGGAGTTCATACAAAAATCACAGAGTCTAAACACTACAATTGTACATCACAAGAGCTTTCAATCAACATATCTCAAGCATATGTTTAAGAAGTGATGTCTTCTGAGCCCCATAAACCATCCTATGTCTCCAATGCGGATTTCTACACTTCCTAAAAAAGCATACGGAAAAAAGGGAACTCGACATGGTATTGTGAAGTGATACATGTGCCTTATGAAAGAACATAGTGAAAGTTTTCCGATGATATATGACATACACACATTTGGTCAAATCATAGATAGATAAGAATGGTTAAAAACTCAACTACAAAGGCTGACTTCAAGAAAGTAGACCAAAAGTCGCCCAACTAATATATTACAAATAGATTTCATGTTTCTCAAGCAACATTTTTGGAAATATTCTTGTGCACCTACAGAAAATCGAAGCAGCAAATGACTACTTATAAATCACAAGAAGCAGCTACAACTTTCCACCTTTGTTAATGTGGAACCATATATCCAAAGGACACCAAGTACCTCTGCAGCTTAGAAAATCAGTTTCAGCCTGGATTGTATGACATTTTTTCCCTAAGGACAGAAGTTGTTTCCCACTGTATCTGCAAAGATAGTAAAATGATTTAGGTATACAGAAAAAGAGGATTCAAAAACTTTTTGTTCTTTTGTGAGGAATGTCCTCCTGTACATAGTAGCTACTCATTTCAGACCTTGAGTAGAATGCATTGCAGGGCCCAGGTTAACTGTATACAAGTTATACTTTGTTTGCAATTTGTCATGAGTAACATAGACAAGAAGCCCAGCATGCAACAAGTGTGCATGCATTATTTTTATCTTGTTTGTGACCTTTCCCTTGCCTGTTGGAAAAGAGACCGTTGCATTCAGCCACTAAATATAATGAAAGTTTGTGATAAAATTACTTCAACATAAATGAAAAAATAGCAGAATATGAATACATAACTTAGCCACTTTTAGGGGGAAACCTTCCAATAGGACCATAATTCACAATATGACAATATGAGAGATTTATTCATCCACACACACATATATAGAATTATGTAGGCCCTTCATCCAATTTAGGCCGGCCTTAAAGTACAACTAATGAATGTAAAGATAAATGTTATGTAAGTCATAATTTGGCCCACACATATCTCTACACATGATATAGGTTAAGGGCATAACATGCTCCTCCCCTTCAAACCAACATTGTGCTCTACATTGACTATCCTGGAATGCTCCTGCATGAATGCTTCAACCTCCAATGTCACATACTTACTAGGAAGATGCTGCCATTTGATCAGATACGTTGTAAAATCCATTATCTAAAACCTCTTAGTGTGTGTCTACAGTATTCCCTCGAGTTCCAAAATGAGTATCCTCTCTTCGTCGAGCGGAGATAACTCTGTACGTGCTGAAACTCTTTGTCCAACAACCTTCGTCAAGCATGAAACATGTAAGATTGAATGTATTTTTGCTAGGCGAGGTATCTCCAGTTTGTATGCTACACTTCCAATCTTCTTCAAAACTTGATATGGGCCATAATACTAAGGTGAAAGCTCGTTATATTTCTTTTGTTTTTTCAAGGGCATTTGCTTATATGGCTGAAAATAAACAAAAACCCAATCTCCAATTTTGAAATTCCTTTTACTGCGATGTGCATTAGCTTCTTACTTCATGTGATTCGTAAAAGTTTAGGGCGTGCTAATAACTGATAGTGCATGGCAAAAGATAGAAGGTTGGGAATCTCGAGACTGTGGCTCATCAACAACCTCTGCTACTTTTTCTCCATCCTCTTCTTAATTGATGCCCTCAATGTATAATATTTTCCTTTCGACACATTTATTTCCACGACTATATTTGTTGTCACAGTTAAAACATAACCCTTTGGCTCTCTTTTCATAAATTTGTTGAGGGGCCTCATGTTACATGATCCTGAGTGCAAACTAACCGAAGTAACGATTGTTTTGTAGTTGGGTCTGCATTAGGTTGGCTAGAAGATCCACAATGGTTAAGTTGTGTTTTAGTGACATGTGGCTGATTTTGTGGATTCATTTGTAAATTCAACATTTGATTGATTCTTTGCTCAAATCCTCCAATTGGTGATTGATTTTAGCCGCATTGAACTATACGTTGTGCACACTATAGTAAAGTTGGCTCACTTTGTGATCCAAAAAAGTAGACGTCGTGTTTGAAGTCTCACCTAGTTCTAACTCAGACTGTATTTCATCTTCGTAAGGAGTTTTCTATGGTGTGTATAGATTTTTTTTCCCCATCCTCTAGTTTGCAGCCCTGGCATGTTGAGGACTGACAGTACAAAATTTGATTTGCACCTTTGACTGACTTTGACAAGATCATTTCACGCTCAAGCCAGCCTTATATTAGAAAATGTAAAGAATAGATCCCTGATAAATTTTTGCAAGGTTTCTGGGCATGTAAAGAAACCAGGAAAAATATGGAAATTAAGGCCGATACAGTGAATTTATGAAAAACACCAAATTTGCAATAACTTCTTTAAAATGGATCACACAACCTTGAAATTTTTACTGTAGTTTCCTAGAATGAGTCCACAACTTACCAAAAAAATTACAGAAAAAATCCTGATGGCATTCAAGATATGGGCAATTCTTCCAAACTAGGATTTTACCCACATTGTTGCCCAAGTCGAAGCTCTAGTACCACTTGTTATGGAGTTACTTTGGTATAAATAAAACAATAGCAAAATATGAATATATAACTAAGTCACTTCAAGAGCGCAACCTCCACAACTTTCCAATAAGACTATAATTCACAATATGATGATATGGGAGAGATTTATTCACCCATATATATAGGTATAATTATATAGGGTTACCCCCCTTCATCCTATTTAGGTCAGCTTTAAGGAACAACTAACTAATGAATGTAAAGATAAATGTTATGTATCTATACATGATATAGATTAAGGGCATAACAAAGTTATCTTTGGTGATTTACCCAAAGCTACATAGCATTGACAACTGGTCTACTGCATTACAACCAAATTCATATTTGTATTTATAATCTTACTCCTTTTCCAATCGTTGTTTCTATTTTATCCAAGCTGATGAGTTCTGGAAATAAATAAAAAATTAAAGCTAAATATCTTCCAAATAATATTCAATCCTAATCTAATATGTAATCAAGTGACAGTGATTCTAACTACCCTGTCTTACACATCATGATTCCTTTTCTACAAAAGAAGCAAGGTTCCAGCACCCAAAAACTCAATATTCTTTTAACATATTCAAGACAGCTACCTCTAGTTGCTGCAGCGTGTTGGATGAAAGGGACATCTCATTTTTGCTGGCAAAAGGGCGAAATGAAGCACCCAAACACAAAACTCTTTCCAATTTGAATTGCTTAAGATAGCGCAATGCTAGGGCCAGTGCTTGAACAACTAAATCAGGCATTGTCATTATAACCTGCACGTGACAAATCCATTGGTAAGCAGAAGTTTTGCAATTCCATGTATAACATTGACTTTACTGAGTTACAGTTCAATCTACAAGACTCCAGATTGGGTAAGACGAGATTAATATCAAGATGCAATATCTCCATTCGAAAAGTCTAATTAAACATGTGCACATGATGTTGAGACCTTAAGACACGTATAAAAAACTCCATTTCCTATATATATTATATAATTTCAGTTTGACAACACAGCAATCCTTACAGAACTTCTGAATCTTATTAACGATATCTCCTGCTTAACCTATTTGTATAAATGCTGAACAAGACAGCTTCAGCAAATGCAACAGCCTCAATGATTAACAAGCGTAGAAAAAGAACAAATATATTCCTAACACTACTTTTATCTGAGATAGATAACAGAACACAACATTAGCATAAGCTTAGTTACTATTCAATTGTGGCTTGATAAAAAAAGATGAGTATAAACCAAGCATACCTCTATCCCTTCATTCTGCTTGTCATATTTTGGTGTTGATTTCTCATCAGGTCTACTTTCATAGAAGGAAATCACTTCAGCAAGAGCTCCCCCATCCTTGAGAAAGTCACGTGAGGACCGCTCAACACGAACATTTGATGCTGGTCCAGCAAATTCCAGAAGCAGCTAAACAATAGTCATTTCAGACTATGTAAGATTTATAATGTAAGCAAAAAACATAAACATTTCTTTCCTTGACTTGAATATGAAAAAAAAAGCTGACCCGAAATGGAGAAGAAACATAAAAAAGTTGCCACGAAAAGACTATTCAACTTTCACAGGTTGCAATAATGCAGACACAAATCAATAGCTGCGTAAGATGCAAATGAAAGTCAATGGCATCCAAGGACACCAAAACAAAATGGAAACTATATTTGATTGATATTCTTTGATCACACGGAAAATGTTGGGTTGTGGAGCTAGATTGTTTCACAATAAGTACGCATTACAGGTGGCTAGTTTACACAGTGACCGGTGTCGGTCAGCAAAGAAACCGCCATCGATCAGGGAACCGGCATCGGTTACCTGTGCGTGAATGTTTATATTTAACTCGCGGGATTAGATCCAACCTTTGATTAGAAGGTGATCTGAAGGTTATAAATGCATAGCTAAGGTGCCCTAAGTTTGTATAAGCTTATATAAGCTAAAAAAATGGGGCTAGAACAGAAGAATAGAGAAAGAATGTTAATTCTCCTTGGTTGAAAATGAAGAAAAAGAAAAAGCTTGCATGAAGACAGAGCTTCAATGAAGAGAAGTTGGACAGAAGGAAATAACAAGTGCATCTGAATGGTGAGAAGCATGTTATGTCTTCTACTGTATTTCTTTTGTATTGTCTTGTCTCAATGTAATGGCTTGCATAGTATGCAAAGCACAATCTTTCATCTTGTAGATCCACAGGTTGTGAAATCTTGTATTGCAGATCCATAGATCATGTTGTAGTGCTGGCCCATAGGAGATCTAGTATTGTAGCTCGTTGGAGAGCTTGTGGGTACAGATAGTATCCAGATATAGTAGAGGAGGTTGTCTTCTTGTATGCACAGGTTGACGCAGTGAGATGGAGGAAAGACTTACTTCTTGGTGCACAAATATGGTTGCACATTGGTAGACCCTTGTGAGAGGTCTTGTTTGCAGATTCACAAGAGAGTTTGGTTGCAGTTCAAAGATGCAGTAGTTCCTGGTTATGTGAGATTTGTTGGTGGTTTGGAGGCACGGTTTGTCGTGCACTCATGTAGATCCATTTAGAGATCTGGAGGAGAGGAGATACTCTTGGAGAGATGCATTGTACTCTTGTATTGAAGCATTGGTTTGTGCTCTTGTTATATTATATATGAGATCTTTATCTTTGGTGGACGTAGCCCACGTTGGGTGAACCACGGTACATGATGTGTTATGTGTGTGTACTTTTGTTTTGATTTGGATTATTCTAGTTTATACTTCCACTGCTGTAGATTTTGGGGAATTGTTTAGATCATGTGTGCATGATTGGGTTTGTTATTGAATCATAGTACTATTCCGCAGTCCTGAATTCCCAACAAAAAAAATATAAGAGAAAAATGTGCCACTTGAAGCTTCCACAGGAAAAAGAATGGAATGAACTTAGGCTTCCCACTAAATTCTCTCTTTCCTCAACTCTACCTAATCTCCCAAGCTCTAATACCATGTTATTTTCCTTGGACGGGCTAGGATTCGAATCTAGGACCTCCCTTGTGTATGCTTAGGTGCTCTACCACTTGAGCTACCAACCCATTCGGAATCGGGGCTTTCTAGTAAGATACTTGTTATGGTTTGGGTGTGACTCATTTTCTCCAACACCCCCTTGAACCACACTTTGGTGCTCAGGGTTCCTACTCTGGGTCTGATACCAATATGGAGAACAAAATAATAGTTTTGTGCTTAGATTTCATTCATATCACAAGATAATCAATACAACTTACAATTCTAAAGATATACCTATAATTTAGGATATCAATCTTATCAAATATCCTACACAACTACCTATCTTCTAATATTATAATATGAATGCTTAAAACTATAATTAGTTTAGCATCCTAACAATATTAATCTAGTCTACGTGTATGTTGTAACTGTTAGAATATGCAAAGAGAAGAAAGAAGACAGAAGGCAAACTGCGCTGTCCAAATGATACAGGCAGAGGTTTATTTATATAAGAGAGAGGTGGTTGTACAGTTACCAACCGAACAACTACATAACTGTTTTTACATTCTATATAATGTGTTATATTTTAACACCCCCTCTTAATGACTAAACCGGAAACAAGACAAAGTTTGTCCCGAAATTTTAGAAATATCCTAAAGCCCATATGTTTAGTCATTACATCTACAGACTGTGCCATAAGTTGTACTTTAAAATCAGCAGTCCTTAACTGTGATGCAGTTGTCGAATGAAGACGAACCGCAACACAAAAATCTGGTCCCATGAACAAAAGATATGGCAAGTGGTCCACTGGTTCTCTGTTTCGTGATTCATTGACCAGTGATGAATCACCAATGGCCAAGAGTGTCAGCCCCATCTCCAGAGTGTTGAAATCAGAACCTCGAAGATGTGGATTGAAAAATCTATTCCAGGCTTGTGTAGCCTGCTGGAGTCTGTACAAAGACACAATTATCCTGTGATCAAAGTCACCTCGATCACGTCCTTGCACCACCATGTAGTGCTCATCCAACTTTTTCAAGAAGAGGAATGTGACCATCTATGCAGGAGTTAGAACCAACTCCTCAATAGTAGGAGAAATAACCATCTCCATCTCAACAGTGGTCCCCGTCTCAACAGGAGAAATAACCACCTCCGTTTTATCTATTTGCTCATCTATCCCCCTCTGTTGGGAAAGATTCTTCACAACACAATGAGCAAACTGTTCATGCTCTACCATCCTTTGAGCAAGAACCTCTGAGTGAATGGCTGGGCATGCCATCTCACCATGCACCGTCAATGCATCTGGAATAGTGGAGTCTCCGTCCACAACAAATTGTTCTTCAGAATGAGGAAATCCATCCTCCCAAGGCATGTCCGCCTTCCGTACACCTAGTATAGTGGATATTCCCTCCACAATAGGTGCATGTAGGTTGATTGTATCCAAGTCAACAGATTTGTGAGGAATGCCTTCCTCCCAAGGCATTGTAGCCTCCTGCACATCCTGAATGGTGGAGTTGTCCTCCACACATGCATTCATGTTGATCGCAGCCGAATCAACAAGCCGATACTGACCACCTACCCCAATACCAAGGGCAATTATCCATCTCTGTTTCAGATCAGAGACAACACACTTCTTTCCACAGAAATCCACAGAAATATTGGGATTTTCAGTCAATTGACGAATAGATAGAAGATTCTTTTATAAAGAAGGTACATATCTAACATTCCGTACCAACAATTTATGAGCATTATTCAATACAATGCATATATCTCCTATCCTTTCTACTGCAAGCGATTCTCCATCAGCTAGTACTACTAATTCAAAACAAATATTTGCAGTAAATGAAACATACCAGTCCTTACGACATGAAAAGTGTGCAGACGCACCAGAGTCAATAATCCAGCAACGGGTATCACTGTCATTTGAGCATGATGTCGTAAGACAGTAAAGAGCATACTCGTCATCCGAATCCCATTCTTCTGCAACTGCTGCCACATGTTCCTCATTACATGGCTTTTTGTTCTGCTTCGAAAGATCATACATCCACTTCCGGCAATCCCTCTTGAGGTGCCCAACCTTGTGACAGTAATAACATGTGCCTGATACCAAGCAGAAGATTCACCAAAGTGACGTTTCCACTTTCCCTTTGACTGAGTGACAAGAGCACTCTCTGCATGGTCACAATTAGATTCAACCTGAAGTTGTCTCCGTTCCTTTTGCAACAAGTAGGAACTCACCTTGTCAAACGTGAGTGTTTGACTTTCAGCCATTAAATGGAGTGCCTCCACAAATGACTCATACGAAGAAGGTAAGCTGTTCAAAACCAGAGCCACCATATCATCGTCATCCACCTTTTTGTTCATGGAAGATAACTGGTTTTGGAGGTCTTTCATCCGAAGTAGGTGCTCAGACAGCGATCCTCCTCCTTGTAACTTTACGGAAAAGAGCATATTTTTCAGGTATAAAACCCGACTCTTCTCTGACGTCTGATATTTATCCCTCAAACTGGTCCACAACGTGCTTGCCACAGTGGCATTCCGCACTTCCAGTATCAAATCATCCGACACCGATAACTTGAGAAGCAATAACGCTTCCTTATGACGTTTGTCATAATCCTCAAAGTTGGTCGCTGGTCGACTTTCATCACCCTTGATTATTTTATCACAATCACGAAACTCCGCAACCGTTAAAATTTTATGACTCCAAACATTGAAATTCGTGCCCGTTAATTTTTGTGTCTCCAGCAAGGTCAAGTGTGATATATTTGCCATTTTATTATTCCAAAGTAACAGAGAATAATAAAATAATAATTTCGCCTCACACTTAATGAAATACCTTTTTTCCAGCAAATATATTTATTTTAATTTCTCCAGCAAATCGTATGAAATAAACTATGCATATACGTGGTTGTAGGGAAAATATCTTATGTGACAGGAAAATATTAAAACGCAACACCAAATAGTTTTATAAAAATAAAACTCTCCATGACTTTGCTGTTCGCAAGTTTTACCTCTGCCACGATTTCGAAAATGGTCTGTAACCCGTGATTTTTCTGTTTTCCACCACGACTCTGCCGCGCTTGCTGGTGATGCCCTCGTTTTTCACGATTCTGCCCTCATCTGTCCCGCACACGACCACGATTTCCTTGCGTGCTGCCCGCGCTGCCCTCCTGTCCGCGTGATTCTGCCCTCATCTGTCCCGCGCGCGACCACGATTTCCTAACATCACTTACAATTTACACTTTCTAGACTATGAATTAATTAGTATTCTTACATATAGTTCCCGGAATTTTCTCCAATGAAACTAATGACATTCAATCCCTGTAATTTTCTCCACTATCTCTCAGCAAATGAATTCCATTGGTGTAGAATCGTAGACTATTCACGCCAGAACAACCTGTAAAGCTAAAGAAAATGGCATCCACTATGTAGTTTTTGTCCCTTGACTCTAGTTTGAAACAATTAACATCGCCTGCATCTTCTCCAAAATGTACGTGTATCCTCTGTGGTTTTCAGTGTTCACTACTGCATTTAAAAAGTATTACAGGGAGGAGAAGCTGAACATCAAAAGAGCAATGCCAAGGGTTTGCGACAAATATGCTATATAATGCCAGATGATTTTCATGTATTAAATTGAGAAAAAGAAGGAATCGCAGTCAGACCTTCAGCTCAATATGAGTCCCACTAACATCTGTTAAGACACCTCTCATTTTCCTCTAGTAATGATATGCAAAACCAAGGCCAATTGCTGTGCACCACACATGTAGTGAAATTCAAAAATCACAGTTCTTCAGGAGCATCCATGCTCTAAAAACTAATATGATAGCTACACGAGTCGACACACCTAGACTCAAAGTGGACACACCCATTACATAGTACATACCCATATCGAATGGACGCTTGTTTCCGTACAACTATTTTGGTTTTTGTATATGCTTGTATAGATAGATAGTTATATACTGTCTAACGCTAACACAACATATATCCTGGACAACTAAGTTGTGGGGAACCTGCATGCCTATACTCTGCACATCTCTGCACCCCTCAACTTTGTCAGTGGGATTGGAGGAACCCAACATTTAAAAAGAACAGAACAAGAAGAATTGAGAGAGACTGCTAAGGATTTTCTTATTAAGCATCCTCTTGCATGAGGCAATGCTTCTATCATAAGTAATATGGAAACCAAACTGACCATTTAAATACTATTCACGGTTTCCTCCCATGAAGGCGAAGAATAATAATTTGTTACTAACAGCTAGGGCCTGAGGACTAAAGTCCAAACATCATTGTGAAATGAGGACTATTCCCTACCACAATTATTTATCACAGTCTTACACATCAAACCATGAAGGAAGGGACTACCATTAAGACATGAATCCACAATTTGTAAACAGTTTGTTTACTTCCTGTTTGTGTGCAGACTTCAACTCATTCTTTCCAATCATTTGACTTGGCTCCCTAAAAGTTGTTATGCCAGGTGAAAGCATGGTGCAGAGAAGAGCTTAATACCAGAAACAACACGTAACGTATTCAAAAACTATAGATCAATAGACGTATTTAGAGAGAGCTTGATCAATATAACTGTTAGCAGACTTGAAAAAAAGAGAACGTTGCAAAAGTATGGTTTATCAGATATCTATAACCACCTCATTGTAACAGATTGCTGGGAAAGAGGCCATTGGGGTTTAGTGGGCAGATCAAAAGAAGAAGTTCAATTGCCACAAGCATGAAGATTTCTTAGTTGCCACATTTGAAATTTAAAGTGTGCATATATTCAGCAACTTCGGGTAAAAAATAATAAAGTAAGTTGTTTTTAATACCAAATTAAAAACCACGTACACTGTTAAAATCTGATAAAAATTACCTGCAACAAGAAACCATAAAAACAAGACTATTCACAACAGATGAGATTAGCAAAAAAAGTTTGGTCCACAGAAATTAGAATGAGTACTTACTTAACTTTAGCACACCCTGTACAAGTAAGAAAAATGCCAAAGTCCAGTGGGTCATGATCCAATGACAAGGCAGAACTATTATCATGATGATGACCCATGTTCAAGCCCTACTGCGCATGTTCCTGTTAGGAATAAACTTAGGTTAATTCGTCATTTACTAAGTTGTAATAATTAAATTTTATTACTTTAACTTAGTTCTTAGTTAGCTATTATCTAGTTGTCACATCCCTAAATTAGTGGGGGCTATACTATTGTTAGTTTACTGCTTTGGAATGTTCCCGGATGTTCCCAGATGTGATTAGTTAGGGGAAATATGGTATTTCTGAATATTTGCCGTAGTTAGTATATTTGATCCACTTTCCATGGATGTTGTTATAGATGTTCAATGTCTATAAACATTGCAGCTTCTTCATTTGATAATATGAAGGGTTTCCAGAATATTACATTTTCAAGAATCCCAGGTTAGAGAGGCCACAATAATGCGGACCATACCCAAGCAAAGTCAGATGCAAGTCCCATGTAAATATGGCAGGAGAGAAACTAGTTGGATGCGACTACTAAGCCTCATGGTGAAATAAGCTTGATGGTGCATTCTCCATCCATCAAAAAGACAGCAGATGAGTGGTTAAATTTATGAAGCAAAAAAGATACTGATACTTAAAATATTGAAGTTTAGAATGAAAAGGCAAGTGCAAATTGTCCTTACCTTTTCAGTCGGAAGCAACAATGGTGCACCTAGAAGCAGCTCTGCGGGAGACACGTTCAGAAGACACGATTCAAGTTCTGCCCTTGTGACAGTATCCCTGAACTGCCCATACATAACATCTCCAGTAGAAGTTTCCACTGCAATGACTCCGATCAGTGTATCATAACTCCCGCTAATCGTTGCAGAATCCTCTTCCTGAGATGCCCTATTTCTCATCCTTCTCGGACTTCTACCCATCAAAGGCAGCTCCACAACACACATAAGATAACTACTAAGCCTACAATTATCGTCCACCGCACCCTCTCCCAATGCCTCGGCTGCCTCAAATGTTGCCCTGGTATACAAAGCCGAAAGACTCCTCGTAAAAGGGCCCCCCTTATTTGTACCGTGAGCCTTTAAGGCCGCAGTCTCTGTCTGCCTCACAACGCCCACCTTCAAACCTGCCTCGACAAGCCTCCTCACATGAAAATGCAACCTAAAAGTGGGTATGCTTGCAGTCAAAAAATTGTGATCGTAATGAGCAAATATCCCTAAAACTCTTGCAGCGACCTCTGCATCGTCCCCAAAAAACCTGTACTTGTACCCCACCTCTATCATCAACAGAACATCCTTGTACTTAGCCTTGAGTTCTACCACCTGTTCCTCTAGTGGTGTATACTTGTCCTTGCCAGTGGTAGGCCTACCGTAGGTGGATTCTTGCAGGATACCGTTTTCATCAACTCTAGCCAGTAATTTTTTCACAAATTTCTTATGCAATGTTGCATCAAACGCAGGGAACCGAATTGAATTGTTAGGCTCGGGGGGCTTTGCTAATTGTATCTTATTTTTCTCCATTTTTGACAATTCCTCGTCAGTTTTTTCATGGTTTCCAAAATTTTCATCGGCCTGTTGGATTTCCCCTCCATTGAGAATTGACCTCCTTTTAAGAAATCGGTGTGGGTCTTCTTCCTCGTTAGAATTTTCTGCATTGAATTCCTCATGGGTTCTCTTCTTAGATTTTGTGGGTGTCCATGAAATTTTAGCTGCGACACATGGAGAGTTGGAGGATGGAGGAGCTACCTTGATGTGTGTTTTGCTGTCGGGAGTACATGATTTCTGAGAGAAAAATCTGGAGATGACCTGTTGCTTCTTCATGGCTCTTGTGAATTCCTACTCTTCTCCGTGTAGACTAATCCTTACTGGGGTTTTCCTTCCGATCAATAAAATCATTCATTCACTTCCCTTTCCCGAGAAATGGGAGATACGAAATGCAATGGGGTATTTTTAATATTTGGAGGGAAAGGGTTTAAGGAATCGAGGGGCGGGTTGCAAATATTACATATTACATGCTATGAGATCATTCTTGATGCTTTTGGGGTAGTTGAAGAAAGTGGAAGAATATGGACAGTCTCCAGTGGTTCAAGATAATATTGGAAGAAAAGTTGAAAAGAATGAAGTGCACTTGGATGAAGCGGAATGAAAAGTGGATGAAGAAATGGGCAATTAGCATGTGAGAGAGAAAGTCAGGAAGTATGGGGATACCAAAAAGTGTTGTGGCCATCCCTGGCGTAAGTTAGCAGGGAGGGGTGATGTGGCATGTTGCCCACGTGGAAAATGGACGGACCATCTCAGCCGGCTACGGAGTTTCTTATTACGCATCTCTTGCCTGAGCAAGCTTCTATCATTAGTAATATGAACCAAACTGACCATTTAATACTATTCACGGTTTTCCTCCTCCCTGCAGGCGAAGAATACTAATTTGTTACTAACATCTTAGGGCCTGCAGGACTAAAGTCCCAACATCATTGTGAATAGACTATTTCCCTACCAACACAATTAGTTAATCACAGTCTTACCCATCAAACCATGAGGGAAGTGACTACCTTAATACTGAATCCACAATTTGTACAACAGTTTGTTACTTCTCTGTTTTGTGTGCAGACTGCCTCGTTCTTTCCACTCATTTGCTTGGCCCCGACAAGTTGTTATCCAGTGAAAGCATGGTGCGAGAATAGCTGATACAAACAACCGTAACGTATCAAAACTCTAGAGCATGACTTTAGAGAGAGCTTGTCAAGATAACTGTTAGCATAAACTTGAAAAAAGAGAACGTTGCAAAGTATGTTTTATCAGATATCTATAACCACCTCATTGTAACAGATTGCTGGGAAAGAGGCCCATTGGGGTTTAGTTGGGCAGATCAAAAGAAGAAGTTCAATTGCCACAAGCATGAAGATTTCTTAGTTGCCACATTTGAAATTTAAAGTGTGCATATATTCAGCAAACTTCGGGTAAAAAATAATAAAGTAAGTTGTTTTTAATACCAAATTAAAAACCAC
Organism: Taxus chinensis; assembly: GCA_019776745.2. Classification (NCBI taxonomy): domain Eukaryota; kingdom Viridiplantae; phylum Streptophyta; class Pinopsida; order Cupressales; family Taxaceae; genus Taxus; species Taxus chinensis. The sequence goes on from CM034147.1 coordinate 13,634,784, forward strand.
GTACACTGTTAAATCTGATAAAAATTACCCTGCAACAAGAAACCATAAAAACCAGGACTATTCACAACAGATGAGATTAGCAAAAACAGTTTGGTCCACAGAAATTAGAATGAGTACTTACTTAACTTTAGCACACCCCTGTACAAGTAAGAAAAATGCCAAAGTCCAGTGGGTCATGATCCATGACAAGGCAGAACTATTATCATGATGATGACCCATGTTCAAGCCTACTGCGCATGTTCCTGTTAGGAATAAACTTAGGTTAATTCGTCATTTACTAAGTTGTAATAATTAAATTTATTACTTTAAACTTAGTTCTTAGTTAGCTATTATCTAGTTGTCACATCCCTAAATTAGTGGGGGCTATACTATTGTTAGTTTACTGCTTTGGAATGTTCACGGATGTTCCCAGATGTGATTAGTTAGGGGAAATATGGTATTTCTGAATATTTGCCGTAGTTAGTTATATTTGATCCACTTTCCATGGATGTTGTTATAGATGTTCAATGTCTATAAACATTGCAGCTTCTTCATTTGATAATATGAAGGGTTTCCAGAATATTACATTTTCAAGAATCCCAGGTTAGAGAGGCCACAATAATGCGGACCATACCCAAGCAAAGTCAGATGCACAGTCCCCATGTAAATATGGCAGGAGAGCAACTAGTTGGATGCGATACTAAGCCTCATGGTGAAATAAGCTTGATGGTGCATTCTCCATCCATCAAAAGACAGCAGATGAGTGGTTAAATTTATGAAGCAAAAAAGATACTGATACTTAAAATATTGAAGTTTAGAATGAAAAGGCAAGTGCAAATTGGTCCCTTACCCTTTTCAGTCGGAAGCAACAATGGTGCACCTAGAAGCAGCTCTGCGGGAGACACGTTCAGAAAGACACGATTCAAGTTCTGCCCTTGTGACAGTATCCCTGAACTGCCCATACATAACCATCTCCAGTAGAAGTTTCCACTGCAATGACTCCGATCAGTGTATCATAACTCCCGCTAATCGTTGCAGAATCCTCTTCCTGAGATGCCCTATTTCTCATCCTTCTCGGACTTCTACCCATCAAAGGCAGCTCCACAACACACATAAGATAACTACTAAGCCTACAATTATCGTCCACCGCACCCCTCTCCCAATGCCTCGGCTGCCTCAAATGTTGCCCTGGTATACAAAGCCGAACGACTCCTCGTAAAAGGGCCCCCCCCTTATTGTACCGTGAGCCTTTAAGGCCGCAAGTCTCTGTCTGCCTCACAACGCCCACCTTCAAACCTGCCTCGACAAGCCTCCTCACATGAAAATGCACACCTAAAAGTGGGTATGCTTGCCAGTCAAAAAATTGTGATCGTAATGAGCAAATATCCCCTAAAACTCTTGCAGCGACCTCTGCATCGTCCCCAAAAAACCTGTACCTTGTACCCCACCTCTATCATCAACAGAACCATCCTTGTACTTAGTCCTTGAGTTCTACCACCTGTTCCTCTAGTGGTGTATACTTGTCCTTGCCAGTGGTAGGCCTACCGTAGGTGGATTCTTGCAGGATACCGTTTCATCAACTCTAGCCCAGTAATTTTTTCACAAATTTCTTATGCAATGTTGCATCCAACGCAGGGAACCGAATTGAATTGTTAGGCTCGGGGGGCTTTGCTAATTGTATCTTATTTTTCTCCATTTTGACAATTCCTCGTCAGTTTTTCATGGTTTCCAAAATTTTCATCGGCCTGTTGGATTTCCCCTCCATTGAGAATTGACCTCCTTTTAAGAAATCGGGTGTGGGTCTTCTTCCTCGTTAGAATTTTCTGCATTGAATTCCTCATGGGTTCTCTTCTTAGATTTTGTGGGTGTCCATGAAATTTTTAGCTGGCGACACATGGAGAGTTGGGAGATGGAGGAGCTACCTGAATGTGTGTTTTGCTGTCGGAGTACATGATTTCGAGAGAAAAATCTGGAGATGACCTGTTGCTTCTCATGGCGCTTGTTACTTCCTACCTTCTCCGTGTACGACTAATCCTATACTGGGTTTTCCTTCCGATCAATAAAATCATTCTTCACTTGCCTTTCCCGAAATGGGATACGAAATGCAATGGTGTATTTTTAATTTGGAGGGAAAGGGTTAAGGATCGAGGGTTTCCGGTTGCAAATATACATTTATATGCTATGAGATCATCTTGATGTCTTTGGGGTAGTTGAGAAAGGGAGATATGGACATCTCCTTGGTTCAATATATACTGAGATTGTTGAAAAGATTGAATCACTTGGATGAAGCGAATGCAAAGTGGATGAAGAAATGGGCAATTAGCATGTGAGAGAGAAAGTCAGGAAGTATGGGGATACCAAAAAGTGTTGTGGCCATCCCTGGCGTAAGTTAGCAGGGAGGGGTGATGTGGCATGTTGCCCACGTGGAAATTGACTGACCATCTCCGCCTGCCTCCGTCTCCATCTGCGTCTGTTTCCATTTGTCCCTTTCTGGACAACGCAACTATTAACTGTTGTGATTACGTCGACCATTATATCAGTCAAATCATGCACTGTCAGATAATAAATTTTTAATTCAAATTTTAAAATTCCCCCCTCATCTACTCCATTTGCCTTATATTCCGCTTATAATCTACATTTCCCCTGTTTTGTTACAAGGTGTACAAATAAGAAATTTCCATGCAGCCTTAATTTAGGCATAGTGTAAACATGTACAAGTACGATATTATATTAAACATTACTTATAGGTTATTACCATTATTCAATAATATGGAATGTGATATATTTTATGTTGATTGCAGATGACAGGGCATTTTGCAGTGAGGAATGCATGTACCAAAAAATTATGGGCAATGAGAGTGTAACACTCTGATTTTGTATGTTAACTTGGTGAATGTTTTACATACTGTTATAGCTGCTGAAATGAAAGCAAACATGTTAAGATATGTTTTGATCTTAAGAGAATGTGTTGCTAATTTGGATTCTTGCATACTGTGATTTATTGCATGGGACAGCAGTATTGTACTTGCGTGTTTGCTGATGTGACGACAAATTGTCGTATACTTGCTAAACTCTCTTTGCTGATTGACAGCATACCTTGAATCAATTCCATTGATTCAAGTATGCTGAGGTCCTCTTGTGATTTTTGTGTCGATTCACACTTGAAACGGACTGAGATTGTTATGAACATGCAGCGCCAGATTGCAGGTGTGAACAACTGGCGCATAGATGCCAACGACAGGGTTTCGATTCTTGAACCCTGTATTGTTGAACTAGGGACCTCGTGAGGCAAGAAATGCTTGGACACGGATGGCCTTGGCACGCGATCCAAAGGACGAAACGTCCTGCTCTGCATTAACGTGAATGTTAGTAGGGAGGCTAGATGGAAGTTGTTAGTGTTAGTGGTTAGTAGGAGTTAAAACCTAAACTAATCCTAAATCCTAACATGCACCCTACACTACTACCCTAAGTGGATTTTTAAATTACAAAAAAAAAGGGGAAAATAACCTAAGCCCTAATAACCTAAGGCTAAACTAAGACCTAGGTTGAATACTATATGCAACCTAAACTAATCCTAATCTAAGGGGTGCGCAGACCCTTGGAAGGAAAGGGATAAGGATGGGAAGGAGGCATTCATTGGCATTTATTAAGCAGTCCATACGTGGACAGCGCCAGTTTTGGTGGGGCAGGTAGGAAATAGAGGCATCTATTTGGAGATAGAGCCAAATTCAGTTTGCATGGAAATTGTGAAATTTAAAGTTCGCCAACTCAAGTGGCGGTGGCGTGGGAAGCAAGGAAAAAAGGCAAAGCCTTAATTGCATTAATTATTCTTGGTCCTCGCGACCAGCTCGCCTTGGAAACTGCATGAGGGAACTTGATTTTTCATTGTTTCAATTTGGTTTTGGCCAAAGTTGCTCTGCATTTGGTTTTTGGCCTGGTTCAGTCGAACCAGCTCTTGGAATTTGACATTTTCTTGGAGATTTTGAGGCTGTTGCTAAGCCTGAAGAAGAAAGAAGTGTTGGAGAGTTTGTGTTGTCGCTGTGAAAGGAAAAACGCGGCAAACGAAGTTTTCTTCGAGTTCTGGAAGAGAGATTACAGGTATGTTAAGCCCTTCTCTTTAAAAACTCTTGCTTTGTTTAAGTGTATCATTAAAATAACCCTGCTCTTGGGTTTGGATTGCGTGATTGCTGTTGAGTCGATTTGACTTGGATTTTGTTGGTTCTTGCTTTCTTTTCTTGGAAAATGATAAGAAGATTTGCTTCTGGTTGCTTGGTTTTGAGTTGTTTTTGCTCGAATCAAGTTGGAAATGAATTACTGTATGGTGGTTTGAAATGGATATTTCTTTCACTGTTCGTGTTGTTTGAAATTGGGAACAGGCTGTGTATTCATTCCTTATAGTGAAATTGTTTCCTTAAATGTAATCTTTTCTTGCTATTGTATTGGGAATTGTCCTTACATGTAAAAAAAATAAGGAAGTGGAGATACAGCCGTGTATATTGCTATGAATTGGATTTCATTGAATCTTGCTGTCATTTTGGAAACAATAAGAAATATTGTCTTTGACTGCTGAGTTTAATTGTCTTTGTATTTCTCGAATGATGTACCTTCCTGTGTGCTGGACGTTTGACTATAACGGGAAATTCATCGTATATATCTTGTGACTGTACACTTATTATGAGTTGTTTTCACTATTGAAACAATCATTTATTGCTAACGAATTGGATGGAAGGGAATAATAGTTGTTGAAGTAGTTCTTATTGAAGTTTTCTTTAAGAAAGTAGATCCTTTTCCTTGTACTGTTTTGGATTTTGGATGGAAGTGGCATTCGGGTTCCCTTTGAGTAATTGAACTCGAACTGAATGAAGTATTAGCAATATTATCATTGTTGTACCTTTTCTTGAGTAGGAACTAAACGAATACGTATTGGGTATTCGTGAAGTAGGAAAAAGATAATTGTTTTTCCTTCTTAAGTTATCAATGGATTTCGTTTCTCCTTGTTGAGAGAATAAGGTGGTTTCACTGTGTTTTATAATGTTGTTTGGTCTTCCTATACGGACTGTTGACACAATTACAACTTGATTGTATTCTGTGCAAAGAATGATTATATTTCTTTATACTGTAATGGAAAAATTGATTTCATTGCGTCTTATAGTTGAGGGTTGTCCTTATGTTTGAACTATCTGGAGAATGCGAACTTGATTTGATTTTTGTGGAAATAAATGGAAAATTTGGGATCTAACTTGTCTTCTTAGTTTGCTCTGGCTGTACCGAGCTCATGCAATTAACACCCGGTGTGGGTTTGCTTTTATAGAGGTATTGACAATTGAATATTATATTTTAAGAGCTGTACCTCATTTAGAAAATGGAAATTGTTATTTTTTTTGAGTTAACAGTTGATCGAGAAGGAACTCAAATTGAATATGTGTTGTTTGTGGTATTGGATTGAAACGGTACAGGCTATGAGAGTTTGTTGTTCGATAAGAACGACTGTTCTGTTATCTTTATAATGAGTTGTCTTGTTTAAGATGAACACGGGTTGGGTGTTTGATTTCGTTTTGAACAAAATGGTTGTTTCTTAATGAAATTATAGGGAATGAATTCTTCTCTTTTGCTATTTTTGACTCTGAAAATAATATTGGAGCTTTACGGTGCATAAGAATTTGGTTTCGCTGTAGGTAACAGCAATGTGTAATTTGTTATTATGAACTGTACGCGTTCATGGATATAAAGAGTCATATGAGTAAGTGATTGCGTGATTGTATAATTGTTTGTTTGGTTAACAATACAGTGAAAGAAGTATGGGATCTTCTAGTACAGTAAATACATAGTCTGCATCTTGATATTGCTTGTTCTATGATGAATTCTTCCCTGTTTTCATTTAAAGCTGATTATAAACGAAATTATTCTTGTTGCCGGAAAGTGAATTCCGAATGAATTTTGTAAGTTTCACTCTGAACTGTTATCTTGATTTGTCTTTCGTCTGGATTCCACTGATAGGACAGTCATGTGGAAAGAAATAGAGATATGAATGAATGACTTGGAAAAATGATCTTTTCTTCTTTCATTCAGTTGGAAATCTAGAATTCGTGAATAATGAATTTTATAGTGCTTAGATGGGAGCAACTATATGCATTGTTGTTCGCTTTCTTATCTGTACTTGATTGCTTTGAATTTAATATGATTCATGAACTGAAAGGAAAGTAATGAATTTATATTTCAGTTAGTTTCATCCTTTGCATTTGTTATTAATGAAAGGCGTGGAAAGAATAACTATATGCTATATAGGCAGTAAGCTACTTGTATTCCTAACTTTACAAATATTGTGAATTGATACTTGTAATGATTATGTGGAAACGGGACAGCAGTTCCTTGGCTGATTGTGATGATATTTTTGATAGTTCAGTTGTTATGTTGATCTTTCTTTTGTGCCTATTTCGTGATTGATGTTTAACTGTCGTTTCATAAAAGCAGGGTTCTTTTATTGAGACAGTTAGTTGAAGCATCTTATTTTAAGGATAAGTGCTTAATATGCTCAGTTCATTGAACTGACCCGTGCAATTCATTTTGCAGATGAAATCTGATTAGAATGAAGACATGGTTGTTTTCTGATGCTTCTTGATTAGCTGTAAAATGAATTGTAATTGTTGCTTTTATTCCTCTACAAGGAATTGTGAAAAGAAGAAAATATATTCTTCTGTCCATGAGTTGTATGGATGTTTTGTATAAACTATGCCCAATCAGCTGGATTGCCAAATGTACAGATTATGACTTGAAATATTGAATACAATTACAAATGTGATATTTTCAATAGTTATATCAGTTTGATTTGTTATCTAAATTGGAAATATAATGTTATTTCTTGGTTTGGATTTGTTTATTTGTCCTTGGATGGATGCTAAATGGAAACTGATATCTATTCTTACTTAAATGCAACTTTAAGTTGAAAAATGCAATTAGTTCATACTTGGGTAAAGATGAATTTTTAATTGACATAAAAAAGGATTAGGAAGAATATGATTCCATAATCGGAAGGTATTCAGGATTAGCTTAGGAGCTAAGGAATATCAATTCAACTTCGGAGTAATCGAACTTCGCTTTCGAACTCCATTAATGATCCCGTTTGATAAATTCAGAATAAAGGATATAAGATAGATATATCCATAACTAATGGACCTTAACTATATGACGTTAAGGAGAACAAATGAATACATTTCTCAAAATTTAGACCTCGTATAAATGACGTCTAATAAGTTAATATTCTGAATTTAGTTGCAGTTGAGAAAATCTTGGCTAAGTTTAATAGGTTAAACTTATCACGTCCGTCGGTACGAACCGCTTAATCCAATGATTAAGAAGTGAACCAAGTAGGGAAATGCAGCCCTTCGATACGAAGGAGAAGATGCATAGTAAGCTAATGGACGGATTTAGTCCCTCTTAGCTCTGTACAATTGTAACGGAAACGAGGATCAAAGGATCAGCATAAATGTTGAAAGTTGATTTTAATTATTAATTCGTGGCTAAGTCACTTGAGCAGGATGTGTATTCTCGATGGGTGGATTCTGCAAGACATTGGCATACGCCAGCTACAGCAAGGTGTCTTCATGAAGACGGGGTCTTCATGACGGCACAATGTTGCAGCTGACATATAGCAATGCCCTCCTGAATTAAAACATTTAGAATACATAGGCTGAATGTGTAATTCTTAGCAGGGGATAGAGTATGATCAGATATACGGAGTGACTCTGGAATACTAAAGATAATTAGACACACGGAGTCGTGGTGTAACGACACCGTATGTCTGCGTATCTTTAGTTATTAGGAGTGCCTTCTTATATTCGTTCATATTCTAATTGGAAAATTGAGAGTCTAAAACTGATCTTAAACGATGATGACTGGTAGGAACCAGGAAAGACCATTCTAGATAACAGGTGAAGTGAAGTGAAGGACGTATTCCGTAGATGTGTATCACATCCAGGAATATGATCATGCAAAGCATGTGAAAATCTTTGGCCAAAGTATCGCAATTGCTGGTTGCGTTGTCCTTATCACTTAATTTAAGATGCAGGATGTCAGATGAATATCAGTAATAGATATTCAGATAAGCTTCTTAAATGGATCACTTCGATAACCGGGGAAGGTTATGAGAACAGGTATATATAATATACTATGCATAAACAAACATGAAGGATCGGTTGTTGCCGAGTCATGAACATGAAGGATCGGTTGTTGTCGAGTCATGAAATGAAGGATCATTGAAACTCCGAGCCATGAAAATCGAAGATCGGTAGTTCCTCGAGTCATTTACAGCAGCATATAGAATCTGTTATAAGATTGAATGGCATTGAATGTGTGTTCCATATTGTAAATATGCGAACAGGGAACATTCTTTTTTAAAAGAAATTGTGTGATCCAAACTGTGTTGTTTGGGCAGAGAACAATTATTAAAACTTGAACGTGTGTTTGAATTTTATAATTCATAACAGCGAATGTTATCAAAAAATAAAAAATAAAAAAAATTCTTCCCTTGTTCTGGTGTTTTGAATTGAGGATGTTACAGAGAGGAAAGAGTGTTGTCCATCTTCTGCTTCCTCTTCTAATGTTTGTTCTTCATCTATGTTCATTATTGCTACAGAAGAGTGTTTTTTGATTTTATAATAACTATGATGTTTAGACAGCTTGTTTAGGAAGCTTATTGTCAACGATGAGAGGAAAGAGGTCAATTGCCCTTCATTGTCTTATATGTATTCTTTTGCCCCATTGCCTTTACTGGTGTTGTTTAGACATAACTTATTGTGAGTGATGAGAGGAAAGAGGTTGTTTGTCGTCTTCCCGAGAGGAAAGAACATATTTTAATAAATCCATACCGAAAATTTTGTTCTGATCCCTCATCAGGGATCCCTTGCATTCGGAACGTTGCAAAATCCCTTTTCTGGGAAATCTGGTTTTCCGAACTTAGTCATTTTTGGTCTTTTGGCTGGGCGCATGGAATTACTATGTAACATCAAATTTTGGTGCGCCCCCTTTAAATCCTTTGGCGCATGGTTCTTCCTGTGTCAACATACCTTTTGGTGCGCCTTGATATGTTGAGTCTTTCCTGCGTACGCCAAGGCGCATGCGCCTTCGTGTCAACAACACTTTTGTTGCGCCACTTTTCGGTGCGCCAAAGGCACACATATTCTTGTGTCGACATCACTTTCGGTGCGCCAAAGGCGCACATAACTTCGTGTTGTCAGGTGCTTTGGTGCACCAAGGGGCGCATGCTTCCTTATGTCGACAATGCATTCCATGCGCCACTTGAAAAGTTGGTGGCGCATTTATTACTTCTTCACCTATATATAGGCGCGTCTGCGTTGTCATTATCACCAATGCAAAACACGTGATATTTTCTCTGAACCTGTCAGTATCTACCCTGTCGCTTTCAACACGTTGTGGACCCGTTCTCATGCTTTTTCATCATTTATATCCGGGTAAGTGGTTTTCAGTCTTTCGTGCTTTTTGTTTTTGTGGATTTTGATTGCTAGGATGGTTCAGTAGGATGAAGAGAATAGATTATGATCTTGCCCCCCCCTTTGCTGTCCTTCCACATTTCCTCCTCTTTCCAGATCTGCTGGAAGAAGAAGCTCTGTCCTAAAAATGATGTTGGCTTGATGATCCTTCTTGGTATTGCACTCCTTCATATGAACCTTGAGAAAGCTAAAACTTATGTGGAAACCCCTCTGAGAGAATGAACAGACCTAAAAACCATTTTCACCTGTGGCACATAAACTTGCTATGCAACATCAAAAACAGTTGCGCCTTTGGCACATCTGTCACCTCTGTTACATCATAAAAAGATGTGCCCTCATGGCGCATTTCTCTCACATGCTGCAACCGCTTCCCGTGCTGCCCCCTTAAGCGCATCAAATTTGGATGCAACATAAAAGATTCGTGCACCCTTTGGCGCACCTAGCATCCATGAAACACCCCTTTCATACACGCTAAGTACAAAGCTATAACGGCACAGGCGCATTCCTCATTACAGCAACATCATGTTGTGTAGACCCTCTGTGCGCCATGCCAAGTTACCTTTGGCGCACGAAAAGTTCATGTTACACAAACAATACATGCACCTTTGGCGCACCAATTTTCCATGCAACATGAAAAATACATGCGCCTTTGGTGCGTCCCTATGTAACACCAAATCCATGCACCCTGTAAAATGTACCCTAAGTGCCATGCACCTTTTGGCACTGATTTAACCCTTGCAACACCCTTTTCCTGTGTGCCTTACCTATTTATCCCTGTAAACTGTAGCTTTCATGCACCCTGTGCCCTGAGCATCAAAATCACTAACTCTTTCTTCTGTTAACACTTCAATGGAAGATCAAATGACTAATACAACCTTTTTGCGTTGGGTCTCGCTTCTTCTTTGTGCAAATCAGCAATTAAGCTCAGAAGAACATATGTCTACATCAAGCAAGAGACCTACCAAATCCAAAGGCAAGGCCAAACTTACAGAAGAAGAAATGAAATATAAATATCAGAGGGTCAGAATGCCTGACTCCCAGGCCGAATGCGACCTAGACATCAGAGACTCAGAGTTGGGTCACATTGATATGGAGGAATTCTGGGTCAGGACTCAGAAGGTAACAAGAAGTCCATGGATGGACAAACTAATGGGCAATGCCCTACACTTCGCTGGAGGAATCCCAGTCAGCACCGTCAACAATGAATTCATGATGGTGGTTGCCCGGTGCTACAACAAGGACACAAGGTGTGTCATAAATGACAAGGGCGAGGTCGTCATTAACCTCACTGCCCACCACTTTGAAATAATACTTGGCATTCCTCATCATCGGCACTTTGTGGCCGTCAGCCGAGAGGATTGCATTAAGGCCTAGGATGACAACGAAGATCAGTGCATGCAGCTGATGAACGAGGTCTATTTGAAAAACAAAAAGGTAGTGACCCGATGGCCACAAATCATTCACCGCAGTGATTTTTCGGAGGAGCTCAGTGACACCATCACATTCCTGAGCAGGGTCTTTGGGCTTCCTGATGCCCACTTTTTCCATAAATGGATGCTGCGGTACTTAGAGACCATGAATAAGAATATGCCCGATCAGCGCTTTGAATGGGCAGAGATTATAAGCAGCACAATCTCTGAACAGCTTCAACAATTCAATACAACAGGGAGATTCTACATGAATTCCTATGTTGTTTACGCTGCAGCATCAGAAAGAGACTACCCAGGCCTGATGCGGAGTGGGGTTTGGCCTCAGGTCAAAATATATGAATACTACCCAGAGTTGAGGCTGGAAAATAGCATCCCTCAATTCACAAAGATCAACGATGTGTTTTTCTACCACATCATCTGCCTGTTGAGGCCAAATATGACTTACGGTCGCACGACCAAGAGCATAGTGGCAGCCACTGAGAAATGGGGGGCCCTGTTCACCCAATTTCCCACGTTCACCTATCTAAGGGCAGCCAACTTCTTGGGAGAGCCAACTAGACTGCCGAGGTATGCTGGACCCAAGCTAATTCTGCTAGAGCTGTCAAGACAGCTGATCACCTATCATGAGAAGTGCCTCAAAAGAAAGAAGGGTGGAACTCCTTTCCCCCTCACAGTGGGCAGATATACATGCCTTACCCATCACAAGGCAAAGGACATGTTCGCAGAGCTGGAGCTGCTTAATTTGAAACATGATTTCCCAGCCAGGCCTACCTTCGACCCAAGAAGTTGTCTGCCAAGGGCTAAGCTAGATCCAATCCACATCCCTCAGATCGAAGACATCTACATCGACGTCATTCATGAGGTTGAGCTCAGGAGAAAGGACCATTCTCGCTTAGCCTTGGCAGAAATCATCCAATACGGGGTAGCAATTGTCCCCAAAGGCTTCCAAACTACGGAGGATGAAGTAGACCAAGTATATACTAACACAGATGGGGACAATTGGCCTTTTCCAGCCATTGATAGAACTAAGGCACCTCAGACAATTGAGGAGAGGGTCAAGGAAACTCTGCGCAGAACAGAGCATTGGTGCCGGATGAACGGATTAATCTACCTCGGGGTTGATTTCACAACCTCCCCATTGGGTAACGCACCTCCTCGATCTAAACAATAGCCTAAAGGCAAGGGCAAAGGCATAGAGGGTGAATCCAACACCACTCAAGAAGAAGCTCCTGAGAGTCCTCCTTCCGCGGCACCCGAACAGGTCATAACTCTGGTTACGCCAGAGAAAGAAGCAGAAGAGGATGTTCCAATAGGCCCATCCACTCAAGATGTCGGCATTGCTACAACAACCGAGGTCCCTTCTGTCCCTTCTTCTTCTCTTCCTTCCCCTCCTCGAGTGACTCAAGCGACCATCCCTTTGGTCGTGTCCTCTCCCCCTTCTTCTACTATTCCCCCCGCTTCTTCATCTATCTTCTCTTCCCTCGCGGATCTTTCCCCCTCCATTTCTTCCCTCATCTCTGAGCTCCCTTCCCTTCCTATGTCTTCCTCAGCTACAGTATCCCTTCCTCCCGTGGGCACTTCTTCGGCTGTTCTCTCCATGCCACCGCCACGTGTCTCCACGTTTTTCCCTTCTTCTACTACGGCTGTCCCCTTCTCTGTTTCCGGCCCTTCTCCCATAAGTCCAGCCTGGATCTCCCAGCAGTTAAGTCAGCAAAAAAGGAAAGTTCCCATAGCTCCGATGGACTTTTCTGTAATCCCATCTAAGGGGGCAAAGAAACAGAAGCCCGTCACACGCTTCTCTCAAAGTGCTTCGGGAGAGAGGGTAATGGAGATCGCGTACCCCAATCCTCTCAAGGAGAAAAAGGATCTGTCTCCGACAGATTATACTGTGACCCAAGTCACAATGGGGACGTCTTCTGAAAGCCTTCAGGGGGAGGCCCTTTCTGTAGTTGACGCCCTCTGCAAGAAGCTTTAGGAAATAAAAGAGGAGAAAAGGCAACAGAAAGAGAAAAATAAATATCTGCTCCAAGCCTTACAGAAAATGGGCAGTGCGCCTCCCACAACTGCCGCTGAGACTTCTGAGCTTCTGAGCCAGGAGAAAATTAATGAATATGCAAAGATCGGTGAGCAGGGTATGGCCGTTTCCACTTGGAGGAGCCAGATCCTCAAAGACAGCGAAAAAGTAATTGCCAAGTTCTCTGACTTGTATTTGAACATCAACAAGGTGAATAAAGAGCTCCAAGCGTTAGCAGGACCCATATCGGAAGAGCTGGAACATGCTAGACTATAGCACGAGACCTTTCAACAAATGTTTGACTGTTCAGTCAAAGATCTGGTCAAGTTCGGCGTCTTCGGCCATCCCAGGGCCCTCAACAAAATCATGTCCACTCTGGATTACCGGGTGGATCAGCTGGAATTTGTCCTAGAAAAGATCGACAAGGTGAAGGAAGAAGCCCTGGACGCGATGCACCAAATGGAACGGATCATTCTCAACATGACACCAGGGTTGCTTACTCCTTCCTTCACTTTAAGAAAAGCTGATGAAACCATCCAGATCTTCAAGGAGATCGTTTCTCAAGGGATGGGGCCAGAGGTCACTTTTGACGCAGAGTCTATCAACAACCTGCTGGCCTGTCGAGACTTCATTGGGTTACTCATTGAAGCGGAAAAAGACTATTCCAAACTCCCCGAGAAACTCATAGATGAGCGGGAGACTTGTGAGGCGATCAGTGAGCGGCACAAGGATCCTTCCCAGGATCAACTAGGGCCCATGATCAACAAGTTTATGGAATACCGCTCTCAATTCCACATCTCGTCACCTGAGCAGCAGCAAAAGCAAGTCTACTCCCTTTCAGCCGCAGGGTGACGACGACGAGTAGTTTCTCCTCCTTCTTCTTCTTCTCTCTCGCTCTCTCTTCTTCGACTTTCTTTTTGGGAATATCTGGAATATGTTGGCACAAATGATGACATCATCCATGTTGCATCATGGGATGATGTCATCCATCAAGTTTTCAAAAGTCAACATGACTTTTAGATATTTTGTAAATATCTTTGTAAATAAGTGGTTGGCTCCTTTTTTGCCTTCTTTTCTCTCCTTCTTCTATAAATACCCCAATACTTGTTGTATTGGGCATGGGTGAATATCTTTCAGATGAAAAATAGGAGTGAGGAGAAAAGACTTTGAGCTTTTTGTAACAGAAGGATTATTAATACAATATTTAGACTTTGTGCTGAATACGTGTGTTATTTGCATCAGATCTTTCTTATGTCTGATCTATGTGTTTATTCTGTTAAATCTGCTTCTGTTTTATTGTCATTTATTCATCATCAGTATTGCTTTGCTCGTTTATGCAAGTAGGTTTGGCTCTGTTTACTACCAATCCCAAAACATAAACCTTCTGACCTTTCTGCTTTGGAATTCATTTCTTTTCTCCCTTCGGACCTGCTCTTTCTTCATCCCCTCTTCCTTTCCTTTCTTTTCGCAGTCGGAAACACCCCTACTGGGATGAGATCCCAAACCCCCGAAGGCAGAATTTGTGAGACTTGCACAGATTCCTGCTGGTAGAATAGCAATAAACCAGTTTCGCTTTGCTGACTCAAAGAGGGGCTATGCCCTGCACACTGTTGGCTCGTTTATCCATAGATCTGCCCAAGCGACAAATTTTCAGACCAACAGAAACATATAAGAAACATAAAAAAAACAAATCAAAGAAATGTAATAACTAGAGATCACAAGGCTCACTTCATCGACATCCTCAACTGTGGAGTCTGGTTGTAATGGTGAATGGTGGCAAGACTTGGGCGATGAAGTGCTTGCCCTCTTTCCTCTCATCACAAACCATTTATCAAATATTTAGCATTTGCATATTTCACAAATCATAAAAACTATCAAAAATAAATAAATAAATATTTTATTGATTTATATAATGTTGTGTTTATTTAGATGATGTATAAGAGGCTCAACGATAAGTGATGAAACTTAAATGATTTATTTATTTCGTGGTTGTTTGAATATTGTATCATAAATAGGAAAAGTGGGGGAAAATATTTTGCAAGACAAAATTTTGGATTTCTTCCACTTGTTGGTAAGTGTAGTCACAAAGGACGAAATATATATTATATTTCATTAGAAAACTCAAAAAAAATTCTATCAAAGAGTTGATGATTTCTTGGAGTCTCAAGAACACAAGTATCATCAAGATTGTCTTTACAATTAATTATGATAAAAGTGGTTCATATTATAGTATAAACAAATAAATTAACTAGTATATTGAACTATATTTTAAATTTGTGTTGTCTACTTAGATGGTGCGCAAAAAGCTCAACATTAAGTTATAACATATTAGATGATCTTCAAAATTATTGTCAGGAAACCTAATAAAGTGCAAAGCATATTGATTTACTTGAACTTCTTAATTTATTGGTTGCTTAAATATTGTATCACGACTACGAAAATTGGGGACAAATCTTTTACAAGTCACAAAATTGTGGATTTCTTCTACCTATCAATAAGTGTAGCCATAAAGGCCGAAGGTTGATACTAAATATTTCATTTTAAATCTCAATCTCAATCTCAATTTCAAGAACACGAGATATCACAATTAATATATGTAAAATTGGTTCATATTATGGTACTTGCTCAATATAGTGTAGTAGATCTTAGTTCTAGGAATACTGTTCATCAATATGGGTGATAACCCAATATGTGATCAATTGATAACATCTAAGAGCTTGTTCTTTCATGATTCACAAATATGTATATTTCCTCCACTTGTGAGTGTGTGATAGGAAGTGTAGGCTCAAAGTCCGAAGGTTGATATTTTATTTTATTGGAAAGCTCATTTTCCAAAAGGGTTGATGAATTCTTTGTCTCAAGAAATTTGGATGTCACAATTAAATGTAATAAAAGTGGTTCATACTAAAGAACTTTTGTAATATGATGTATTAGATTCTAGTTATGAGAATATTGCCACATCTAAAATTGATGAAATATAATATTAATTGCAATATAATCATTTTTAAATGTTTCATAGTGGTTAAAATAATAGTATATTCACCATCCAGAATGCGTGGAAATAATTTTATTTTCTAAATGTATTGTAAGGATTATTAATTAAAATATTTATTTATTTTATCCAAACTAGTACTCCACCATTAAAGAATAAATTGAGACATACCTACTGGCAAATGCATCAATTGTTACAAAAGTATCTCATAAAGAATCAAATTTTAATTTTTTTTAAAAATAATATTATTGATGGAGTCATTTTTCATACCTATATCTAGAACCCAAAAATCAAACGATTTTAAGTCTAGTATTTATAGCTAACAAAAGTATTTTAAAATAAACATATATGGTTTCTAATGTCTTCTTGTTTGTTAATTCTAGGCCAATATATAAAATATTTTTAAATATTCTTGAATTTTAATTAACGAGAAGCATACTTGTATATCATTCAATGAGTCAAAACACGTTAAGGTATGTATTAGTAAGCGCGAAATTTATAACAATACATAAGACAACATTCTTTTTTTTAATGATGTGCTTGATAATCCTTTTCCGAATAGGAAATTATTTACATAAGTTTTTGGTAATTATGTGTGTGTAAATCTTTTTTAGATAAACAATAGTCCACTAGATGAGGGTAATGGTAGGGAATTGGGGGCCAAAAGATGTTCTCAAGTGGTCGTTTTTTCTACAAAATGAGAAATCTCAACTAGTCATGCACCCCCACAATTTCGGAGCATAGTTTGGTATTTTTGAAATCCTTTAGTGAAAGGTTAGATAACATCATCTAGTTTGAGATGTATGTATTTATTATTTTTTCAGTGAATATTTTTTAAGGATTTTCCAAATAAAATGTCCCTAAAAATGATAAATAATAGATATTAAACCATGCATCCCCCTAACTACCTAAAAAAAACGTGTTTTTTAAAAATGTGTATACAATTAGGCCTAATATGGGATTGTATGCTTTTTTCAGTTGGAAGGATGAAACAAAAGATATGCAGACAAAGATATACATATATAGTTACAACTTATGGCATCATGAGTATACACAATTTAGAATACATATAGAAAGGATCCTTAAAGTAGTCTAAATATTAACAATTATATATTTTTATAAAGAGGGGAGTGTGCTCGATGTTGTAGTCATTTTTTAAGAAATGTAACAATTATTTCTCTAGTATTTAATTTATTATTTTGGGAGTTGGATTTTTTCATTTTGAGTCAAAAAGACACATTTGTTTGTGTTTGTGTAGGTGCGGGACTCAAGCTTGGGAATCCAATCTTCACAAAATGTGTATGAATGTTTTCTTAGAAGTAGCACATAGGCACGATAATGTGCACACATTATAATGTGTGTTCATGTTTATCTCTAGCATTTGTGAATCCAATCTAGTTTTTCGTAACATTGTGAAGGCGAAACATTTTCACGCCTATAATAGTCAATGGTAGTCATAGGACTATGCAACTCATTACTAGTTATTTGGTAACTTCCCCAATAATGTATGATTGTATTTAGAAACCTCATAATTAAGTAATTCAATGGAAATAAAAGTAATTTCAAGTTTGAATTAAATGTAAATGACATTAAACTTGACTTGGGTCTTGAATTGAGTCCAATAAACCTAAATCTAATTTTATATGATGTGATTTAGAGCTCATTCATTACAAAATTAACTAAGGTGTTGATAGGTTTAATCAAAGAGGAAACTGGGATCCATTTGATCCCCTTAAATGCCTTTATAGTTATAGGATGTTATTTAGGGCTCGATTAGACCTAATTTCATAATTCAATCAATCAATCACCAAGTTAGTGTAATTAGTAGCAACATTTGGATGAAATTGAGCCCATGAAATTTATTATGAATATATAAGATGTGATTTGAGGCTCAATTCACACCAATTTCATCATAGATTGAACCATATGATATGTTTTTTAGCTCAATTAGCCTTATTTTTATTATATTGATCCAATAAGTTGATTGGTGTAATGATTTGCATGATTTACATCAATTTCATAGCATCATGAGTCATCAATTGATTCATTCACATTAGAAAATGGGGGTAATGACTTCCTTAAACTGATTACAAACTTAGGATGTGGTTTCTAGCTCATTTAGCCCTCATTTCATCATAGATTGGTCAAATTAATCAATTGGTCCAATCAATAGCCTGTTTTGGGCCAAATTGATCCCCAAGAACCTAATTCAAACTATATATGATGTGATTTGGATTCAATTGGTTTAAATTTCATAGTAGAATGAAGCAAAAACAGTTGATGGGTTGAATCAAGGAGCCAATTAGAGTCAATTTGATACCCTTCAACCTAAATATGTTTTCAAATATGATTTGGGGCTTAATTAACCCCCATCACTTCACATATTGAGCTAAGTAATAGTAAGGTCCGATTAGTAACATGTTTGGGATTCATTATGATTGTATATGAAGTAATATGGGAGTCATTTGGCCATAATTTCAATGTATAATGAACAAAATAGTTGAAATGTTCAATCAAAGATCCAATTAAGGTCCATTAGGCTAATAAATCAATGAAAGAATGAATTGGGGTCCAATTTTTGCCAATCAATCAATTGGTGGAATCATTAGCATATTTTGAGCTAAATTAAGCCCTATAAATGAGATTATAATTGGGGTATGATGTGATTTGGGACTTAATTAGTCCCAGAATCATCGTCGAATGAATTAAAAACTTGATAAATTCAAACAATGACATAATAAGTGGGATTTTATACGGGATTTCAACCTAATTACAATTTTGTGATGTTATTTGGGGCTCAATTAACCCCCACTTCATCACAGATTGATCCTATCAATGTAAATCTAACTATGAGGTGCTCATCATATTCTTAGAACACATGGAGTCAACCCTATGAAAGAGATTTATTAAATATTTTAAGAAGCATAGAAACATCGTATTAAAAGTGTCAAATCCATTTTAATGAAAGTGTACACAATTTATCATAATGTGTACACATTACATAAAAATGTTAAACTATCCACTTTCCAATGTCATCATTATATCCTTTGCAAGAATCTTGTCCACACATTTTCATGTTTCGCTTCCTTTTGCACAGTAATGCTCTATTTTTTAATTGTTTTAAGTTGTTCCTAGCCACAATAGTTATTTTTTGACTCATCATGGATGACAAAAAATGTACTGAAAGTAAGAAAAAGTTGAAGAAAATGGTAAAGTCAAGCTTAAAAAAAAAAAGGTCTAGCTTCGAAAGAAATAGGTCTAGCTCCAAACCAAATATGTATAGCTCTAAACCAAATGCGTCTAGCTCTGAACCAAATGTGTCCTAACTCTGGACCAAATAGGAGTAACTCTTGACCAAATACATCTATCTTTAGGCCAAAATTTTCTATCTCATGATGAATAGAATGGGGAGTTCCGGACCAAATGTCAATAACTCCAAACAAATTTTTCATATCTTTGGACGAATTAGGCTTAGATAACGAGATGGGTGAGATGGGGAAATGGGATTGATTAGAAGGCAAGCTCAATTGGGGTTTGGTCTGAATTTTTACAAAATTGATGTTATTAAAGTTTTTAACTCATCTTGGACGAGTGGCTCAATAACTAAATTTTTTGTGCCCATTGTTATTTCAATTTGAAGTTGATGGTGTTTATGAGGTATGATGTACATATGCTGGATGCTCCTTGAATTATAATTTTCAATAGGATAATGATATCATTCTAATAAATTTGGACAAGGTTAATGTAAAATGCAAGGTGTTTGGAAAAACTAAGATTTAAAAATCAAGATGTGGCATTTAATGGCTTGTTTGATTCAACTTTATAAATGAGTTGAAAATGTGTTGCGACATAGGGGTAAAACACCATTTCTACATTTATGTTTGAAATGAAATTCATGATAGCCAAGTATGTCCAGTTCACTCATTGATATATCGTTGTTGGGATGGAGGTAAGTTAAGACCTAACAGTCAAAACATTCCTTTGATGTTATAGCTCATCCAAGGTAATAAATAGGGAATACTTTAGTTTGAAGATAATAATTTGGTTGATATTTTTAAAAATTATGATTCTATTTATTTATTGTGGTGATCTATATTTATTTGAGATCTATTAATTTGGTTGCGGTGGTATGTGTCATGATCTCAAGAGGTAGAGATGTTATGTTAGCATATCCACCACCAAATTGAAATGAAAATGAAAAGGTTGGAGTGTTCATCTCATGTTTGAGTGGGAGCATAAAAAAGTGACATTTAGAGGCTCATTAGCATCATCGTCTATCGTCATTAGCAAACTATGATTAACTATTCAAAAATTGCATTCAAAATCAGTGGTATGTGAAATCGAAGGTAACATGAGGAAAGTGGGTGAGCAACTGGATTCCATGTTGCAATTTGTGACACTTGTCATGATCGGGGGAAAGTTAAGTCTGAAAAACTTAAGCCCCTAATCATCTTGATTGCATTGATTTCCACCACATGGCATCTTGCAATGTTTGGAGGCTTGAGAAAAGGTTCGAAGATTTACGGGGCATGAGAAAACCAACTAAGGCAACTTTTTGATAAT
Organism: Taxus chinensis; assembly: GCA_019776745.2. NCBI lineage: Eukaryota > Viridiplantae > Streptophyta > Pinopsida > Cupressales > Taxaceae > Taxus > Taxus chinensis. The sequence continues at coordinate 13,655,268 of CM034147.1, forward strand.
CTAAGAAAATAATTGAATTTAGTTTAATTGGTCGAGTCCTAGTTGTTAATTGATTACCACATGCCCAAATTTTTCTCCAATAAATTTGATGGTATTCTCCTAAAAAAGGAAAATGGAGGTCTCTAGGTACCCCAAGAGAAAAATATGGTAAAATTGAGTAAGTCCCTTTTGACCAAACTTGCATGAACCTAAAGATACCCTCTACAAGGAACCTAGACAAGTTTAAAACCATCAAGGTGTCCAAAATACTTGTAAAACCTTGATCAAAAGCCTTCAAGGTAAGAAATGGTAACCAATTGCCTAAAATGAAGTATGGTGCTCATTTTAGGAAGAAGACCAATATAGTTTGTGATTCCCAAGACGACCTTATAACATTAGGGAAGATCATTTCCCAAGCTTAGTTGGGTAAATGAGAGAAATCATGTAGGGGAGAGGAACATAACTACAATGTCATACAAAAATTTAGTTCTTATTATGACACGAATATTACACAACAACAATTAGTGACTATCTTACAACCATGCTTATTTATTTATTTTGTTTTTTGGAAAATATTCAAAGAAAAATGTTATATCTATAATAAAAATCAAGATAGAAAAATGAAATTAAATGAATAATGTGCAAACCATAATAAAATTTATGATGTTAGATTCAAAAACATAAGCTTAACCTAATACCAAAATTTCTCACTGTGGTTGCCATAATGTACGCCAAGATATGAGCTACCCTAGATATAGTGTTGGAGATATAAAATAAATAAATCTTCAATCATGTTACAATTAAAGATGATATTATATTACCATTGTATGCATGACAGGAAATCATGAGGTTATTTCCATGAAATAACCAAGGTACAAATCTTTGATGCAAATATGCAATAACAAAACTAGTGAAAAATGCAATCACGGTTTGAAGATTGTAGTTGGTTATTTCAAAGGTTTCATTATAATAAATGAAGGATAAGAATGAGAGGACGGTGATTAACTTTTTGTATTACTGTGCATAAGAGCATAAAGTAGCTCCCAATGAGCTAAAAATTGTGAATTAAAGAGTAAGAGGCCCTGTTATGATGAACAATAGAGAAATGTCCGAAATAAAGTTCTCACAAGATATGTCATAGTCGTTTATTTTATGTGCGGATGTCCATAAAGTATCATATCATTTTTTATGAAATCTCATTAGGGAGTAGTGACGTAATTTTAGGATAATCCTATCCCTCATAAGATCTGTCATTGCCTCATAATCTCTTTATGAAACTGTGTTTAATTTTAAAATATAATGTTGTATTTAATGTTTGATATTTTTACTACATGTCAACAACATATAGTGTTGAACCTTGAGTATGTTTAAACAATGCACTTTCATTATAAACTACCATCTATATACTTTATTAAACTATATTGTCAATTAAAGGTGTGAGTACATGGATTGTGTCAAAGTAGCATGTTTTCTATACCTAGTATGTTGTTACCTCTTAATCTTACATTTTGGATATTCATTTTGCAATGCATAATGTGAGGAATATAATAAAATTGATTTCATTTTATTATTTTGGAATGATTTCCAATGCATTTCCCACTACAACAATTCAACAATAGATTATGTTGTTACCCCTAATAATGATGACTCAATGCGTTATTCTTACAAACAATACTCGTTATATTTTATCAAATTGCGATGTCAAGGTTTTATGAGCATACAAGATGTATATCAAAGTAGTTTATTGTTCCACGTACTAAATTGTTACCGTCAAAAACATGCATTTTCAATGCTTGTTTTGTAATAGATAGTTTGATAACTTTATTCAACCGATTTCATTCAATTATTTTTGAATAATTTCCAATTTATTACCTCCTCCTTCCATTACAAAAATTCAACAACGTATTTTGCTCTCACTCCTAATAACAATGATCCAACACATTACTCTTATAGAAGATACTCAATGTAGTATTTAAAACTACAATGTCAAATCTTAATGTGCCTATAAGATCTATAGCAAAGTATGTTGTTGCTCCACATAATACGTAGTTCCTTCGATAGTCTGTAATTTTTAATATTTGTTTTACACTTCATAATTTATTCAAAGTTGTTTCGTTCAATTATTCTTAATTTTTAATAGATTCATAAAATTGTGCAATGTAAACCAAACATTAAACATGCATGATGTTGAGGTAACAACATATTATGTGGAACAAAAAACTACTTTGATATAGATCATGTACGCACATAAAACTTTAACATCACAATGTTATACAATATAATGTGTATATTTTATAAGAATAACGTGTTTGGTCATCATTTATTAGGGGTAACAACATAATAAATTGTTGAATTGTTGTAATCAAAGTAACAGGGAATGGATTGGAAATTATTCTAAAATAATTGAATGAAAATACTTGGAATACATTCATAACACTATGAAATGAAAAAAAAAAACATTAAAAATGCATTTGTATGAGATAACAATGTATTGTGTGGAATAAACTATTTTGACATAGATCATGTATGCACACCAAAAATTGAATTGGTTTTTTATATAGTACATTGAGTATCTCCTGTAAGATTAACGTTTTGGATCATTGTTATTAGGGGTAACAACGTAATACATTGATGACTTGTTGTACTCTACATATCAAACAATGCAATAGGAATTATTCCAAAATAATTGAATGAAATCAATTTGAATAAATTCATCACACTACGTATTGCAAAAAAAATGTTGAAAATGCATGTTTTTTAGGTAACAACGTAGTACGTGGAGCAAAAAACTACTTTGATATAGATCTTGTATGCATATGAAACTTTGACATCACACTTTTAAACAATATAATGAGTATTATTAGCAATAATAATGTGTTCAATCATCATTATTAGGGTACCAACGTAGTATGTTGTTGAATTGTCATAATCAAAGTATTAGGAAATGAATTGGAAATTTTTCCAAAATAATTGACTGAAATCAATTTGATTATATTCCTCACACTATGCATCCTAGAAAGAATATCCAAAATATATGTTTAAGAGGTAACAACATAGTAGGTGTAATAACATGTTACTTTACCACAGCCCATGTACTCACATCAAAATTTGACACTAACATTTAGTAAAGTATATAGAGGATAGTTTGTAATTATAGTGCATTGTATAAGCATTCTCATGGTTAACAACATTATACCTTGTTGACATGTAGTAAAAAAATTGAACACTATACATTTTTTTATAAAATATGTAGAGATTAAGGTCTCGAGTAAACTTAAAAATATTCTACTACAACTATCACTCTTTCTACAAATAATATATACATAACATAATTTATTTTATGTTATTGTATTTTCTAAACAAAGTTGGGAAGGTTAAAAATCAATATCTTGAGAAAATATTGGTTTTAAATCCTAAATCTAACTCCTACAGCTCTACATAATCATTCACTAAGTTTTTCCTTTAGGACTTGCTAGGTGATAATACACAATTTGTTTGTAACTATATGCTTTGCACTTTTGTAATGTACATAACCTTGTTTTGGACTAAATTTCCACTATATCATGTAAATTAACATTTGGTTCAAAGTAAAGGTAATTTAAAACACATAATTAAAGAAAAAACATATCATAAAATTCATTTTAGGAAGAGAACACAAGCGAATCTTTATTTGTCTTACTCAAAACTTACTTCCATAGAGGTATTACAAGCTTGATTCCTATAGATGAGTCATGAAGCCCTTCTTCCCTACCTCTCTTTCTACCATACACTCCTCTTTGTACCTTAACCATACCTTATATATCCTTTCCATGTACATATTAATATTTATTAATGCTTCTTCTTGATATATATGAATCCTATCTTTCCTCAGCTAATGCACAAACATAGGTTTCTTGATAAGATAGAAGACCTAAGTCTTCTAAAATATCTTCCTAAAAAATAATACACTTGATTTTACTTCTCAACACAGGATTCTCCCCTTTCAAGATGATGATGAGGTGTTTGTTACATTTACTTGAGTATAAAAGGGATTTTACATCATGTTATTAACCTTCTACAAACAACTTATCCATTGCAACCATTTCAAATTTTCAAATCATCTATTTGGCAGGAGTATGGATTATGATTTCTACATAAAAATGAATCTCATCAAATACGTATTATTAACTTCCAAAGACCTACTAATAACCTACTAAACCACACTTAAATTGTTTGTATGAAATTTACATAACCATTATGATGCTCATGCATCAAGTGCGCATATAAACATTACGGTCCACAATGATGAAACATTGATAAAAGATTCAGAGAAGGGAGTGAAGGTTTCCCCAAAGGAAATGGAATATGAGCATTGGGAAAGGGAGGCTAAAGTATTATTGGTGTCCCCAGATTTCACCCTGAAATCTGGGACTACCCATTTAAAAAAAATTGTTCTTTTAAAATAACGGGTCTTTTTGTGTTTTTATTGCTAGAAGATGTATGTATTATGTTAAGATATTCCCAATGAAACCATATGAGCCAATTTTGACAAATACCCAGATGTTGAAACTCATTTTATCCCTCTGCCAAGTTTTATCTGCGAGAAATTTTTATTTAATTAGTTATTAAATAAATAATGCCTTGTTTGAAGTAAATTGTGCTTTGGTTGAATCCTGTTGAAGTTTTACATGCCAATATTCACTCATCTCATTAGGATTTTCACCAGGAATGAATTCAGGGCATTATCTGCAACTTCTGGCGACGTTTTTCACTTTTATTTATTTCTTGTGTTTTTCTCCAGTTTTCTCTGCAATTTCTTTATGAAATTCCCCTAGGTCAATTCCTTCACCAGTATAGTCTATTTAATTGCCTGAAGCATATGAAGATCATCTACCGACACAACACCAGAAGGAATCAGCCTCAAAATGCAAACTTCTGACAAAAAAAGATGAAGTCATGCACAAAAAGCCTCTCCTAGGCAAGTCACATTTTTTGGAATTAATGAGTGTAAGCTACAATGGGATTTTTAGTAGTGGCAGACATACGGGAATTTCTTACCTACCTTGCAAGGTACTTTTTCCCATGAAGTCAAAGTCACTTAAGTTGCAATGGGAATATTAGATGTGGTAGGCAGGCGAGAACTTCTTACCTGCCTTGCAGGGTAAAATTCCCATTATAAAAGAAAAATCACTTAAAGCACCGACGGGAATTTCTTACTTGCCTTGCAAGGTAAAAATTCCCATGATGAAAGTCAAATCACTTAAATGCAAGAGGGGATTTTTGGAGCCGCAGTGCAGGGTGGAAATTCCCATCAAGCTGACTTCTTATTTTTAGCAATTCCTCTTGCTGTAGACACCAAAATTGGGTCACACTCCCCTTGGTCCCTTGTCAAATAACTAGCTCAAGCATACTCATCTAACCGTGGCCCCTTCCACCCCACATTAATATTAATTTAATTAACTTAATTAAATTAATACCCATCCTCACAATATTCATTACTTAATTATTTTAGTTAAGCTAATTTCCACCTCACCTAGACACCTCACCCAGTCGCCTCACCCTAGACCTATTCTTGACATGTTACCATAACTAACAATAACTAAGTCTTACTTGCCTTAATGAGATAAGATTTGGTCAGACCCTAAAATCAATCCCTAAAATATCTCTAACCACATTCCTGCTCATTAGAAGGGAAGTTTTCATTCTAATCTACAAGAATAAATTAACCGGGCCCAAGAAATTAGAAATATTGCCCATTTTAGTAAACCTAGGGAATCCTAACTTAATCGATGCCGGTCACCCCTAAACCGATGCCGGCCAACCTAGAACCATTGTCAGTTACCATTTATTCACCCAAATAACCTTGTTTTTGGGTTGGCACATTCTAAGAGCAAGGAAAGGAGATCAGAGCTACATGTAAGAGAAACCAGCATCCTTTCACATATCCAAACATCCAGAGCCATCACCAGGACAGATTTTGGAAGCATTGCACTCACGGAACCATTCTGGGAGCCACTACTACGATATCCAACACCACTCTTTTGATCAACAACCACCTCCATTCAGCCATCAAAATCTGCATCACAGTACGTATACCTCTACCAGCATTGTCTAGTTCATCATAATTAACTTTTGACATTCCTGTCATTAGTTTATACTTTGCATGCTCATTCCTCCATTGCTTAATAGTTCGTAATCTCACCATTTCCCTTAACCACACCACCAAATTGCCATTCTAAGCTAATACTTGTTTCTGAGTGTACTTGAGATCTCCATAGACCTTCTCATTCACTCTCCCAACCTCATTCAACCTTAGATCAGCCCCTGTCATTTGATCTATTTGAGTTTCTTTTACCTTGACCATATCGATGCTGGTTATCCATAACCCTCGTCGGTTCTATCTAAACCAACATCGGTCATACCCAACCAACGTCGGTCTCTGTGTTTTATACCTAGACCAAGAACAGACCCAACAATCACCCTACTAGTTGACCTAAATAACCCAGAATCTAACCATGACCAGTCCCAGTACCTTGACAGACACCTCACCTCTCAGATCCAACTATAGCTTAGCCTGTTATGATTGGATTTGTTTATTGTACTTGAATGAGATACCTAAATCATATCAAGTACAGTAGGACTTTGTTTATTTCTGGCATTAACTTGTTTTAAACAGTGGATTGATAGCCATCTATTAAGTATCACACTTCCTGGAACTAGCATACGCTAGGTAGTCCACTGTCATATACCATTTAATTATCCTCTTATGGTCTTGTTGTCTATTACAGGTAGTTCCTCTTAGCCAAAAGGAAGCTCTCACATTCAATTGTGAATCAAGAAGTCAGAATGCGTGCAACAACCATCAACTGACCAACATTTAATAGGTATTCCTCCTTGGCCCTTAACCTTATCTGTTTCATCATTTCGAAAAGGTAAAGAAAATGGTGAAACATTTTGGCACACCCGGTGGGACCCATTAGGGGTTTTGTTGCATTTATTCATTCTTAGGTAAAATTTGTGTGTTTGTTTCCCTTTGAAAAAGCTTCCACATTAATTTTCTTCTTTGGAATCATTCTCCTTCTTTATATTGTCTAAAAATAATTGTATTTTTGGTGCTTTAAAAGGAACACATCTTCCTTTCTTTTGCATTGCATTAGTGAAAGAGCATCCCTCTTCTTGTTCATCTCTTGCTACATCGAATATCACACTTCGATTTGGGTTTAAAACACTTGCATTGCATTCTGATTTGGTGCATTTTAAGCTCACATTAAAAATGAGGGCAACCTATATGTTGGAATTCATGCCCAATTGATGGTTGACGCAAAGAATTGTAGAAAGCACATTTTTCTCTCTCTACGTGTCTTGCCAAACTTGCAAAAAATCAAAATATATACACATCTTGCTTAAACAACATCTTAACCGGTAACATCTATTAGTGATCACATTATCTGGTTGACAAGTACTCCCTAGCTCGTTGCCACTGTCGAGTCATCATCTCAGAGGACGGCCCGCCCCTGCCATAACATACTTGAAACCTCTCCTTTTAGATATCCTTCTTCGTAGGATGCCTTCCCAGCCAAATTTTTTTGTTCTAAATACACACAGTCAGTCCTAAATAGCATAAGCTAAACAAACATAAGAAAATCACTGTTAGGATCGTGCTTTTTCTCAGCATTCTTCTTGGCTTGTCTTTTGAGGCGTGAGACTACGAATCTCCATTTTTCTTCTTCCTTGCACACTCCACCATCGTAGTTGGAGTATTCTAACTTTGTCTGAGTGTGTCAAGGCTTCATCTCCTCATTCTTAGGTTTCTGAGTTTGATTCTTCACTTAATTTAATTCACAAAACCAATTTTCTTCATTCCTTTCTAATTTCACAGTCACCAACGTCGGTCCAACGACTATTGCCGGTTCACATCTGGCCATCATCAGTTAAACCATAACTGGTGTCGGCTTATAGCTTTCTATTTACTTTACCTAGAATAGCTCTCATCATTGTTTTTGTTCTTTTTCTAGCCCTTAGGGTATCATCATATTTCTCCCCTGTTAATACTTATTGCCATACATAGTTTTCACAAGTACACATCCAACATTCTTGTTTCCTTCTTTGAGATTGGTTTCTTCCACAATGATCGGTATCGATTTCAGAAACGGTCATCAATGTTCCCCCAACCATCACCGGTCATACTGACCGTTATCGGTTTTCCATCAACCGTCACAGGTCAACCTGACCGTCATCAGTTGCTTGTGTTTGATTTTCAAAATATAGACATTGATTAGATTTGCCTCTCAGACCCCATTATTCTTTGTTTCTATTGTTTTCTGTGTCATCTACAGAATGCAGTCTTACCAGGTCAATACTTGTTCACATGGTGCTGACTCGCAACCAAACTAACGCCCTCATATTCCATGTTAGTCGTCAACCACTCCCACCTAGTCCCTCACTATCTTCCGTCCTGTCACCCATGGATCCAACCTTACCTACCGCCATTGCTGCAAGTGACGAAGAGTTTACACGACTCCTTGATCAGAATCTCGCAGCCTTACAATTCTACTTTTCCCACTCTTCCACCTGAGACTCCTCAGGTCAGTTGATATACGTCATGCTTATGTCCATCTCTCCTACCCTTATTCTTGCTATTGCATCAGCCCCTAATAATGCGGCGTTACCCTCACCTGCTTCACCCCCAGTAGTTTCACAGCTAGGACCCATACCCATCATGACCGCTAGGTTTGCAGTTTCACTCGCATCTATCATATCTGTTGTCCCCTTGTCGACCACCCAGACCATAACACAATTTATACCCATTGTCTCACAAATACCCATTACAACACAACCACATGTGGTGTCAGTGACCCCTACTCCATTCCAAAATCTTGTCCTCTCCATCCCACAAACACTTCCCCAAATCACTACCAGAGTCATGATGGACCATCTCACCTACATACACCTATTATTAACAACCCCCTATCTCATCTGTCACCCATTCTAGATATGCGCCTTCTATGTTAGTTCCTTATTCTCAACCTCCCTATCAAGGTTCAGTATCTTCCTCCTTATGCCACAGGAGGTGTCCCTCCATCACAACCTACCAATGACCTCATCAAGTTGATGATGGAAAAGATGCAGACACTAGAAGCATCAATTTCTGGCTCACGCAATTCCCTCACCTATGATGAAATTTTTAATGAGCCTATTCACCCGTCCATTCCTATTTGACCATACCTCGTGCATTGGGAAATGCCAAAATTCAACCGCTTCAATAGCAAAGAAGATCCACAACAACATTTACGGTCCTTTAAACATGGGTGTTACCTGATTGCCCATGATGACGCTTTACTTTTGAGGACTTTCCCAATGTCCCTGACAAGACCTACATTGGACTAGTATAGTGGACTACCAAGACACTCCATTTACTCATTTAATCAAGTAACCCAAGCCTTCCTAGATCACTTCTCCATCAACATTGTCAAGAAGGTTACCTTGACTGATCTTTAATCCACACGACAATATGACGATGAGTCTATGCGCTGACTTCGTCGCTTGCTGGCACAGCCTCATTAACCAACTCACATTCCAATTACCCTCAAATTGAGATTATAGAACTATTTACTTGGGAATATGCTAGACACATCTCACCAATCCTACAGGTGAAAAAAATTTTCGCACTTTCGACGAGGCATTCACCATGGCATGGAAATTGGAAATTCGTGCTATCGAAGAAAAGAAGATTCAACTTCGTAACAATAACATCACATTCAAATCAAATGATACTTCTTTGTCTTCGAAACCCCAAAACAACTATTCAAATCCCAAAGGGTCTGTTAATATCGTTGTTCTCAAATTTGGTCCCCCTCATCAATCAAACCCAGCCAAACCTGCTTCTAATCTCTCTCATGTCCAAGCTTTCCAGTTCAAATGAGAACAATGAAAGTACACTTCCCTAAGAGAATCTTATTCTTCCATTTTGGAAAAGCTTGTTAAGGTTGGTGCCATTACCCTTCCACCTATAAAACCACATACTGGTTTCGACCCTGAGCGACCCATGCCTGTGTGGTATAAGGAACACAACTTTTGCAACTATCATCATGTCAAAGGCCACAACGACAATAACTACATCACCTTCAATAACATCGTCCAAGAAATGATAGACAATGGAGATCTAGTCTTGGATATCCCAAATGCACCTGCTAACTAAAACCTGCATATCTTCAAGAATCCATTCCCTAATCATGCCCCATCTTCCAACCAAGTGGGTGATACCTCAAACAATGATAGCAATGTCCGCGAGGTCCATGTTATTTTCAATGACACACCAATTGTTTCCCAATTGCCTCATATTCCTTCCATAGATGAAATCTTAGCCCGCGCTCCCCTACCTACACCAAAATCTATTTCATCTACTCCTCTACCCATAGAGGAACCCCCTTCATGTTCCCCTTCACCCATAGAAGAGCCTATAATCAACACACCACCTTTGACCCTTGAAAATTCCAAGTAGTTGTCAGTGGCACCTCTCCTACTCATAGAAGATGCAGGTCCACCGCCTACACCAACACAAGTAGAGCCCACTTCGGTTAGTCTATCCTCTCCTCTACCCATGGAGGATAGTATAGAAGTACCACTTCCTATAGATGACCATTTACCATCACACCTTCAAGATCCCGTTGATCTTCTTTTGGCTCTCTTACCCATAGAGTCCAAGGCTAGCCATTTCCTTGTATCTCAAGCATATTTTACAGGAATTTCCACTCGATCCACATCAGCCTCACTTACAACAGTACCATTCTCACGCTTGGCCAATCTCCTGGACTATGTCGATAGATCCCTACTTTGGGGATGCCTTCTACTTCTTGTTTCAACACAAACACAGTTGTCCCCTATTGACATGTCCACTATTTATCAAAAATTCTTTTAGAGTAACCAAACCAAACAAAATCAAAACTATTACAGCGCCTTCCATGGCACCACTCATGGCCCAACTCATGCCTCTGCCATATCCCAACATACATCTACACCCAAACCCACACCTATATCATCTCCCTTACCTAAACCTCTCACTACCTTAGGGGTTATACAGACAGCTAGCCTTACTCACCCACCCATCGAATTAGACTTAGCCACATCTTCCAAAACTAACACCAAACTTAACCCAACCCCTACAAAGAAGATTCAATCTCCTATATCTCATACACCAACCTCACCAACCATGCCCTTTTCACCTTCACCCCTTCTGTCCATCCTAGGACCTAACCCCTCGACCCTGGCTAAGAAACCCCCATCCACTAATAAACCAATAACGTAGCAACCCATTTCCCCATCACAGGCCTCTAATATACCCAAGTGACCCACAAAACCTCCGCCCTCACCCGTAACCATCTTACCACCCATACCTCCAATACCGTCAATAACTTCTTCACTACCCATGATGCTTCCTTCTCTTTCACTCATGCCTCCTGCCCAACCCACACCACCTACCTCCACATCACCTCAGTTACCCTCGTGGCTAACCCGCCCTATTCCACCATCTTCTTTTCCCTCCACATCTCGTGCACTCGTATAACCTTTACCCAAAAATATGCAACCTAAGGCTAAAAACCCGCTACCCTCCAATAATGCAGTTAAACCAACCAAACCTTCTATTTCCAATTCATCTACAATGCCCCTACCCAAGCAGATATGACCAACACCTAAGACCATGCCACACACCAAACTAGTAGCCCAAACTACTCCCTCTCTTGTAAAGACTCTTCCTACACAGTCAACCGCACCTGTACCCAAACCCACATTCACCTCCCATTGTGATCCATTAGCAGGATCCTACGCCAAGATCCTAACCAACCTCCTTGAAATTTCTATCATCACATTACCACCTATTAGACCTTACGACCCACTCAAACCCAAACCAAAAGGGTTTGACGAAACCAAAATTTATGTCAACCATCGTGTGCCAGGAAAAAATGTAGAGAGCTGTAAGGATTTGAAAACTGCTCTTGTCCAATTATCCCGTTGATCTTCTTTTGGATCTCTTACCCACAGAGTCCGAGGCTAGCCATTTCCCTGTATCTCAAACATATTTTACGGGAATTGCCACTCAATCCACATCAGCCTCACTTACAACAATACCATTCTCATGCTTGGCCAATCTCCTGGACTATGTCGATAGAGCCCTACTTTGGGGACGCCTTCTACTTCTTGTTTCAACACAAACATAGTTATCCCCTATTGACATGTCCCTATCTCATCTATCTCCCTTTTGGGTAACATGCTCAACATTGCCACAAATTCAGCTAAACCAAACAGAATAAAAACTATTACAACGCCTTCCATGGCACCACTCATGGCCCAACTCATGCCTCTACCATAGCCCAACATACATCTACACCCAAACCCACACCTATATCATCTCCCTTACCTAAACCTCTCACTACCTTAGGGGTTATACAGACAGCTAACCTTACTCACCCACCCATCAAATTAGACTTAGCCACATCTTCCAAAACTAACACCAAACTTAACCCGACCGCTACAAAGAAGATCCAATCTCTTAGATCTCATACCCCAACCTCACCAACCATGCCCTTTTCACCTTCACCCCTTCCGTCCATCCTAGGACCTAACCCCGCAAACCCTGGCTACGAAACCCCCATCCACTAATAAACCAAGAATTTAGCAACCCATTTCCCCATGACGCCATGGCCTCTACACTGGATACCCAAGTGTTCTCCATGTCACAACCTCCGCCCTCGCACAGTCCGTAACCATCTTACTATGTCCCATACCTCCAATACCAGTATACCCAAGTGACCCACACAACCTCCGCCCTTGGCCGTAACCATCTTACCACCCATACCTCCAATGTCAATAAATCACTACCCATGATGCTTCCTTCTCTTTCACTCATGCCTCCTACCCAACCCACACCACCTACCTCCACATCACCTCAGTTACCCTCGTGGGTAACCTGCCCTCTTCCACCATCTGCTTTTCCCTCCACATCTCGTGCGCTCGTATAACCTTTACCCAAAAATGTGCAACCTAAGGCTAAAAACCCGCTACCCTCCAATAATGCAGTTAAACCAACCAAACCTTCCATTTCCAATTCATGTACAATGCCCCTACCCAAGCAGATATGACCAACACCTAAGACCATGCCACACACCAAACTAGTAGCCCAACCTACTCCCTCTCTTGTAAAAACTCTTCCTACACAGTTAACTGCACATCTGTGACCCAAACCTGTACCCAAACCCACATTCACCTCCCATTGTGATCCATTAGCAGGATCCTACGCCAAGATCCTAACCAACCTCCTTGAAATTTCTATCATCACATTACCACCTCTTAGACCTTATGACCCACTCAAACCCAAACCAAAAGGGTTTGACGAAACCAAAATTTATGTCTACCATCGTGTGCCAGGAAAAAATGTAGAGAGCTGTAAGGATTTGAAAACTGCTCTTGTCTAATTATGTCCTCCTGAAGAAAACTTTGACGATGATGATCTTCTTGATGAGGACCCCATTTCACCTTCACCAATTTGCACATATATTCTCCCATTACCTACTCAACAACCAAGATCTCCACCCCCACAACTCTTTGATCCATCCTTGAGATTTGAAATTAACATGGTTTGCATAAGAGAGTTGGCCAAACCACCACCCAAATGCCAATGCACCCTACTCATCTCACAAGGATCGTATCCACCACTAGGGTTTTGTCCCTCTTTCCGCTATACCTTCCATGACACACCCCTCTTCATGCACCTCCCCTCATATTAACATGATCAACATTGCCACCCGTGCTCAGAAAGACAAGGGAAATGAGAAAGCAAGTGGCTCATTAACCAACCCTGTTCCCAATATACCATCCACACCCACACCCAAAATCTTCATTCGAGGTCCTGCATATCCCATTTCTGACGGGGTCACACATCGCACAATGCTAAAACAACTACACCAATCCCCCATCAAAATATCTTTATCGATAATATACGCATAGGAGTTCTAGTATAACTTACTGCTTGGCCGACCTTAGATCCATGTTATGGGTTGTGTCCTTCAACGTTACATTGATGCCTCAAATTTAAACACGAGGGACATAATTACACCATCCCTGTCAACCCCTCACCTTTCAAGACCTGTAACATGCTATATCAGCCCAATTATGTGCTTATACCGTTCAAGGAATCCACCACCACAACCACTTCACCTCCACCCATGAGCCCATCCACCAAAATTGTCAATACTTATCTTGCGTCTAACCTCGTTATCCCTACTGCAGCTGTAGCCTCTACCATTGGCACCCTTGTCTCCCCTTCTTCTAGTGAGACATCTATACCCGCTACCCACATACCATCTACTAATCCCTTAGAAGGTGTTTTTCAACGCCTCACTCTAGGGGAATACCGCTTATACAATATCAATACCTTCCTCACCCCACAAGAGTATGGGAATCTGTGTCAACACCCTAGTTATGACATTCGCATTGGTGACATTTTCCCTTATGGCCCCTCCCCACCTTCACACCAATCTAACGTATGGGGGACTTGATATGGCCACGGCTATAAACCCGAACCTCCATCCCAAACCCATCCATTTTCATCTAACCTACACTCCCTTACTAACCGTCGTTTCGCTCACACTTTCCTCCACCGGTGCACGTGGAAAGGATTTGGCTTCGGTTTTTATGAACAAGGCCACCATACTGTCATCTCCTCTTGTAAACACAATGTCTGTAGTGGCATTGGTTTTGACGCTACATCCTCTAAGAAGGTTCGCATCAACCTTATCCAAGATGAGAAATCTTCCACCTCTCATTCACCCACATTACCATCTTCACCCACAGAGTCCATAGATCCTGAATCTATACCTCCTAACTTTTTTTTTCATAAACACCATTTCCCTGGGACCACTGACCTATCAACACGATGGCGAGGTTCCCTCTTCTCTCCCATTCCTATATCCTGACATGATCGATGATGATATGCCTTCAATTAACGTCGTTCAATGTCAGGACGATGAGTCCATCCTCACTTACCTTGGTGCAGAAGACTCTTATATTCACTGATCATTACCCTCTGAGATGTAAACCATGTTGAAAAAATCGAATATTGAAATCGACATTAATACTCTGGACAACCCACACATTCTAAATATTGGCCAATCCTTAGACGCTATTATATAGGAAGCCTTCACCTCTTTCCTTCGGGATCATAGCAACACATTTTCTTGGTCTTATGCCAATATGCCCAGTATCGACCCAAAAATCATGGTTCACAATATTGTAACCATTCCTGATGCCAAACCCATCAAACAAAAGCTGCGGAAAATGCATCCTCGCATTACTCTTCTGGTCAAGGAAGAGCTTCAATGCCTTCTTTCAGTTTCCTTCATTCTACCCATTGACTATCCCCAATGGATTTATAACATCGTTCCTATCATGAAAGTGATAAGGGGACTTTGCATTTGCATGGATTTCCATGACCTCAACCTCTCCTGTCCCAGAGATGATTTCCCACTACCAGGCATTTTCCATGCCATATTTAGATTCTTTCACTAGCCATGAAATGTTATTGCTTCATTGAACTTGAATATGTATACGAGCTACAATTAACACCATTTACTATTTTCCAATTAGTCAAGACAAGATTACCTTCGTCACTCCTCGGACCGATCATTTCGGATGCCAAACACATGTGATGTCACTATGGTCTGAAATTCGCTAGCACTACATATCAGCAGGAAATGACTTACATCTTCCATGACATTATGCATCGCATATTGGAGGATTACATAGATGATCTACTTGCCAAATCCAAGCATCGAACCAAACACCTACCCATTCTTAAAGTCATCTTTGACCACCTCATCAAATATTGTGTTCGTCTTCAACCGAAAAAATGCGTCTTTGTGGTAATTTTTGGGAAACTCATAGGTTTCATCATTTCTTTACGTGGCATAGAAGTTGATCCTGATAAAGTTAAGACTATCCTTGAAATGCCACCACCCACTAATCTTCGTCAACTTTGTAGCCTACAGGGAAAGTTGCAATCAATTCGTTGTTTTATCCCCCAGCTTTCCGACCGCTGTAAACCATTCCATCATCTTCTCAAGAAAGACATTTCATTTAAATGGGATGATGAATGCCATAAAGCCTTTGAAGCCTTCAAACAATACATCCTTCAACCACCAGTGTTGATTCCTCCTAAGGATGACTACCCCTTCTACCTATATATTTCTACCACTAACCATTCTCTAGGTGCCATGCTCGCTCATCGCGAAGACCAACACTGAGAGCAAGCGATTTATTACATAAGTCGTACCCTTCTTGACTATAAAACTAGATATACCCAAGTCGAAAAACTTTGCATAGCCTTAGTTTTCATTGCCACCAAATTCCGTCATTGCCTACTCAACCACAAAACCTTCATCATTACTAATACTGACCCATTACACTACATGTACGCCAAACCTTATCAAAATCAACATGCCGCATGTTGGCTTATGCTTCTAGCCAACCTCGACCTCGAATTCATCCATCAAAAGTCCATCAATGGCCAAACTATTGCCGACCAATTGGCCGACGCACCTATTTATGAGAATTAACTCTCTAACTTCGACTTTCCAGACGAGTCTATAGCTACGCTTTCCATGGATGAACCCACTTACCAAATGACACTCTTCTTTGATGTCTCCAAGTGTCAGCGTGAGGGAGGGGCTAGTGTTATCCTCATTAATTTGTAAACTCTTAAACTTTGGAATTATCCACAAAATCATAATTAATTGCTGATGTTCTACTTTCTTTTAGAAAATAACAAAGATAGCTAGTGAATGAATTATACTTGTGCTTAGAATCAACAATTTGCAGAAAGGGAAATAATATAGTCTCATACACCAACAATTTTATCCTGGAAAACCTCTAGAGGAGGAAAAACCAGTCGGGAAGGGCAATTGCTCTTTCTTCCCACTTTTATTGGCCAATTCAATAATAAGTACATAAATTACAATAAGTATGAAAGAGAAGTAGATAAAAATCTCACACTTCCTCCCAGTTACTTGCTTGCTTTGACTTAATTACTCCTTACTTCTACAAATCAAAATTCCAACACTAAGAGCATCTTACTCACTTGATTCATGCTTTGATGCCTTTATTCTCTTCCATAAAATGCATTTATAGTCTTTCTCATGTTCTCCCGTGCACTGGAGAATTGGAAAAGTCATGCAGAGGAAGAGACATGGACACCCTTTGGAATTCTGGGACTGTTCACGTCATATTTTATTTTCTGTCTGGAAGAGCCAAGACCGTCACCCAATGCAAACCGATGGTCCTAGAACCACCGCCCTGGTGGGGTAGCTGTTCTGTAACCATCACCCTGCACAGGGCGGCGGTCCTGTCACTAAATAGATAAAACCTCCATGTATATTTTTTTCTTCTTTGTGTTTGTTGATTTGATAAAGTATAGTCATTTTGGATCCCTATGGATCACACCTCCCCTGCTTAGGAGGATTTTGGTCCCACAAAATCTTAGTGGGAGAGTAGATGAGGAAATAATTCCCTCACTTGCTCCTTCGGGTACCACTAGGCCTGCCTTGGTGTCTTTCCTTTCAGTCCAATCTGCCAAGAATCCTGCAGACCTCTCCTACTCTCTCTGACCTTTTGTTGCAGTACTACATCCTCCTCCAATTCACCTTGTGAGTCTAAAATGCAATCCTCAATGGAAGGTAGCAACTGTAGTTCTTCATATTCATCTAGCATGGATGGCTCATACAGGTGCAAGTTATCACAGTTTACTACAGAGTACATCCTCATGAATGACAACAAATCAAGTCAAAAGGCATTTTCTCCAACTTGCTCCAATATGGTGAAGGGTCCATATCATAATGGCTTGAGCTTCTGTGCTTGACCCTGTAGTCTCTCCTTGCTCAAGTAAAGCCAAACTCTATCTCCAACATGAAGCTTATGTTCCCTTCTATGTTGATCGTGCCTACCTTTGTACTTGGCTTGAGATTTCTCTAGCTATTCCTTGACTTTGAGATGGATTTTCTGGATCCTCTCAATGAATTTGTTTACTCTAGTCACCTCTTTTTCTCATGTATCCTTCTCATCCTGCTTTCCAACTGCTATGTCTAACGGATTTGTAGGTTGATATCCCAAGCATTTTTCAAACGACGACTTCATAGTGGATGTGTATACTGCCTAGTGATAGGAATGTTGAATGTAGGCCAAGGACTCATCCCAAGTCCTTGGGTATTTGATGTTATACCCTCTGATCAACTGTACCAAAGTCCTGTTTACCACCTGTATTTGTCCATTTGTCTGTCGATGGAAGGTTGTGCTCCTCAGCAACCTGGTATCCATCTTCTCCCATAAAGTAATCCAAAATTTCCCCAAGAACCTGGATTCCCTGTCAGAAACAATAGACTTTGGCAAACCAAAATGCACCCATACATTAGCAAAGAAAATATCTGTCACCTCATGTGCTTTTACTGTCTTTTTACATGCCATAAGAATACACATCTTACTAAATATATTGACAACAACATAGAGATAGTCATGGCCATGTTTAGACATACGTAATCCTCCTACAAAATCCATATAAATGTCCTCCCACAGACAAGTAGGTACTAGAAAAGGCATAAACAAACCTTCCTTCGTAGTCTTAGGCTTACTAGTACAACAAAGTTTACATCCCCATGTAAATTTTGATACTTCTTCTTATGAATTGGGCCAATACACATACCTTTGCAAGTGGGCTAGGGTCTTACCAACACCGAAACGCCACGCTACTTTCGAGGTATGTGCTTCCCTCATCAATAGAATTCACTCTTCTTTTGGCACGCAAAGCTTCCCCCATCAGTAGAGCAACCCGTCTTTGAGATAACAATCTTCAATCCCTATCCTTTCATCCCCTTGGGACTGCAGCTGTTGAAATGCACCCCAAAGTCATTCTTCTGGGCATATGCCTCTCTGTAAGCTTCCTTCATGAAGGGCTCAATCTGAGAGATAGTGGCCAAACAGGAAAACTTCTCCTGCGTGGGTAGCCTATACAACATGTCTACCACCAATTTTTTACTACCCTTCTTGTATTTAATCACTAGATGGAACTGCTAAAGGAACCACATCCATTTGTAGTGCCTTGCCTGCTATAATTTACACTGTGCTTGAAAATACTAGAGAGGTTTGTGGTCAGTGCGCACAATAGTTTCTTTACCCAACAAATAATGATTCTATTTTTTAATTGCCTTAACTAGTGCATACATTTCCTTACCATATACTGAATATCCGTTAACTGCTGAAGTGAAAGTTTCAGAATGATAACATATGGGTTTAGCTCCTCGAAGCCACACTGTGCCCATGACGTAATCATTGACATCTATCTCTACTTTAAAAGGCTGCTGCAAATTAGGAAGAGCAAGTATTGGAGCATGACTAATTTTGTATTTCAATAACTCGGAGGATTTGTCTTGTTCCTTACCCCAGTCAAAACTCTTACTCTTTACGGCCATTATGTGTAGAGGTGTTGTGATCGCGGAGAAGCCCAAAATGAACTTCTACATGTATTGTACTGCTCCCACAAAACTCCTAGTTTCAGTGGTTCCTGTTGGTGTTGGCTAATTAGTGATGGCTTCCACCTTCTTTGGATCCACTCATAGCTCTCCTCCTCCAACCAGGTGCCCAAGATAGACAAGTGAATGTTTGGAAAATTCACATTTCTTCATATTACAAAGCAATTGTTTTCCCTTGAGAACTTGCAAGACTTGTTGCACAAGAGTTAGATGTTCTTCCCGTGTGGCACTAAAAATCAAGATATCATCTATATATATAATGACACATGAATCTATGAAATCCTGCAATACATCATTCATCAATCTCATAAATGTAGCGGGTGCATCGCATAACCCAAAAGGAATTACTAACCATTCATACAAACCATGTTTTGTCTTGAAGCAGTCTTCCATATATCCTCCTCCTTCATTCTAACTTGGTGATACCCTGACTTAAGATCCAACTTCGTGAAAAATTTGGCATGCTGAAGCTGGTCCAAGAGATCATGTATGCGGGAAAGTGGATATCTGTTCTTTATGGTGATCTTGTTCACATCACGATAGTCGATGCACATTCTCCAAGAACCATCCTTCTTTGGCACCATCACAATAGGTGAACCACATGGTGAGGTGCTCAAACGTATCACCCCTTGGTCTAGTAGTTCTTGGAGTTGTTTCTTTACTTCAGTACTCTCGAGCAAGGATTTCCTGTACAACCCGATGTTTGGTATAGGGGATTATGGCAATAGTTGAATCTCATGCTCTACTTCCCGTTTTGGTGGTAACCCGCTAGGAGCCTAAAATACTTCCTAAAAAGACTCTATAATACTCTCCAAATCATGCCTTCCATAGTTAGAAATCTCTGCAACTTCTACCCCATCTTGTTTATCCTTCAATAAAAGTAAACAAAACTGATTATGATTTGCCTGAATAAATTTTTTACTTGGTTAGCACTTACCATAGTAACTCATGTCTTATGCTGGTGTACCTGGATGTTGTAGCTGATCCCATCCTTGACCCATCTGTACCAGTTTTCCTTCCTCATAAATATAGCATCCCTAACATACAAGTAAGGACTCTCAAATACAACATCAAAAGCATCAAGTGGAATAACATCAGCTTCAAAAACATCAATATATTGGGAATTTATCCCAAACTTGACCTTACATCTTCTTGTTACCTGAATTTCAACACCCTTCTTCACCCAATCCAAAGGATAAGGGTGTGGATACTCATAAGTCCCAAGACCAAGCTTCTTTACAACTGCTTCAGAAATCAAGTTAGACTGAGAACCGGTATCAACCAAATTGTTTACCTTAGTTCTCTTGATCTGGATTTTGATATGGAATAGTCTACTCATCTCCTCTTCCTGGATGTCCATGTTTATGGCCGTGCATCTAAGCCTCTTATCTACATCAGAGTCATCTTTGATTTCCACCTCCCCTTCTATTTTCACAGCTGTCATGGACTTCTTAGAGTCCTTGGTTCGGTTCTTCGGATGCAACTTCCAACATGTAGCTTATGTATGACCATTGATATCACAGTTCTTATAAAAATTCTTGGGATCTTTACAAGTATTCAAAGTAGTGGTAGCTTGTTTGCCTTTCCCTTTCCACTTACCCTTGTTACTTGTTTGCCTAAACTCTTTCTGTTGATTTGTTGACTGCTTTACCCTTGGATCTGCTTCTCCTTGCTTCTTTTCATCATCTATGCAGTACACCTGTATGTATGCTTCGTTGAGATCTTTGGGTTTTGTGGAGATGACTTTTCTTCGAAGGTGAGTGTGAAGTCCTCCCAAGTAATTGCTCAGAATATCCTCATCCTATAAGTCCAAGTTAAGCAACACGGCTTACCTCCGAAACTTCTTAGTATAGTCCTGCACACTTTGATCACTGCCTTCTCTAAAATACTGCCATTTAATCATTTGGTCAGTCTTATGGCCAATAGGATAGAAGTTAACTCTAAGTAGTTCTTTAAATTCTTGCCAAGATTTCACAATAGAACGCTTTTTCTTTTCACAAGTGGTTAGATGGGTTTCTCACCAAACCAGAGCATGTCCTTCCATCTTAAGACATGAAAAGGTGATCCTCTGTGCCTCAGTGACATTATGGACGCTAAAGTGGACTTCTAACTATTTTAACTATTTATCAAGCAACTCTGCGTCTACTTGTCCTTCAAAGCTTTTAATCTTAACTTTCGTTTCAACTTTAAAATAAGTATGATCAGATTTTACCTTTTCTATTGTGTTAGAAGTCTCTTCTTCATGTTATTCCCCATAACTTTCCTCATGGTGGCTCCTTCCTATGCCAAACTTTTCAGCTAAGCCTTGAACCACTGAGTCCGTGGAGTCTTGTTTGATAGAAGTTGTCTTCTGTAAATCAGCAAGCTCTTTTTTCCTTCTCAACATCCTATCCATCATGGTCTCTAGCATCTCGATTCTACGGACAAAGTTCTCTTCCTCCGTTATTCCCTGAATTCTCTGTTTCCACTTCTTTGTAGAAATTTCTGGATTGCAAGGTAAATCCTCTTCGCCTTTAGATCTCGTCATTGTCATACAAATACCACAGTCCTAGATAATTGTTAGCTCTGATACCAAAATGGTCTATAAACTCTTCAACTTTGGAATTATCCACAAAATCAAAATTAATCGTTGTTGTTCTACTTTCTATTAGAAAATAACAGAGATATCTAGTGAATGAATTATACTTGTGCTTAGAATCAACAATTTGTAGAAAGGGAAAGAATATAGACTCATACACCAACAATTTTATCATGGAAAACCTTCAGAGGAGGAAAAACCAGTTGGGAAGGGCAATTGCTCTTTCTTCCCACTTTTATTGGCCAATTCAATAATAAGTACATAAATTACAATAAGTATGAAAGAGAAGTATATAATATGTCACACTTCCTCCTAGTTACTTTCTTGCTTTGACTCAATTACTCCTTGCTTCTACGAATCACAATTCCAACACTAAGAGCTTCTTACTCACTTGCTTCATGCTTCGATGCCTTTATTCTCTTCCATAACATGCATTTAGAGTCATCCTCATGTTCTCCCGTGCACTGGAGAATGGGAAAAGTCATGCAGAAGAAGAGACATGAAAACCCTTTGGAATTTTGGGACTGTTTGCATCATATTTTATTTTCTATTCACAAGAGCCAGGACTACCCCAGTGCAAACTGGCAGTCCCAGGACTGCCACCCTGATGGGGCGGTGTTTCTGTAACCGCTGCCCTGCATAGGGTGGCAGTCCTGTCACTAAACAGACAGAACCTCCGCGTATATTTTTTTTCTTCTTCATGTTGGCTGATTTGATAAAGTAGAGTCATTTTGGATCCCTATGGATCACTCATTCCGCTTGATGGTGAACCTATGCCTTTGTCTTTCAAACTCAATTTTTATTGTACAAACAATATTGTTGAATACGAAGCACTCGTATTGGGTCTCCAGGCTGATTATGCTTTAGATGTTAAGTCAATCAACATCTTTGGTGATTCGCAGTTGGTCATAAACCAATTCAACGGTATATACCAGTGTTGTAATGAGATACTTCAAAAGTATAAGCATCATGTGTACATACTTTTGACCACCTTCAACCGTTACGCACTTCAAACCACCCCACGTTCTACCAATAAATTTACAGATACCATGGCCTACTCGGCTTCTTAGATACCTGCTTCGTCCGCTGACTCTGAAATCTTTGTCACCATACAAAGACTACAATCACCATCTTATTTGCCTCGTGAAGTATACTCTATTGGAACCATTGTTCCTGACCTAAGTGACCTTTGATATAAGCAATATACAGACTATCTTTCCCTTTCCATTTTACCCGCCGATCTCACTCGTAATGGACAACATGCCTTTCTTAAAAGTGTCTCCTGTTATGTCATCATGGGTGGTCTTCTTTATAAATGCGGTTTCGACAACATTCTCTTGCGATGCCTTACAAGTTCTGAAATTCCTTACACCATTAAGGAAGTCCACGATGGAATTTGTGGAGGCCACTTTAGTGGTCTTGCTGTCACAAAACGCATTCTTCACCTAGGCTATTACTGATCAACCCTAAACCGTGACTGTTGTGATTATGTGAAACGCTGCATAAAATGCCAACAACATGCTAATCTCCATCACACCCCTAGTCATGCCTTACAGGTTGCGCGAGACCTTTGGCCTTTCTCTCAATGGGGTTTGGATCTTGTCAGAGAGATCAACCCCCATTCTTCACAATGCCACTAATGGATCATAACCACTACTGAATATTACACTAAATGGGTAGAATTCATTCCCCTAATTTCCACCAAAGTAGATAAAATATGTGAATTCATCAACCATCACATCATATGTCGCTTTGGTGTCCCTCGCCGTATTATCACGGATAATGGAAAATAATTCAAAAACAAAACCCTGCACAAACTATGCGATGATTTTAGCATCCAACTCAATTTCTCATCACCTTATTACCCACAAACCAATGGTCACGCCAAATCAACCAATAAAACCTTGAACAAAAACCTTATGAAGGTAGTCAATGATATTGGGAAGGATTGGCATATGCACATTCCTTTTGCCTTGTGGGCTTATCGCACTAGAATTCACACTTCGACTGATGCCACCCCATTTTCTCTAGTCTACAATACTAATGTTGTCTTACCTCTTCAAGTCAAGATTCCATCCCTCCGCATCTCACTTCAAGACATGCTCAATGACAATGACTTTCGTCAGGATCGTTTGGTGCAACTTGAATTATTAGATGAACATCATCTCAATGCTCTTGACCATCTCCAAATCTACTAAAAACGTATCAAACATGCCTATGACAAACATGTTCACGAACGAACCTTTCAAGTCGGTGACCTCGTCCTGAAGGAAAATCAACATGTAACCAAAGAGGGGAAAAGTAAACGGGAAAAATTTGCTCCTAATTGGCTTGGACCCTATATCATCACCCATGCCTATGGATTAGGTGCTTATCATTTGTCTTCACTCAAAGGTAAACCCGAACCTGAGCCCCTTAATGCCTTGTATATTTGACCATTTTATTGTTGATATCAAGTCCCATATCACTTTCTATCAATTTATCACTTTTCCCTTGAGCGCTTTTCACCTTCCATAATTACCCATTTTGAGGATCCACGACTAAACAAGAATCAAGTGATTACCTGTCACCTTTTAGCCTTGTCTTCAATATGGGTACCACGACTTTGCTCATAGCATGATTCTCATGGATACTTTTTGTCTTCTTCAAGATGGAATCCCATGGCCATTCATCAGTCGAAACCACCTCTTTCACAGTTAATCTTTGTGTACTATGATCTTGTCTTCTAAAACAAGAATCTAATCATCTTCTATAGTTTTGTCCATGACTTAAACGTGTAAAAACAAAAAGGGATACAACTCCTTAAGTCAAACTTCCAACAAAAGATGACTCCCTCAAAAGGGGAATCTCTTCTTTATATTCTACCACTATCAATAGACTTCTCCCTCGAATGACAACTATATAGGGTCATTACAAAAATATAATAAATATTCAGAAGCTTCACACATCGATCAGCTTCACGAAGACCTCAAGGAGATAATATATTCATCCCATATAGACTTCCCACATTGATCAGTCTATTAAAAACAAACAAAGCAAAAGATGAAATTTTCATCATGGACTTGCCTATTTTGGATTCTAGGTTTCTTATTCCCAAATACACATCGTCGTACACTAAGTTACGCTAAAACTCTCATTCTCACCTCCTTGTCTTTTTCGCCTAAATTCCTCATTACTCAAGGGACTTGCCACAAACACAACATTTCATGATCATGTGAATTTTATTCACCCTTAAAAAAATCCATTATGCAAGGCCTGTAGGGTCTTACATTCATAAGCCCATCTAGGGTATGGTAGAATCATTAGGGTTGTTATCAATTACGCAGCTCTTTTGCCACCTCTTACCATTCGCCTTCCTCGTTACTTATTGATTATCCTACGCAGGACCAGATCCTCGGAACATGTATTTAAACATCACTCAACCATACCTACCACCTAAACTTAATCATGCATATGACCTACATCACCCATGCCTAGCACCTATCAGACCATTCCGCTAATTCACCCTAATCTTGCATAGCTTACGGGAGAACTACATCGCCTGAGGTCCCTTTTCACCGGGACTATGTATGCATCACTCTAAGGGCATGGGGCCCTTGGAGGTTAGCTTGGCCACTCTCTACCCTAACCAATTCCCTCTGCCCCTTTGCTATTCATATTCCACCCTAGTTAGTTTCATTTTATATCAATCATTGGAAATTAAACCAAATAAACAACAATTTCTTAACATCTTTACCATCATCGCTCATACATTCGTTTCATCTTATCTACCATTTCTTTACCATTATCATACATTTTCCTACAAAACATCTTAACATGATCCACATCATCATTAATTACACACATTAATGAATTAGAAACTCAACCATGCCTAAACCAACGTAGACTCAATCATGCCTAAGTCAACCTGACTCCATCCATGCCTATGACCTGACTCAATCCATGCCTATGACCTGACTCCATCATGCCTACATGACCTTGAATGTAGTATGCCTAATCCACCTGATTTCCACCTATACATACATACATACATACATACATACATACATACATACATACATACATACATACATATATATATATATATATATATGTATATATATGTATGTATATATATATATATGTATATATATATATATATATATGTATATATATGTATATATATGTATACATATGTATACATATACATATACATATATATATACATATATACATACACATATATACATACACACACACACACCCACACACACACACACACACACACACACCACACACAACACACACACACAGACACACACATACACATGTACACACACAGATACATATATACATTATTGTATATATGTATATATATATATATATATATATATATATATATATATATATATATATATATATATATATATATATATATATATATATATATATATATATATATACACATATATACATACACACACACACACACACACACACACACACACACACACACACACACACACACAGATACATATATACATATGTATATATGTATATATATATAACAATGAAAATTAAAACATGTACAACATTCATACTATAAACACCATCATCTATAAATCAGAAAGTCTATATAAAAATACATGTGAACATACATATCCCAATAATAATCATCAAAATCTCAAAACTCTCATGTACATCCTCACCATCTTCGGCACACAGGCTGGTATATCATCAAAATCTCAAAACTCTCATGCACATCCTCACTCTCTTCGGCACATAGGCCGGTATATATCAAAAATAAATAACTATACAAAACAGGAGGTATATACGGCTATCAAATATCACCTTGTTGGATATCCTCCATATCTGTCTCACTTATCTCCTCCTCCTCCTTTGCCCCCGTACGACGTTTAGCTAGCATCTCACCACCCATCATTGGGGCTGGCCTCCGTGAACTTGTGGCCTCACCCTGACCCTATCTTGGGGCTTGATGGCCCCTGTGCTTTCCACACTATGGGTGCGTGACCTCGTCCTGTCACTCGAGGCCTGTTATGCTTTGTACTCCCCATAGGATAGAAAATCTATCCCTGTGGCCATCAAAATATCCTGATAATACCATACCTCACCTAAGGCATCTTTCAACCGGCCTATCGGTACTATCTGTGGTGGTGCCATTGGCCTCGACCCCTGTACCTATCTCTTGGGACCTTGTCTCGCTAGTACTTGTAAAGAGGGACCCTGTCCCTGTACCTGTGCCTGTCCTGAGGGACCCTGTCATGCTCCTACCCGTATCTGGGCCCAAAGGGCCGCAAGCTGCGCCCGTGCAGTGCCCAGTTGGCCATACAAACCTATAATCTGTGCCTGTAGGGAGGCCACCTGTACCCCATCTCCATCTCCACCCTGTGTGGGTACCTGTACTTGTGCTACCTAGGCCTGTAGAGTGGCCACCTGTGCCTGCAACATAGCCACCTATGACTCTGAGCCTGTCAACTGTCCCTGCACTATACCCAACTGTGTAATCAGAGTCGCCACCTGCCCCTATAGGGTGTCCCTCTACACGGTGATGGTGGCTAAATCTGGCTGCCCTAGTCTCGGTGGTACTACTCGTAAGTGTGTAACCCACCACTATCGGTATCTATATGTGACCCCGACATCATTAATCTGTCAGTCTCTCACTTGCTCCTCCTGCCATGTCGGCACTGTCGGTTGTGATAGAGGCAGAGGCCTCTGGGAAAGGTGGCGGTTTATCCTAAACCAGCCCAAATTGTTGTCTAACCCTATCCACAGGTATCATCTTGTGCTCTCCTGCATGACGCCCCTGTATCCATCTAAGAAGTTGTAATCCATCTAACTCAATTGCCATTTGTCTGTATGAGGGAAAACTGACATACGGTCTCCAAATGATGTCCATGGTAGATAACCCCTCTAATAAACACCAGTAGTAGTTGACATCATGCGTCACCCTCGTCACTCGACGCTCTTTAATAACAGGCACCCATTGCCTGTAACCCACCCGAACCAAACTTGGCTCGAATGCATTCAACTCGAGGCATACCAACTAGGTGCACACACACAATGTGCTCATATTCCCAACAATGAAGTAGGAAAGTGTAGCATAAGTTGAACCTTTGTAGCCGCCCATAACTCCCTATATAACTGCACCAAGAATGTTGGTACCCATTCAAAATGGGTTTGGTCTATCACCATATCATGCAGGACCCCCATCAATGATCGCGGGAATCTCCCACCCTCTGCATCTGGCAGTGCAAAGTAGCAGACTGCCTTCATCAACAACACAACTATCCTAGTATCCTCTGGACGAGCCAAGTACATCTCCTCGTAGATCATGCTGGCGTTGTGAAACCTCATCTCCGCCAAGCCCTCGCCAAAGACTGTCAGCATTAACTCCTAAAATGTCTATGCAAAGATCAAATATACCTGCGTCCCCACTATCAGCAACCGTAAGATCATGTACACATCCTCCAAGGTGACCGTGATTTCACCTGTCGGTAGATGGCATATGTTGGTCACCGAATACCATCTGTTGATGAGGGTAACCATCAAACTTGGTTGCCAAACCACATGCCGGTAGCGCCTGACCCCAATCAAGACAAACTCAACAACATGTTGCCAATCCTCAGTTGTTGCACCTCCTTGAACCGTCACGAGTAGGGGTGACACCCTATCTCGCATCCACAGTTAATCTCTCTCCTGCATCTAACAAAACATCACATTAATACACCTTGATCATACCCACAATCATTCTTGACACCTCACCTACACCTATTACCCTTCCTCTTTTTCCCCTCGCAACTTACCTTCTAATCACATATTCTATCTACCCACCCAAACCCTCACCCACTATCACTCAAACCATACCTATTTCAACCTCTTACCCACGCTATGTTTTTCATGAACAACATCTTCTTTGCCCACTACCTATCTCACCCACCAACCCTAGGGCTCTTTTAGCCCCTTTTTCTTCACATGATGACCGGTACCGGTTACTCTCAACCGGCCATGGTCTCTCCTAAACCGGCATCAGTCACCTTATCTGTGACCGATACCGGCTCAACACCACCGATGGCAGCCACCCCTTAACCGACGGCAGTCACTGTGGCGCAAAAATACGTGACACCCAAACCTCCCTTCTTGTACCTTTCAACCCACCCATTCCTAATTAAATCTACCCTCAACTCCTCCCCACCCCTCGTTCACCTAACCCCAACTCTCCCCATTCCTATTTCACCTAATTTGCCTTCCCAAATTAAAAATTCCCTTTCCCCCCAAAACCTGTATTCCTTCCCCGACCTATACACCCAATCTACCTCCCAAACCAATGCAAGGGATTGATCTTACCTCATCACGCTGCCATCTCCATGGTGGCACATCGGGCTGCTATACCGATGGTCCACCTAATCCCTCTCCTGCCTCTACCATGTCTAATCACAAAATCCAATCCTCTTGACCTCCACCCAATCATAATCAATCCCCTTGTGCTCGTGAACCCGCCTACCTGGCTCCTCTAACCAATCGGATCTCTCCACCTCAGCAGGATATTGTCCCCCATCTTTTCCTCCCGAAAAAGCACAACTTGTTCAGCACTCTGTTGTTTTCACAAAAGCCAAACCGTACAAATGAATCATTATTATACATATTTTTTCTTTTTATATACCCACGTCGACTTGACCGACGTTGGTTATACCTAAACTGACATTGGTCTTGTGCCTTAGCGTACCATGGTCGATTATACCAAAACTGACATCGGTAATCTTCCCTGATAAACTATGATTGGCTTACCTCAACCATCATCAGTTACATATGATCGACATCGGTTACCTGTCATACTCTTGCCCCTAACCTTTCCCCATTTCTGACCCAACTTAACCAACCCAATAATCGTTTGGCCTTACCCACCCTGATCGTAACCTACCTCCAAGCCTATATTACCTATACCTATCTTTATTTGCGTTTAGGGACTTGTTATTTTACCCATACCTCGTCCCTACCCGTGTCGTGACCTAGCTACTTAGACTCAGAACATTGTTAGTGACTTGTGAACTTCTGTGCTCGTTATACCTTGTGACACTGTTACCCATGTTGTTTGACCTAATGACCTTACCTTGCCTCTTGCCATGAACGTTTATCCTAACCCAACCTTTGGTGTACCGGAACATACCTAAACGTTCCTGCACCTGATCTGCGATGTGATTCCACACCATATCCTATACCTCTGATACCATAATCACCTCAACCTTGTTTGGACAAACCTATCGACCTTAGACAATGTAGAGTTTGCATGCTCTTCAACATAGTACCGTGTTGTAGTTTATACGTGTGCATGCATTTGACTATTACTACCTTTGACCATGGCCCATTATCTAGATTACCCGATTGGACCTTTACCCCATTACCCCTATTGTCCACCTTCCTCTTCATCACATTCACCTTTTATCAAACGAGTCACCGATTTTGTCTTCTGCCACATCAATTCTTAGTTTGAGGGGGACCACCTTCACCCACACATGGGGCAACCACATCTTATTTTTGTCAGCGTCACTTACCAATACAAGCTACACAACAAAAAGGGGCAAAATGTAGAAACCAAAATTGGGTCACACTCCCCTTGGTCCGTTGTCAAATAACCAGCTCAAGCATACTCATCTAACCATGGCCCCTTCCACCCCACATTATTATTAATTTAATTAACTTAATTAAATTAATACCCATCCTCACAATATTCATTCCTTAATTATTTTAATTAAGCTAATTTCCACCTCACTTAGACACCTCACTCATCCACCTCACCCTAGACCTATTCTTGGCATGTTTCCATAACTAACAATAACTAAGTATTACTGTAGACACCTATTTTTGGTTATAGTGCTCCTCCGACATCTCACATTCACGCAATTTCCATTCTCACATCTATTTCTCTTAAATTAAATAAAATCCTATCTATTTGCTCACATTATTTGATTGATTATCAATGGGCTCCATATGGACCCATTTGATAATTCAATTTTTGGCATCATCCCCCATCTCTCAGAAATTATTTAATTTGTGAGTATTAAAATGCACCCATCCAACACCCTTTTTTTAATGGAATCTTCTCACCCACCATGCCCCCCACTACACCTAATAATTCAAGCCGTGGTCTCCACATGATCACATCATATCCCTAACTCAGGTTACTTTACTTCACCCCTGGGTATCATTTAACCTACAGTTTAGTCTCACATCTAAGCTATAAATATGGGGTTCTCTCCCACATTTCATAGGGGAGAGAGAGACCAAAAGACAAAGAAGACTTGGAGAGACCTAGGCCTAGAGAAGAGAAGGAAGAACTTAACTAAGTTCTACCAGTTTAAAGGAGAAATATTTGTCTTAATTCGTTATCTAACCATCTTGATGCCTATTCCATCTAGGTAACAGAACACCAGCTAAGTTCTTTTGTTATTTTAGTTACTTTTCATTTTATATTCCATTACTACTGTTCATGATCTGTTATTATCTTGTCTGACACAGGGGTTGACATCCTCCAAGGGAGTTGAAATCCTCTTAGAATCGGCACTGTCCGGGAAACCCCCGCATATATGATCTAATCTTATCTGTTTCCATCTTGCAGATCTATTTTATTTCTCACAGATCTATTCTCTCTGCGTTTGTATACAAAAACCATATTTGCATCTGAGGTCCTAATTCCTCTATCATTCAGAGTTGATGATGGCTTATAGTCTTGATGTTCACCTGCACGAGAATGAGTTTTCCAGATCAACATTTAGCACACCTAGTGGGACCATATCCTAGATCTGGCCATTTTGTTTATTATTTTGCTTATCTTTTCTAACTTGCTTGTTTGTAATATCTTAGTATTTGTTGATTTCAGTTCTGTACGGTCACTTGTTGAAATCATCAAGGGGTACGTGCTCTTCTTGTTTTCTGTTGAAATCTACCCACATGGGATATGAATATGGAAATTAACCTTATTCTCCTAGTTGTTGTCGCATTATATATATTGTGCATCGTTCATTTTTTCGACTTACCTTTTCATGGAATTTAGTATTACCTTTGTCTGTTTGGTGTGACACTTGCATTTTGTCATCTTTCTCCATCACAAGGTACGTAGTTTTGTTATTTTGAAAAGTATTTTTATTCAGTTGTTTATAAATGATCAATAGTTTTGTTGTTGTTGTTGCTATTACAAACAATTAATTAATAATAATAAATAATAAATAAATGTAATTTATACTTTTAAAAAAAGGAAACAAAAAAGCACAATATAATATTATTGTCCTGCTCTATCATCTACCTATCTCCACTCTCATCCTCACCCAACTCCCCACAGACCCGAGCCACACCTCCCTTCACTCCAATCAATCCTTCCTTCCTTCCCATTGAGCCACCCACGGGCTCACACCTCGCGAGCTCCCATCAGACTTCCCTCCACCCGGGCTCACACACACGTCGAGCTCCCACCATCCTCCTGAATCAACCAATCCCACATCTCCCTTCCATCGTCTACCTCTCTCCATTATGTCCCCACAACTCTCCCACCTTATTCTCCAACCTGTCACCAAGTTGCTCCCGTCACACTCGACTCGCCATCACTCCCCGCGAGCTCGTCATCACTCACACAACCCCGTTCTCCCTCTCCTCGGCCACTCAGCCAGTAAATCTGCTCCCACACCACTCTATGCCCCGAGCCGATCACGGCCGAGCCACAATCCTGCACCGTCCTTCTTGCTTCCTTCCCAAATCCCACGTCTCTACAATTCCCATCCATCTCCCCTTTTGTCTTCTCTGACCCAAGCTCAAACTTCACCCCTCTACCCACACTCCCATCGGACACACTCACCGATCCCACCCTCGCAACCGACTTCTTCCATTATGAGCTCCTCTCCACCTCGCCCCCCGAGCTCCCACAGTCCTAACCTCACACAGGCCACTCAGCTCCCCATCCACATGCACACTAACTTCTATGAGCCTCCATCCTCAACTCGGCTAGCTGAGCCACACATCCCTCTCCACGCAGACATCCTTTTGAGCTCTAACTTGTCCCCACCCAGACCCTTCACACCTCCTCTTCCTCCACCTGCTTCCTTCAGCTCCCTCCACATAGACCACACCGCTCCACCCCACCACGAGCTATCCCATCTCCCATCCCGTGCTCTGGTCCACACCTAATTCCTCACCCATCCAAATCCATCTCCACTCACCTGTAAGCCACCAACTTCACTCCCCGAGCCTATGGATTTTCACGTCTCACGTAGAAAAAATGAATACCCATGCAGACTTGCAAGATTCTGCTAAATAATTCATCCGACTATTTCTAACTTAGCTTCAAATTCACACAAGCTTTGTTGTAGTGACTGTGTAATCTCCTTATAGCAATCGACTTCCAATCCTTCTAAACACGTTTCCAAACTGTGTGCAACATCATACCCAAGCATATATTACTCATTTAAATTTTCTGTAATTCTTATTAAATCATCGTACATTTAAAACATGCCCTCGTCTATGGTACAACACCGTATAGACTATAGAAATACACTCAACAGGAATTTAGATCTCCACTTCATACGTCCCACCCACATCCACCTTCCCCTCTTGTACATGGAACTTATTAAAATCCCAAATAATTAATTAAGTATTCATAAGTTTAATTTGTACGAAGTATATTTTATTAATTTTTATTTTCTGCATAGCAAATTGTCTTTCTCCTCCTTCAAAGTCCATGTTTTCATCCTAATCCGACAAGTGCTCTACTTTAGTCACCCTCACATTTCTCAATCCAATTCAAATAGGCCCCATTTTTGTCATATCAGTCCACATTTCTATTGTAAAAGTCTCCTTTCTCCACCTTTCGGCTTGTCTTCTTCCACCTAATTACAACCGCCCCACATTATAAGTAGGGTCACATTGTCCTTTACATCATTTTGACAACAAATTTAAGCATTTTCTATCAATAAACAAAATTTATATCATTTTCAAAACATCTATCATCTTAAGTCTATCTTGTTTTGCTTATGCTTATTCTTATATATAGTTCACATAAACTAATAAATGAAACGCACACACTGATATTTTTTTCATAACGTAGTTCGTAATTTCATATCCCCCTATTATTAATAGTTTTTGTCACATATTTTCATAATTTTATATTCCATAATCTATTTCATATCTATTTAATGGTTTTATTTTATAGTCGATAAGTTATTTTATTCTAATATTAACGTCAAATTCCAATTTTTATTAATCCTTTAGATTAATTTATTTTGGTTTTATAAAAATACTTATTTGTAAACAAAATATTTACGACACTTTTCTTAAATCACATCAGCTAATGACAATTATCTTCTTTTTGCAGGGTAACGTATACAACCTTGCGGTCAAAAATAATAATAATGCGGTCAAAGACCAATGTTTAAATCAAACACATCACACAAAACACTTTTACCGACCTCGCTCGTAACTCTAAAAAGTGCCATTTTAGGGTACCTAGGCGTTCCAAGCCACTAACAGGTGCTTCTAAAAACACCATCATCAAGTACAATCACATAACACTAACAAACATTTCTCCAGGTATTTCTCATTTTCTCTATTTTCTCTTTTTTACATCGAACTTTCCCTTTTCTGAGTGACTGTCTGCATCGAATGTCACATTTCATTTTGGCTTAAAAATAACCTTTCTTTTCTGCATCCTATCTGAACACATAGCTTAAATAGGGGTCTAATCTTTTACATTTCACTTATCACACACTGCTTGAGACTACACAAACATAATTAACACATTAAAACATTCCTCTCACCTGGTTAACTGATTGGGACCTAAACACCCAATAGGAAACCATCTCAGACATCTCCCAATCCATAACTACCTGAAACCAACCTTAGGCTCCTTTAGGCACCTTCATTACTTACTTTTCTTTTGTTCACATCTCGTAATTAATCATGATGATAAAAAATATTCTACTTGATTTGTTTGTCAACAACATACATAAACAAATGTTTCTCTATTTCACACCTATTGTCGCTCTCTCTCAAATCAAGACAAAACAACAATCTTCTCTATCCAATGATATTACTTCTTCTGATGATCTCACCCAACAAGATTCTAAACTCAAAACCACACCTTCAGTCACCCAACCTCCAGTCTCCATGGTCTCACCTCATGAGAACCATGTCATACAAAATCTCTCCCACCTTAACACCAACCCTCATATCCCTCATCAAGCCAGTCTTCCTAAACCAATCACACCACCATCTCCTGCTCCTCTAGATACACTCAAATCTCCTCCTAACCCCATATATGACTTCTTACTCCAAAAATATCCTATAATCTCTCAATCCTCCCAATCTCCAAAATTGGTGGATCGCATTCCACCCACATCCCATTTTGAATTCTAATTCCATTAATAGGCCTGCCCAACCATCTCTAATTCTTAACACATCATATCCCACACATATCCCCGCTCATCATGTCATGCCCCTACCCAACTCAACACCACCTATCCTATTAGCAATCCCAACCTGTGACACATGTTAGTCTTTCCAAGCAACTCCTCCAAACACCTACATATCCACAAATTAATCAATTGTCTTATCAAACCATTCCACAAACATCCTACCCACAAGACTTATCAACCACCTTATCAGACGCTTCACCAAACACCCACACACCCACAAACACATCATTTGCCTTATCAAACTATTTTTCAAACCACACAGCTGATCCAATCTCAACCTCAACAACACCTCAAATGATTCAATTCACGCCTTAATGAATTGGTTAGCCAGTTTAGAAACCCTTACCATGCCACCCAAGAACACCTTATCCTATGAAAAAATTTGTAATGAACCAATTCATCTGTCGGTTCTAATTAAACCCTATCCTCCTTGTTAGAAATTTCCTACATTTAATAAGTTCAATAATAAATAAGATCCCCAACAACATCTCCTCACATTTAAACATGCATGTTGTCTTATTGTGCATGATCACGATTTACTTCTTCACTTTCCCCATGTCCTTGTCTTGTCCTGGGTTGGACTGGTATAACAGTATCCCAACATTCCATATTCTCTTTCACTCAACTTGCACAGTTGTTCTTAGAACACTTTTCTATCAATATCGCACGCAACACCACTATCGTTGATCTATATACCATTCGACAAGTATGAAAATGAGCCCATCGCCGACTTCGTTCACATGTTGACATGATATTATAAACCAACTATCCTTCACTATCCTGCAAATCAAACTCATCAAATTATTCTCACGTTAGTGTGCCAAACATATATCATCTATGTTACAAATACAATCATTCTGAACCTTTGATGAAGCTTTCACAATGGCTCGCAAGCTCGAAACCCATGCCATTGAGCAAGGTCATCTTAAATTAAGTTCAATTAAATCAAAATTTGAATCCACTAAACCATTCACACATAATGACAAATTTAAAGGTGTGGCCCACACTATGGTCATTGAACCCTCTCCCATCTACACCAAGCACATGGTCTCAACAATGATCTCCTCAATCAACAACCAACTACACTCCTTTAGGAGAATCATACAGTTCTATATTTGATAAGTTGATGAGCGTAAACTCCATCCAACTTCCTCCCATATGACCCGTGGACAACTCGCAAGCCAAGCCTATTTGGTATCATGAGGCCCACTTTTGTAAATATCATCGAGTCAAAGGTCATGACATTGAGAGATGTCATTCCTTCAAAGATCATGTCCAACAACTCATAAATCAAGGGGATATCCAAATTGATACCTCCACCATCAAACGTCGAACCCCAACAAATCACACAATCTCTACATCTCAACTATCAAATGTCACCCCCTTGTATGGTTGACACTGTCAATCAAGATCCTATCTTATCACCAACTCCGCATGTTCCCACCAGTGGACATTATTCCCACCTCTTATTCAGAACCTGTTACACCTACATCAACTTTCACTACCTTGTCTCTGAACCTACTACCTTCTCCTATCCTTGCCACATCCACATCAAATTCAACTATATCATCCATTTCATCCACTTCCAACATACCTCAATCTACCACATTAGATTCATCTTCAGCACTTATTTTGGCTCCACTTGTATCCACACATATCCCTATATCTCTCACACCTATTCATTCACCTGCATCTTCATCAAATACACCTGTTACTACACCTACATTACTCACAACCATCCCAACTAAACTCAGTTCTACAACATGCACCCTTGCAACCCCATCTTCGACATCAACCCCTTTATCAAAAATATCATTCTTACCCCTCAAAACATTTATGAACAACCAGTCCCTTCTACTTCTACATCTGAAATAATCTCTTGCATTTGCTACATTACCATTACCCATAAGGTCTACTCCATCGGTTATCACATCACTCACATCTCCACATATTCCAAAAATGCCTACATCTTTATCTATCCCAACTACCCCTATATCTATCATACAAAAAATCCACCTATCTCTACCTTGACATATTTACCTATATCCTTGCCCATGGCCACATCACCAGTCTACCCCAATACTCTTTACCTAATCCTTCTATCACACCAACCCAATCCTCTTGATCTGTAACCCTATCAAATATACCCTTTGAATCACCTACAAACCAACACATCCACCTAAATCAAATAAATATGTTTTACCTTCTCCCTCTACAAAATCATCTCTTTCCATGCCAAAACCTAGACAATCCACATCTCACATAGATATCATTAATCGCATCATACAAACACCTATCTCTTCATTAACATCTTCCTCTTGTTTTAGGAAAGTTTCTCCATTAATAACCACACTACCGATATCAGATCCTCTGGTTGAAATTATTATCATCCCTGCTAGAGGTAAATCTTCTAAGGTCAAAGTCTAAGGCTCGGGGAAAACATCCCCGACAGTCCCCTGTGCCTCCTCGGAAACATTCAGGTTTTCCCTCTTCTCAAAAATCTAATGCCACAACATCCATGTCAGGATCAAGTTTTTTCCATCTGCAACATCTTGCAATAATCAATCCACATCCAAACAATACAATCCTCCAACCAAATTTGATTTTTCCTCCAAAACATGAAATTCACACATCCAATCTACATCCACGTTTTCTATCTAACTCCAAGCTATAAGACATCCTATCAAAACCCATAAAAGTTACCTTCCCCATGACACTTCAATGGGGTCATACACACATATCTTTTGACATTTAACTTAAACATCTTCCATCAAACTTCCTCCTATTAAAGCCTTTAATCCCTATGGTCCCAAGCCATCATGGTTCAATCCTAATTACAATTGTGCCTTATCATCGTACCCCAGGTCATGACATCGAACATTATAAGGCCTTTCGGTCAATCATCCACAATTTTATAGAGAAATATGATTTCCTCATTCAGGGGAAAGTTCCTTCTCCATCTACCTTGAATCCAATCCATATCCCATCTGTCAAGATCTCCCATGATCCCCTTCATCCACATCATCCCTTAATATCCATCCAGCCCATGTCATTCCTCCTAAGGAATGCCCTCCATTGTTCATCAATGTCACTTATCTTACTAAGCACACTTGTGGTCTCTGATCATTTACCCCATCCAAATCTAAAACAATCTCATCTAAGCTCTTTTGACATCCTTTACCTCCTTCACATTTAACTCATTGGGGGAACAACCTTCCCTCGCCCTTGAGCATATCATCCATACAAATCCCTTCTTACTAGGGGACTTCGCTCTTTGACATTTTTTTATCTACCTTATTCACATCCATCCAATCTAAATATAATTATTCTAAGTCTCTCCTTTGAGGATCCTCATCTCATTCATAAGCCCTCCTTTGAGGCCATGTTTGTCTCTCCATTGAGGGACCATTTTCTCTAAGTCCCACCTTTGTGGCTATATTTGTGTCTCTTTGGGGCACCATCTATTTTGAAGTCCACCTTTGTGGCTATATTTGTGTCTCTTTTGGGGCACCATCTATTTATGAAGTCCACCATTGTCATATGTGTGTCTCCTTTGAGGCCATTTCATTCAAGTCCTTTGAGGCCATGGTTGTCCTATGTTTATGTCTCTCTTGGGGCATCATCATTTATTTTCATCTAAATCCACCATTGTGGTCATATGTTAGTTTTTGTTTTCTGCTTGGCTATCATCTCATTCTTATTGCAACTGCATTGTCTTCTCTCTAGAGGTGGTAAACCAGAGACAGAACCTCTTAATGCATTGCACTTGCGACCAATCTACTATCAACATATTTACCAATGAGAACTTAGTTACATCCTTAGAATGTTTTGTCATCTTTAGCCTCTTCCATTTGTCATTATAATAATTTGAATTATGTAGTCTGCCTTCACTACTTTGATGTGATCCCGTAACCATTACGTTTGTCACCTTCTCGTTCTCGTATTACAGCCATGCGAAGGGTCCATGGTGTCTCTTGTACATTCCTTATCCCCTCTTAAGTGGTTTACTTAGCTATTCCTAGCTCTCCCCCATGTGAAGCTCAAATTCAAGTATGCAAAAGGCAAAATCAAAGTTATCAAAAACAGATTGATCCCTCGAAGGATAGTTGTTCATGCCAAAAAAGAAAAGATAAAAAAAAGTATACAAATCAAAAATCAAAACAAATAGACCGATCCCTCGAAGGATGGCTATCATATTATTCTTGTCATCCATATTATGTATAAAGTAGACCATACCCTTGAACGATGGCTACTCTGTTATTATGGCATCTGGAAGGTTTTCCGTATTGATCAATCTTCTTTTATCAACATTTTCCGAAAGCTTCCCACATTAAACAACTTTCTACTATTTTTATTTCCCTTTCCTAGAGCTGGGGAATACATTTAAGGAACACCACCTTTAGAGATCCCTCTTCCCGCATACAAGTTACATCTCGATCCCTTTGTCATGTCATCATTAAGATTATAAGCATCTTTCATTCATATCTCCCTCATGATCTTTTGGTATAACTAACTATCGGTGGTTATGTGTTAACACCTGCTATTGGCTAAAAGTGCAATGCTTTGAGTGGTAGCCTTTTCTTGTTTATATCCAATCCAGTTCAAAGCATAGTTTTCCTGTACGCCCTTGCTACAACTATGTTCCATTCATCTCATCCAAATCATCTTTTATAAAAATCACATCAAATTTCACACTATGAATTTTATATCTATCTATCATCTCCATGAATGGGTTTGCAAATACACTTTTCG
The DNA here is from genome assembly GCA_019776745.2 of Taxus chinensis. Lineage (NCBI taxonomy): Eukaryota > Viridiplantae > Streptophyta > Pinopsida > Cupressales > Taxaceae > Taxus > Taxus chinensis. Next base: position 13,695,578 of record CM034147.1, read on the forward strand.
GTTTGCGAATTCTACTTGATCATCATTGTAATTTGTGAATTCTCCTTGAGGATCCTTCTCAAGGCAAGTTCGTTATCTTGCAGCTCCTTATCTCTCAACATGTTCAACATCGTCTTTGATCCATTGCTTCTCACTCTTCATGTCCACTCATCACCATTTGTCTCCACATCATCCTTCTCACCTTTTTGTCCCCTTGCATGATGCCAGATATCTTACTCGTCTTTCCTCTTGAGTTTTTCTTTTACTCTTCTGCTTTTAATTTGACAATCTTGCTTAACCATCCATATAGCCATAGAACCTTAGTTAAGGTATATCTTCTTCCTTGGATCCTCCCACTGTAGAAGCTTCTCCACCATTTCCTCTTTCAACAAACAATAATCACCACCACAAACGTCTTTCCACTCCTCCTTTTCTGCTTAACACTCTTGCATCATCACTACCACCACGTGGGCATCCCAGTTAAGGATTTCCCTTACACTCTCCATCTAAAACACATATATTCCTCAATCCATTCATGTCACACTCCTTTGTTTCCTTGTTATCACATTGTTATCACCTCCTTTCATCTTTTGTTCCATTTTGGTATGATCCACTCAGTCTTTTCATCATTCTTTTACTTATTCGGTTTGGCAATTCTACGTAACCATCTCCGTTGCAGGGCAATCTTACTTAAGAGTTTCTCTTAAGAATGGTTGGTCATCTAATCCTTCCATCTCCCATCATCTCTTCCTCATCTTCTGTCTCCCGCCTCTCATCATACTCATCCATTCCAACCAACCCTTCCACACCTGCATCCAATACAATGCTATCTTTCTCCTTCCATATTATCACTACCGGTTTGGTGATCTTACTTAAGTCCTCTTGCGACATGGCGATCTTACTTAAGAGTCCCTCTTAAGCATGATTTGTCATCCTACACTCCCCCACTACCCCACATTCTCTCCATATACATTTTCTCAACATTCCCCATCATCACATCCACTCACCTCCTCTTTCATTCTCGTAAACACCATTTCCTACTAGTCCCTTGTTCATCTCCATCATCCCTCGTTGGGTAATCTTACTTAAGCATTGCTTATCCGTTCATTTCATGTCTTGTTTCTTCATTTCTCTCTCATTCGTTCTCATCCACTGCATCCTCTCCTCGTCTTCATCTTCCTACACATCGTCATCCCTCCTTTCTTTACTCTTTCCAATCTATCTTCTAAAGTTCTCTCACATATCTACCCCCATACTTAAACGTCATTGTCATTGATCTTCGTCTAACATTATTTCATCATAATCTTCTATTTCCACGCTAGTAATTATCGGTGGATTTCTCCTAAAAATCACTCATCCCCATTCTACACATCCCGAATCCTTTTCTTTGACCTCCTCCATTCTATATTCATTCCTTCCTTCCTCTATGTCCTCTGTTCATTATCGGAGGATTTCTCCTAACATCCCTCCATTGGAGTTCCCCCTCCCATTCTTCATTTACTTTCTGCCTTGTCTTATCTTTTGTCCCATCTTTTCCTACTAATCATTATTGGTGGATTTCTCCTAACATCCATTCACTGGCATTGCCTCTCCTATCCCATCCTTTCTTTTTCCTCGCCACCTCTCTATCTGTCATTCTTCCTTGCCAATTTCTTCATTGTCTTCATCATACACCTTCTCTCTATTTTCTCGTCATCAGCATATCCTCATCTCATGCATCTCCATTTCTTTTCCAATCAATGTCATTCCTTCCCTTAAGTTTCTCTTTACGTTCCTTATGCTTCTCACTCTTTACCAAATATATTCATTCTTGGTTCCCTTCCATCTGCATAATTTTCTTCGTTGTCTTCTCCTCCTTTCTAATCTTTGTCTTATTTTACTTCCTCTTTATCATCCTCCTCCTCGTTTTACCTCACACTTCTGCCTTACTTCCTCGTCGAAAACCTGACTCTTTAACATTATCCCGTTTCCTTTATCATCTCATCATCCACATGCATTTCCATGTGGCCAGTTCCATATTATTTGTCTTGGATTTCCTTACTATATCTGTTTCCTTCAATTTTCTTTGCTCTATCATCTCTTTAGTTTTCCATTACCTCTCTTTTTTCCTCTGCTCCATCCTTCATCACACTTTTCGTCTTGAATAAATCTCTCCCTTTTTCATAATTTCATCCTCTGTTATGTTCTTTTCTTGTCTTCTCTTCATTTTTCCTTCTTTATAATCCTTCTTTGTTATCTTCTTCCTCCTCCGTCTCCGTTCCTCTATTCCATACCCCTGTTGCCTTCATATTCAATCTTTCTTGCTCTTCTCATAATCAACCAATCCTCCTATCTATTCCCTTTTCTCTTTCTCAACATCCCTTATATCTGGCATTCACAGTCAATGCCAATGTTTCTCCGTTTATGTATCGCCATCTATCCCTTTCATTATCATTCTTGTTCTTCTCTTTGCCACATTGACCTCTTCTCTTTTTGAGAACCCTGTCACATCTTTTATCTTCATCAGTCCTCTCGCAGGGACATCATCATATCCATTTCTAAGAATCTCTTCCCATCTTCTTTTGACATTTTTGTCTTGGAAGATACCATAATGGCCATCACCTATCTAATCTTGTTCTCTTCCTTGAATATTTTCTCTGCTTTTGTTTTGTTGCAAAAGTATCTCTTTCACACTTACCAAAGAAATAAGACTTTTTTGTCTTCTTCACCTTCTAATTTTCTGACACTTATGCATCTTTCCTGTGAAATATTATTGTCATCATATTTATTACCCTTTTAGGGAATTTTAACTCACCTTTCTATCCTATCTGCTCATCTTGTCCACATTTATGATTATTACGTCCATGTCTTATGTCGGGGCACCTTTTCATCCCTGTACTTATCAACACATATAACTCACTTTATGTCTTTCTCGTGCCCTATGTTGGGGCATCTTTATCTTCATCTTCATCCTTTTTGCGGACACGTGATTTTTTTCAAACGATTCCTTGCAAACAAAGGATTGCACACATCTTTCGCATTCAGTTGCACATATTTTAATGTTTTCCTATGACCCAATTGTCATCTTGGTTTACATCCATACTGCAGTGGTCTTCACCCACCCACTAGTTTGTAGAACGTTGTTGTCTGTCTCCATTGAGACCGCAATTGTCCTCTACCGATGTGATATTGGAGCCACCGCCATACTTTTTTTTATTGTTATTGTGATCCTTTTTTTTTCCTGGGGCATCTTTACTTTGGTCATGTCTTCATCCATCCTTGGGCATATCTTTCATCTAACCCTTTTTGTTTTTGTCTCGTTGCTTGCTATCGCAAACCACTCAACAAAAGGGGCAAATGTAGACACCTATTTTTGGTTATAGCACTCCTTCGACATCTCACATTCACGTAATTTCCATTCTCGCATCTCTTTCTCTTAAATTAAATAAAATCCTATCTATTTACTCATGTTATTTGATTGATAATCAATGGGCTCCATATGGACCCATTTGATAATTCAATTTTCGGCATCATCCCCCATCTCTCACAAATTATTTAATTTGTGAGTATTAAAATGCACCCATCCGACACCCTTTTTTTAATGGAATCTTCTCACCCACCATGCCCCCCACTACATCTAATAATTCAAGCCGCGGTCCCCACGTGATCACATCATATCCCTAACTCAGGTTACTTTACTCCACCCTGGGTATCATTTAACTTGTAGTTTAGTCTCACATCTAAGCTATAAATATGGGGTTTTTCCCCATATTTCCAAAAAGATAGAGATTTTTCAAAGACCCTGCACGAAAAAAAAGGAGAGACAAACCACAGGTGGAAAGAATGTGAAGTAGAAGGGCATATAAAAGATAGTTGTTCCTGAAATTCGATACATATGATGACAACAGATTGTAAAATCTGCCATGGGGACCATGATGTAAGTCGGTGTCCTCTACTGCAGTGCATGATATGTAAGAATGTGTCTTTCTATTGCAAGATCTGTAACTCTATGACCCACAACACTAAGGATTGTAGGTTGATTGACCAGATTGATGATGTCATTGATCTCGGTGTGTGCCAGACTAGCCTTCCAAGTAGTTCGAAGGATGATGATCGCTACTATGAAGAACATGCGGATGGCGAAACATGTGGAAGAGGTTTTTGCGGAGGATTTCGTGGTTGCAGTAACCACAACAGAGGGAGACGTGAGTTCCCACGTGGAACCTGTTATAACTATGGCTTGACAAAACATTATAAGCACGAGTGTCCTGATCTGTTGCAATGCTCATGGTGTGGAAAGAAACATGTGTACAAGGAGTGCCCTAAGATATCTGAGGCCATGAGCCAGCAGCACCGGAAAGACAAGGGCACTAGGATGGTAAGAATAAAGAAGGCCGACCCATAATGGATGCCAAGAGTGACATGTGAGTCAAGATTAGAACCTATACTAGTGACGACGTGAGCAGAGGCCATGCGTGCCATGGAGATAGTAAGGAAAATAATACTAGTTACAAGAGAAGAAGTCATACATGGAAAGTATCCAAACCCTACTCATTAGAAAGAGGTATATCAAGAGACTATGGATGTGATTCAGATTTTACAAGGAGAGATCTAGTGTCTGAATGAGAAGTCAAGGTAGTTGGAACAAAGGAAGAATGTTGAGGCTCTATAGAAGGATCTGGATGAGGTCATGGAAGTATGAAAGATGTTAAGGCAAGAGAATATCATTCCCTTGCTAGGATATTGGCTACGGGAGAACGTATTACGCGTTGGAGAAGACCACGAGAGGCAAGTTTTGCATGCTAATATTCCTCCCCATATCCTTGACTATGACAAAGAGATAACTTTGAATGTTGTTGTAGATGGATGGCTTTTGAGCAATATTTTGGTCAACATGGGTGCAAAGGTCAATGTTCTCACGTTGGATGCATGACATCAAATGGGAAGGCCCACACTACAACCATCCTCAAATGTGTTGTATATGGAAAATTAGACAAAGGCAATGCGTATTGGTGTCTTGAAAGATGTAGTTATCACTATTCAAGGGACCAAGTTCACTGGGGACTTCAAGGTTCTAGCGCTAGCCCAAGCAGATAACTTCCCAGCATTGCTTGGGTGTCCATGGTGTTAAAAAAACAATGTTGACCTTCGGTTTAATAAGGGGTATATCAATTTCAAGAACAATGAAGAACGGGTCATCATCCCTTTAACAAATGGGAAGTTAATGCCCTATATTGAGCCCTTAGGATGATAAGAATTCCTTGACATAATCTATGTGCGCTCTATTAGAGATCCTGTGGTAATTCATCTTATAGAAGGAATTATCCAGTTTGAAGATGCTCAGTCTATGAGTGATACAACCAGCATAGCAGGTGATAATTGGGTAGACGAGACTTATGAGTTAGTTGGGCGACAGTTAAGAGGATTTGTAACAAGGGCGACAAAGGCATGCTCAGTCAAGCATATGGGAAGGAAGAAGCTACCAAGTTACTCCTGAGGAGTAAGCCCTGATGATTTCTTGTGAGAGATGGAGGGGCAATGGAAAAATGAGGATGAAAGGAGAAGTATACTCAGTTATAACTTGCTCGGGACCACAGTGCGTTGGTGGGCAACACATCGCGAGAGACTTCTAAAATGACACAAGGTAAGAATCACATTCTCTGTCAGGTTCTCCAAAAGCAACGTGCCCACTATTATCCAAGACTACCATGGCAAGGAACCCGCCTCTTCCCATATCTAACCATGTTAGATGTTCTAAATGGAAGGCACATAAACTTTACCACCTTCGCTATGGGTGCATAAGTTATATTCCGCCTTATAAGGCTATGCGCGTGCATGGTAAATTCACTCAGAGATGCGCCGTAAGAGAGGAAATTGGTAGGAGTTGGCGGCCAATCTCATTCAAGTGTTTGAGTATCGAAGTACAAAGCCATCAGTGGATAAGGTGTTTCAGGTGGTCAAGTGCCTTAAAATAGGTGATAGTGCTATGGCAGAATATAGGATACTGGAGTTATTGGGTGAACCTACTTTGGAGATGTGTTATGAAGACGAATCCGAAGAGATACAACTTGAGTGCGCATGCTTTGAAAAAGAAAAAGGAAAAATGGTCTATGTGATGGATGGGGAAGAAATAAAGAGTCTAGATGTTAACCATTATGGAGGTACATGTGAAATCATGGATAACACTGATGAGCAAGCGCATGCCTACCATGAGCCCTTGAAGACAAAGAAGGTTAACATTGGTTTTGAAGCAGAACCTAAGGAATCTATCATTGGGGATTATTGGTTGGAGAAAGAGGTTTTTAGGATCATTGACCTTTTGCACGAGTTTTAGGATTTGTTCCTATGTAGGTACCTTGAGCTCAAGAGCATTCACCACTCCTTAATGGAAATGCAGATCAAGTTAAAGTAAGGTGTGCACCTGATTTGAAAGAGACTGTATCGGATGAATCTCAATTTACGTGTACATGTCAAGGAGGAGATAGACAAGAAGATAACATCAAACATCATTGAGGCTATGGAGGAATCAAAATGGGTAATTCCAAGGATCTGTGTTGATTACAAGGACTTGAATGCAGTGTGTGTCATTGACCCTTTTCCAACCCCCTTCACTAAAGAAATTTTGGAAGGAGTAGCCGGGCGTGAGGTCTATTCTTTTATGGATGGGTTCTCAGGGTATCACTAAGTTAGAATTGCAAAGGAAGACCAAGAGAAGATAAATTTCACCTCTAAATGAGGAAGTTTTGCCTACATGATCATGCCTCTTGGGCTAAAGAATGCACCTCCTGTGTTCTCACGCATCATGGTATAACCCTTCCAGGACTTTGTCCATAAATTTCTTCAAGTATACCAGGATGACTAGACTATGTATGGGCTGGTAAAAGACCCTTGCGACATTTTAAGGTTGATGTTTGAGAGATCTCGGCAGTTGAGGATATCCCTCAACATTAAGAAATGTGTCTTTGCTACTCCATTTGGCACCATGTTGGGGCATATTATATGTAAGGAAGGCTTGTTGGTGGATCCCGCCAAGGTTGCAGTTATTGTGAGATTGGGGGAGACTACCAATTAGAATGTTGTGCATGGATTCCTTAGGCATATGGGGTAATACAGGAAGTTTATTAAGGGGAATGCCAAGATCGTTGCATCCTTGGTAAAATAACTTAGGCACAAGAGTGCCTTTCACTGGGGAGAGACACAACATGAGGCGTTTGATACATTGAAGGATATGCTTGTGACTATACCCATATTACATTTTCGTTTTTGGGATAAGCCTTTCCATGTGCATGTTGATGCCTCGGGGACAACCATTAGAGCAGTGCTAGCACAACCTGGTTAGGGGATTGTTGATCAACCCCTTTGTTTTTCCACTTAGAAGTTGACACCAGCAGAACAAAATTACACAACTATTGAGTGCGAGGCATTATTAATGATCTACGCTCTGCATAAGTTCAGGAAGTATCTACTAGCAACACCATTTATATTCTACACAGATCACATGACGTTGAAATATTTGGTAAATAAACTCATTTTACAAGGGCACATATATCGTCGGGTCTTGTTGTTTTAGGAATTTGAGTTTTCAGTTGTGGTACAACAGGCAAAAGTAACTCAGGACCTGATCATTTATCAAGAATTGACTTAGGGGAGGACACACATAGCATTGAGGATACCATGCCAGACGCGCAACTATTTAGGTTACGGCGCACACGTGCTGACTTATAAGATATTGTAGTATTTCTTAAAATAGGTGTGGCGCTGGGAGGAATGAAGGCTTTGGAGAGGAAATAGTTGGCTATACGCGTCACGCCTTACATGTTGATTAGTGGAGATTTGTACAAGTTAGGCCATGATGATATTATGTGTCGATGCGTGTTAGAACATGAGCGTGTTATAATTATGGAGGAAATATATGGTGGGATTGCATGAGGACACTATGCAGGAAATACCATCATGTGGAATATTCTAATGGTGGGGCTTTAGTGGGAAAGTATCTACTAGGATTTTATTGAGTTTTGTAAGGCCTGTGACCATTATCAATGCTTTGGAAAACCTAGAAGGAGGGATGAAATTCCCTTGCGATCGATAGCCAGTGTTTAACCATTTGAAAAATGGGCAATTGACTTTGTTGGACCAATTTCACCTGTCGCACGAAGGACAGGCTCACATTACATCATCACTTACACTAAATACTTGACATGATGGGTAGAGGCAACACCTACAAAGGATTGCACTACATTGATAGTAATGATATTCTTATGGAAAAACATAATCAACATGTATGGATGTCCATTGAGTTTAACTAGTGATAGGGGATAATATTTTATGAATGAAATTGTTAGGATCTTATTGGCAGAGTTTATGGTGGCCAATCACACGACTACCCATTATCATCCTCAAGTGAATGGAACAGCTGAGGTGTTTAACAAGATACTAAGTCACGTATTGACCAAAATTTGTGATGTTGGAATAAAAGATGGGGATGACAAGGTATCAACCATTCTATGGGAATACATGACAACCTATAAGAGGATGAACAAGGCCACACTATTTCAATTGGTGTTTGGCGCGGAAGCTATTTTACCAGTTGAACTCATGTTACCATCACTGTGTATAGCACGCAAAGGAGGATTAGCTGATGAACAAGTGCTCAAGGAAAGGATTGACAAGTTAATGCAGTTAGATGAGAGGTGATCAGTTGCTAGATGGAATCAAAAGGCAGAAAAGGCTAGACAAAAGGCATGACATGATCGTCATATCAAGAATAAGCAATTTGAGTTTTGGTAGATGGTTTTGTTATATGATTCCAAGTTTCTGCGCCATTCAGGGAAGTTAAAAGTCCATTGGTTAGGTGCATACACCATCTCGTACATCCTTGTGTCAGGTGCATGCTAGTTACAAGCGCTGGATGGGACAAAATTACTTGGCCATTTCAATGGGACTTGGGTAAAACCATACTATAAATAAACCTTCATTGTGTTTGTAAATAAGCTAGTATTGCTAGTTAGCTTAGGATTTCTCTTTATGTTTTCCCTTTCCTCGTGTTTTCCTTTCTCGTTATTTGTTCCCTTTTATTTGTGTTGTTTTATGCCTTGTGCGTCGATAACCACTTATTACTTTCATAAGGTTGTGTATGCACAGAGGACCATGCATCTATTTTAGTGTGGGTTGGAGTAGTGCGAAGTGAAATACAAGCTGGTAGTAAAAGTTGTATGGCTTGGATTGAAGGATCGAAGGTGTGAAATATAGAAGAACGTGCATGGAAACAAAGAACAAGAATTTTTGGTGTCATGTTAGCTTAATAAAGACCACGTACAAAGGATATGAAGTACATGAACAACATCAGGTAGGTGAGGGAAAAAATTACGTCAACGACAGATGAAGTGCCTTCGGCGCAGGAAATGCGCGCGTAAAAGTCTTTGGTCAATAAGGATTTTTGCGCGCCAGAAGGTTGTAGAAGATTTTTCGTGCACGATTGGGCATGTTGGTAAGGACGCTTAAGGAAAACTTTAGTCAAAAAAGCCACATTTAATGCTAAGTAGATTGGTGGGTGGCATAGCATTTATTGTCGAAGAGGAGCATAAAGCTATAAGTATGAAGTTGGGCACATTATTATTTTACCTTACCATTATGAGATTGAAGAAGCTCTTGCGAACTAGGGCAACCACGAAGAAATATTTGTATGAAGGGAGAATCATAGAGATATGAGTACGTGACTAAGCTGATCTGTGAACCAGAGTGGAAGGAGTACACAAGCATAGGGAAGAATGTTTTAGAGGAGTATATCATCTGTGGAAGAATTCTTCCAGGTTAGGGTTTTGCAACTAGGGCACGAAAGTAAAAGGATTGTTTCACGGTGTTGAGCCACAATATTGAGAAGAATAGGGAAGAGAAGCAAGAAGACTTTAGGTTCTAACTCAACAAGTAAAATGACACCAAAGAAGGCAACCGTTTCACCGATAAAGGGCAAGGGCAAAGGAAAGAAAACTACCATCGCAAGTTTTAACGAGGAGTGGTACACAGAGATGCAGTACCTAGGTGAAGTGTTTCTAGGTAAAGAATGGGTATCCCATGTGAGGAAGATGGTCATGAGTGATTACAATCATCCCACAAGCATCACGAAGAAAGAGATGGCATTGGAACTAGTCTGTCCAACAAACAAGAAGACACTAGAGGGAATGTCGATCTATGATGATGAGGTAAAGGCGACGTTGGAAAAGGTCAGGTTGCTGCAACTTTATGAGTTTCCCTATTTTGGAAAGCCCGAGCAATTATATCAGTGGTTGATGTCATGCGTGCACGCGGACCACTTCTATTTTGTGGGCTGCGAAATGCGTAAAACTCCTGAACTCATATCAAAGTTTACTAGTCTGGTTTGCGAAGAGGGTTTCATAGATGATGACTTGGAGGATAAGGAGGCCATCAAGGAGACATTGGGGGCCTATAATTACAAAAGGGGTTCACTCTACTTTGATATCAAAAATATCTCTGACCCTATAATGAGGATGGTTGTGTACTTGGTTACCAAGATATATGGTCAAGAGAGATGGAAGAAGGTAAAGAAGGCATGGTTGAATGTATGCCGGAAGATTTCAAAAGGAACCATCTACAACCTGTCCACATATATTGTAGACGAGATCATCAGTAATGTGCAGGAAGGGGATAAGATAATGTTTGGAAATGTACTTCTCACCATTATCTTCTCAGAGATTGGGGTGCCCGATGGGCCATAAAAGTTTGTATGGGAGTACCCAAATGAAGACCCCTCGCCCGCAAAAAGATTTGAAAAGTATACTTGCGATACCATGATTGCCGCCCACAAGGTGCACATGGAGAAATGGTATAAGTGACTGCGTAACGCATTCAAGGTAGAATGGATAATACCCAAATAGTTTCCTGTGCTAATAGATGGAGAGGCTGAGTTTGTTATATACCAACACTTCTGCATTGGCAGATTTGCTCTGATAGATGGGAACGAAATTCCATGGTGCAAACTTCCTTTCTCTTTTACCACGCAATTATTCCAAGAAGGGTTTAACTACTTTAAGGAAGCTAAAAGGATAAGTTTTGACCTTAGCGAAGTGAACTAGGACCATTGCAAGCTGCGCAGGAAGCTCATATACCCAAAGAAGTACGTGTATGTGGCAAAGTATGTCTCCCATGAAGTATAGATGATGAAACCCTTGACGTTGCCAATTTCTGGGAGGACTGTAGCGAGGGTGTATTTATGCATCAGACCTAAGTTTGAGAAGGTTGCCTACTTGGAGAATGAAGTCTCCATCCCTGAGGATCCCACTGGTAGAAAGAAGGTCGCACCAAAGAAGAGAGAAAGGGAAGAGAGCCTAGAAAAAGAGGTTATAAAAGAAAGCACCAAGTGTGTAGATAACACAATTTGTGGGCGCGCCGGAGTTAGGTGCCAAGCCAAGCACCTACGTGCGCAGGAAGAAGTATCCTATTAAGAAGAGTGAGAAGATACCTTAGAAAGAGGTGTCAGAACAAGAAGATTCACCCAAAAGGGAATCACCTGCTGAGGAAGAGGAAGAATCCCTAGCTAGGAAGAAATAGAAGGTAGAAGGAAAAACCAAATCGGAGGAAACAAAGATCTTGGAGGCCTACAGGGGCAAGAAGGACAATGATGAGGATGAAGAAGTTCATAATCATCCTGTGTATGATGTACATGATTTAGAAGAAGAAGTAAATTAAGAGAAGAATGGAGATAAGGAGGATGCCCAATGCAAAGGGGTTAGCGAGGAGGTGAACACTAAGGACCAAAGGACCCCTAGCCTCACCAAGGAGCAGATAGAAGAGGCCGCAGAGAGAGAAGTAGTGGACATAATCAAGAAGTTAGTAGAGCAAGAGGTGGAGTGGAGCGCAGATGAAATACTCAAGGAAATAGAAGACAAGAGCATTGATAAGGAGTACGGAAGCATGAGAGGGGATCCCAGCCTAGCAGTGAGCTTTCTGAAGGGCATGCGCACATGAGGGAAGACTATGGTTGTAGCACAAGGGCAGGGAATGGGTTATATCAATTACCCAAACAAAGTGTTACGCACATGCTTCCAAAGCACTGTGCTAATAGAAAAACTCGTGGCGATGTCTTCATTTGATGAGGAAGGCACATACCCATGAACTAGGAAGATGTTATCTTGGGCGTTCAAGTCCCACATTGATGAACATAAGTTCAAAGTAAGCCAAGGGGAGCTAATGAAGATTCCAAAGAAAAAAGGGATAAACCCGCTGGTAAATGCTTAACAATTATCTGATGAACAAGTCTGTAACGCGCTCAACAAGGTTTAAGTGGAGGTTGAAGCAAGAATTTTTAGAAGGAATGATTGGGTGAGATTCCTAGAAGGAGAATTGGAGAAGAAAAAGGAGGATCTCGTTGAAAAGGACAAGGACCTAAACCAAGAAGATTTGATCATCCTAAAGCTAAGGCGTGAGCTACGGGAGGAGAAGACAAAGGTGTGAGAGGTCTACAAGAAGGTAGAAATGATTACATATGTTATTATCTTAAAGCATCAAGACCTAGCACCGCCTGTGTAGAAGTATTAGTCAACCTCACAATGATTGGGAGACCTAACTCACATCCTCGCTATGAAGAGGTAACCTCTTGCTTTGGAATCAATAGAAGAATTGTTAGCGCACCAAGAGAAAGAGGAAAAGCTGAAGGTGGTGGAGATAGTCGTTTGGTACACTAAGCTCCTTGCAGATGTGAAGGTCGCCACACAGATAGTTGAAGCTGCTTATGAAAATTGCGCGGATAGAGATAGAGTGACAAGCATTTTAGTTGCCACCCATGAAGCAGATCTCAAGGAGTTTCAAGAGTAGAATAAGGGGAATAGAGCAAAACGGGATAAGATCCTAGCCGAGGTGGAGAAGAATTCTAAAGCTATTGAGACCCTGAGAGGTTTGATCAAAAGCTGACTGAAGGAGTTATATCCCCAGATCACCCGCAGGATGGATGTGTTAGACGATCTTGGAAAATAGTTGGAATGGATCATTGATATCATGGGTGTCAAGGGGGATGAGATGAGTTTCGACAAGGTAAGGGTTCTTATGGGTGACCTACTCCAAGAAGCACATAATGAAGCAGATGTCAAGAAGAATATTGAGGCATATATAAAGAAGGATTTCCCACTCCTTCTTCAACAATAAACATATTCTTCTTCTTTCATCCATTCTTTAATTCTTCCACTCTTCATTCCTTCATTATTTTTTCTAATTATTCAGAGTCTTGTCATTCTTTATTCTTTTAAGGAAGGATGTTTCTAAGGATGGAGAACAAGTTTAGTGTGGGGTGATGTTAGGGCTCAAAATATTAACCAAGTCCCAAAGGGCGTGTGCGCACATAAGAACAATATGAATAAGGGTGCACAACGAAAAGTGTGTGAGACAAGGGTTTTAGAAGGGTTTTCTAGAAACCATGGCACACACGCAAGATAAAACAAAGGGTCTCAGAACTTAGCCATATTCGGCATTCCAAGAAGCACACGATAAAAGCATGACATGACCAAGCATATAGAGTGGATAAGGTGCTAGCCTGACGGCTTGGCGACGAAGAAAGGAATATTCCACGTGATGGAAGGATCAAGATAGACATCATTACAGAAAGTGGAGAGCTCGGATCAGAGTAAGCATGCTCCATTAGAGGACCACATGGACACTTAACAAGCAATCTACTCCTAAAATAAGGCATGGCGGTGGATGCTAAAGATATATATACAGAGATACTCGGGTAGAAGAAGAGGTGTACAATTAAGGGAGAAAAGAGGGATCAACATAGAGGGAATGAAGGGAAAAGATCTGTAGAAATAATAAGACGTTTGAGAGGGTTGGGGTTCTCATTAAGATGACTGTAGAAGTGATAGCATACCTAGGGGGACGAGTCTATGACAATTTTTGTAACAAGGGAAGCATAGCTAGGGCTTTTGATTCATGAGTCTTATCTACATGTTGGCAAGAAAATTTGTCTTGTAGGAAAATTTGTGGATTTCAAGCCGACACTATGGGAATCAAAGTCCCTCTACATTTGAATGGTGCAGCTACCATTGTTTAGCATGTAAAACCAAAGTGGATTTATGGTGGTTTTTCAACCAGAGATCCACATGAATACTCCACTGTCCCTATGGCAATAATAGCAACTCCTTGCTATAGTAGAAATCGATCTGAGAAAGGGGAGGGAGTGAGAATGAAGGAGGGGGAAAATCAATGTTGTGGGTATAGTGTCAGATGCCCACACACATCAACTAGAAGTTTCATTACATGCATTAATTAATAGAAGAAAGACAAATTTGCAATTTTTGAGCACAAGACATAATAAAACACGCTGGTCATAAAGCACCAATTGATTTCTCCATCGAGGGGACATAAAATTTCTTCCTTTTTTATTAATCTCAAAGTTGAAACTTGTACAACGAGTGGGAATAGAAGAAAAATGTAGAGGAGGAGAATAGAAGAAGACTAACAATCGTTTTTGTCCTCTATTTGCAAAAACGTGCTTCCATTTTCCAAATTCAATTGTCAGCCCTTCACAAAGACTTTGAAAAACCTTTAAAACGTTTGACCCAAAGCCGTTATAAACAAATTTGATCATTTTTCCTCTTCCAGATTCCTCTGCCGCAAAGAAAACGCTTCTAACGAGCCCCAAAAAGAGCTTTTGCATGTAAAAATGCATTTTATATTTCAATTTCCTAGTTTGCATATGAACCATTCGATCCTTTGCCCTAATTGCTTTGAAATCGGGCCATCGACGTGGCAGGAGAACATTGGAGCGAAGTCGGGGGAAGTTTTTTTGCATTTTTTGCATGCCAGATATGTTTTCTCGATTTTAACCCACAAAAATCCATCAAAATTTAAAATTGAAGTTTCCATCGTGTGGAGAATTTCACCAACTTTCTATTGATACGAATGACGTGAAAATCCGAGCTCTAGATCAAAAGATATGGCCTCTTGAAGATTTAGGGCAAAACTAGTAAAAAAATAGAGTCAAAATTAGGGTTGGCAGGGTCAAACTTTAAATTTTTCCCTTTTGGAAAAAATTCCTAAAAATCTCTACGGCCCCGCCGCTTCGAGACACGTGGCACTCTCTGACTGGTCGCTGATATGTGGCTTCGTTTTTTCCTTTTAAAATTTAAATTGGGAAAAATTCCCAATTTATCTCTGCACCCTGCCACTCTGCCTTGACACTTGGTGCATCCTGATTAGTTGCGGGCCTCAAACCATTTATTTTCCTTTGCGGTCTTTCGGGCCGAATGTTTCCTTTGATTTTTTTTCCCAAAAGGGCTAAGTGCCAAGTTTTCCTCCGTGCCTTCGCCAATGCGCTTCCTTCCCCTCTGTGGGCCTGCGGGCCACTTTGTGACTTTTGCGCTTTTTAGCCAAAAGGGCTAAGGGTCAAATTTCTCTCCACGGGCCCGCCCAGGGAAAATTTCCCCTCCAAATTCTGTCGAGCCATAACTTGCAAAATACAAGGAGTTAGGAGGACTTACTTACCTTTTTGGAAAGGGGAAATAATTCTCTATCTGATGAAGGTGTTCTTAAGAATCCTTGATCCCTTGGGAAGTTCTAGATTTAAAAATACTCAAACTAGACAATTTTCAAAGGGTAATAACAAAAAAATTTCTAAGTCCAGACTTGGAAAAAGAAGGAAAAATTTAAGGGGAAAACAGTGGCTCTAGCTTGGGGACATGGCATGGATTGAATCGAGAGAAAACATGGCATGAGGATCCAAAATCTCAATTTTTAAAACATATAACGTTGACCAGTGCCTTATCCATTGGGCCTTGCAAAGTCATGTACAACATTTGAGGAAAGCAAGAAGGAAGAAGAGGACACACAAAACAAAAACACACCAAAACACACAACAGAAGAGGGGAAAAACAAAACTATGCTACAAGGTGAGGGACAACTCACTTTCACTGATGATATAGATTCAAATATTGCCCACTTCTAGGAAATCCTAATGGAGTCCCATCCAAGTATGATGGGAGAAAAACATTTTCACCACAAGTTCCAAGAATTCGAAAAGGTCCCAGCCACAAAGAATCAAATTTTCCATGACTGCTCCTTGGTTCTCTTCTCTTATCCCAAAGTAGGACAAAATCTCCAACTCTGAACTCTCTTGCCTTGGTCCTTTTGTCAAAGAGCTTTTTCACTTTCAGCGGATGTTGTTTTATTCTCTCCACTACATGGGATCTACTCTCTTCTAGATTCTTAAGGAAAAGGATCCTCATGTCAATAGAATCTCTGTATTGGTTGTCTTCCACTATTTGAAGCAGCTTGAGAGCTGGCATTTCAATTGTAATAGGAATCTTTGCTTCAACTCCATATAGCAGCTGAAAAGGTGACATGCCTATTGCCTTCTTGGGAGTGATCCTATCAGCCCACAATGCATCATATAATTTTTTGTTCCAATTCTTCTGATTCTCATCAACAAGCTTGTGGATAATGGTCACAATATTTTTGTTGCTTGACTCAGCTTGACCATTCCCTCGAGGATAGTAGTTAGAAGAATGGGCTAGAGAGATGCCAAAACCATAACAGAACTCTGTCAATTCTCTTGAAGAGAAATAAGTGGCATTGTCCACAACAATATTTTGAGGCACCCCAAAATGGACAATGATGTATTCTTTGAGGAAACTGCAAACTACTTTAGAACTAGCTTGTTTGGTTGGAATGGCTTCCACCCATTTGGTGAAGTAGTCCATGACAGTGAGCACATAAGTATGCCCAACACTTGAATGGGGATTCAAAATTCCAATGAAGTCCAACCCCATTGTTGAAATGGTTCTTCAATAATCACAGGCCTGAGAGACAATGCAACCAACTGTGGTTTTCCAAGAAATTGTTGGCATGCTTTCCATTTAGAAACCCAGCTATGAGTATCAGCAAAAAGAGAAGGCCAATAATATCTACCTCTGAGAATTTTGTGGGCAGTCACTATGGCTGAAAAGTGTCCACCAAAAACTTGATCATGATAGGCTTTGAGGAGTTTTTCTTGTTGTTCCTTGTCAACACACTTGAGAAAACAACCATCTATCCCTTTCTTGTAGAGTGCATGATTCCAAATCACATATTTGGCTACTTTCAGCCAGAGAATTCTTCACTGCTTGTAATCTAAACGAGGAGGGCAGTCCCCATAGGTAAGAAAGAAAGTGATGTTTGCATACCATTCCTCTTTAGTGTTCAAAAAGAGAACTTGTGGGCAATCTTTTGAGCAGGTTGGCCAAGTGTCATCTTTTTCTCCAAGCTAAACTTTGAGAGATTCATCTTCAGCAATCAACTTGCACAAATCATTTCCTCTAACCAAATTAGAGGGCTTAATATCTAGGTCATACTCTTGGATCCTTGCGATCCAATTTCCTCTTTTGGCTCCAGGATCTTGTTGTGTCAAAATGGACTTGATTATACTTCCGAGGACCATCACCACGGTGTGAGAGTTGAGTATGTAAAATCTGAAATTCTTCATAGCCTTGACCATTGCGTATGCATGCTTCTCCAATTGACTGTAATTTAGTTCATGCTTCTTCAAAGGGAAGCTCATGAAAGCAATAGGTGCTTCCAATCCTTCATCATTCTTCTAAACTAGGACAACAATAAGAGTGTGCTCCGAGGCATAATAGTACATGATGAATTCTTTTCTGAAATCTGGAGATACGAGCGTTAGAGCTTTGGCAATGGCCTTCTTGATTTCTTCAAATGTTGATTTTCCTTCACTACTCCAATTGAAACATGTTTGAGGCTTCATCATAGAGGTGATATGCTTTGTTAGTTCAGCAAATTCATGAACAAAGCGGCAAAGAAAATTTACCTTCCCAAAGAATGAGTGCACTCCTTTCTTGCTGGTGGGAACAGATAGTGCTTGAATAGAACTTACCCTCTCAGGGTCAATATGTGTTACATGCTTATTCACAATGTGTCCCAACAGCTTGCCTTCTGTGACTCCAAAGATATAATTCTTGGGATTTAGAGAAATGCCATGTTTTCTACATCTTGCAAGAATCTGCTCCAAGTGGAAGATATGCTCACTTCTCTTCTTTGAAAACATGGTTAAGTCATCAAGGTATATGACAATACAATGCTTGAGATATTTTAAAGCCAGGTCCATGGCTCTTTGGAAGGTGGCTCCCGCATTGATCAGGCCAAAAGGAATCTTGTTGTAAGCAAAAGTGTCCCAAGGAGTTGTGAAAGCTGTCTTGCTACAATCTTCTTTGGCTACTTTAATTTGATTATACCCTAAGAAGCCATCAAGCAAAGAGAGTGTCTCAGATCCAATAACTACTTGTAGGATATGATCCATGATCGGAAGAGGGTAATTGTCCTTGAAAGATGCTTGATTCAGATTTATGAAATCTACACATTTTCTGATCTCCCCATTTTTCTTTCTGACCGGTACAATGTTGGCCACCCATGTTGAGTGGTGAATGGGGAAAACGATTCTGGCATTCTGCATCTTGTTAACTTCTTCCTTGATAACATCAGTAATCTTTGGATTATAGGGTCTTTGATTTTGCCTAAAGGGCTTAGCATCTTGCTTTAGAGGAATGGAATGATGCATTTCCTTCAGTTGAAAAGATTTGAGCTCATCGTAAGAGTAGGCTAGCACATCAGAGTAATTTTTAAGCAAAACAACGAAATTCCTTTTCTCTTCAGGTGAGCAACATTTGCCAATGTTGACCATCCTTGGATCTTTAGAAGTCCCAATGTTTTCCTTTTCAAAATCAGATGGACAGCGAGAAGATAGCTTTTCTTTTTCACGAATAAATCTGTCATCCTTATCAAACAGGTCCTCTAGAGAGACTAGAACTTTAGGGATCTTGTTACCTTTCAATCTGATCATGACTTCATCATCCACTCTTTCAATTTCATCTGATGCATCTTCAGCCACAACTTCTTTATGTGGATTAATACTTCCCTCAAAGAAGATATTATTGAAGTTATCTCTTTGCTCCAAGAAGGCTAAAATCTGATTGTTGTCAATGAAAACTTGCCAGTGATCTGCGTTATCAGGAACACTTGGTCTGAAAACCATCTCAATGGTTATTTTATCCTTACCAAAAGAAGGATGAGGATTTAATAGGGATGTCGATACTGTAAGAGAATCAACTCTTTCATTTTGTTGTCTTGGGATGGCTTCAATAGAGAATGCATCAAATATTTCAATGCAATCCCACACTCTATTCCTATAATATCTGAACCTTGGGTTCTTCACCTAGTATTACTAGTGGATTTGCTTCACTATAACTTCTACATCACCAAGGCATCTCAGCTTTTTGATTCCCATGTCTTTCGCTACACTTATGCCGAAGAGGAGAGCTTCATATTCTGTTGTATTGTTGGTGTTGTCAAACTGTAGTTTGTATGCAAAAGGATGCATCACATTGGAAGGAGAGTACAACACAACACCAGCCCTTGAGCCTACTTTGGAATGGCTTCCATCAAAATCATAGTCCAGACTTGATATTTCTCTGATTCCAAGGAAAGTGGCAAGTCTTCTTCTCGTTCTCAAGTAAGGAAATAGTTTCCTAATCCACAATCTTGAAATAGGATATTAGCTCTTGGGTCACTGGAACTTCTTACTGTAAACTTCATTCTTCTTACCAAAAGCAGCTTCTTCATCTCACCCTTTACTGGAATAGTTGTAGAGGTCCAATCCATCTTTATCTCCCCACCAAGGTCTCTACAAAAACTTCTACTCAAGAGCATGCCGGAATGTCTACCACTAAGATGGTTAGAAGTACTTTCTTATAAGGGTATTCAACTAAATCCACTTGTGCATCTTTTATCCTTCCTAGTAGTGGTACTTGATTAGATTCCATTGAGTAACAAGCTTCATTAACTCTGGTTAGAGTCAGGCCGAGAGCATTGGCAACCTTGAGTGGCATTACGTTATCAGAAGCTCCAGAGTCAATGATGTAATTGTTAAGCTCAAAACCATTCATGAGAAGATATAAGTAGAAGGGTTCCACCTTATCTGTTTTGGAAGCACTTAAGGCCAACATGTTTTGAGCAGGTGGTGTAGATGGTGTCGGGAGCAGACCTTTATAATTTGAACTTGAAGGTATATAATTGCTACTTCGAATAGCATTGATTAGTCTATCAAACTGAGCAGGGTGTGTTTGTAAGTATTCAATCTCTGAGAGTTGCACTTTCATTTTACTTGCATGTTCCAAAAAATCAAATGGGAAAATGTTGGATGACGGGGAAGTTCCTAGAGTGAGGGAAGGTTTACATGGTAAGGGTCTTTGAGGAACTTTGGCTGACGTAGGATAGACTTCATTGGAGAGGGGAATCTTTTTAATAACTTGTGGGCTAGAAGAAGAAAAAGGTGACTTACTAGATATAACAGCCTGATCTCTAGCAGCCATTTGGCCTGGTTCATTTTGGTTGAATCCATTGAGGGTAGTAATGGTGAGCCTCTGTTGATGATCTTCTTTTGTGTGGCTGTTGGAGTGGGATCTTCTTTAGTTTTCTTTTCCTCTTCAGCCACGGAGGGTAGAGCATCTTTCTTGGATTGAGCTTGAGTGAAGACAACACATGAGAAGTTTGGGGCATCCTCTTCTTCTTCCCCATCATCCACAAACTCGAACAAGCCATTGTGCATATCAACTTATTTAATTTTGAGGTAGCCTTCGTAATGCTCTGTTATTTCTCCTTCAAGTTCATCAATTTCAACATCCTCTCTTGATTCTCTGGTGTCACAGATAGCATTGATAGGAGGTGCTTTAAGGGTAAGTTTGAGAGGAGGTGGTGCAATTCTTTGTCTATCAGGGAAGTTTGGCCTCCTTAGAGAATTTCTCATTGTCATTTAGGGCACTTGTTTCTTCAAGGCAACTAGATCATTTAGCATTTTCTAGAACATAGGATATGTAGTTACTGAAGCCAAACTCTGACCCTTTTGCTTCTCATTTGGGCCTTTCACCTTTCCAGAGAGGATTAAGTCATCATCAGTTTCAATGTCAAAGTCTTGAACTTCCCTCAGTGTGTTTGGTTGGGCTCTTTTGAGGAAGAAACTAACTTCTGATGGCAAGGCACTGACGAAGAATCTTCTCAGGTGGTTCTCAGGAGCTAGCACATCTTCATAAACTCTTCTTGTCAATCTATTAAACCTTGCTACAAAGTCCCTCATGGATTCAGAGCTTTCTTTATTTATTTGGAATAATTACACCTGCAACTCTTGACATCTTCAGTGCTCTTGAATCTGTTTTCAAATGCTTTTCTAATATCTTCCCAACCAGTAATAGATCTTGCAGGAAGAATGTAAAACCATTCAACAGCTTTCTCTTGGAGTGACTCCACAAAAAGTCTAACCGACACATCTTCATCTTCAACACCTAACACACCACAAGCAGTGATGAAGGTTGCTACATATTTTGTAGGGAGTTGGGAGCCATCTCCTTTGAATTTGGGAAAATTCTTTCTCGAACCTCTTGGCAGATCATGGAGTATTCATGGGAGAGCAAGTGGACCAGTATTTCTTCACCATGGTACATTGGGTGTACGTGCTTCACATTCATTATCAGCCATATTGTTTCTGTTTCTGGCTTCTTCAGCAACTAGGGCTACTTCTCTTTCCTCTACTGCAGCTTGGAGTCTTGTAATTTCTTCAAGTTGAGCTCTAATCTCTTCCTCTCTGTCAAACTGAACTATAACCTTTGCTTCTTCTCTCTCAAACTCCTTAAAAGTAGGGTTAATCACTCCTTCTTGCCTCAATTGGTGAGTATACCTTCTATCAGCCAGCTTGAAAGTTTATTGTCTTCTCTTTCACAACCCAGAATTTTGTAGCAATGGTGAGGTGATTTACACTCTGCCAAATATGCCAAGTAACCTCTTTCAATTCTAAAATGATCTCCTTTGGATATGATAGAGCAAACAAGGTTTTCTAGAAGGATTTGCAAGAATTTTGAGTTACATCCATGTAGTTCATATGGCTGCTCAATCTACAGAACTCTTCTATTTGAGTATTTTTGTGTTTTAAGATCACAAGGGATTTCAAACTTCAAAGGCAAACTTGATGATATTATAAAAACCTTGTGGTCATTTTTGGGTGCAGATGTTACAACTCTACCCCACGGTGGGCGCCAAAAATTGTTGGTGAGAAAATTTGTCTTGTGGAAAAATTTGTGGCCAACGCTATGGGAATCAAAGTCCCTCTACATTTGAATGGTGCAGCTACCATTGTTTAGCATGTAAAACCAAAGTGGATTTATGGTGGTTTTTCAACCAGAGATCCACGAGAACACTCCACTATCCCTATGGCAATAATAACAACTCCTTGTTATTGCAGAAATCAATCTGAGAAAGGGGAGGGAGTGAGAATGAAGGAGGGGGAAATCAATGTTGTGGGTAGAGTGTCAGATGCCCACACACATCAACAAGAAGTTTCATTACATGCATTAATTAATAGAAGAAAGACAAATTTACAATTTATGAGCACAAGACAAAATAAAACACACTGGTCACAAAGCACCAATCGATTTTTCCATCGGGGGGACATAAAATTCCTTCCTTTTTTATTGATCTCAGAGTTGAAACTTGTACAACAAGTGGGAATAGAAGAAAAATACAGAGGAGGAGAATAGAAGAAGACTAACAATCGTTTTTGTCCTCTGTTTGCAAAAATGTGCTTCCAATTTCCAAATTTGATTGCTGGCCCTTCACAAAGACTTCGAAAAACCCTTAAAATGTTCAACCAAAATATGTTACAAATAAATTTGATCATTTTTCCTCTACCAAATTCCTCTGCCACAAAGAAAATGCTTCTGACGAACCCCAAAAAGAGCTTCTACATGTAAAAATGTGTTTTATATTTCAATTTGGCAGTTCACATATGAACCGTTCGATCCTTTTCCCTAATTTCTTTGAAATCGGGCCATCCACGTGGTAGGAGAACATTAGAGCAAAATCGGGGGAAACTTTTTTGCACTCCAGAGACGTTTTATTGATTTTCTACTAAAAAATTGCATCAAAATTTAAAATTGAAGTGTCCATCATGTGGAGAATTTCACCATCTTTCCATTGATACCAAAAACGTGAAAATCTAAGCTCTACATCGAAAGATATGGCCTCTTGAAGATTCAGGGCAAAACTGGTAAAAAACAGAGTCAAAATTAGGGTTGGCGAGGTCAAACTTTAAATTTTTCCCTTTTGGAAAAATTTCCTAAAAATCTTCGCAGCCCCGCCACTCCGAGACACGTGGCACTCTTTGACTGGTCGCGGATATGCAGTTTCATTTTTTCCTTTTAAATTTTAAATTGGGAAAATTTCCCAATTTATCTTCACGCCTCGCCACTCTGCCTTGACACGTGGCACATCTTGACTAGTTGCGGGCCTCAAACCATTTATTTTCCTCTGCGGGCTTTTGGGCTGAATGTTTCCTTTGAGTTTTTTGCCCAAAAGGGCTAAGTGCCAAGTTTTCCTCCGCGCCTCCGCCAATGCGCTTCCTTCCCCTTCGCGGGCTTGCTGTCTGCTTTGTGACTTTTGTGCTTTTCAGCCAAAAGGGTTAAGTGTCAAATTTCTCTCCGCGGGCCCACCTAGGGAACATTTCCCCTCCAAACTCCATTGAGCCATAACTTGCAAAATAAAAGGAGTTAGGAGAACTTCATTACTTTCTGGAACGGGGAAAGAATTCTCTATCTGATGAAGGTGTTTCTAAGAATCCTTGATCCCTTAGGAAGTGCCAGATTTCAAAATACTCCGAGTGGACCATTTTCAAATGGTAACAACTCAAAAATTTCTAAGTCCAAACTTGGAAAAAGAATGAAAATTTCGAGGGGACAGCACTGCATTAATGAATTGGCCTATTATGGCCTTAGTGAATGTAATATGGCTACTAAACTATGTTTAATATGAATATATGGTTTTGTTCTAAGAATATAATGTTCATGGATGTAAATCCTAGTACTATTTCTTTATGTTGTGGATCAAATCTATTATCTATATGATGTTTCTTTTAATTTTGAATGAATGTATTGATATAACAACTCATCCTAGGCTCTCAGAATGAATGCATGGCCCTTTACATTTTTGCATATAAGTTTTTTCCCTAAGCAATGTATTCTCACAAAACTCACATAAAGGAGGGGCTCGGCGCCTGTGTGTGCCTTGGGTGAGCACCCAACGCCCGCTGGGTGATTGGTCAATGAGCATGGGATTAGACTTGTTCTAAGGGCATAAAAATTACTGCACATGCATAAGAAATGAACTTGGTGTGGAAACATGTTCCTTCTGTTGCCTTTGTATGGATTGTAATTTTTTCCTTCAAGTGGAGAGCCTCTTAAATACTTTATTCTTTAAAATGTGTGGGAGTGTCTTATTTGTTATGGTTGCGTGAAAACTGTTGTTTCTCCTCACATGCATGCATTATGGCCAAGGTAAATGTATATGGATTTGAATGCCTCTATTTGACCAATGTATGAAAATTGATATTTTGCTTTGCCTTGGTGTGAAAATTCTCCTTTCAACGTGAACGGAATGGTTAAGCAATAACGTGGGCAAATTGACTGATTGAGTTGAATCTGGAAAAATCTTGCATTGAAATCTCCTTTATTTCTAGTGTATTGCCTGAGGGGTGTGATAAAATATTTCTCGGGAATTTCTTCGGTAGTGGGCTTTAATTTCTAGGGGAAAAACTTGGTCGTTTGCCAGTTGCAATGGCAAAACAGGTTGACAATTCCCATTTATTTCCCCATGTGGGAAATTGGGAGATCTTTTGTCAGTTTTCCATCTGGTCGGGTTGGCAGTCAACAAAATAAATTCCACAAGTGGGGAAAAAAGAAGAATTTGTAAGGAAATGGGAAATCATGGTGTGGAAAGCCAATTTGGCATCCTCGGCAATTGGAAGTGAAATTTTATTTTCCCTGGCAATAAATAAGAACTTGTCAATTGATTTTCTTTTTACAAAAATTAAATTAATATTTATTTAATTAAAAACCCCAAAAATTAGTAAAATTACTTTTATTAAATAAAAGGATAATAAATAAATTAAATATTAACTAATTAATTATAAACGCAGTTTATGACCTACCAAGAGGAATTCTCACCCGAAATGAGTGAAACGAAGACCAAAACAATCACGATAACAAGATGATTGTGGAGAGGGTGATAAATCACATTTATTAATTTTACAAATTCAAAATTAATTGATAACACATTACACACTTGAATAATGAAATATACAAAGCCTTCTTTACAACAATTTAGAAAGAACAATTTACAAGATATCAACATCCACTTTACAACTGAGGGGAATATTATGAGAGTGAACTTTTGGCTCTAATATAGCATAACTCCTTCAAAACTTCATTTCTCTCTCTTCCACCTCTTCAAATTCTTCAAATCATGGATCACAATACAAAGAAAGGGGAATAGGCGACATTCTCTACCCAACCTATAATATAATATGAGGATAATCCATCCCCTTATTGGCCCTCGAGCCCCAACCAAAGAACAACGAGGGGTATAATGCAACTTTGACAAATTTTACCACATTGGCTTCTACACAAAATAAGCATTTCACAATAACACCACATTCAAATAAATACACAAGACAAGATTTACAAACTTTCTAACAATACATAGGCTTGACAACAAGCCAAAAGGAACAAGGAATATAGAAACCACCTCCTTTTTCCTCCCAAGTAAAGTAAGAGCTCCATCTAAAGCCACCATGTGTATAACTTGAAACATAATCAAATCCTTATTTTTACATTTGCAAGTATGCAAAATATATCGATGTTATCCTTTTCACTCCCCATAGGTGGAACTCAAACTCACACTCCCTCCACAATGCATGTTTCACATCTCCCTTTTCTCTCCCCAATGGTCCCATAAATCCATCTCCCACACCCAACTTATGGCAAGCTACCCATCCACAATCAAACACATCCACAACACTCATACAATATTCAAACAAGCACAATTTCTATATCAATACAAAAAGACAACAACATGAGAGCCTACCTCTCCATCGAGCTTCCAATTTATTTACTCAACAAGCTTTGAATCCTTCACACCAAGATCAATCCAAGATGCAACTCCAAAAGAAACTCCAAGTATGAAAACCAAGACCAATTTTCAAAAATTCAAGAGAAGCAAATAAGGCAAATAATGCAAAATCCTTCAAATTCATCCTATAAATAGAAATGGGATGTAAGGATGATGAGGTGGCTCCATGTAGGATGCCACTTCATCATCCCTCCATTCCAACACAGAAGTCAACCACCAAACCCAAAGCAATTAATAAACATGTAAGACTTATGACATGCCCACATGACACTTAAACATGCACTCTATGTTTATCAAGGACAAATTAATTGTGGTAAGTAGAAAAGTTCAATTATTTTCTCTTTTACATTCAACAAATGTATTAAAATGGTCAAAATAATCCCTATACTTCATAAGTATGGTTGGTAGAAGAGTTTGAGATGTGAGGGACAAGGTTAACTTGTCCTACAAGTCTCAAAAAGGGGCCTACAAGGCCAAATTCGAGTTTGGGAGGAAAAGGGAGAGTACACACCACATAAATGCAATTAATTCATTTCACATCAAGCACAATCAAGGACTATCTACTCTATTTATTACCAACATGTCACCCCTTTCTTTTAGTTTAAAATTTAAGTTAGATTAGCTAATTAAGACACATTAATAAGTGCAATAAAGTGACTAAAATTTCCCAATAATTAAACACATGCACAACAAATTAAAACAAACAAATTTAAAAGAAAGGAAACACATTACAACCATGGCCACATAAATGAGGTTACCCCCCTATGGGAACCTCCTAACCAAGTTTTCAAATTTGGTCATGTTGCACAACACCCGACAACCTTCCGTGGTTGGTCCCCTATCCCCTTTCGATGTATATAATATAATGTCCCTGCAACACAAAAAAAATACCATTCTAGCCTTGCGGCCACATTCAACAACATCAAGAATAATATACATATATAAATCAATAATCTTCATCCAAAATTAACAATTCTATCATCTGTCATTATATCAATTAATTTGATTCTGACATCCAAAAAAATCATAATTCTACTCAAAACATCCAACATAGGCAATGCGTCCATAATATGACATGACAATATAAAATAGAATACTACAAATCAACATATATAATTGTCCGTCAGTGTCATCTAGTGCATCATAATCAAAATGTAAATCACAACATGTCAATAGTCTAACCATCTGCATAGTTTATCATCTACTAATCAAGATATAATAATCAAAATGTCTAAGTATCAATCCAACAGTAATAACATCATAAAGAAATAGTGTTGAAAAGGAGCGAGCACTACAGGATGTCTGGTTGGTAGTAGAGCAATGTTGTGACAAAAATTAGATGCATCTCCGTTGGGGCTATGGACATCTGGCTGAAAGTGGAACAATGCACAACTTATCCTTCCATTCACCCTCTATCCAACTATTTGACTTAATCACTCCCTATAAATTAGCTAGTTTGTCTTCACATACCACCCATTAAGTCTTCACTTCAAGTAATAATTAACCCTCACAATCACACACACTTTGATCTTGTAGAGACATAGGTCTCGCAATTAAAGGAATAATTAACCCCTTTAACATTTTCTAGCAATTTAATATTCCTACATCTACGTACTCACCTACCGTACACATCCCTACACCTAGCCTTTCCATGTAATAAACCCCTAATCATAATTTATTAACTTAATCTAACTTTAATCTTAATCACATGCTCCACCTCTAAATCTAAAGGCTTCTATTTTTAGAAGCCTCTCTAAATCTCCCTCTTTCATATTGAAAAATTCAAATATATCTCCCTCCCTCCATTGAATTTTTAATCCAATGGAGACTTCTCTCAAATTCTAGAATTATCCATTCTTCTCATGCATTCTCCTTCGTTGATCCAAATCCAGGGATTCATCTTAGCCATTGAATCCTCCACTCCTTAGCTATAAATTGAACTCTCCTTCTCCACGAGAGCTAAAGAGCAACAGGATAGAAAATATCTACAATTTTTTTTCTTGATTCAGTCAATCCATCTCAGATCTATCATCGTCTTCATTAAGCAAATCATCAAGTTACAACGGGAGGTGTTGCCTAAGTGAATCCACCAAAATATGAAGCAACCAACATCAATCCAAGAGAAAATCCAACACATAAAAGGAGAAGCTTTGCAACTTGTAGGTAAGTGCAGGTATTAAATATCTTGTTTCTTTACATCCATTACCTTATCTGAGGTTTTGTTTGAGAATATTAGATCAGGGAAGTAATTTTGTTTGTTTTCTCACATTCTACTCACTAATCTTTTCTTACATTACACCTTATACAACAAATTTCTTGTGACAACTCTTACCATACCAACTTCTTCATCCCTGAGACACACTTGAACATTCAAATAGCCATTCATTCGTGTAATCTATCATTTATCAAATACAAAGCATATGCACCACATTTATCATGTAGGAACAATCAAGAAACATACACATCATGGAGTGTTCATGAAGGAAATCTAATTTATTCATATTACAAACAACTTACAGAATCCTTGAGCCATTTAGGGATCTTCCGCACGTATTTTCCACCCCAATATTTCTTCTTCAATCCATAAGTACTTCTTTAATTAGAATTCCACCTTATATGATCTTGACCCAAGGTGGTTACATTAGGCATTTCTTAACTCACTGAGGTTAATGGTCGAGTTTGACATATGGACCCTTTCATAATGTGTTAAATCACTTTACTTACTTGTCATAGGTCTCAGAATGACCTCTTACATTACAAATAGTGTTAACATTTATATTAAACATCTCTTATGAATTCAAATTTGTAAGGAAGGTTTTTTTGGGGGAAGATGTGAAACTATCCTAATATGCACATGGATGTTCCAACAAGGTGGCGAACCTCATCAAACCACCTAGAGATGACCCCTATGACCTTATTCACTCTATAATTATATAAAATACAAAATTTTGGTACTTCCTCGGTGATGCTCCTACATCACTTTTATTAATTTTTCCAACCAAATGGAATCATCTAATATTCTCTTAACCCTGTACATGTAATCAACCTTACTCAACATTACATGATTTATTCTTTGAACAACATTGTCATAGTTCCTAGAAAATATTTTCATTCAAATACCATGAGATTCTTGACTAAAATATCAGATCCTTTATCTCTCTTGATACAATACTCTTTGAGCTCACAACTTTTCTAACTCTCTACACTTTGTCTTTCATATCTCTTTAGGAAATACGAAGAATATGTTTCCCACATTTTACACCCTCCTTATATAAAATTGATTTATTCTTTCATAAGTTTAGACTGTCGTTTTGAGTTCTTTCATTTTTCATTGCCTAATACCATCATCATTCATTCATACATCTCCAATTAGCAATTCCTCACACTCCCCTTAAACCCCTATACTTGGTCCTAGCTTCTTAACTGAATTATGAAGAAATTGAAAGATCCATACTCATATCTAAGTCTAGTTCTTAAACTAGCCTTATCCACATTATCTGACATGCATAGTTCTCACAAAGGAATGATGGAAAGTCTAGCATGAATTATAACCCTACATAGTCAACCCTTATTGATGAGATAAAGCCCAAACTTAAACTTTAAACTTGTTCACTATACTCATAACTTTATTATGAAGATTGTCTTGTTGATTGTGTTCATACCTAAGCACATGAATTATCAATCACACAACTCATACTTCTTGCTAAGGTGATCCTCTGTAATTTCTATACATTCACCCATATTCAAAACCATGACCAATTCCTATGATTCTTTGTTTTTCATTGAAGGTGGCAATGATATTGTTTTGTATACGGCTAATACACTATGCCCCATTTATTTATCTACCTTGATAGAGGTTTGAGTACATCTCGTGATGGTCTACAAACTCTTTCTATAACCCATTACTTCCATTATGATTCTTAGGTTCAAGATCATGGACTCACTGCTACTGTTTAGAGATTTAATTGTCAGGGCTCGAGGTAAGAATATGAATTTCATAAGTGGGTCATACATGGCTTCAATCATCTCACTATGACCTCCAAATATATAGTCAACTGAAACTTGTCTTTGTCAAGATCTTCCTTTTTCCTCCTTCACCTTTGTCTTGCACAATCTACTAGGTATGTTTTGAGGGAAGAAATGATATAAATTTCACACAACTCATATTTTTAGTGCACTTTCAAAATTTTTAAGTACCCTTTTTCCTATATTTAAAGCTCACAAAATGTTAAAATTTAATTATTCACAGGATCTGCACAATTCACATTTAGGATTTGCAATTAGGCCTCTAAGCGAGCTTAGTATACTTCCTCCAAGACTGTCAACTACAACATACATTTGTAGGTATGAGATGATACAAAACCTTTTGAAATGTGATCTAGACTCCCTCTACGTGTTATGTTCCAAATTTTAGTCCTTGATAATTAATAATAACAAAGATATGAATAATTTACTTTAAAACCCTAGATGAGGGTTTGTAATAGTCTGATAGGAGGAAACACTTATCTTTACTTTTAGACCCTTTCATGACACCAAAGTAATTGCATAATCTCTGTGACATCAGAAGGAAGATTTCTTCTTTCACCAACATATGTCCAAAATACTTTTACATGCCTGCACAATAAGATTTCACTAGAAATGCATCACAATCAAATGGAAAATAGGACATATTCCGAGATCATTTGCAAAAAATTATATGCTACCGTGAAAAATTTAACCTATACTTCCTTAATACACCTCATCTACCATCAATGCAACATGGGAGAATAAGAAATCTCAACAATTTTCAATCATTCTTCTTGAAACAACATAATCTATGTACAAAATACAGTCAACTGTGTACAAAATGCTTATTAATGGCTTATTTAATGAATAAAACCTCTTCTGCAATGCTTAGCAACCTTTTTAAAACACTCTATTGGCTTCCATCTATTGTAATTCCACTCCTCACATCCAATGGGTCAAATTCCTTCATGTTAGAACATTTTTTCTAAGTTTGGGAGTGGTTAAAACAACTTCCCCAAATCTTCTAAACAACTCTTTACTTGGTCAAATTTCATATCTAGCCTTTCTCCACGTAGTTTTATCTTTGTTTATAGTTTATTGAGGGGTATTTTACCATTACAAATGATTGGAATAATTCCAGATAAAATTCACAAACTTGTGGGACCCTATATCACTATATCCCTCCTATTTTAACATTCTAAATTTAAAACTTTGTCAATTTAGAGGGAAAGTCCAAACTATGCTAGTATAACTTGATCTAGAACAAATGAAGCTTTAATGGATTCTTATTGAATATGAAAACATCCTAATGCATACAAACTATGAAATGCACATCATGTACATAGTCATGTCCTAATGCTCCTACATCAAACTCCTCTAATCTCCTACTTAAATGGAATGTTTTGTTTTCTTCTCTTCCAGTTCTCCAGGATCTTCCTCTTCTTTCTTATTTATTCATAATGTATGAGCTTAAATGGCTCAAGCTTCATTTCATCATCTCTGTTGAATTTCACTATGTAGGATTCCATCTCCTATTCTTCATTGTTCTTCATACCTACACAACTAAGAACATAGTTAGATTCAAAAACTTGAGGCATATTTGCCTCTCCACCAACATTTTCTTCATTTAAGAGCTTCAATAGTTCCATCTCAGCTTTGCTTATGGATTGTTCACCTCCTATGAGGCTTAAGTCTTATGACTCTTTCTTAATTTGTTCCCAAATTAGCTCTTCCTTTGTATCGTATTCCACTATCTCTTCCTTTTCAACTTTGTCTTTTTCTTCTTGCTTCTAAATTTAAGGTTTCATAAGCACTCCAATAGGTGCTTCATCTATACATTCATCTCTCACGAACATGTTTAGTACAATTTTTTGTTTGTACAAAACATCTTCTTGAAAATTTACATTTTCACTATTAAATACAATATTATAAGGAAAAAATTGAGGACATTGAGCTTTTTAAAATGCTTCTTCGTCTTCATCCAACATTATTCCTTCCTCAGGATAACATAACTCCATCTCTTCTTGCTCTAATGGCATGTTTACCTGATCTTCTTGTTGTTCT
Source organism: Taxus chinensis (assembly GCA_019776745.2). Lineage (NCBI taxonomy): Eukaryota > Viridiplantae > Streptophyta > Pinopsida > Cupressales > Taxaceae > Taxus > Taxus chinensis. The sequence goes on from CM034147.1 coordinate 13,727,606, forward strand.
TGTTTCTCTTTTGCAATTTTGGACTTTAAGCCCTCAAAGTAGGATTCTCCTTCATTTATTCTTTCACCTGCATACACACATACAATGAAATCATCAAATTTAAACATTTGAGGCCTGTTTGCCTCTCTCTTCATCTCCCTGGATTTTTTGCCAACAATTTCATTTTTTTCCTTAGTTGATTGATTTCCTTCTGCATTTTTCTCTACTCAATAATCTCTTTGAGAGGCCACTGTGTTGATCTCTTGATTCTCACAAGGAATCTTTGGCTTGTTTTCTCAAAAACTTGCTATATACCTACTAATATTAACTTGATCTTAGTTATTTCTCTCTCCACATCTATCTCTTTATTCACTATTTCTCTTACCTCTCAGTGGAAAATTTCTTGAACTAAGCCCTTCATCTTTTCTCTCTTCTTTCTTTCACTCTTCTCTTTTCCTTTAGGTCTCACTGGACCTATCTCTTCTATTTGCTTTCTCTAGTATCTCACCTAGGTCTTGTTCACCCTAGTCTTTTGATGTTCTTCTAGTCACTTGTATTGTACTTCTTTTCTTCTTTAAGCTCTTCTTGAGCTACTCTTGAAATTTCTACTAACTCTATCTTCTTAACTTCAATAGGGCTTGCTACTTCTTTTCTTGATTCAACCTTTTCGCCTCTCTGTATTCCTACAACCAACAACCTTATCCACAATAATGTCAATATAAAATATCAATTTTCAAAATATTCTTATTCAGATTTGGTACCAAAATATGATAACTAACTCAACTTATAAACCTGATTTCATATTACCCATAGTCCTACTTTATGAAAAACATGTAATAATACCAACCTCTTTGTGTTACTAGTTTTAAACAAAACTTGAATCTTAAGAAAATTGAACAATGAATTTGAAACTTTGGTTGATGCTTCCAATGGAGGCATCTAAACTTATCTTGACATTATACATTGAACTTGTAATCAACCTTACTCATCATATGAATAAACTTACATGATCTGTTCTTTGCACACCATTGTCATAATTTCTAGCAAACACTTTCATTCAAATACTATGGGATTATTGACTATAATATCATATCCTTTAGATCTCTTGATACCATTGTAATATCCCACTTCTAGGATCAATAGAAAACATGCAAATCAATAACTCCAATCAACTACTAATAGCAAAAGTCAGATCTAGAGTTCTAATACAATCAATGTATTACACCTCAAACAAGCAATGCAACTGTTGTAAATGAATACTGAAATTACTGTAACAATCTCTACATAACATTCAGCCAGTGATGACCACTAGAGCATACAAATTCGGCGTTAAACTTCTAATACCATTCGCTGCAATATATATGATATGATCTAATATTTTATATATAGATCATATGCAAGATCATCAAATACTATGCAAGAGTTAAATCCTCATACTCAGAGTTAACAATAACATCATTCGCTGCTAGGGAAGAAAGATCAACAATATATTATATTCCAAAATTAGTCCATAATACTCAAAATGTAGTCGTTGTTTTTTAGCAACAATCAAACTAGACAAAATTTAGTTCACCAAGCACACAACCTGCCCAGACCAATCTCTATAAAAGGGATATATAATCATGCATAAGATTAGTCGATTCTACCTTAAAAGGATCATCAATCAGTCATAAACATGTCCAAGGAAATCCGTTGTAGGAAAAGCATTCACAACCAGTTGCTACAGTGACGCTATAGTGAATCGCTACAGTAAAACATGCAGATTTCAATAGTAAATTTCAACTACAGCTTTGCTAAAGCAAGGGACATGAACTTCACAAACAAATGTTTCAATTGAAAGTCAAACCAGCTCAATAAAATCTCCCACACAAGAGAGAGAGAGAGAGAGAGAGAGAGAGAGAGCATCAATGGGCATACATCCCAACTCCAAGCATGGAGCATAAAATAGATATCATCATAACATAATCATAATAATGACCCTAGCACTCCTTTTATAAGCAAGGAGGCACAAAATTCGAAAACCCTAGGAGAGGGAAAATATTAAATAAAAGTAGTTTGTTTTCCTTAGGTGTGGCGTCCCCTTTGCAAAGGGTGATTTTATCAATGAAAGCCACCTAACTTTTTATTTAATTAATTCCCCATTTAATTTTATATATTTTGGGAATTAAATTAAATAAATTTTATAAAATAATTAAATAATTATTGCTCTAGGCAATAATATTTAATTATCTAATAAAAATGTTCCCCTTGCACATCCCGAAGCCCACAAGGATGTATAGGCTAAGGGTCTTCAGAAATGGGGACATTACAGTCCTCCCTTCCCAAGATTGCTTACTCTTAAGCAATATCGAGCTCATGCATTCGGATACAATGTTGGGGTGTTTCCAAAGTCTCGCTCCCGTATCGATCAAGTGAAGGAGCACTTGCAATAACTTGTGTTGCTTCTTCCTCTTGAAATGGTGGAACGTCTTCAGCTGCCATCTTCTTTTTAAACCTATGCATGCAACAAACATGTTAGGAAAACAAGTGTTGAATAACACTTTTCTTGTTTCCTCATCAAGTCTCCAAGGTGTGAAGGAATCACAGGTCCTCGTGTATGGGCTGCCCCCAAATGTCACCCAGCTACTCCATCTACTACTATAATGATGCATATATGTAGACCATAAAATTTAAAAGTATATGTCAAGTAATAGCTCATCATAGGCTGCAAATGAAGAATCCTTCTTTCCACCAATAAGTCCCTTTTGATTTTCTCCTTTAGGGGCTGCAAGATATCTCCTCTTTTGATCATTAGTCAACATGCAGTATCCCCCATTGAATACTACCTTTCTTAGGAAGCCCTCTCTAAGATCATACACACAAATGAAGGACTAATAATACTCATGAAATGAAGAATGTGTAGGAGATGAAAGTATAGAATGCTAGAAATAAATTACATAGGTCACGAAATAGGCTGGACATGGGCACCTAGACTAGGTCAGGGGCGCTTGGGTGCCAAAGTCTACTACTGGGTGCCCAAAATTGTGAAAATAGTCAAAACCTGATTTTTACAGTGTCTCATTAGTGTCGTAATTTGATTAACTAAAATAAAAATATTATAGTGTAATATAATGTTATAAGAGTGGTAAAATAACTATATTCTAGTGTAATACAATGTTATAGGAGCGGTAAATGAGTAAATGAAATATAAAAAATATACCCAAACAACCTAAGCTAAAAAATGTGAAACCCTAATGTGCATGAAGGGTTAAGAAAGCCTTAGTTTTTTTGATGTTGTCACGGGATTGTGTCATAGTGTCACCCAGGTGAACAGGAGGAGGAAACCATCGTACATAAGCCCAAGAAAATGCAGATCCGAGCTTTCTGTCAAACTAGGGCATATGAAAAGGGATAGGGGTGCCCATGATTGCCCTGGTCTATGATTTAGACACCTTGGTCTATGGAAATGGTCAGGAAACCTCCTCTAGAGTGTCGTTTGATGTTTACATGTGTTTGTTTCCTATCATACTAATGTCGTTGAACTACGTTGAATGTTGTTATGAATAGGAGAAGGAAGAATCACCTGCAAGACCCCAAACAAAGCATCTAAACCCTAAAAAAGAAAGATGCATATGAATGGTTCAAACTGTCCTCGGCTACCAAATTGATGGACTTATCACTGAGCGTTGCATTACATCTCAGACTCAATATAGTTCTAGGCGTGTGTGTGAAAATTGTGCCCTAGGTTTCTGTTGTGCAAGTCGTACTTTGTGAAGTAGTGAACAAATAACTAGATGTAGAATGTACTAAATGTGTGCTTGGAAATAATAGACTCCCCTCTTATGAAGTGTGATGTAGATGAACTAGCCTTGTGTGCCTTGTGATGGAGCTAAATGGATGCAAATATAGCTTTAGATGCCTTTGATGGATGCAACTCTAGATGGTGATCGTAGATGTTTAGTGTTTGGTCCCTCGTTACGGTCACATACATTTATATTTATATGGATCTCTTGTTCTAATTTTGTAACTAACCCCGAAAAGGTCAACCACCAAAAAGATAGAAAATTCAAATGACTAGAACGTGCCCAAAAGGTGAGAGTAAAGTGCAAAGAGGATCATGGGACCCAAGAGGAGACCAAGGTGCTTAGGGCTCCCCAATTCTGGTTGGGCACCCCACTCAGAAATCGGAAAAATGTAGAATGACAATACAAACTGGGAAATTACAGGTGTAAGTTAAAAAATACGACAACAAGCAATGTAAAAATGGCCAAAGACATGGGTTAATTATTACTATTTTCACTTAAGAACCATATGAATAGTAGTATGAGATTGAAATTAAATAATGACTCAAAGTGCATGATTTTGTGTCTAAAAAATTACTCTATGTTGATTACATGTGTGTCGCAATATGATAGCCGAGGTACATGTAACCTGTAAAAAAATCACTTGTAAAACCCACACTACCACATTAAGTCCAAAAAATATATGAAATATGGGGAGTTGGACTAACATCGGTGATCATCCAAAAGAGTGAGCTTACAACTGAGCACTGCATTAGATCTCAGACTCTACGTAGTTCTGGTGTGTGTGTGTGTAAGAATCGTGTCCTAAGATGCTCTTGTGCAAGTGCACTTGATAACAGGCTGTAGCTAGATGTAATAATGTAAATAGAATGTATGGATGACAAAATAAACTTCCCCTTCATATGTTGTGTATGCAGAAAATGTACTCCCTTGTCCCTTGAATGAATGCTAGATGGATGCCTTTAGTGCTCTTTAGTGCCTTTGGATGCAAGCTTGGGTGATGATATTAGATGCTTAGAGTTTAATCCCCTATTTTTAACATATAGATATGTATTTATATGATTCACTTGTTTGAATTTTGTAATTGATAATTAGAAGGCCGCCCCATAAGAAAATAAGATGCCCAGAATATAAAAGAGACCTAGAATGAGCAAGTAAGATAGAAAAGGGTTAGGGGCACCCGGGCACTCATGTCCTGGCTGGGCACTGGTGTTTGAAGCCATAAGAGATAAACAAGTAAAATACTAACTGGGTTGTAGGGTGTAAAAGACCAAATAAAAGACAAGAAGCAAAGGAAAGAGGCCAAAGACAAGCGTCAATTTCTAGTTTTCTTACTTAGGAATCATATGAATGCTAGTATATGTTTAGGACCTAGAAATGTACCCAAGTCCATGATTTTGTGTCTATAGGGAGTGATTGCAACAACCTCCCGATATCTTCTCAACAACTCTTTACTGGGTCAAATTGCTTATCTAGCCTCTTCACGTAGTTGTATCATTATTTATGATTTATTGAGTATTTGACCATTAAAAATGATTGGAATAATTCCAAATCATGTTCATAAACTTCTAGGACCCTATACGACTGTATCCCTCATGTTTTAACATTTTAAATTTCAAACTTTGCCAATCCGGAGGGAAAGTCCAAACTATGCTTGTATAACCTGATCTAGAACAAATGAAACTTCAATGGCTTCTTATTGACTCTAAAAATCTCTTAATGCATACAAACTGTGATATTTACATCACGTACATAGTCATGTCATGATGCTCCTACATTATCTCCATGCATAATATCATTTGTAATTTATAAGGGTTTGTGGTTTTCAAACTAAGCAATGCACAGTTGAACGGAAGCTTTTTCCACGTCATTGGAAACCATCAATTTTTCACTATTTATAGTAACTATCTCACAAGCTGCATTCTAGCCTCTTTAGCTAAATGTGTTGATATATATGTCTTAGGTCATGCAACATTTATGAGTTTTGTGTGTTTTCTGCATGTGTAGGTTTGTAACTTGTTTTTGGGAGTTCCTTTAAATTTTCAATAGTTTGAATTCAGCCTCCCAATGTATTTGAAAGATAAGTCCCACCAAAAAATTCAGTTGAGAAGGATATTTCACAATATTGAAACTGCTCGAATAGTATTAGGATATACTTCACTTAATACAACTTAGAACCATCAGAATAGCTTATTTTCCATAGTATATATCCAACTCATATTAGATTTTATATTTCACAATTGGCTCTATTTACTCGTGTAGAAACTCTAACAATAACACTAGTATCACACGCCTTCATTGCTTGATTGTTAGAGGGCACTCAAAATGCTCTAGCATGGCTCAAGCCATGGTTGAAACTTGTAAACCACAAATCCCTTGCTAAAGCAAGAATCAAACATATTTTTGCATCAACTACCTACTCCTCCACTCCAATTTCCTCACATTGAGCCTTGTTTCCCACCTGGTACACAAAAACAACCTCACATGGATCCTTCCCTTAGAGATAGAAAAGCTTTCTAAAATGCAGGATGTGTTGTTGTATAAAGCATTGTGTTTCAGACCATTTGTCTATCAATATTTTTTTTGAGGACACTTAATAAATATATATTTTATTTCTAATTTGTTTAGAATTTGTTGTTTTAAACTAATTTCAAGCATTTTTGGAGCCATCATATCCATGTGGTTTCAATCATTCCACCAAGAAAAACTTGTTCAATGACAACATCACATTGATTAAAGGTCTTAAAACACCTATTTTCAATAATACCCCTGATGTGATTGTCACAACCATAAATGAGTAGGTTCATAAAGATGTTTATCTTTGATAGTCACATTAGTTGTTTTAATAGTGGCCTTAATTTCCCACTTTCTACAAGGCAACAAATATTTTCAACTATAGACCAAACACTTTAAGAAGCAATTTTTAAGCCCAAATATAATAGCCGTAACCATGCCTTCTCAACTCTTGTAATTTGTCTCATATTTTGATTATTTATGACTCAATACCTCGAGAAAAATTCTTTCCCTACTAGATTCTTATAAATACTAAGAAAATTCCTTTACATACCGGTTGTGTAAAGGTTAACAGACTTAGATATCTAGCAATACATTGGCATTTTAGGATGTCTAATAAATGCATGTAATTTTTTTAAAAATCCTAAAACAAACCCAAGGTGCCTTTCCAAATTCAATCTTAATGTCTTCAAGATGGGCAGTCAACCACTTGCTTAACATGGAAGAAAGGGTCAATAAAAAATCAATGATGCAACTGGGATAAATAACTTACAAGTTTTTGGTGAGAAAATTTGTCGGGTGGACAAACTTGTGGATTTCTTGCAACGCTTTGGGAATCTAAGTCCCTCTACTTAATCGGTGCAGCTGCCATAGATGCATGCGCTAGTAAAGGTGGATTTTCTTAGTGGCCTTGTGGCCAGGGATCCAACATGGGCACTCCATTGACCCTGTGACAAAGCTAATAATCTCTTGCTAGGGTAGACTTTGTTTGAAGAGTGAGAAAAGAGGTATGGGAACTAATGTTGTAGGTATAAAATCAGATTGTTACACACACTAGTTATAAGTTTCATCACATGCACTAAAGTTAGGTAGAAACAATACAACAAACAACAACAAGACCAATTAGAATTTAATGAGCACAAAGTATTAGTAAACCCCTTAGTCAAAAAAGGCTCAAAACTCCTTTTAGTATTGATGCTCAAGCAGAAGTTGTACATAGTTTGAGAATGGAAGACATTGAGAATAGGGGAGAAGTGGCTAACTCTTTTCACTCATAAGGGAGAAAAATATCTCTCATGAACTTACAAGAATACAACTAGCTAGAAGAATTTCAGAATTAGAAGAACCCTTTGGAATGAAGAGCTCATTACAATTTATAGCAATCTGATTTGACCTTTCACCTCCCTCACATGACTCTTCATTTCCATATTCCACTAGTGACCTTTCATTTTCCATGAATTAAATATTTCTCTTATAATTTTGAGAAGATGCCTTTTACAATTAAAACGGGTCACTTAAGTGAATAAGACGAAATACAATGATGACGCATAACGAAGAATTAGAATGGAGAGAGAAAGTAGAGAGAGGGAGGGAGAGGGAAGGGATGGAGGGGAAAACACTCGTGATGAAATGATTTGAATGCCTTGATGAAACCATGAACTTTGAGCGGGGATTTATTCCACTGGTGATCTTCTACATTGATGAACATTGGTCCCTTGAATAACTTTGAATCATTTCCCAATCTAGTGATGACCGCAAACTCTATGATGCATGGACATCCTGAACTATAGAATGAGTGTCTAGAAACATTTTTATGATGTTTACCACTGTAAACTTGAGATGAACACATACGATGCCCAAAATGACCCTCCTTGAAACATGGTTTATGAACCATTTGACTCATTGAATTTTTTCTGACCAATTCACTTTGGATCACTCGGTTCCTTATTGATGAAGATGAATTCAGACGATGTGCCTTGCGATTCCTTGCTTTGATTTTTTAAACCATCACTCTCAAGATGATGCTTCCAGGACCTCCGTGAAGTTCTCATTCCTCCTTTTCAACTCATGAAACCATCTCATTATCCAAAAGGGAGTCCAAAAAGTACTAAGGTGAGTGAAAACAAAGTCATGTGTATCTTTCCACTCCGAAATGGAAACTTTATATTTTTAGAATATGAGCTTGTGCTCTGCTATTCTGAGACATATCACCTGCCTTGTTCTAGTTTCACCTTTTGAAATATCTACCATATTCCAACCTCTTATGTTACATAGATATTGCTATTTTTAGCACATTTCTATATTTAGCAGGTTGTTGTTTGGGGACTTGCTATTTTGGGAAGAAGTCATTTTTTGTCGTACTTTTCATTTTACCCCTTTTCTGATTGTCCTGAGTGACAAAACTTGCAATTCCATCAGACTCGTCATTTATAGAATGCAAGGAAATATAACATATGTTATTTTTAGTAAGTGGTGAAAACGACCTCTGTTTGTGACGAGAACAACTTTTTTGGATTCAAATCTTTGTCACAAACTCGTGCTTCAATTTTCATAATGATTCACTTTCCAAAAAGCTCAGAAACGAAAAATGGAAATTTATGTCTTGTAAGAGCTTCAAGTATGGAGCTACTAGGGCTGAATACTAATAAAAATTCAGTCCATATATCGAGAAATTGACAACTTTGTCGTGCAAAAACTAGTTTGAGAGAAACAAGATTTTTTAGAGACCTTCCCTCTAAATTTTGGATGATTTCGCCCACCGGATCTTTAGGAATTTGAAAATTTCTGCAAAGAGGGAAGAATGCTAATAAAAAACAATTCCATCCACATCCCTAAAAAAATAGGGACTTTATGCCTCGATAACTAGTTCATGCGAAACTAGATTTTTCAATAATCATTTCCTCCAATTTTCAGATGATTTCACCCACTGGAACCTTGAGAAGTGGAGAGGTAGCTCGCTAATTTTTTTCCATTACTGTGTCATGGCAGCCATTAATGGAGATTGAAATTTTTAGGTTTGGTTTTTTTTCCCATTCGCAATGAAATAAATTCCATTGTGATAGGTTTTTACTTTTGGTGTTTCACGCGAAATTTTACTTCAATTCGACAACCGGTTTGATGGGAAATTGAACTTTATTCTTCGTGGAGCTAGAAGTGAAATTTCTTCTCTGTGAACATTCCTTTCTAAAAATTGGAGGTTTTAATATGAGTTTGTAATGGCCTTCAAGAGAGAAGAACTAAACAACAAACGGTTTGTCAATTCGTGCAACAATTTGCAAGATATGTTCGATTATGGGTTTTATGACATTGGAGTTTTCAGACTTCTTTTCCTTTGTTTTTCATTCTTTCTTCTTGATTTGATGAATATTCCTTCTATGGCCTATGATCCATCATGGAGTGATGGATAATGTGCTATGATGGAGCTGGATTGAGCTTTGATAATGGTGGATTGGTGGACTGGTGTTCTCTGCAACTTTTCTTCTAGTAGTGAGAAGCAACAAGAATCAGCTAACAGTTATAAAAATATTCAAATTTTTGAGTTTGAGTTAGGATTTTTTTTGTCCTTGATGTCTTTGACCTCGGGGATGTGAGGGACATCAAATTCCATGGTGATCAAGAGGATGACACATGTCCCTAATCTGACGACAAGTAATTTGAGCTCCAAAAATGTACTTGGGGGATGAACTGTCAAATCTGAAGGTCACATGAGGGTCCCAAAGGTCACATGGGGGATGGGTGAATTTTTCAAAGGTTTATGTACCTAAACTTAGGGACATCGGGGACATAAAATCCTACAAGGCTCTTGGTGTTGGCACACGTCCTCCCGAAAATTGATTAACTCCCGAAATGTCTCCGAGAGAGTAACTTGGAATGATGGTAACTTGAGCTCTCGGTGGAACTTATTGGTGAAATTTTATATGATCCTGACTGGAAATGATATTTTTAATCTAGTGGTGGGGATGTAATGTCTTTATTATTCCATTTTATTCCTAAAAAAATGGATTTTTTATTTGGTACTCTACTTGTGCTTGCGAAAAACTACCTGTAAACCATGCACGTCAAGCTGTTGTGAAAAATATGATTTCATCATCTTGTAGGGATTTGAATTATATTTATGGAGATGTTTTTTTTACTCCTAAATCCAATCGGAGCTCTCAGAATCTTCTTCCGAAGCTCATCAATTGTTTTAGGCCTGTGTACTGCCTAGGCTTATGAACCTTATTTTTTATTCAGACTACTCCAAGTATTTCAAAACTTCACCAAACCTTCGAAAATAATTTCCATGATATTCTAAGGTCTTAAATTAACCTCCATGTTGAATATTTCCCTTTCGTTCCGCTCCAGGGGTTGATTCAGTCCTGGGAAGGCCAACGACAGCCCTACCCGTGACTACGCGGAATTTACATTTTCAATAAACTCTTAAAATCACCTAGGGGATTGATTTGAATTTCCTAAATCACCTAAGGGGATGAGATAACATTGGTTGGGGGTTCACTGGATTGAATGGGTGGACTTGGTGTGGTTGGAAATGACAGAACATGAAAATTTTGGCACAAGGGCATATTTGTCGTGCTTGGAAATTGTAAATTTCCACGTTGCACATTTGCACGACAACACAAGTAGAAACCCGAAACTTAAATTTTGAATTTATGTATTATTTGAAAGTCAAGGGATAAATAATTTAATAACTAAAACGTAGATCTAGTAATGTCAAAAATTAAATTGAAAAGAGAAAATACTAAATTGTGTCGCTAAAAACACATCTAATAGCACAAACAAGAGAACTTCTTTCTCGAAAGGGCAAGGATGCCAAATTAGGCTAAATCTAACATAGTATAGGAAAAGTCTTGTTGAAAACACAACCTCAATCCTCTAATTTAAGACATAAGGGAAATTCTTATAATGTCGCTATTATGATTTGCATAAAATGTTTTATCAAGAAATTTTATGGCCATTATAAAACAAACCTTGCGTATAGGTTAAACTAATAGAATTATTAAAAATGTGGTTCATATGTTTCTCAACCGCAGAGCCAAGATTTTAAATTTGAATACATAAAATTCTCTTTTTCCTTTTTTGGGGCATGATACAAAGTCTTTAGAGGTTACTTAGGGCCCTTTTCATACTTTATTTGTTGGAGCATTTTCCTTAAGGGCTTCTTCAAAAACAATTGCATGAGGATGACTATCATAATAATAAAGCAAACTTTCAACCATATCTTCATTGATAGCCTCATATTTTATGCTCCCTAAATCTTCATTCATAACTTCATGCATTAAACACATTTGTCAAAAGACCACGTTTGTTAGATGTTTACCATGGTCATAGTTGTTGAAACGTATGTGAGAGAAAATCATGGGAAGAATTATTTTACTCTTAACTTCTTCCTAGCTTATTTCAACACATTTTTTAAATTGTGAATTCTTGAATATCATATTCATTTTTTAATGATGAGTATCAACTTTTTGGAAAAAATAATTTCAAACAATGAGTATTAAACTTTTCTTTTAAAAAAAATTCTCACATAACTAAAAAACTTTATGAATGTAATTAAAAGAAAAATAATTGTAATATACCTATTCGAAAGATATGAGCTTTTCACAACAAAATAATCTTCTATTCAACATAAATTTTGCATATTACAATGACTAGTATATAGCCATGGAGGTTGGAAAACTACCTCTTATAAAATAGGACATAATAACCCGGGATAGGCACGGGTAATAACAACTAACAACCCATATATTTATAATAATATACACACTAACAAATGTATTTCCTAGCATTCCCCCCCGTATTTCGAATATGGGGAAAACCTACCTTGTACTACAACGTGTCGTTTTGTAGCTTGCTCGTGATCTAGATGGTTTCTAGGACAATACCAACAACCTCTGGATGGTTTTCCAAGTGTTTGACCAACAACCACATAACAAATGGTTTTTAAGATAATACTAACAACCTCTAGATAGTTTTTCCATTGGATTACTAACGACTGCAATATCATGATGCTAAATAGATCACATATCACAACACTAGAAAAAAAGAACATACATAAGAAATATTTCACATTTCCTATGAGAATCACAATGTTCTTAATTGCAGTCACTATTATTGATCACTGTCACTTGATGTCAAACGACATAAGAAACTACCACTTCCACTGGAAGCTTCTTTTGACTTTAGTCGTTTTAACCACATAATGGAAATGGAACATTGGTGTCATATCCCCCCCCCCCAAAAATGTGAAATTTCCACACACGAACATTGAGAAGAAAACTGTATCAAAGACATACAACTAACTGGATCTTGCTAGTTAGATCTTGTTGCACATAGTCACTATTACAAGTGAACGTATTCATAAGTGGACCATCTTCTAATGAAGTATGACAGTCAGAGGATCACATCAGTCAAAGGATCATTGACAGTCATCTATGCTCCAACAAAACTCTTTTCCAACATCCCAAACCATACAAAACATGAACTTTGAAATGAAACACACTACACAACTGAAAACAAATACTCACACCACAAAAAGGTCACAAAAACAAAGTGCGGCCCCATTGTGGCAAGCGACGAGAGGTCGTTGATTGACCTCCAACCTCTGATGCCTCTTTCATCCAATAACATGCTGCTAACCCAACTGGATTTGACTTGGATGCTCAATAGTTTCCACATTGTCATTATTCTTTTCTCTCCTCCCCACAATGTGAAATATTTTATTTTTTCGACATCGAGTAACACCAAAAATGCATCTATGAGGAAATTTTTTATTTATTTTTCGGATTGAACTTGAAAAGACATCAATTTTTTGACTCTTTTTTACTTTTGTTTTTTACTCTTTTAACGACACTTGGAAAACTAATTTGACATTTTTTTTATGACACTTATCCAACATAAAATAAGACTTTGGACCTTAATATAGAGATTAATCTAAAGGCCCGTGAAATTTAATAACCTGCATTGATACATAGGACCCATTATTGCTTATGACCAAATAAAAATAATTACATTATAACATGACTATAAGTAAACACAAATGATCTTTTGATGAATAAACCTTACTTGACTCAAATATATTTTTGAAAATATAATGAACGAAAAAAATATCTTAATGGACATGAATATGTTATTTGGTTTAGAGGGATAGTTATTACTTTTGTAATTGATGTTGATAAGGGGTGTGGTTGATTTTACAAGTGTAGGAATATAGATGAAGCATTAAACTTAAAGGTTCTATCTCTACATTTCAAATTTGTTACAAATTCATACGTGTACATTTGCATAGCTTATATCATGAGTGACAACGTTTTGCAGACTATTTTATTTGAAATAAACAGAAATACATGAAGACTTTCGTATATTTGCAGTTTTTATATCATGAGTGGTCGCCTTTTATGGCCAATTTTTTTGGCACTAAACATGAATACATTTGATACCACTTTCCACACTCCCAAATCAGATATGACACAGAAGATCTGCACTCACAAACAAAGGTTGAAACTGTTGATACAAAATTTGCATAATTGAATACCTTTAGCTGCTTTTTAGTACATTTTATTCTATTTGCAAGGTGTGTGTGTGTGTGTGTGTGTGTGTGTGTGTGTGTGTGTGTGTGTGTGTGTGTGTGTGTGTGTGTGTGTGTGCGTATGAGTGAAAGATAAGGGAGCATAGAGGAGGAGGCTCCCTTTTGTGATTGTAAAGATGGAACAAGACAACAAAAAAGGATCTAACCTCCACAGATAAAGAGCCAACTTTTGTGAGTGTTATATTAGTATAGTTAGGAATTTTAGAAGAAATAATTCTCACTGACACAAGCAAATTTCCTAAATCATGCTACAAAAAACATGGTACCCTTGAATCACTATTAATTGGAGTAAAGAAGTATGACCAAGAGTTGGGATGGTGGTGATGAGCTTCCTTAGATTGAACATGTATAAAATGGAAGTTTTACCAACCCTGTCAAGCCCCACCAAAAAATGTGCATCTCCTTCTTGGAAACCAATTGTTGAAAAAGATTGGTAAAGGTCAGATCAAACATGAGAAATACCAAGGCATCATAATCATCATCAAGGATCTAACTTTTTTAACATGGAAAAACAATCTCGACTCTTGAAGCATTGTTCCAAACCATATGTTTTGGGATCATTGGCTCTGCTACTTTTTTTTCCAAAAGCATTGATAATATTCTCAAGACTTCTTTTTATTTGGTGATAATATTCTAAGATGGTTTGGTGCATCTCTTTGGTCCCATAGACTTGTTGGTCTCATGGACGTAATTAAAATCTTTCAATTCAACACAGTCATGGAAACTATTGATGCAGAAGTTGAAGCAAGCTGCTGGGATCTTGGTGTTGTAAGAAAAATATTCCAGTTGGCCTTGCTTTGCACCAAGAAACGACCCTTTGATCGACCCGCCATACATGAAGTTTCCAGAATTCTAAATTTGATGTTGCTAGTGCCTGCTCCTAAGCAAGTTCCTAGTATGCTAGAGCGCATGGGAAATTAAAAAAATATATTTAACATGAAAAACTAAAAACAACAAACCAACATTCAACATGCAAAGCTTAAAAACTAAAAATAATATATAAAAGACCACACTAGGAATACAAATATTAAATATGAGAATATTATTCACAATTTTTTGTTTATTAAATATAGTTAGCACTATGTTGAGTAATTGAATAATTACATGTTTTTTTCATTTTTAATTTGTTACTAACGCAAGAGTCAACCCCAACCACATGAGGTTTTTTCCAAAATAAAAAAACCATCTAAGTGCATCTCTGATTCGAACTGTTAATATCAACAAATTAGTTTAAAATTTCAATATTTTAAAGAACCACGAAAATGATTATGGTAGTAAAAGAAATTAAAAGTTTTTGAAATGAAATTTTATATTGATAGAATTTTCTGTGGGGAAAAGAAAGAGAGCTGGACATGGCAATCAACAAATATACTTCCTTCCAATTCTCCAAACACATACAATATTAGGTACTAAGTATTGAAATTGAGACGCGTTTACTGCAGTTGAGATGGGGGAAAGAAGAAGCTTCAGGAGGATTTCTTGAGGGTCTTCCCTTCCGAAGTGACCATATGGATTGCGAGGATACAACAGTTATTGAGGCGACAAAACAATACTTTGATAAATTTGTGTCTGCTTGGAACTCCCGCCCGGCTTGCAACCGCTTGGATTTTGTTTGCAGGTCACTCCTAGACGACCCTTGCTTACTAGATACAACACAAATTCTATCCACCTCCCCCCATGCAGACCTTAAAGAATTGCTTAATCGAGTTCAACACTGCACTAAATGTTCAGAGAAGACATGCCTACATAGAAAATAATCATAGCTGCAGTGCAGGTACAATGCCCCCTGGGCCATGCAACCTACTTCTTCCTTGCACATTGAAAGTGATGGGAAAATTAAGTACCTCCCTTCCAGAAACGATGACAGATTGAACATCCACAATCGAACAATGATATACATATGGAGAGCAAATGTCGACTACCAACCGGTACTTTTCTGCCATGTCGTTCTTAAGTATATTGCAAAATATGCTTCAAAAGTTGAGCAACGTTCAGAAACATATCACCAAATGCTATCCAGATTTTCAAGAGACGCAGACGCAAATTCTCTAGCACATATCACGATCCATAAAATGCTCACGGAAAGTGTTGTTGAACATGACATAAGCGCACAATAAAGATGCCACTTGCTGCAAAAGTTGCCACTTGTTATGTGCAACCATCCATTTGTGTCATTAAATGTTGGAAAAAAATTCTGAGACGTGTCGTTGAAAGTGACGCCGATGCACAACAAACAACCGCTTTCTTGGATGCATATAAAGTTCATCCAACAACCATGGAACACCTACCACTTATTCAAGTTGCTCGAGATTGGAGCTACAACAAGAACTGTAAAGGTGAAAAATGGAAAAAGTGACCGACACAAGCAATTGTTCTGACTTTGAGCCCGAATTTAGTATTCAACAAGAACCATTGAAAGAATGGTAGGTCTTCGCACAACTTCGCCTTGGAAACAACACAGGTCTAGACAATCTTGACATGTTGGGGAAATGAAATTTTGACATACACAATAATTGGACCATACATGACATTCCCCATAATTTACAGATAAATGGTTCATCATTCATTGAGAGAGAGAAGGCAGACACAATTAACAACAACATACATGCCACACCACCATCTTCCACACTTCCTTTGTCTCCATAAAACCAATAAAACCAGTTATACTATAAGCAACGTATTATAGTCAATGATAATTTTATTGCCATTCCATTCTGAAAAACTGGAGCAAAATGCATCTGCAAAATGTTAAAACTACAAATTCTCATCCATAATGGCTATCTATAACAAGTCAACCATGCGGATAAGATAAAAAGGTAATTTACCTCAAGGGAAATATTCTTCAACTTATTCATTGCAGCGTATTGTTTTAGTTAGGACTACATGGTTGGATTGAAGGCTTTATCTAGAGCAACGCCATCTTTACATATCCGAGGGTGGTCTGAAATGCATTTCAAGCTTAGCTTATTCATTCATATATACTTGACATTTTGCATAATTACGCCGAAAGGCGTTTCCAAATGGGAAGGAGACCTCACATCACTGACATGCATGAGCGGAATCAACGGCCACAGTGACATCATACGTCATCACATTCTGCGGGATATAACCTACTGATGATGTATCCGGAACTGCGTCTGTTTTAACCGAACCGAAAATTTAAATGAACCTCTCGTAAAAACATTCAGTTACTACCGTATACATACATTTCTGTATGGCTATTTAAGTTCTTGTCCTCACGGCAACAGCGGATCGATAAATTCACTTAAATGCATTCTTCAAACAGAGTGTAAAACAATTTGACCGCCTCAACACCATATATTATCGATTTCTCAACAGATTTAACAAGGCAAAGGCTCGTTCCAAACCCAAATAAAAATCCTTTCTGACTGTCGGGTGAGATATGAATCTGGCACCTGGAATTTTGAGGTTGAGACAATTAATTATGGTGCCCGTCTGTCAACAGCGATATATCTATCTATATGAAACTCGTTGCGTGATGGAAAAACAAAGTGAAAATGGAGAGACATGACCCGTCGGATTTAAGGATCCAAAGGTCTGTCATTTTTGCATCCTATTTTTGTTTTTTATTCCAGTATTATAGTATTTTCGTAAAATGAAAAAGTAAACTCTTAAAAATAGCCCCAAAAAATGAAAAACGTCTAAACGACTGTTAAAATTAATTACATTGAAAAAACGTCTAAACGGCCATCAAATTTGACACAATCAGAGAAACGTCCGCAAGGACCTTTCCCATAGGGGGAACGCCTTCAGCTTAATTAAACTAAAAGCAATTTAGAATCTTATCAAACTTGCAACACATTGAAGTAATAAATCTACACCACGTTATATTAATAAATGTTATACGTATAACATCAAAATCACATAAACTTATAATTTATTTGGGGGAGATGAATTTAAAATACATAAATTCAAAATGTAAATATACTTCAGACGCCACCGCCGAGATGAAGGTTCCAAGTTCGAAACCAGCGCGTGATTTCTCCGTCGTCTACCTGTAATGTCAGTCAGAGTGGCCCTTTGGAGCTGTGCTCTGAAAAATGTAAACTGATCCTGAGGATACCCATGAATTGTGTACGCTGTAATACTTAATCACTTTCCACGAGTCGCTATCAGACTGTCGCCGCCCTGATCTGACCTTTCCTGACATCCACGTGGAGCTTTGTTCGCCGTTGAGATTTCGACGCATCTACGGATTTCCAATTCAAGCCGTTGATTTCTGACACAAGCAGGTTGAACTCCAAATAGTAACGCCTTCGGCGTAAAAATAACCAAACTGGTCGAGTTTGGTGGCTGCAAATAGAATATTAATCCGAACGTAAGAGGAAGCCTGAAAGTGAATGGCTATTGTAAAGATACACACTCAGATTGACTCGGAAGAGATCAATACTCGAGCATATTTTGTACGTTGATTAGCTCGATCCAAAAATGTAATGAAGAAAAAAAAAATTATGCACATAGATGTCGAGTTGACAGCTCGTGGAGGATAACACTTGTATGAATACAAATCTTTATTCACTTCTTAGCTTTTTCTCCAAAAATATATCAATGCTTTTTATCATAAATATCCCCGAGTGTTTTAGATTTTAATGCATTGGACAAGTGTGTATACCTTAACATGGAGAAAAATGATCTATTGCATTGAAGTGTGAATTAGATCCTACACATTAGATTTGGAAGAAGACACGTGAATTTATTAGTAAATAATGGAATATGAGTAGAGGCTTCTTGGCAAAAAAATATTATGAGGTGTTTGCTTTGTTGGCACAGAGATGGTTAATCTGATGCGTAAGAATTCAGGGAGATCCATTGACAAATGATGCAACTGTGTTGAATGCCGAAGATGGATCAATACCCATGCCTATCAGAAATGAATGCACCATCTGAACAACACTAGACACCTTTTCTTTGCACATTGGAATGGCTCAAACCAATTACTTTCCTCCCTTCATTAGTATATATATCATTGTGCACGCATCAATACAACCGGAATGAGCACGAAGAAGTAGGAATGAACCAAGAACTACATGCACTAAATAGTTAAGAAATCCAACTTTGACAAGCTATCAATGAATCAATGCTTTAGAGACTAATGAATTCCATGAACGGGCAAGCAAGAACTATGTTACTGCCCCCTTAATATTTTTAATTCTCCATCAAAGAATCCTGCTTTGGTACCAAATGAAAGGTACGAGCTTTGCACAACAACATAATCTTCTATTCAGCATAAATGTTGCATATTACAATGGCTATTATATAGCTATGGAGGTCGGAAAACTACCTCATATAAAACAGGAAACTAATAACCTGAGATAGGCGTGGGTAATAATGACTAACAACCCATATGTTTATAATAATGTAAGCACTAACAAATATATTTCCTGACACTGTTGACACTTTCTCAATGTATTTCATAGAAGAACACACAAGATTTAATGCAGTTAAATATAAATTGTTAAAGTTTCATAATTCCAAAAATTAATTAATGAACCACTAGACACATTACTTGCAATAAGTTATAACAATTTACACGCATTTAAAAACAAATTAATCATCTGGTGATACTAGGCAGCAACTGACCATTCTATGGCTCTCGTTATTACGAGCTAGCATTTACATGAAGTGTTGTAATGATCACACTAATAGGGGTGCAAAATGAAATGTTTCAATATTCCATTTGTTCATGAACTGTATCTGCTCATTATAACTTGATTTCACCCTTCTTGCTTTCATGAATGTTTTATTTAACGTACATAAAAAAGGATGAATAATGTTATAGGTGATTATTCTGATTTAATTAACTTCCATCATTAATTGCACAAAGCAGAATAACACTTTTCAAAGTGACTAACTACTTAACAAATGTCAAAAAATAGGGGAGAGTGTGCATTTAGTTGATTATGTGCGGATTTAAATGAGCCTTAGTGGTTTGAGTTTAAGAAAAAGAAGATTTGTAGCTGTAAAACTATGACTTGAACTGAGCCTAGTCAAAACCATATAACTCAATCAATAACATTTGTATTGTCACAACCCTTTTATATGGTCTTGGAACTTCTTGAAATATAGGTGTAAAACTTCTTGAGTGTTTGGCTTACCTGACAATATGTGTCGCTATATGTCAGTCATCTTCACTCACATTCAAAATGACTTTGTAAACTTTGCTCAAATCCTTAAACCCTTGTACTGCAAAGAGTTCCTACAAAACAAAGTTAGTTGGGTTATGGGAACCCTTGTGCATTTTCAATGTATGCACTACTCCAAAGAGGTCTCAAACCACACATAATTCTCCTAGCATGTGATATCTACCATAGTGCAATCATAATTTGATAGTTGCATTTTGACAATGCCTTGTTTGAGTTTCACACTTGCTCAAATATTTGGGAATTGTCATTTTGCTTGCTTGTATGACGAAAAAAAAGAATTCTAAACATGGAAGGAGACTTTAGACCAGTGGAGGTAGCTGTCCTAATGGATGTGCATGATTTATTTCAATGTTCAAGGAACTTTGAGTGGCTTTGGTGCATTTAGTGCTAGCTTTTGCATGAAGACTTCATAAAGTGTCAGGTTCCTTGAATGAAGTATAGTTTACTTGTTTATATATGCTTCCGAAGGGTGTGATGACATGAAATGATGATCAAAGGGGTGAATTTGTTCATATGAATGTGATGGAATTGAAAGAATTAATGCACAATATGTCGGTCCAAAACCGTACGGTAGGGCTGGTATAGGGGGACGATTGGAGATATCTCCCCCGCCAAGCGAAAAAGTGATCTGAGCTCTCCTACTCTGAGTTTGTTGCGCTCTTGATCTGCCTCTACTTTGCTCATCACCACCTTTGCTTGGGCCCTCTGACCTATAATCAAGCCAGCGATCAGTTGCGGCTATGGCTACTGATAATGTCTACACATTCTATCTACGCAGCTCTGTTTGGGCCCACTGTTGTAGACCTTTCATGAACTAGAACAAGCAGTTTGCATCAGACATATCCTTGATTTCCAACATCAACCCCTGAAAGGACTTGATGTAGTCTCTTACTTTACCTGACTGCTTTAGATCCATCAGTTTTAATCTCGCCACCCACGTCGAGTTCCCCGGACGGAACTGGTCACGCAAAGTTGCCTTCAGCGCATCCCAAGTGTAAATTTGAGTTACAACTCAGCCTGCTTTCTTTTCCTCGGCTCGAGTTCGCCACTAAAGTTTCGCACTACCTGTGAGGTATGTGGCAGCTGTTCTGACTTGCGCCTCATCATTTCACATGCATCGCATTCATTGACATTTGCATTTACTGTCATTCGCATTGTTCTCGCTTAACTCGGGGTGTAGGAGAGCTCAGATCGCTTGTTCGCTTGGTGGGGGAGATATCTTCAATCATCCCCCTCTTAAGGAAGAACCCCCAGATAAAATTTTAACTCCAAAGTGGATAACGAAGTTACTCTCGTGTTAAGTTGAGGGACTGCACCAGTGTCGAGGGCGTCGCCGAAAACAGTGGGGGAGCGTATAGGGGGATGATTGAAGATATCTCCCCTGCCAAGCGAACAAGCGATCTGAGCTCTCCTACGCCTCGAGTTAAGCGAGAACAATGCGAATGACAGTAAATGCGAATGTTAGTGAATGCGATGCATGTGAAATGGTACAAAGCAAGTGAACAACTAGGTATGCCCGTGGAGGAGGCAATCTGGTAAATGCTATAAGAACTCAGTGAGATTGCGTTGGATTGAGCGTGCGGGTCATGCTTGGTTCCAACTTTTGTCAGTGTGTAAGAGTGCAGCAGGCAACGGGTCATCAGACTTGGGGCTACAGTGGGCCCTGGGTCACAATATCAGTGGTGGCTTGGTGAACCATCACTTTGGAGAATCATAAATGGCATAGGAATTAGGCAGTGAACCTGAGAAAAATAGTTAAGCGCGCCTGGGTGAGACTAGCACTGGGAAGGGTGACCTCCTGGGAAGTCCTGGTATCGGTCCCCCAAAGTTGCAGAGTTAGAGCAACACGCGATTCTGTGCGTGTACGGACCGTGTAGTGGTCAATTTGTATATTGCTGGGCATTTTCAGCTGAGTTCGACCCAGTACCCTTGTAAATACTCTTGGCTTGTGAAGCCCCCTTGTAATCCAGCTCATGGAGCACTTTTGTAATTAATACAGAGCTGCACTGGGAAGGGTGACCTCCCAGGAAGTCCCGGTATCGGTCCCCCAAAGTTGCAGAGTTAGAGCAACGCGCGATTTTGTGCGTGTACGAACCGTGCAGTGGTCCATTTGTATATTGCTGGGCATTTTCAGCTGAGTTCGACCTAGTACCCTTGTAAATACTCTTGGCTTGTGAAGCCCCCTTGTAATCCAGCTTGTGGAGCACTTTTGTAATTAATATAGAGCTTTGTTTTCTCAATCTTGGTTGGCATATATATTTTATGGTGCATGCATTGTTTGGTTTGCAAATGAGCTAACTCGTGCAGGTCCTCACTGAAAGGAAGGAAGGCGTAGTCTATGAATCCTCACAGATCGTCGTAGTGCCACATGGGCTAAGGAGTGAAATCCCTGAAACTGTGACAGCCGGTATGTATATTTTCACAACCCAGCCCGATCGAGACTGACAGTTTTGGATAGGAGAGAGAAAAACATAGTTTGATTTTATGGGCCTAAGCATGGATGTTTTTAGATATGTTTTGTGTAAATAGGTTTTAGAAACCATCGACATGGAGGTGTGCAAAGATAAGCAATTACATGAAGTGTTATTAGGGTATATTAAGAAAGAGTGAGGAGAGTGCATGTGAGTGTGAACCACGTGGATCAATAGAATCCGCACACATCAAGGTTGTTGCACTCTAACGAAAATGATCTAATTAATTAGCAAGAAAATTAACCACAAACAAATTATTCATACAAAAAGAATAGGTCTACTCATACTCGTAAATCAAAATAGATAGTACATATGGGGAGTGTTGTGTAACTCCCATGCCTAGACATGTCATAGTCTCATGATGGAGTGAGGAGTTACACTGCTATAATAACATTTAACTCCCACATGACAAGGTCACATATGACGGAATTTATCATGTCATACAACTCCTTAATGGACCTATGACTCACCTAAGCGAGGTGACTTGCCATATGTGAGGTGGAAAAAACCCAATAACTAAATAAAAGGAAAAAAATATACCTCACATCAACACCCCCCTTCATCAAAGCTTAGGTAGAGGCATGAAAAGCTAAAAAGAGAAAAGTACTCCCCTAGACAAGTAAGAAAGATACATCATATGGGTCACGACAACTAAAGGCCTAACGAGGCACTCATGTACAAAATGTAATCTTTATAAAAAATAACAAGAGCATAAGAGGACTAGAAAGCTCGAAGAAGATGAACGGCTGCAATAGACCCCACCCTAAGAAGAGAGAGCAAGTGAATAAACTTGGCTTCAGTGAAGGGTTTTATAAAGATGTATTCAACCTGCTCTGAAGTTTGACAATACTGCAAATCAATGATGTCTCCATGAATCAACTCATGAATGAAGTGTATGGGTATCTCAATGTGCTTTGTTTGCTGATGCTAAACTGGATTTCGATAAATCGAGATAGTGTAAAGGTTGTAATAATAGATGATGGTAGGCTGTTGAAAGTGAATGCCAAACTCTGTCAAAATCCCCTATAACCAAATAGCTTTCATTGAAGCATTGATTGCTCCCTTGTATTTTTCCTTTGTAGAAGATATAACAATCATGTTTTGCTTCTTACTCGACCAACTGACAGGACTCGAACCAAGAGAAAATTTACATTTGGGGGTAGAATTTCAATGATAGAAATAACTAGCCCAATCAAAAGCTGTGAATCCAACTAAATCAATCTTTTTCTCTCCAACTAAACCTAATATCATAAATAAACCTTGGTAAATCCTCCATACTGTTGGTGTAGTATTGGTTTCTTCCTTTCTTTTGCAACAAAATAAGGGGGTGTTAAAATAACACATCACTACCCGTTTGAAGGTATTGCAAGATCTCCAAAAGTTACTTAACCCTTGCCATAGATTTCTTCTCCTATAATGTGAATCAGGTCCACAAATACTAGAAAGAATCTGCATGGACTTATCTTTGTTATTAACGAACAAAATGGGTAAATGATGAATACTTGAGTGTAAAACCTCACCTTCCACAATTTGATTGTCCTAAATAAAAACCAAACCACCGGAAGCTCCTACACATTTAATAATCATTAAGGAAGCTCCATTTCGCAGTCTATTTTTAATATCTAAGAGGGTACTTAGTGATATTGTAGTTTTTTGAATAACAATGATACTAACAAATGATTCCTTTTTAGGTCCCTAAGGATCCTTTGTTTATTAGGGTAATCAAACCCTCTTACATGCTTATAAATATTTTAAATTTGCAAACCTTTGTAGGGCCATTACATCTACTCAACTCTAATAAACTATGCTTTCCATTTGTAGCTTCTATAGGTATTTCTTTGTTCCTGACATCATTAGAATTAGGTCTTCCTCACTCAGATTTAGATCCCACGTCAACTATTTTTCTTGTATTCCAATTTATCCTAACACTTGGTTGATCCATATTTTCTTTACAACTTTTCAGGGCAGGGAGGGTAGTTTAACTTTAATAAGCTCACCAACTAGAAAATTTAGTATAATCTTTTCCCTTGTTTTGTTACTTATTGTATGAGGCAACAATTCCATTTTCGTTCCACACAAATCAAAATATCTACCTCCCAAGTTCAATATTTTTTAATTCATTTTAGTTAGTTTTGAATCCCCACCATAAAAAAATGGACTAAAGTTGAATAGATTTGTTGATTTTAACAATCTTAAACTTGTATAAGTGTTTAGGATAGTTGAACTAGGACTTAACCATAACCGTGCCAATAAGTTTATAAATATTAGTATCTATAGAACCATTCACATATACCTTTACCTTTAAGTATTGATTTTAATATAATTACTATAATAAATATTATATTGAAGACATTTAGAATAAAACCAAGTAGCACCTTCGGAGCTAATTCTAGAATTAGGTATAGGAAATAGCAAATATTATAGTAAAGACTTTTGAATTGATTCTAACTATATATTAAAGTTTGTTAAACAAATTACTAGTCTAACTAATATACATTATATTCAAAAGTTCAGAATAAAGCGACATAAGGCATATTAATTTTGTTTTTTTTTCGTGGGGCTTCTCTCGTTTTCCTTAAACGGAGGCAACATAGGAATATATCAAAGGCTTATATTAATCATGTATTGAAAAATATATGTTTGAGTTTGGCTAAATATAAAAAAATATCATTTGTTTTGTTAAAAAAAACCTTCGGAAAAAACATGCTCAGATAACACCAACACGAAGCCTGGCTTGCACGGCAAAGCAAACTACGGAGTAAATATAAAATAAATAAATAAATTAACCCGTATATCGAAACCTTTTCATTTCATCCATTTTTGGCAAATCGGACAAATTGATAAATTCCACTACGAGGAACGAAACCTTTTCATTTCATTCGTTTTTATTTTTTCTAGATTACTATTTTGTTTTTAATTTAACTGTTCTTTATACTTTTTAATAACGTCACAAGCACAGAGACAGCAACAGCCATTTGCTACGCTCCGTCCATTTTGTTAACAACGTCACAAGCACAGAGACAGCAAAAGCCATTTGCTACGCTCCGTCCATATTATTTTGTCGTTGTTCTTCGATCCAATTAAAATTTGGCGCTCAAACCCTGGATAATATCTTTCGAATTCAATCGTTGAACTGCACTAATCTACTCTCTTAACAATATTACTCATCGCGACCCTGCAGTGGCGTGCCGATACATCTCAACAATCTCCTGTTTGGCGCAGATTTAGCATTAATGAACATTTTTAAACTTACACCGTGTATTTATAATTGCGCAGCTTAAAATACAGAGGTAAGGGTTTTGTGACTGAGAAATTTGTGTTGTAGCAAGATATATGGAGGGTAAATTTTATTATAAGTGGGAAAAATTAAATTACCAGGAGTATTTAGTTTTTTTTTATATTGCTTTTGATTCAGTGAATAATTTAGGGTATGCGAGAAGATTCTACTTCGGATTGGAAGATTTTGAGATATAGAAATGACCAGGGGATTGCAATTCAGGTTTCTTTATATGGAGAACAAATATTATTTTCAGCACGATAATTTATATTACAACGAATATTCGTTGCATTGTTTTTCCTTTTATTTTAAGCCAGTGAATAATTCAATGTATGAGAGAAGTTTTTACTTCAGATTCTATGGTACGAGAGACGTTTTTACTTGGATGGCAAGAATTAAAGATATAGAAAGTATAAGGGGATTGTAATTTAGGTTACTTTATGTGGAGAGAAATTTATTATTAGGGCGATTTAGGTTACTTTATGCTGAGAGCTAAACTTATTTTCAAAGCACAATGCCACAAATATAAATTACAGTGAATGGTTTTTTAAATTGTTGCAGTGAATAATTTAGGGTCCGAGAGAGCTTTTAGCTCCCGACTGGAGAACTTTAATATATAGAAAAATCATCAGGCTATCAAAATTTAGGTTACGTTGTTTGACAGAGAAATTTAGGTTTGTAATTTAGATTTCAGACAGATTTTAAAACAGAAAAATTATTTGCATTTTAGGTTTTGTTATATTAACTGGAAATTGTGTTTTTATTTTCAGAACAATAGTTTTTTAGTTCAGCAAATAATTTAGGGTCTGAGAGAAGGTTTTACTCTTCATTTGAAGAATTTGACATAGAAAAACTATCAGGGGATTAAAGTTTATGTTACACTATATGCAGAGCAAAATTTATCTTCAGCGCAAAAATGTAAATCATAGTGAATTTTGTTTCATTTTTAAAAATTAAGGGTTTTTTTTAAATACAATGAATATTTTAGGGTCCAAGAGAAGATTTTACTTTGGATTCAAAGAATTTAGTATAGAAAAACTACTAGGGGATTGCAATATACTCTACTGGAAGATTCGATCATAGGAAAATTATCATGGTTTTCAAATTTAGGCTACATTATGAAACACACAAATTTAGGGTTGTATTCAAAAATTTTATTTTAAGAGACTTTAAAACATAAAAAACAGTTGCATTTTAGGGGTAGTTATGTCACGAGTTTGTATATCTTATTTTCTCTTATTAACGATTTCTTTTGCATGAGTTGTCATTGCATAAATCTCTCTGAATGCACGTCCTAAGGAGTACATTCAAGATAGGGGTGGGCCAACTTGTAGCATGTCATGAGAGATCGTTGTCATATTTCCCTTCTGTACCACCATCTTATACCATCATACCACCACTTTATAGCATCTTCAAATCACCTTTTCACGAACTCCAGTTGTTCTTTAGCAGCTTCCTCTTCCTCCACCTTCCTGCATACAACCGACATCATCAGCCCTGTCGATGACATCTTGCAGGACCCCTATCTCAGTCGACTTCATTATTGATTGATGATGTTGGCTAAGATTGAGTCATGATTTTTTAGTTGTAAGTCTATATTTATAGGGTTCCTAGTAGTCGTTTCTCAATACATCAGTGATCAATTTGCTTTGCCTTTGCCCGCAATCTACCTTAGAAGGTTAAGAGGTTTTAGGGTTTAGCGAAGCTTACACTTAAGGAGGTCATCATTATATCATTGTGTCTACCTCAGTCAAAAATAAGAGCTGAATCCACAAGGTCGTCTTTGGAGTCCCCAACTTTGCTTTAATTAGGTCTTCTTCCTATTCTTCTTGAGCCTTCACCCACAACAATTTCTCACAAGGCGCTACAAGCCAAAGAGAGAGATTAATGTGCCGACAGGTCGACCATAGGTAAGTATCTCTAATCCTAAATTCTTTCCTCTCATTGGTCAATGAATTATTGTTGTTGTATCAAGTACCAGATAGGATAGTGTAGCATGTCCATATCTTTTACAATATAGTTCTTTATATCACAGCTCTTGCTTTGGCCTAAAGGCCACCCTTACAACCATTAGATCAGATAGCTCATGCTTATTGCCAAATGGCATCTTATTTCCGTTAGTGCTTGCTTTGGCATAGAAGCCGCCCTTACAACCATTAGCTTAGACAGCACATGCATATCGCCTAATGGCACCCCGCTTTCTCTTGCTTTTGCCTACCGGGACCTCTAGGATCTAGTTAGGCCCTACATCTCATATCCTTAGCAACTGAGTGTAGATACCCTTTTAGATCCATTACAACCTCCTATGCACATGACTCTTGCTTATAACCCCAGACGCTTGTGAACCGACTCGTTGTGTGCATGTTGGTCCTAGAATGGTCTTCTACTTTATCCTAATTTAGAGAGGATCCCCCATAGATCATTCTTAGCTTACATAATTGTGGTGAACCCAACGTGAATCTTACCTCACCGTTGATTGGGTCACATTCATGTTTTTCTCTTTCCTAGCTTCTTAGTGTTATCAATTTGCCAAGCATACCTTGCTTGCCATTTTCCCCCCTTTAGAAACCATTAAACCAAAGCAACCATTGGAACTGCCTGCATGCACAAGAAAAGACACAGTTGAATAGGGTCGACTAACAGGTCTCAAGGAAAAACACGAGCTGAGAAACTGCTGTGAACAAAGGCAAGAGGGAAAAGAAGCGTCGGAGAGAGATGTGGGGGATAGATGCAGGGCGTAGGTTGGTGGCTGGGAGGCTGAGCTAGATGGTGTTACGACCCTAACACCATCAATTTTAGACAAACATTAAAACATAAATACTAGTTAGGTTTTAGGTTTGGTTATGTGATAGAGGAATATGCATTTTACAATTCAGGGCGGGTTTTGTGACAAGGGCTCTTTGTTGAACAATTATTCAAGTGATTGATCTTTGGGGCTAATATGTCTAGAAATTTAAATTTCAGAAAGAGTTTTGTTCAGCAGAACTATTAAGGCATTGCAGTTTAGGGTTCATTATGTAACAGAGGAATTCAGATTTTCATATGGACAGCAATTTAGGGTTCATTATGTAACAGAGGAATTTAAATTTTCATATGTACGATTTTCAGTTTGGTTTTTTATCTGTCCAACAATTTAGGTTTTTAATGTAACACAGGGATGTGGTATATTATATATCTATGTTACATAACGGATGTGGCTTTTTAGATTTCCAGGCTTCGTTATGTAACAGGCTCTGTTTTTTAAATGTTCAGCAGTGTAGGGTTCACTATGTAGTGGAGAACTTTGGATTTTTATATGCCCATCAATTTATAGCTTACGTTATGTATCAGGGTAATTTTGTATTTAAATATGTTCAGCAGTATAGGGCTTGTTAAGTAACAGAGAGCTTTGGTTTTAGAATATCTTCAGCAGTTAAAGGTTTTTTATGTAACAGAGAACTTTGGTTTTTTATATACTCATATTAGGTTTTGGTATGTAACAGAGGAATTTGGTTTTTTATATGTTTAGCAATTTAGGTTATATATATCCGGCAGATAGGTTTTGTTGTTTAACTGAGAAATTTCGTTCTAACGTTTTTAAATCTCCAGTAAATTGGAATTTACAAGTTTTGTTGGGTCACAGGACATCTGTATTTATATACGTTTCAACAATTTATGTTTCAGGACTTTTACATAGGGAAGCCATCAACAGTTTGCAGTCTAGTTTATGCTATTTATCAGATTTTCTATTCTTTAATTTTTAAATGTTCAACATATTTTCATAATGTATCAAGGAAATCTGGTTTTTTATATTTTCAGCAATTTAGGTTTTGTTGTTTTACTGAAAAATTTGGTTTGTCCAGCATTTTGCTTATGTTATGACATGATGTAATACAGAAATTTGGTTTTACAATAAAGTCAGCAATTTAAATTTCAGAAAGACCTTTGTGCAGAAGATTCATCGAGGCATTGCACTTTATGGTTCGTGATTTAACAGAGTTATTTGTTTCTTAACATGTACAGAAATATAATATTCAGCGCACATGGGTTTCTGATAAAGGAAGTTAGTTGATAAACATTGAAGGGATTGATATGTCCAGACATTTAAGTTTCCGAAAAATTTTTAAAGGAAAGTCATCAAGGGGTTTCAGTTTAGATTTTATTAACAGAGAAATTTGTATTTCTATGCCCTGGCATTTTAATTTCAGGACAGACAGTGGTTTCTGATAAGGGCTCTTTGTTGAAAGATACTCAAGGGATTGGAACCTACTATTTAATATGTACAGTGATTTAGGTTTCAGAAACAGTTTTGTACAGAATAATCATCAAGGCATTGAAGTTTAGGGTTTGTTATTTAACAGAGTAATTTTATTATTATACAATCAGAAAAATTAAAATTGATGGTACATAGGGGTTTCTGATAAGGGCTCGTTCTGGAGGATTATTCAAGGGATTGATATTTAGGGTTTTATCTGCGGCCTTTCAATGGGTGAACTGAAAATTTTGAAGAGGAAAGCAGAAATTTGGGATTTGGGCTAGTGGCGAGGATGTTAATGTGCCTTTATTTGTTTCCTTATTTGGTTTTATGAGCATAAGAATGATTTGCCAGGGCTGTTGCATGCTGTATCAGTAAAAATTGCTAGGCTATGCTCGAACAGGTAGGGTGGCATTGGGTTACCTTTTTTTTCCGGTGAACATGTCTTGTGGGGTGACAATGATCAGTGGCAATGGTAATTTGAGGAATCCTATGGCTGTAACATGTTCCCATGGTGCAGCAATGCATCCTCTTGTTTTGGGTTCAGCTCATGGTAAAAGGAAGATTAGATTGAAGAAATTTCTACATAAGCAGTTTCTTGGGATTCCTCTGAAGGAGCTTCAAACTAGGCTATCTAGAGGCCAAGGTTGGGGTCAGATTCTTGACAAGGGAGGCAAAGCAAGAATTTTCTGCTGTCAACAAAGAAATCCATTTTTACAGGCATATATGAAATTAAACGAGGTTGGAAAAGACCTGGAAAGAAAATTGAATTTTCAAAGCAGAGTACAATGGCATTTCCAATATCCTCTGCAAGATATGAGCATGTTTAAAGCTCACACGGATATGTTTAAAGCTCGCATGGGCATGTTAAAAGATCACATTTCACGATGGAGGGAATGGTTCTCTTTCAAGGGGCTTTTTATTATCCATTTTATGGTTGTTCTTGGAGTGCTTTTTTTGTGTGCAGAAGCCGGAGCCCAAGCATATATTGAGCGAAGAGTTTTACCTTCTGTTGCAACTACCATGGGGGATTATCTTGGTCGGAAACTAAAACTTGGCAGGGTTCAAAAACTTTCCCTTTTGTGGGGGACGGTCTCATTGGAATCCTGCTCCTTGGGTCCCCATTCTGAAGAGTTCTCCTGTGGGGAACTTCCGAATATTAGACTTCAGCTTCGGCCCTTAACTAGCCTGCGGCAGAGACAGTGGATAGTGAAGGCTATCTTGGTGCAACCGCACGTTTTGATTGCTCAGAAGGAGGACTGGACATGGTTAGGTATCCCGACCCCTTTAGAGAACCCTTTGAGAAAGCACAGCTCAAACGAGAAGGGCATCGATCCTCGCACAAAAATTAGGAGGCTTGCAAGGGAGCGAGCAGCTATTCAGAGTGCTGAAGAAAGAAACAAGGCAGCAAGAAAATGGGCACAAGAGGGCTATATCTTTGCAGACATTGAGGAGCCAAGGTTGCTGGACAAGGAAAGCACAATGCATGCTGAGGAAATTGTAAATTGTGAGTCCATGAATTGTACGGAAGAAGAGTTTACTGTGGAAAAAGGTTTTGATACGGGGGAAAATGGTATAGAAGAGCAGTTGCATCACAAATGCACAGGAGGAGTCTGGAATGAGAGCAGAATGGAGGGATCTGAATGGGAGAGGGGTTTTGAGCATGATAGTTTGGATATATCTTTTATCTTGAAAATGTCTCTTTCAAATGTAAAATTGTGGTTAAAGGAAAATATGGTGAGCCCCTTACTGTACCAATTTAGGAGGTCAGGCTTGGAGAGCGAATCTTTTTCTCAGAAAGCAACAATGCAGAGAAGAAACCTTGATCACAGTGCTGCGGCAGCAAGAACATACTTTGAAAACCTGGACAAGAGGCAGAGATCTGATGCAGAAGATGGAGGAGGATGTACTGTAAAATTTGATATGGCAGAGGACAGAGAGAAGGAAATGGAAGATCTGGATGAAGAGAATGGTAAGAGTATTGCAAAAAATATGGAGCAAGTTAATCGTGCACAGATGGTTGAAATAAATAAAGAACCATCAGAGAGGAAGAGTCATGCAAGTTCCATAATCAAGCATTCATCTAATAGTGTCTCTTTGATAAGGCTTGAGGATTTTCTGTTGGAACGAGGCATTGAAAGTGTAGGACCGGAAACAACTTCAGAAGATCAATTTCCAAAGCATTCATCTACCAATGGCATAGATAATGAAAAAGGTTCTGTCTATGAAGCTGTAGTTCAGCCTATTCATGAATTATGTCAAACAACTGAAAGTTGTAAATCTAGTGACAATTATTGTGAAACGGGAAGTAAGGAATCAGTGTATGCAAAAAGCACGACCGAGAAAACTTCTGCTCATTACTCTAATGCTATGAACATTGTATTTCAAGAGATAGCCGGGGACCTACATAACAATCATTCAGGAGACATGGAAACAATCAGAGAAAGAGAAGGGAAAGACTGGAGTCAAAATGATATAACTTGGGGTTCCTCTCCTGTTCTTGCAAGTTTGAGAACCTCTAGGGATATGTCACAGGAAAAGTCTGCTGTTTCCAAGAGTTCCAAGTTTCATGTTCTACGTGGAAGGATTATGACAACATTTTTAGATAACTTTATCACTTTTGTGCAGAGAATGGAGGGATATCTAAGAAACAAGTTCAAACAACATGCTGCTGATTCTGAGTCAGGTGACCTGAAAAGAATATACATTGGAGGGTCGGAGCAGATACTACCAATTAGCTTGGACTCTGTCACTTTCAGGGGTGGAACTTTAATGTTGTTAGGTTATGGAGACAATGAACCGAGGTTTGTTGCTGTGTAGTCTTACATTTTTAGATTGAGAAAATCCAACAATTCTCTCTGATGGGTTTAATTTCTTTTGATTTCCCTTTCCTTTGGTTCTTCATGGACTCATTTTGTGTTTAGTGAATTTCTTTATTATTCTATGCTTGTATTATGGGGCCAATTTATTCACTACCATTTTTCATTATGTGACGTGTGACAAGATTCTACAATTAGGAACTAGGTCTTAACAGAGTTACCTATGAGAGGTCTTTTTGAACAAAATCGTAGAACAAGGGGAATAAAATATATAATTGGAAGACGTTAGAAAATGTATACAAGGAAGAAATGAAGAGAAGGCGGATTGCACACATTTGAGACTGTGTGTCCGTCTATTTATTATAAAAGAAACCGTTACAAAACGGTTGATGTAGTTACAACTGGTTACAACCAGCTTGTAGTTAGGCACCTTATAAATAAGTTTTATATTCTCATACCCCCTCTTAAGACTTATTCTACATAAAGCAAAAAAAACAAACAATCTAACAAGACTAGAACAAAACAGAACTACGCAATCTTCAAACACTTTCACTTTGAAAGCAATGCTATGATAAGGTAGGGCTCCATCAAGCTGGTTCGTGACCTTCGTAAAGGTGTAGCTCCGAGCTGAATTCCCGAGTTCCCGGATTCCACCTCCCCGAACTCCCGAATCACAAATCTCCCGAATTATTGGACAACCATCCATACTGAGCCATCCACAAGCTCCATCAAGTTGTCTCATGACCCTCGTGAGGGTATAATTCCCAAGATCCACAGTCTCCCGAACTATCTGAGCAACCATCCATACCGAGCTTCATCTACTTTGTATCCTTTCTTGCCTTCAAAGTTTAGAGCATCTTTATATTGCGTATTCGTCACTGTCCTCACTACCTTCTGCATCCGGTGGGTCTTCAACCATGGCTATATTGGCTGTATTTGATATGACTTTACCCTTGAGCACATCATTGGCTCGAACACGACAATCCCATGCTGTGTGACCTCTTTTCTTACAATAATGACATTCAATCTCCGACTTATCTTTATTTGATCTTCTATGATATTTTCTGGTTCTAGAATAGAATGCACTTTCTTGCTGGGAATGACCTTCTGCATCCTCTGTAGTTCGTTTTTCCTCAGCTAGAAGAGCTGCTATCATATCATCCAGAGATTGAGATTGAATTTGACTGAGGGTAAAAACTACATTGCTGTATTTTGAAGACAAACTATTTAATAGGATAGCTTTGGCATCCTCATCCTCAATCGCAGCTTTGACTTCTACTAGTTGTCTGATCAGGGACCTTAGATTATTGATGTGGCTTGACATAGAGACTCCTTCATCCATTTTGAACCTATATAACTGAAGTTTTAGGGAAAATTTGGCATTGACTGCTTATGCTCCAAATAAT
Source organism: Taxus chinensis (assembly GCA_019776745.2). Classification (NCBI taxonomy): domain Eukaryota; kingdom Viridiplantae; phylum Streptophyta; class Pinopsida; order Cupressales; family Taxaceae; genus Taxus; species Taxus chinensis. The sequence goes on from CM034147.1 coordinate 13,761,837, forward strand.
TTATTTAGAGTATCCCAAATTTCCTTTGATGATTTGTCTAGGTTCTACATGATGAAGTTCAGAGTCGGAGAGAGCAAGGCCAATAATAGCTTTCGCTCTATCATCTCTGCTTTGCCATTCTAACAATTTCGATGCATCGGTAGGTGCTTTCTCTTTCCCGTTTACAATGCCCCACAAATTTTTATTCATAAGTTGCATTTGTATTTTCACTCTCCATGTATGAAAATTTAGACCAGAATATTTTTCTATGGGCATTTCCATTTTGATAAAATAGAATAAATATAACTGTGTATTTTCGGAAATGAATAAAAAATAAAATAAAATACCAGTTGCATAGTTCCGTGCCCTAGCGCAGGTAGTCTTTTTACTTCTGCATCTTTCCTGCCTTATGTCTGTGGAAAACGTCTGTGCCCTTCCAATTCGTGATTGTTTTTGGCTCAAATACTGACTGTAATGGCTGATTGTAATGGCCTTCAAATGTTTGTGAATAGTGACCCTATTCGTGTCTTATTTTGTGCTCGAAAATGGTGTTATTTTTTTGAAAAAACATGCCATTCCGCGACTTAGTTTGTGCTCCAGATTCGTGACTCCTATGACTGTGTTTGCAATCTGGTACTCTCGACTACATTTTCTGCCTTCAAGAACATGAGCGTGCCCTACTAATTCGTGACCATATGTTTTTGAAATGGCGAACTTGTTTCCAACTGCGAGTGCCCTAAAAACGAAAATGTCTTTCTTTCTCCTTATATTTGTGACTGTATTGTGCCCTCCAAAAAAAACTGACTAACCTCCTTTGAAAGATTTGCAGACTGTACTGTCGATTACCTTCACTTTGATTCAGCCTCGACTGTGCCTTCGAGATGCCCTAGAAAAAATGTGAAAAATGTGTTGTGTTTTTCTTCTTATGCTTCAAATTTCGTGCCCTAATGTGGCGGATTTTCTACCCACTCTCTTTCCTCGCTTGCCCTTGCTTTGATACCACTGTTAGAAGACGTATACAAGGAAGAAATGAAGAGAAGGCGGATTGCACACATTTGAGACTGTGTGTCTGTCTATTTATTATAAAAGAAATAGTTACAAAATGGTTGATGTAGTTACAACCAGTTACAACCAACTTTTAGTTAGGCACCTTATAAATAAGTCTTATATTCCTCATAGAACAGTCACAAATCACATTGCACCATAACTAGTATAGAAGGGGTGTACTGGAATGTAAAAGGATAACATTTCATTAACTAATGGTAGTCATCTCCGCACAGGTTTGACCCAAATGAGCGTCCTTACATTTCTATGTGCAACTTAAAAGATTAGGTAGTATGGTTAAACACTTGAATGGCACAACCACATTATTTGCAAACATCAAGTCACAAGATGCCCAATGCTATCAAGTTATCAACATAATCAAAAGCTTGGAACAACATATTATGATTGGTTTTGGATAAAGATTAAACACGGTCATACATTAGCTCCCCCACTTAAATAACCATAACATGCCATTTTGAACACCTTCTTTCAAAATGTAGCATCAAGGAGGATTTGTTGAGGCGAAGAGTTGGATTCCTTGCAGGTACTAAGCTTGGAATATGGTTTTATAGGGACTCCATCCCACATTGCTGCTTGACTCATAGCTGTTCTAATTTGGCTTGATAGAGCTAAACCTTTGAGGTATACTGTGTATCATTTGCATCCCTAGCACTTGGGTGTTAACCATAAGTTCATGCTAAGATACTTAGACGCTTAGGATCCATGTAGCTTCTTGCCAACTCATTCTTTTCCTTTGAGCATACATTCTAACTTGCTCAGCTACCTGGAGGAATGGCCAAGTAGCAAATTGCCTTGATGCTTGGAAAAAGTTCCGACTTTCTGCGTTTGAGCCTGAGCGAGCTAAGTTTGTTGAGGGCTGTTGGTCTAATGGTAGTGTGATAAACTAATTCTGCAGAGGTAATCTTGTCTCATAACACCAACCTTGTTGTTTCTAGGGACCCTACTGAGGCAACTCACACATGGAGGAATAAAGCTAATATTGGCTATCTCTCTTGAACCTAAAGTTGAATGCTGATAAAGACCGATAAGCTCCTGAGATGGAAAATAAACTTTGGTGTGAGGAATCAATTGTAGCATCCACTCCTCATGCCTCAAAGTCCATTTTGCATTTTGGCCACCCTTAAGAAGGGCACATCTTCTCTTGACAACTCCTCTAATATCGCTTTGAAGAATGAGATTTTTGTCCATCAGACTTGCTAAAGAATTTGAGATAAGGATTGGCATCATTATTGTGCTTAATCAAACAGCACACAAGCTCATTCAAAACCTTATCACTCCTTGGTTGTCCAAGAGGCCTTGCCTCTAAGTGTAACTTTCTAACCTTGAAACAATGCATAGCTTCTATATTCATAAAGATTGCAAATAAGCAAGACCACCACCTATAATTGATTAATCTCATTGATTTGTGTGCAACCATTCCTCTATCTACTGCTTCTTGCCATATGCTGCACCAATGTGATAGACTTGTGCTAACTCGTGCAAAGTAGTTGCTTGGTTCACGTAGCAAAAAGTGCAATGCCAAGAGACATGCCAAACAGGTCTTGTGAATCTATATCAGTGTGTGCTACAATCCCTCATCTTCATTCGTGCATGGTCGCTGTCTATGCCTAGAATCATGTTAAAGTGACAAACTTTATTGTGGGTTTTAAAAACTTCCATGTGGCTTCTCGCATAGCCTGAAAGTTTGGTGATAGCAAGAGGATCACATGCATATGTAACTCAGAAAACTGATGGCCGACTCCCTTCATAGGAATTGCACCTAAATGTGAATCAAGGTTTCTTTGCATGCAGAACATCCATAGTTCCCAATGGTAACGTAACCTCTGTGTCACTAAGAAGCCCTAGCATGCTAGACAAAAACATGTGAAGTCGACAAATGCCCCCCCAATACGTGCAATCTTACACAACATTAGACCACACATGTAGTATTTCATTCTACTAGTAATATCAGATACTCGAGTCTCTCCTACTAAGTGCCATCAAATCATGTCTAGGTTATGCCACCACTCTTCTAAAGCCAAATATTATTTTTTGATTCTATGGTGCCCCTTTGCCAACATGCAGCCCAACCCTCCATGGTCAAATCTATCCTGGAAAGGTGTTGCACTGCGTAGTCCATATGAGCTGGTGTCATGTGGACTTGTTAATTGACAACTTATGTGAGTGCACACCAAATACCTATGTGAAATCGATTTAGGAATGGTCAAGTCCACAAGCAATCTTGAATCACCCAAAAACATGAGTTGGTGTTTGTGCATGTGTGCTTGTGACTTGTTTGACTTTGTTGCATGTGTTGAAGACGATCATAATATGCCAAGAAGCATTTCCAAGACGACAACTTTCTAATAGCATCATGTGTAGAGGTTTTATTCATTTGACAAGGATCAAATTGACCCTTTTTAAATAAATGATGAACCACCACCGCCCCCCACGCCCCCCGCATTTACACATACTGAAACCATTGGTGTGTTAACCAGCAGTTTCGAAACTGCTGGTCTCTGAAAATCACTGGTTGTGCCCATGTGGAAGGTAAAATTCAAGTAACCACCTAGAATGATGAAATGTCGGTTGTTGAGCATTTTCAAGATGCTTGGGTCCCAAGATGCATCCTTGATTTTCAAAGGTGGTCAAGAAGAACTGAAATGATTTGTTCGAGGCATCATTAGTTGGAAAGAAGAGAAAGGAAGCTAGTTAGATCTTGCTTGGGAGGGTTATGTCTACGAGTACAATAAAAAATTGTACCAAGTCCATCGAGAGGACTTTAGTACCAAGTATTTCATCTTCGTGTCTGTTGTTATTTTATCAAGTAGAACAAGTGTTTAAGTGTGTAATCTTTGTCTTGCAATCATAAATGTAATAAAGACCAAGTTTTGGTTACAAGTTTGAGCGTGTTGTGTTAGTGTGTGTCCACTATTCAGTGTTGAGTCTGGGTTGCGAGGAAAGGTTTCCATTAACCCAAGCCCCTCTTACCCAACCTGCGTCATTTCGTATCATAGTAATTCATGTCTTGCTAGCTTGATTGTGCGAGGTTCTAGTGAATTTGTTGTTGGTGCATAAGAGTTCTTCTCTATTGATAGTTGTGAAGAGTAGAAATAGAAATGGCACACAAAGGAGTACCCCTTGGAAGAGGAGGTAGAGTGCCAAGAGTTACAGACTTGGCAGGGATATTGAGAGGAATTCAAGCTAGATTGGATGCCACGGAGATTGCACAATGGAGAGTTGTAGCTGATGTGAGTGAAGATGAAGCTAGGAAACACTAATGGTTCAACTTGATGAGTTGGTTGATGAACCGAAAGATTCGCAAAGGCTGTTGTAAAGATTGAAGGCAAGCGAAGGTTGGACATTGCTAGCTACTAAGGATGATTAAATATCTCATTTATTGGATCATTGAGTTGGAAATGTGTTTTAATAGAGCAAATGGAGGACCCCAAAAGAGTGAAGTTTTCATGCATAAAGTTGAAGGGAAATGCATCTTAATGATGGGAAAGGGTTATATATTAAACAAAAACAAAATCTAGACTTGAGATAGAGTGGTTGCAAAGTTGATAGCGTAGTTTTTACATTCTAATTATAAGTTGAATTTTTTCAAGTAGCTGCATAATTTGAGGTAAAAAAATTTGTGTAAGGGATTGTACAAAGGAGTTTTACAAGCTCACAATTCAAGTTGGTCATATTGAAGGTGATTAAGAATCCTCAAGGTATGAAAATGGTCTTTATACTTCCATGCAAGATGAGTTTGGAATGATAAGGTTGTGTTATGCGGAAGAATCCAATCAATGTCGGTTGAACGGCTTAAGAGAAGTTGTCAAGGACACAACAAAAAACAATAATAGGTAGAGGAAGGTTTTCAAGAGGAAGAGGTCCTTTGGGCAACTGTATGGGAATCATAGTTACCTAAGACTCCGGGACTGTGGGATGTAGAGACGTGGTTTCCAAGACGACATTTTTTTTTTCAAATTTTGGGGATGACGGGGGGACGATTGATAAAAAATATATATAATTTATTAAATTGACAAATATAACATAAATAATTCAATAAACTAAGACTTAAAATTGAAAGTTTGAAGATTGAAACCATTAATGATTAATCTAATTATTCATCACATAAACCAAGGCCCAAAATGCTATATATTCAATGTTCAATATGACAATGAAAATTAAAAAATAACTACAAGTCTTCAATAAGCAACACGAGAAGGGTACAACTACTTATGTTATTAAATATTATGTCATAGACTTATAGTCATAACTCAAAAGTACATATATGATATTGCATAACCAAAATGGCAACTCAATAATCACTATCATAGTCCTTTGAAGGAACACTCGTGAACCACTCCTCTTGACTAGAAGTATTTGTATCAACATCATCTACATTTGCAAAGGAGATATCAACCAATCCTAGTTGCTCCTTATTACAATGAGTGTGAGATGCACTTTTTATGAGGTTTTTAGAGGCTTTTAGGGTTAGGGTAAAACAATGACATATTAGAATAAATAAAAAGAATAAAACTTTAGCTTTAGCTTTAAGTTTTTTTGTTTTTTTTTTAATATATAGAAGAGGGACAACATAGGGGATGTCGTGACGTCCCTGAGACGTATAAAGCAATGACATATTATAATAAATAAAAGAATAAAAATTTAGCTTTAGCTTTAGCTTTAAGTTTTTTTTTTAATATTTAGAAGAGGGAAGACGTAAGTCGCGACGTCCCCTATGCCTTCCCCCAAACTCTGAAGCACCCGGGATGTCCCGGGTGAGTCCATTGACCTTAGGGGATGTCCCTTCTTTTTAAAAAAATTCCGGGATGCGGGCTAAACATCTTGTCCCCGTCCCCAAGTCCCTGAGACATCCCAAACGACTGGAAAAGGGGGGTGCATGTCCCTGCGTAACACTGATGGGAATAGAAGAAAAGCTTCTCCTTTTACCTTTATGACATCCTTTTCGATGTGTAATGAAAACAAACTACATAAAATCAACCATTAAAGCAAAACAATGTAGATCGTTTTCATCAAAACGATTTAATTGTGAAAATGTGGTCAGAAATAGGTTTGCTTTTTCTGCAAAAATTTTACATTGTTTGATATGACAAAAATGTCTTAATTGAATCGCAAACCCAACATCCCAATTGTTTTAGAAAAAATTTACTTATTTCATTAGGAACTTGTTTTCAATAAGGTTTTTCAAAGGGATTAAGTCATTTATTCTTCTACTATTTTAGCTTCGTGTAACATGAGGATAGTAAGTGGTGTGAATGTAATATAGACGATTGAATTCCTTACATAATAATGTCAAATGTTGTTGTCATAACCTCTTAGGCATCAAATGATTTTGAATGCATCAGAAATATGAATAGGAACGAGACATATTTTGAGCATTTCAAGGTTGCAATGATCGAGATGACATTTATAGGTCGTGGGTTGATATGTGAGGCAATAACCAAGGAATCATATGTTAAAAACTTGAAAGCTAATAGTGTAGATTTGGGTGTTTGACCCCTAAGGTGCGAGAGACCTTTGGTGAGCTCAGTTTCCAAGCACAATGTGATAGTTGTGATCACCTAGGTTGCTAGTGGAACAAGCAAATTTTGTTAGTCTTTTGTCTTGTGCAAAGTACTATAGCTATAGGAATGGTTGTTGAACAATTCAAAATGTGGTGCGTTTGATTTTTAATTGGCTACACTATCAATAAGAACAATTCAAGAAACTTGTTTTTTTCCTAAATAAAGAAAACTAGATTATATTTATGACACCCAAAATTTGAACTTTTTGTGTGAAGGAAAACAACTATAGATTATAATGAACAAAATCTCTAAATTTTTAACGGTAAAAACCAAATATCCTATAACTAAATATGTAGAAATTCAATCGAGAACACATTACATGAGATATGGAAGGTAATAATGCAACCTAATATTCATTACACTCCACAAAGAATACCGTTGAGTTTGGGTTACACCCAACGATATTGCTTAGGCAAGGGATCACTCAAAATAATCTCCCACAGTGAGAATCTAACTAATCTTCGATATCTTCATATGATGCATTTATAATGGTATGAGATTCTCTAAAAGAATTCGCTTGAGGTAGGATTACAATTTACAATCATCCTTATGGAAGGAACCAATCTGGTGTATCTCCCACTATGAGAGTTGAACCTATACTCCACATCTATACATGATACTTTTTCAATGATATGTCTCTATATATAACCCCCCATCAAATAACATTAGAGCTTTGGGTAACTGTAAACCCTAAACCAAAGCCTTTCGCTGTTGACCTACTAATAAACCAAATGTGATTATAGATCTTAAGTTACCCATTTTATCCAATAGACCTAAGGGTTACCCGCGGCACAAGTGGAATACTCCATAGCCTCATATACCTCATTATATTGTATGCCTAGGTTTTTATCATGCCATTACTTCTACCTCTTTCATCCCCCAAAAATGAGAAAAAATTGAATAATAAGACTTCATCAAAATTGCATACACTTGGTGCCATTCTTGATCATTCAACCATCTATATGAGAATTTGATACGGGATGGTCCTTGATGGTGCCATAGTCTTGCCAACTAGCTACTTTGATTCCTTGCATGTCCATAGTTGTTGCTCCTTTGCTTCCATATATGTCCGGATATAGTTGTTTCTCTTTTGATGTGTAAACCCATATTTGTGCTTTTTTTGATGAAATAGAGGTCTATTTTTTATATTAAATATTACATACTATTCACAAAAAAGGCAGGTGGCGTGGGATCATGCCACAAAGTCTACCATAGTAGGCCAAAGGTCTAGGAAAGCAAAAACAAAAATGGGCTGTATTCAAGCTACTGCAAAACCAGCTAACTATTATAAAACGAAGAAGAATTTTAGCATCAAAAGCAAGGAGACCGACAACATGTGACAAATATTGGTCATCCAGTTTGCTCTAACCACCATTTGACAAGTCATCACCCTCAGGTAGAGGCTCTCAATTGATTGCATTGTTTTCTTCTTTCAGTGTTTTTGTGTTATCCTGGGTTTTTGTTTGCATGCCATTTGGGGAAGCCCTACAAGGAGCAATTGACAAGTTGAAAAGTGGGAACTTGTCATTTTGGGGAGGAGGAGCCCAACTGCATTGCCATGTCAAACGACATGAGTGCCTTTGACTTGGAGACTAACCAACTTGGCCGTGAGCAGTGATGAGGATGGATTCAACAACAATCCCTTTGCGAGGTTCTATGTCTTGGACGCGAAGAGGTAGGCACATGAGCAACTCTGTAGGGAGCATTGCTCCAATAATCCAACAAGGTCTGGAGATGGGCCATCTCCAGCGCCACTTTGTTGGCTTGCACCTAAATTTGCATAAACACATCTGATACCATCATGGCCTTTTTATAAGTAGAGATTTGATTGCCCATTGCAAAGTTAGCAAAAATAACAACATTTCTTTCTTTTTAGATAAAAAGTAGGATTTCCACTAGGAAAGTATGCTAAATTTGTGTGAATTTTGTAGAAAGCACGGGCCAATCTAGATGGAGAATATTCATCCAAGTAAAAGGCTCTAACTGAAAGGGTTTGAAAAAATCACGAATCCCTGTCTAAGGTAGTTGAGCTTTGGTGCAGGAACCAAAACAAATGCTTAACAACCTCAATTTGGCCGTAAAAGGGACACTTATAATGAGGAATGCCTAAATGCATAAGGCAACGACCCACTGGTAATCCCTGATAACAAAAACACCAAGCAAAATGATTAGGATTGGGCTTTAAAATATCAGATGAGATGGTTTGAAATATTTTCCTCAAATGTGGGTTGTGGACTGAAGAAACCATCTCTTGTTTATATTTTGATACATGCACAGATGAGGCAATAGCCTTTCATATCCCTTACTAGGAGTATAATTTAGGAAAGGGGTTTCAACATATCATTTCCAATCCTTCCACGAAGGCCAAGAAAAAATCATCGTAATTTTGTGTAACAATTATATAGGAAGAACATCAGTAACTTCTTGGAAGGATATGTGGTCATTGTTTTATAGAAAAAACTTGGGTTTGGCCTTAGGCCAAGACAACCAAGCGCGAGAAGTTCTAGAGTAGATATCCTAAACGGTGTACATGCCTTGTTTGAAAAGCTTAAGAGCATGGATGCACCATAGAGAGTGTTGATTGATGGCGAGGCCATCACTAAAGCCTTTTCCATTCCACAGGAGCCAAGGCTAGATTGCTTTCAACGCTTTCCAGATGTTCTTGGCAACAAAATACTCCCAATTTTTATAGGATCTTGCAAGAGGAAGCCTAACCCCTTCCAAGTAATTCTCCCATAGGGAGTACCAACTAGAATACACTTCCTTAGGAAAACTTTCCAAGCTTCACTTCCTTCGATAGCTCATGTTATCCATTTAGCGCAAAGTGTCGTGGCTTGCCGATAGACATCAAAGAAACCCAGACCCGTCGCTCCTTGGGAAAACAATACTCCCAACCAATCAGACAAAAAACTTTCCCATTATTTTTGCTTTTTTGATTTCAAGCATTCTCATAAATGTTGCCGTATCGATGCTCCCTCCCATGCCTCCATGATTGTTGCCTCTCATAGCAAGGTAGATGCTGGTATGCCACAACTTTTGGACATTTAACTTCTTTGTCCCTTTTTTGACTCATCTTACTTATCTTCTACTTGTTCTTTTGGCTTTTGATTAGGTGAAGGGGTTGGGTAGGGTATCACTTTGGGATGTCCTAGAGACTTCATGATCTCCCCCAAATAATGGGGGGCTTCATGAAGTCTGTAGGATGTAGTAGAATTCCTTTGGGGGGCACCATGAAGGCCTAGGGAATTCTCAAATCAGTCTTGGATGTTTGAGGGACTGTTTTGGATATGCATAGATGTCTCTAATGTTTTGCTGCACTAAAAAATGTAACACAACTTAAAAAAAACATGAAATCTAAAGGTAACTAAAAAAGGGTGAGACTGATACCCTTGTTACAATTGGCATCATGATTATCATAGTTACCATATTCGCCTGAACATGGGCAAAATTCGGTTCGCAGCGAATTTTTGAGGAAAACCGAACTTGTTCAGTTCGTGCGTTTGACTTTTAGTTTTAAAAAAAATGGCGATAAAAACCCTGCAAAAATCGTGGTAAAACGCAGGGAAAATTGTGGAAATTCGCAGGTAAATTCGCGACTTTGTTTTAAATGCAAAAATACCCTAAATTGACTCGTATTTTCTCCTATTTTCTTCTGCACGGCTCGGTTTTTCTCCCGCGACTAGTAATTTCTCCATTCAAGGGCATTCGCGTCTGGTTTCTAGGGCATTCATGGTGGTTTCATCAAACATTCGTGGCGGTTTACCAGGTCGTGGCATTCATATTCGCTTATGGTATAGTTTTTTACCCTAATACATGCGATATCATTTACGGTAATACAGATTTACATATATAAATTTACGGTTTAGTATTTACATATTAAGTAATCCGTAATACATATATTTAAAATAACAGTATCACATATATTTACTGTACTGTGAATATATTAAGAGTATAGTATATAATATATTTCATTGAATAGATTAACGATAAATCATATTAGGTAAAATTGTATATATTAACAATATTAGGTAAAACGATAATAGTATACAGTATAGTATATATAATAACTATGCTATATTTATTATTAACAATGCTATATATTATATATTACTATTATAATTTATATATTACTGTTATATTATGTATTATGATTATATAATTTTATATTTATTGAAAATATATATATATTTTAACCATACCGAACCGAACCGAATTTTTGCAAATTTCCGAACTTCCGAACTTTTTTCGATGTCCGAACAACCCGAACTTTTTGAACATGGTAACTATGATGATTATATAAGACTTAGATCTTTCATATTTGTATTTGTCAGTCAATTTTCATTGTTCAATGTTCAATGTCATGAATGAATAAGATTATAAAAATTATTATTTATACTTTATATTTGGCTCTTAAGAATGTTCAATGATGCTTAATTATGCAAATGAAAAGCTACAAAATGGTACATTTTATCCTGATTCGGCGAATTCCCCCTATTTATGTGGGATAATCCCCGGCTTCGTTGCCATGACCGAGGGCTATTCCTTTAATTAAATTCACCAAGATCTTGCACATGGCCTCGTTTGTTGGTATAAACCAAACCCAACGAATTGTATGTGGTATTGTAACCAATTTCAACTCTTCTTCATGTTTCATGGAATTTGAACATGAGGTTTCTATATGGATGCCCCAATAGTTTTACCACCTGAGCTCATCCCATTTGACAAGTGTTAGGGTAAATGTTAGAAAATAATTGTAGAGAACATAGGGGTGGATATTTTTCTTGTATTCTATATATTTATAATTTGCTATGCTTTGTTCCACGTCGTCCCCAAAATAGGGATTATTTTTTTGTATTGTAGATGTTCCCCCCTATATCGCGAACTCAGAGAAATATGTGCAATGACCAAAAATGTCCTACAGTAGGATAAAGTGGTCTTGCATAAGATGTGCCCATTGTGTTTTATTAGAGAGATTTGAGTTGGCATTGGAAATGCCATCAAAATTTGCTATGCTTTGTTCCATGTCGTCCCCAAAATATGGGATTATTTTTTCGTATTGTAGATGTTCCCCCTCGTATCGTGAACTCAGAGAAATATGTGCGATGACCAAAAATGTCCTATAGTAGGATAAAGTGGTCTTGCATAAGATGTGCCCATTGTGTTTTATTGGAGAGATCTGAGTTGGCATTGGAGGTGCCATCAAAATTTGCAATGCTTTGTTCCATGTCGTCCCCAAAATATGGGGTTATTTTTTTGTATTGTAGATGTTCCCCCCCGTATCGCGAACTTAGAGAAATATGTGCGATGACCAAAAATGTCCTATAGTAGGATAAAGTGGTCTTGCATAAGATGTGCCCATTGTGTTTTATTAGAGAGATTTGAGTTGGCATTGGAGGTGCCATCAAAATTGAGCTTAACCATCTTAGTTTAGGAATGGAAATATGCTCTTGACCTCTTAGTGTTTCTCTTCCCATTATCAGGGAATCTAAAAAGTAGCTATACATTTGGAAAAAGGTGCATCTATTTAATGCATCATATGAATGAAACACATGGTGATGGATAAAAGATAGAAGATTGACAACAATGAAATTTCATGAAACAAACAATTCCTTAAGTTTGATAAGAAATCGTATTTTTTTGCTAAGTAGCCAATACGACACCCCTAGGGCACTTGATAGCGGTAGGAAATGTACCCGATATGGGTATGGCCTGGATACGTGCTCGGAAACGACCAATATACGGCTAGGTAGGTCCGGGTACGTTTGCAGATGTACCCGACTGTACCCGGACCTGCCTGGCCGTATCCTGCCGTATCGTGGCTGTATCCTGGCCCAAAACTGTGTTTTTTTTAAATAATTTTTTTTCTAGTTTAAATTTAATCTATCATTACAGCAGAAATTACAGTTTTCACAGCACCATTATTCTACAGAAGGTACCAAATACAAGCCATCAAAAACATGGATAAAAATAACATGTATGAGATAAATAATAAATGTAATAAACGCCTCAGCTAGATGTGGTAGGGACAAATGAAATTATGAATTTATGAGTAGTTTATTGTGGTTATTTAGCTTGTTTTGTTTTTCATATGCATAATATGTGGTTAATGCCATATCCGCGTATCAGATACTCCGTACCCGTATCCAAAACGTATTGGCTACTTAGATATTTTGGATAATGGATATTTACTTAAAGTTTAGGCTTGAGATCTTTATCAGTTGACTGCAAATCACTTCCAATGCTTTCACAAGAAGATATCCTTGGCCCACCTATGAATTTGCCATTATGTCTTAATACACTTCTAAAATAACACATATTGAACATCGATACAAATTAAGAACATGTTGTCTCTTATTTCGTATTCCTTAGTCGGGAATATTTATCCAGCAAGAACAGTTATCAAAAAGTTAATGAGTTGTAAAAAACTAGTTTATTATGTATCTGTGGGGCTTCCAGAGGTAATCCTGGGAAAGCCGCTATGGCAGGCATTGGTAGGGATGTTGAAGGTGAGATGCAGTTCCTTTTTGCTGAGAATCTTGGGTTTACTACCAATAATCTTGCTGAGGTGAAAGCTATTTCCAAGGGCATGCAAGAGGCCTTGAAAATTGGATGGCATAAATTCCAGGTTGAATCGGATTCCCAAATTATTATCCACTTGCTTTCTGATACTAGAGGCCATCCCCCTCCTAATTGGCGTATTGCTAAAGAGGTATGGAAAATAAAACAACTAAAAGGTAAATTTCAAGAGGTTCAATTCAATCACATTCCCCGTGAGAGGAACAAAGTTGCTGATGGACTTGCTAACTGGGCTCTCGATAACAAGGACCTGTTTTGTTATGGATGGTCCTCTCTATGGTGGTCTAATAAGATTCAGGAGGATATCAGACGTATTTTTCATCGTGATTCTCCATCATGATTGATTTCTCTGCCTTTCTCTTGTATAATGCTCAAGCTTGGGAAAATAGCTTTTAGGATTGGCATAGCCGAATATGTAATTTTGAGCTTTAAATAATATGAAGTCTTGTTGATGGTTTAAAAAAAAAAAAAAACTAGTTCATTATGTAATCTGATACAATATTGAACAAAATGATACCACCAAATATTGATGGACCAAAACATGTTGCATTGAATTGTAAAGGATCTGAATGAAACATTGATACCCATAATTTATTCTCCATCCCTTGAGCATGATGGAGAATGGGGGCAATGTGTTTGAAGGAATATCTTTATGATTCATAGAATCTTGGATTTGATTACGGGAATAAAATTACAATTTTTTAAAGTGATAACTACATGTTAAATAGAATATCCAATGAAAAGATAAAATGAACATCCACATTCCTTCATCTGTATTTCCTTACATTGCTACCTGTAAACCATCGACATATTTTGGAATCATTTAGGCGAGTATTTTTATATTGGGATTACAATTCTCATGTCTACTACCTATATGTTCTATACTAGCTACAATTGATTGTGGCACTGCCTATGCTGTTATTTCTGGTTTTTATGCTCCAAGTCCCATGGACCTAAACCTTAGCATGATTTCTTTTTTTCGTTCTCATCATGCATTTTAAGGTTTACATAGAGTAACTTTTGCTATTGGACTCGCTGGTACTGTTCTCAATCATTATATACATATTAGTCTATTGGTTTGAGGCTTTGAAAGGTCCAATATAGCTTTGAAATTTTTTTTAGACGCTTTTTTCCCGCTTTCTTATCTCTTCAAGTTATTTCTTGGTTTTCATTTCTTACTTGTGGAAAATGCCCTGCTTTTATTTGCCAAGTCAATCACAAATTGTTTATGTGCAGTACTAACTTAGATGTCTTGCTAGTAGATCTAATTGTGATTGGCAATAGTTTGACTATTTCTGCCAATGAAAAGCACCATCCTTGACATATCAAAAATGGTTCTGTATATAACTATAAGCAGCCTTTGCAATGTGTGGTCATCTTGGTTGCTTTATCCTCTGCATTGTGCCATGGATATATTTTTTAGAACGTTTGGTAAAAGTTCTACACTGGTCTTAAAAACTTCTTTGCAAAGGTTTCTTTATAATTTATTTTGGTGTTACTTGATAAACAGAGCGGTTTCATATTTGTTTGGAGTATCTATAAGATATAAATGTTCTCTAGGTGCTTCATAAGACCAAAGGTTTATTATTTTAGTGAGTTTGGATATTGATGTTGTATACTTGCTTTACATAGGATAATGGAGAATATCGATGGGCACTTGAAGTTTCAAAATAGATATGAACGGATGCATTTTCAATTAAGTGGAAGACCAAAGGAATGGCGTACTGGTTATCCTACAAAAGATGGAGGGAAGTTGTTTGTAAATGCATTCGTTGATCACATGCAAAAAAAGTGGCATGTCAACATAAACGCGAGGGATCTTTTTGCTCCGGTTAGTTACTAGTTTCTTATCATCGTGTGTGCACATACCATCAAATACTGCTTGTGTTGTTCAAATTAATGTTGATGGGAATGATGTTGTAGTATATGTGGCTGGCTTTGTTTCTATTTTTGCTAGTGTTCTCAGTGATATCAAATGTCTTTTCTATTTTGAAATTATCCGTACCTTCAATAATCTTGTAAGAAAACTAGGATAAACTTCGTTTTCTCATTTTGCTTTTTGCAGCTTTTTGAAAGGTTGCTGGAGATTCCAATTGTTTGGTCAAATGGTAGGGCCAGTGGAGAGGTGCTTATCTGAACTTTCTATGACTTTAGCATTTGATTATAGAGGTACTGCAGTTGAACAACTTTTATTATGAAATGTTTTCCAACTTTTCCTGTTGGTATAAGTCAAATTGGTTTAAAGAAGAATGATTACTCCAATCATTCCTATAATTGGCCTGAAATACTTATTGCTGTCAAAGTATGTACTTTCTACTCATTTTGCAACGTTAATGTTGAATCTAGTGCATATTAATCATCCTCAACAATCCTGAGGGACTTGCCAATGCCATTGCTAATTGTGACATATGTATGCATGCACAAAGAATAACTAGTCTCAGTACAACACTTGTAATACAACCCTGAAAAAAGAGAGTAGAAATATGAAACAAACATTTTTTTTCTTGGCTTGAATCTATGCCTGGGTCTATTGAATTGTTACATGTATATAAAGCTTATTGGGTAAAGACATCAGTCTGTTATGTACAATAAGGAATCAACAAGCTTCAGATTCCGTATCTTACTTTGAGGGCTTTATGCTAATTCCTTATTCTCAATATGCATGAAAACACACGAGAATTAGCAAGCAATGTCTTTCTACATTCACGAGGTTTAAAAATAAACAAACTGATCTAAAATATCCGAGTCCTGACATAGTAAAATAGTTTTCAATTTATAGTGTAAGATGGCATTTCTGCAGTAACAATTGCTAACTTTTTCTGTGTTTCAAGCCCGTTGATATCAAAACCTAATGCAATAAACCCAATTGAGAGGTGATTGTAATTAAATTTTGGAAAAGAAGTATATTGACGGAGTACATATAAGCCCGTCGTATAAGAGTGCTTTGATGTTGAAAACTAAGCATAATACAAATATATAATCTATGCTTAAAAATTGCATCAGAAATAACATGGATTATTGAAGACACATCCTTGAAGATGATGTTTCCTTAAACCCTCCCTAAAGCATATTGATTGAGTTATCGACTATCAATGTATTGAACTTAGACACATCTATGCATTTAATTTCTGGTTCACGTATTGGGCAAATATTTTCTTCTAAAAGCTAAGGGATATCAATATGTGATGCAACTGTACCGAAATAATTGTTATATTTTTGTGCGTGTCAAAAAGGGAAATCTTCATCAAAGTGCTGGAGATTCTGTTTGTTGATGGTCTTATTTTATGACAAACAATCCATTAAATTCACGAGGATACAAAGGAAGATATATAAAATTCAACTCCACAATGTTTTAAAGGTGTACCTCCTTTTAAAGGGACTTTGTTTTGGCCATTTATGGCGATGACCGTACTACCCTTGGACCTTTTGGCCTGAATTGCTGCTCATAGCTTCTCAAGAAGGTTCTTCTGTGCTATGTACTACTTGAACAACTAATTATTTTATAGTACACTTAGTTTCCTTTCCATTTTTAGGCAGTCGAAATAATGTTTTTTAAGCTGTTCAGATAGTTAGATTTTTAGGCAGCCTAAATCATGTTCGGCAAGGTCCTCACTTCCTCTGGAAGGGGCTATGGCTATATCTTCCCACTCCTTACTGTGAGTGGCGTATGGTTCACTGTTTCCGTTTAAATGCTTCAGCCTTGGCTTGCACTTTGGCTTCACACTTTAGTCTCATGCATCGGCTTCATGCTTGATGGATGTTTAGAATTCGCTGCTTGTCACAACTTTTGTTTTCTTTCTGGTTGCTCCACAAACAAGTAGACCATTTAGCTTCTTGGTCCCTCCTTGATTGTATGTCTCTTGCCTGCATTTGTTTGTAGTCAATAACATGAATTATTGTTCATATGTGTCAATCTTCTTCTTCATGATCTCTGTGTTGTAATATCTTCTGTCATTGTGTTTCATGGTTCTGTTTGGTATATAGATCTTAGAAGATAATGGGGTGCCTCGTCATGCTTCTCTTCTCTTTGAACCCACTTTAACTTGACCCAATGTTCTTTAAGGCATTGATGCCAAAATGTGGTTAAGATAATGTCTATTGAGATGCCAGACTATTGATAACATCATACTCTGAATCGTAATTGCGTAACATACCATGGTAGAGCAAAGCATCCGAAAAATAGCAGCTTGTATTGAAAAAAGACAAGTCCTATTATAATTTGCATAGTATAGGGAGTGTGATGTGCCTAGTTCCCAGTAGAAATTTGATACAATAAACACATAAATTGATAAATATAGAATATAGTATTTTTTTTTTTTGGAATAGGGTAAAAGTTTGAGGGTTTTGGGAGGACCCACATCCTGGTACAACAAGCCCTCAAGGCAGAATAGAACATTTAAGCATAACAAAGATGAAAACCCCAACAACAAGGGGGAAGAGAAGGAGAGAAGAAGTCCAAGAGAAGAACACAACAAGCAGAAGTGTCCAAAGCCCAAGATACTACAAGATTACCAAGAAGAGTCCCTTACATGGGATCTTAGATGCATACAAAAGGATTTTTTTTACGTTTAACAACTGTCCATTCGTCACTCCTATTAGGATCTGTGTTTTCATCTGAGGGAGTTGGAGACTTTGAGGAATCCAAGACACTGTCAGTGGAAATGTCCTTAGTGAAACTGGTTTGAGTGCATTCTGTATCTACAGCTGGAATCAACGTCAGCTCATGATCCACCTTAACAGCTTCAACAATTGAAGGTTTAGTTGAAGGGATTGGATTGGAAATCTTGTCTTCACAAACCAGAGTATGAGCAGTTGACACAGTTTCCTTCTCAACAAAAAGAAGATTTTGGTGGGCATCCTTCCACCAAGAGACCTTATCGATTTTGGATTTTTGCTTGACCATGTGACAAGCTGCAGCCAGATGCCCAATGTTGAAACATTTTTTGCATCTAAAGGGCAATCCTTCGTAATCGAGCGGTTGAGACCAAACCTTATCATGCACTTTGAGATCGATAGAAGCAGGAAGATTAATTGAAGTATCCAGATCCACCAATATCCTCGCGTAGGTGGTATGAATGAAGGTATCTGTATTTGAATCAATGGATAAAAAAGTGCCCAAAGCATCACCAATAGCAACTAAACTGTCATTTCCCCAAAATTGTATAGGAAGAGGGGGCAAACGGATCCAAACCGGCTTAACATTGAAAGAGGCAGAGAGAGGATTAAAAGTCGGGAACCAGGGTTTCATCAGTAAATGATGATTCTGCAGTTCCCAAAGCTTAGAAAGAACAACATTTCTAGCATCGTCAGAGCTAAAGGCCACAATGAAAAAACCCCCTGCACAGGGATAAATATCAATCCTACCAGAGATGAGGGGGCGCTAGCTCGAAGAGATCCACAAATGAAGGAGCGGAAGACCAGGCCAGAGACCATTAAAACGGCAAATAAGACCATTGGAGGAGAAAAATTCCTCAGCCTTCAGCGTAGAATCCCCAAGGGAAACCGAGGGCGCAGTTTTAGCAACAGAAAGGGGCCTGGAGAAAGAAGCAAAGGCAAAGGAGAGATCGCCCGCATGAGTTCCCTAACCACCAACGTCTGGATGAAGAGGGCCACCACCAGCTCTGCCGCCCACACCAGATCCAACGCTGCCCTCAACACCATCCTTGCTGCCGCACTCAGGAGCCGCCGCCTCACAAAACTAGATTTAGCAACAAAAGAATGCGGGGGAGAAAAACGCTGAGAGCCGATAATTGATTCTAAAAGTGGTTTTTGGGATAACTCTCGTGCAGCAATGCCGGACATGCCTCGTCACATTGAACATAGGATTCGTGCCTGACCCCGACCCCTGTCGCATTGAACACCAAGCCGGCTTGGCACCACGTCGAGAGACCACCTTCGCCACTGAAGCAGCTGACCCACCTGGAACTGCCTAGCCGAGTAACGACGAGCTATAGAGGTGGCCAGCCCGAGGGGAATGGACCCCAAGACCTCCCACATATAGCCCACATTCCCCACCACTAGGGTAAACCGGATGGGCTAATATAGAATATAGTATTAATGACATGTCATATAGTTATTAATGATAAATTAACAAACTTATATAATACAAGAACAAATGATAGAGGAAAAAATTGTAACTTTTATTAATAATTTTAGGTTTAAATACATATTTGAGCAAGCTTCTTCAGAATTCCAATTTTCCCAAGGTTACTGGAGTCAAGACCACACTCAACAACGAGGATCAAATGCAATCTTGCATCACAATACAATCACTGCATTCACTAGCCTTGACTAGGACATTGAGTTGTGCACTCTGTGCCTCCCCTCGGACCCACTCTGTGGACCCCGTCTCGCCGTTATTCAGAGTATCTAGGTCTTCTTCCTTACCTTGTTTTCAATAACTTTATTAGTCATATCATCACATAATTTTTTCATATCATTCATTGAGTCATTTCTACCCAAATATTTTCCAATTAACATATTTCTATCCATATCATTTTTATGTCCCCACCGAGGGTTCTCTCCATTTTATTTATAATATTTTAAAGGGTCCCACCCCTCACACACCTTTTCATAACCTTATAAAATTAATCTTCCAATCATGTTATTGGTTTTACTTATTTATTTATATTCATCCATGTTATCAGGTGATCATGTAATTATCTTTTACTTGTCATTTTCACTTCTTTTACCCATACTTAGGTAACTTTAAATGCTTTTTATTCCCTTAATTAATATTCTTTTACAACTCTTTATTCCCTTCGATAATTCTTGAAATTATGAATACTTGGGGATTTAGTCATATAACAGTCTCCCGTTAATCAACTACTAACCTCAGTAGGCTAGGGTGTATGTGTAACATAGTTGAAAACAATAATGATTAGTCAATAGTAATGGATATTTAATTTTCTCTATGTAGAACTATCATGTATTAAAGTCATAAAATTAATAGATACAACAAATCATCAAATAGAGGTAAAGTATTTCCTCGCAAGCTTATTAAATCGGTTATAATAAATACATGGATACACTATATCAATCATTTTAGTAACAAATAGTCTAGGAGCACAAACAATATTGAAAACTCACTAGAAAGAATTTATAGAAAGAAGGAAATTGAAATGCCCCTCCTAAAATAACATTATTGAAGACCCTTGGCCTATTTTGTCTATCCGACGGCCAAAGGGGAAACATAAGGGCTGCTTAAGTTATTTCTAATTATTATAAAGTGCCATTAGCAAAGGAAAAATATGTAAGCACTTATAATAATTTAAATGACTTAATATTATATGAAGTCTAGGATAGAAAAAGGTGCAAATATATTTTGTATCGGTCCTAGGGGAAAATGTGACTTGGCTCACAAAAGAAATGGGACTTCAGAAAGATTAAAAAGGGTCATTATATTTTTATGTTTTCCCTAAGGAAAATTGCAACTTGGTCTAGGAAGGGAAATGGGGAGAAAAGACATTAAAAAATTATTGCATGCTGATTGGAGGATTTGGGAGGCTGTTTTTGGGTCACTTCTTTCCATTTAGGGAAAAGTCAACTTGCTTAGGAGATTATTCTATCACTCCATATTTTCTAAAATTGGCTAAGAGCTAGAGAGCTACTGCTGCAACTTTCTAAGGACTAAAACCCTCAGAAAAGGAGAAGGAAGAACAAAAACTCTTCCTTGGAATTCATTTTTTGTGTGTGGTAAATCTCAGGTTCAAATCTGATTATTGAATCAAGAGACATTGGTATTTTTGAGATTCTTATTATTGCCATCATGCGCCTCTATGAGTCCATCCTTGGTCGTCTTCGTATTGCACACGGATTGTCTGATCTCATCAGGAGCACCGTTGGGGTTAAACAGGGGTGCCTCCTGTCTCCTACCCTCTTTGGCATTTACATTGATGAGCTGGAATATTTTCTTCGGGATCACATTCAAGAAGGGGATGGTTGCCTTCTTCACCACGTCTTGATTTCTATTCTCTTATTTGCCGACGATATTGTTTTACTCGCCTCTTCTCCTAAGGGGCTTCAAAGACAGCTTGATGCACTTGCTTTATTTTGTGATCTTCGGCATTTGACGGTCAATCTGGGTAAGACCAAGGTCATGGTCTTTAACGGGTTGAAGACATTACACCACCATTTCTTTTTCAAGTGGCATGCAGTTGAAATCACTAATCCATACACCTACTTGGGAGTCCAATTCTCAGGGCCTAGATTTAGTATGAGGCACGCTCTTCAGCCGAGGGTGAATAAAGGGTATGGGTCTCTTGCCATTCTCAAGAGACAGTGCTTTTGGCACCATTTTTAGGACATCTCCTCCAAGATGTTTCTTTTGAACTCCCTCATCCGCCTCACTGTTCTTTATGGGTTTGTTGTGTGGGGGCCCTCCCTTTTAAACACAGATTGGACTTCTACTGAGAGGATTCAGACTCTCCTCCTTCGCCGCTTCATCAGATGCAAGCAGATGGTCCCCCAACATATTATTTTGGCAGAGTTCGGAGCCCAACCTTTCCGTCTGGAGACTATATTTGACATATCAACCTTTCTTCACCGTATCAAGAGGTTTGGTGATCTCTCCGATGAGTGGGACAAGTATCCGTATCTCGCTTATTGTTCCTATGTGAGTATTGCCCAGGTTGTGGGCCGTTGTTGGTTTTCCGAGACTTCTGCCTTGTTGGATTCAGTTGGTATCCAAATTGATCGTCTCCCCCCTTTCCAGTATTCCCTGAATGCTCCCAGTCATCTCGTGCCCACCAAACAAGTGTTGAACAGGTCCATCCGGGAAGATATCTACAGGAGCTTCATTCAGACTACTTAGGTGAACCCTCCTGGGGGTTTGTGCCCTAAGATGCCCTTTTATGCAGAGCACTTTCTTGAGATCAGGGGTGGACTCATCATCCGCCCTTAGTACACCTTTTGTCAGTGGGTGCATGCCCTCCTTATACCTTTGGGTCAGTTTCGGGCTGGCTCCCATAGGCTTCGGTGTGAGACTGATCACCACATTGATCGGGATGACAAATTTTGTAGGCTCTGTAGCATAGTTACCATGTTCAAAAAGTTCAGTATGTTCGGATGTCGAAAAAGATTCGGAAGTTCGGAATTTTGCATAAAGTTCGGTTCGATTCGATTTAGTTCAAACGTTTTACTAATTTAAAAAATATATAATAATAATAATAATAATAATAATAATAAATAAAAATAATAATAAGTAATCCATATTTATTTATAAAAACAATTACACATTTAAAAAAATGAACATACAGATATACATAATAGTCTATAATTTTAAAACCAAAGAAATACAAACTTAAAAATTATAAATAAACTAAATGCAAACTATTACACTAAAATAATCTTATATTTAACCTAAATAATAAACTAATTAAATATTAAACTAAATACTATTAATTAAAATTTAAATAACCTCAAAAACTTTTTATACTTATTACTAATACCATATATGGTAATGATATAGACTACATCATATAGTAAATAAATACAAACAAAAACTTGGCGATCATTTGCAACACGACATTTGCAACCTCCGCGTTTTCCACGACCTTTGAAAATGACTTGAAATCTGTAGAAATACGCCATAAAATGTCTCGGAATTGCAAAATACCACCCACGTGATGCAAACAGATAGAACAATTGCAAAAAAATTTTAGAGCCAAAAGTCAAATCGAACTAACTGAACAAGTTTGGTTTTCCCCTAATATTCGCTCCACACCGAATTTTGACCATATTCGGGCGAATATGGTAACTATGCTCTGTAGCCTTCAAGAGGTGGAGACCGAGTCTCATTTCATCTTCCGTTGCCCTATATACTATGAGATCAGAAGACGATTTCATTGCCTCTTCAGAGGGATTCAGACTCTCTCGGTTTTCTTCAGATGTATTGACCAGCGGTGTCTTGCCCTCTACATCTGCGAGTCTCTGCTTCTCTAGGACTAGATTCTTCATCACCCTCCAAGAGTCATCCCCACGAGATGAATTACAACCTTCTTTCCGGTTCAACTCGCAGCTGGAGGAACTAAATGTCAGAGCCTTTTTGACCCAGATACAGTGCATAGATCAGTTCGTCCCTGATTGGACCTTCACATTTCCACTGATCACCACCAACAAAATCAGATGCACACTCGTACCAGAGGGCAGCCCAACTCTGTTCCTCCCCCTGGCTGTCGTTTCAGTCTCAGATCTCAGCAGGGGAGGAGGTTTCCGGCCCCCCTCTTCGGGTTGCTAGTCCATCAGGAGTTTCTTTTCGTCGGCCTCAAATGTTAGGAGGGGTGTGGCTATCATTCCTAAGTAGACCATTGGTCCTCGTTTGCCCCTTACTCTATTCCCTTCTTTGCTTCTCCCGTCTTTCTCCCCCGCTTGCTCCATTGCCCCCGCTTGTGGGAGTATTGGCTTCGGGTTTCCTTTCTACTCCATCTCTTTTCCTTTCTTCTATTTTTGGGAACTCGTTTTGAGTTGTCCCCCCTCGCACTTCGTATATTGTTTAGGCTGTAGTCCCATTGACCTACTTTTGTGGTCATTCGTTGGACATTAATATATTTATCTTATCTTATCTTATCTTATCTGCTGGAGCGACCCAATTGGAGCTTATTTTGCAGTGTTCAAGGAGGTCAAAATTCCAGTTTCTACATCTGCTGTTGGGAGGCCATTTCTAGATATTTATTCCTATATTTTTGATCAATTTTGTGGGGGTTTCAGCCCTCTTTCTACAGTTGTAATCAAGTCAGATCTGCAGACTTATTTTAATAAAAAAAACCAGATTCTGGGCTTCCATTTTGGTACCAATCGCTCTTTTTATTTTCCTAAAATCAGCTTTTATATAAAAATCCAAAAAAAGAAGTTGTTTAGCCTTGCATTTGGTATTTTCCTTCTCTTGTGCAAATCACATTTTCTGGAATAAACTATATTTGCAGCATACACTCTTAGTTTGATGTTCTATTTCAGCTGGGTTTGTAGTATATTCCACTGGGTATTCAATCAGGTCCTTTAGGGGACATTACAGTGGTATCAGAGCAAGTTTTCCTCCTAGCCTGTAGAGGTGAGATTCAGATTTCAGATTTCAGATTTGTATGGACAGGGGTGAAGACCATTTTAGGCACCATTATCAAAAAAGAACTCTAGGAAGAGGAAGGGCGGAGGATGAAGAAGGACCACCTCCAAATGGCGAGTTAAGCTACATGAATGAAATATTTACCAAGGGCAATAGAGAGCTGCATAACCGTCTCATGGAATCACACATGGATCTTAGAGACTCCTTTATAGGAGCCATTGCAGATTTGGGAAGAGCTCTACAAGGGACAAATTTCAACAAGCAAAACCCTCAAGAGGGTCATGAAAATCAAGGTGGGGGCAACTCTTCTACATTACATGTAGATAGGGGTTCAAACAAGAACTCCTTTGAGCTCTTTTGTGCAAGTTTCCTTCAGAGAGAGGAACCACAAGAGGAGAGAGAGCAACCACCTCTTCATGGGTTTGCAGATGAAATCAACTTGTATGGGGATGAGTATGCATCCTTGAATCCCCGCACAAGAGAGCTTCTTTCATTTAGAGACTTTTGCCAACTAAGAAGGAATGAAGGGCCAAGGAAGAGAGTGAACCAACAACCAGAACCGAGGAAAGATATTCAACACCGATTGGGAAAAATCACTCTTCCTACGTATGATGAGGCAAACAGGTGTTCTGCAAGGGCTTGGCTACAAAACTTGGACACCTACCTCTCATTACATCCAATGTATGAAGAGGAAGCTTTCAAGTTTGTCACCCTTCACTTGGAAGGTATAGCTCATGAATGGTGGTACCATGGCATTGTGACACAAGGACATGTCTCCATTACAACACTTGAGGAGTTTAGTCAAAGGTTAACTGAAAGATTTGATATGAAAGATCCAGAAGTGCATTTTAGAGAGTTAGCATAGCTGAAACAAGAGACTTTAGTGGAAAGATATGTGGCTGATTTTCAAAAGTAAGCGGTCATGGTTTCCGATGTAAGCGAGAGAAGACTAGTAGTACTATTCATGGAAGGCTTAACCGAACTTCTTAAGGGGTTGGTGAAGGCTTTTGAACCCTCCTCTCTTCAAGATGCAATAAAGAGATCGTTAAATCTGGAATATACAGCAATTATTGGTAAAAATTGGCCCCTTCGAGAGTCCAAACCAAATTATTTGGGGCAGCCAAGGCACACATTTCAAAGGCAGTCAAGGACAGCTCCTATTAGTCAAGAAAGGAAGCCATCTCAGCAAGATACAAACCCTCAAGGAAAGCTTCCAAGGAACAAAGATGCTGAGAATTCAAGAAATGAGTTGAAAAGAAAGAATCTTTGCTTCTACTGCAAAGATCCATGGACTCCAGGGCACCGTTGTTTAGGCAAGGGCCAAGTGCATTACATCAAACTTATTTCTGATGGAGAGGAAGAAGAAATAGACAAGGAAGAGAACCATGAGGGCGAAGAGCAAGAAAGAAAAGAAGAAGATGATCAATTGGATAGTACTCTTGCCACACTATCCGAAGCTCCAAGGTACCACCCTTTCCGTGTTAGAGGGGAACTAAAAGGTAAAAGAGTCATTGTTTTGATTGATAGTGGTGCAACTCATAACTTTATTGATGTTGATTTAGTTGTAAAAATGGGGCTGTCATTAGAGGATTTCAAGGGATTTAATGTTACAGTGGCGGATGGCTTCGCCATCCCTTGTACTAAGAAAATATCACAGCTGAAAATCACACTGGGTAAGCACATGTTGACAGAGGGAATTCACTCAAAACTACCAAACAATGGAAGTAAAATTCAGATCAGCAGGGCAAGAAATAGTGCTACATGGCATGGCAAATGGTGCTCCTATGGTAGTGACCGCTAAGAGGATGGAAAGAGCCTTTCAAAGAGGGTAGTTTCTTGGGCAACAGAATGTCTAATTACATCTGCAGATCAGATTTTAGAGCAGCAGCAGTATCATGAGGACATTCAAGCTATCCGAGACAAGCATACCAAGGTATTTGACAACCTTCCTCATGGGTTACCTCCAGATAGAGGTTTTGAGCATATCATTGAATTAGAACCAGGTACTAAGACTGTTATTACCACTCCTTACCGTCATCCTAGAGCATACAAAGAAGAAATTGAAAAGGCCACTAAGGAGTTGTTGGAAATGGGGCACATAAGGCCTAGCTCAAGCCCCTTAGCATCTTCAGTGGTTCTTGTGAAAAAAAAAGATAGGACCATGAGAATGTGCATTGATTACCACTTGTTGAATAAAAGAACCATCAAAAATAGGTATCCCATACCTAGAATTGATGAGCTACATGGAGCTATCTACTTTTCCAATTAAGATCCGGGTACCATCAAATCCGAGTAAGGAAAGAGGATGTCTACAAAACTGCATTTAGGTGTCATTTTGGCCACATTGAATTTCTTGTAATGCCTTTTGGATTGAATAATGCTCCTACTGCATTTCAATCATGCATGAGTCATGTCTTTAGAGAGCATTTGAGGAAGTTTGTATTGATTTTCTTTGATGATATATTGGTATACAGTAAATCATGGGATGAACATCTTCAACACTTGGATATTGTGTTGGACATTTTGGGGCAGCAGCCACTCTATGCTAAAGAATCAAAATGTGAACTTGGTGGAACTGATATTTTATACTTGGGACATATTATCAATGCCCAAGGTGTTCATGTGGATCAACAGAAGATCATGGCCATCTTGGATTGGCCTCCACCCACCACCATGACACATTAGAGTGGATTTTTGGGACTATGCAGTTATTACATGAGGTTTGTCAAAGGTTTCTCTCAACTTGCAGCTCCTTTGACTGATTTAACAAAGAAGGGAGCTTTCAACTGGTCTAGGAAAGCCCAAGAGGCATTTGACAACTTAAAAAGGTGATGAGTACATGCCCCGTACTCGCTGTTCCAGATTTCTCTATTCCCTTTGTTGTTGAATGTGATGCATCCGGTGAACGTATTGAGGTTGTTTTAAAGCAAAACAAACATCACATTTATTTTGAGAATAGAAAACTAAAAGAGATTGAAAAGAAGTACTCTATCTATGACAAGGAAATGCTAGCAATCATGCACGCCTTGGTTAAGTTCCGACAATATCTTGTTTGTTGCAAGTTCGTGGTGAAAACAGATCACAATAGCCTAAAGTATTTTATCAGCAAATCTGATTTGAATGATAGAAAACAAAAATGGGGGAGCAAAATTCAGTCCTTTGACTTCGAAATTAAATTTGTAAAAGGGAAAAATAATATTGTAGCAGATGCATTGTCTAGGAAACCATATTGTTGCTCTATGTCAAAAATTACAGCGGATTGGAGGGCTGTTATAACAGCTGAATATGCAAAAAAATCAGTTTGCTAGCACTATCCTAGGAGATGGAATTGAAGATTAAATACACGGTAGCGGATGGCTTAATATTATACAAGAACATGGTCTTTTTGGTGCCTGAATCCAAGGTGAAACGTAAAATCTTAGATGCTATGCATGACTCACACTTAGTCATCCAGGTTACTTCAAAGCATACAAATAAAACAGAGAAAAGTTTGTATGGAAAGGTCTCAAAGGGGAGGTGCCCCAACACATAAGGGAGTGTCTCACGTGTCAACAATGTAAGGTGAAACATGAATTTCCAGTGCGTCTTTTGTAGCCCCTACCTATCCCGACTTTAAAATGGGAAAGTGTTTCCATGGACTTCATCACTGGACTTCCGCCGGTGCAAGGTAAAAGTGTCATTTATGTCGTAGTGGATAGATTAACCAAATATGCACATTTTTTCCCACTACTTTTTTTTAGAGAAGTTTTCAAACTTCATGGGCTGCCTAAAAAATATTGTGAGTGACAAGGATAGTAGATTTCTGAGTTCCTTTTGGCAAGAACTCTTCCATCTTGCAGGTACAGAATTGACCCCTAACACAAGTTACCATCCACAAACGGATGAGCAAACCGAGATTGTTAATAAGTGGATAGAGGGGTACCTAAGGAGCTATGTTACAGGGCAGTGGACCACATGGATAAAATGGTTATATTTGGGGGAGTTTTGCTACAACACAACTTACCATATGTCTATTAGTATGTCTCCCTTCAAAGCCTTATATGGTTATGATGCATTTTCCTTTGTGGATGTTGTTCTTCCAGATAGTAGAGTGCCGGGACCAAGGGACTTGGTGCAGCAGAGCCAAGATATATTAAAAGCACTCAAGGATAACCTCTCACACGCACAAAATCAGCAGAAATTATATGCAGACCAGCGAAGGATTCAAAGGTCATTTGAGGTAGGGGACATGGTTTTTTTGAGACTACAACCAGGATCGGAGAAGTTGAAGCCAAGGTTTTATGGCCCTTACAAGATCGTAAGAAAGGTTGGGAAAGTTTCCTATGAGCTTAGACTTCCGGCCCAAAGCAAAATCCATAATGTGTTTCACGTTTCATGCCTAAAGAAGGCTTTGGAACAGCATATTTCTCCTTCCACGGAGCTGCCCCCTCTTGATGATGAGGGCAAGTTGGTTTAGGAACCGGAAGCTATCATGGAGGTACGCGAAAAAAAAGTTGAGAAATAGAATTATCAGAGAATACTTGGTCCAATGGAAGGGGCTACCTCTTGAAGATGCAACATGGGAGGGTGCCGAAATTATAGAGCACCAAAATTTGAAATTGCTTGTGGGCAAGCAATTTGAGGAAGGGAGGACTGAAATGTTCCTCTTTCTCAAATAACATTGTTGAAGACACTTGGCCTATTTTCTCTACCCCACGGCCAAAGGGGAAACATATGGGTGACATAAGTTATTTTTAATTATTATAAAGTGCCATTAGCAAAGGAAATATATGTAAGCACTTATAATAATTTAAATGATTTAAAATTATGACAACTCTAGGATAGAAAAAGGTGCAATTATATTTCATATTGGTCCTAGGGGAAGAATGCGACTTGGGTAGAAGGTAAATGGAGACTTGTGAAAGATCAAAACCTGTCTTAATTTCAAGGATAAATAAATACCACATGTTTGCGAGGAAGTGTTGTCTAGCAAGAGCAATGTTGATGAAGAGCACATTAGAGCACCAATAGTTGTTGAAAAGTGTCAAACTTGATTGAGAGGATTTGGAATAGAGTCCATGTTGCTTGGAGGCTATGGAAATTTCCTAATGTAGTGGAATTGCGAGGGATGAGGATCTGAGCGACGAGGAATCTGACCTATGGAACTCCCGCAAGTATTGAGAAGAAACCTCAAGCTTCCTCTGCACAAGTTGTAGAAGAAAAATGTTCATATCTATCCAAGGATGAGTGGTTCAACATGATCCAAGTGTAAACCCTATCGTAGAAGAAGCTTATCAGTTGTGTTGAAAAGGTAGGTACTTGGCAAAGTTGTGTATCTTGAATCTCTCAAAGATTTTTTCAAATCTGCATAGTAGATGAAGATTTTTGGAGTATATTTGGGACTTGGTCAAGGAAAGGTAAAAAAAATGACAGTAGTGGACATTTGGGGGCTTTGCAAAAGAAGGTGAAGCTAGTGCATCCTTAGTGCAATGACGACTTTGTGTAGAGAGGAAGTTGAAACTCTTATCATCATGTAAAATATAGTGTGGATGAGGTCAGCTGGAGGTATGGATTTTTAAAAGGCACATATTTTGAAAGCTTCCAGAATGGTATCCATAGAGCCTCTTGAGTTCACACACATAACGCATGGTGGGAGAAGAGATGATGCAAGTAAGCATGTTGTGCAAATAGACCAAAAAAGAAGTTGTGTTGAGAGTATTGTGGAAGTTCATCACAAAGAGCAAATCGCAAAAACTGGAGATGAAATTAAAGTTGCAGTATAAGGTCAGTTTTGAGTGAAACTATTTATAGGGTGATTGTAGTATATTCCAGTGTGCATTACAAATAACTTGGTTGCCCAAAAAATAGTATGCAAGCTTCAAAGGTTTGACAGATTTTTGTAATGCATAAAAAACCCTACTACGCCAAGGTATCTTGGTTGTTGAAGTGATCATCAAGATCTTATATAGAATGATTCAAGGTTATGGTAAGTTTCCAAACTCTGGCCAATATATGGACAAGTGCTTAGAAATGTAATATAATGTCTGATGGATGTTTGTCACATGTTGTTTGGCAGACCTTGGCAGTTTGACAGGATAACACCAACATGATGGTATGCACAAGACACCTATAAGCTAGTGAAGGATGGAAAATAATACGACTCTTAAATTTCCTGTCCACTAGGAAAATAGTGACATAAAAGTGGACAAGATTTGCTTGTAGATCTTGTTTTGATTTAAATGCAGAAATGCACTTCCTAAGAAAAATAGATAAGGAGAGTTGCATGTCCCCTTGTACAGCTTAATACCCCCTTAAGAAGCATGTACAAATTTTGATGCATACTAGGGGAAGAAGAAACACTTCTACATGCAAGTGAAGGATTGGACGTCTCCAATAGAGTTTGCATGATGGGCATCCTCAACTGAAAAGCTATGTGTACTAGACAGATTTATGCCATCAACATAGAGGTACCTAATAATGAAATCATTTAGCTGAATTTGGGCTTGTATTCTGTTGATTTGATTATTTTGCAAAACAAGGCTGTTCACATAGATTGCTATATGATTTTCTAGGAGTATTGGTCACCAAGCTGCAAGTGCATTTCATGTAGGATTCTATACTTGATATAGGGATATGATCTAGAGAGTCTTTAAGTACATGCACACTTGATCACTATAGGATTCTAGCAACCTATAGATAGTAATGGGGAATGAGGAATGTGCACTGTACATACATTAGCAAATCTTAACACAGTTCACAATTAAGTTACTAGGTTTCCATTGATCGCATATTGCTATGACATGATGTGATTATCTTAATGTCATATACCAATATTACAAGAAGTATTAGATTTTAAGAGTGGATATCTATGAGCTCCCGATTTATATATCTTGGAAGAAGATGAACTAGATGTTTTAAAGATATATATTCAAAACATTAGGAAATATTCATGAGTGGTTGGTTAATGAATAATTTGGAATTGACGATCAATACCAAGTACTTTCACATGACTTATGAATGAGTTCTTGAAACCATTTTTGGGTAGATTAAATCATAATTCATCCTTGATGATTAATTTTGATATTAGTAATGGGACAATATAAGGAGCATTTGATGCTCTAGCAAAATGTCTTGCATGTCAGTTGAGAGAGGAGAATATTTGTTGATAAATTACTGATAGATAATGTATAAATTATGAAAGAAGATGCATTATCCACTTGGGGTTTGAAGGTTTCAATGAGATAGGTTTTATTGATGCTTCCAGAAAAGGTGATTATGCTCTTATTTGGTTAGGCATTCCAATGTGAGTACATTTGAAATATATCTAAGATTTCATGTTATCTCGTGCAATATAAGAAGTTTATTCGGAACTTAAAATCAGTACATGTGCTCTTATCATACCTGGCCATCCATGAGGATAATAAAAAAGAGTTTTCTATGCGCAAAACAAGTGTAGAAGAAAGTAGATATTAAAGAAAAAAAATGTTATATTGAGGAGCCTTTGTTGGCATTAAGCAAGTATTATAACTCTAATGTATTAATCATGTTAGTAGTGATCCAAGTAGCATTACCATGTGGTGCATATGTTAAGTCGAGAAGGAAGATTGATATCATAATTAAGTGAGAAGATGAATCATGTAAAACCTGAATATTTGCTATATGATCAAGACATCTATGCAATTGTGCAAGTACTCGAGAAATTGAGACATTATTTGCTACTTGAAGATTTTATTTTGTATACAGATACCAGACTCTACATTTTATCAGTAGCCAAGGAAAATGATCTGTAAGCCGCTTCTTTTCAACAATAAACAAATCTTATATTGGGAAAATGAATGAATAATTGAATAAGTTCCTTTTAACCAATATAATGTGCACTTAAACATTCACAAAATACTGCAAATTGAGAGGTAGAAGGAAAAGGAGACACAAGATTTATCTTGGAGTAACACAATGTGGGGAAAACTCCGGTTGGGTAAGCAAACTGCTTCCCTTTCACTATGCAATTCTCCACAATATAAAGTTACTGCCAAAAATTGGCCTTCAAGAAGGATTCAATCTCCTTCTAATTGTATTTTCTTGCTTACAATCCTCAACAATGAAGAACTCAACTCTAACTGAACAAAACAAGGAAAAACTCCAACTTCTCCTTTTTGCTCATACTTGAATTCACTCAAATCACCTGCTAGAATGAAGAATTGAACTATTATTTATAGTTCATCTACCCACATATGGATTAGAAGAGGAAACAAACTGATTTGGGAGGTCCAAGCATTTGTAATTGCTTGTATTCCCTTTTTGGCATATGGAGGATGTCGACGAGCGTTTGGAAGAGGCGTCTGGAAAAGGCATCTAGAGAAGGCATTTGGGGGAGACGTCGAGATGAGGTGTCTGGACGTTTAGAGAAGGTGACTGACGTTTAGGTGTCTTCAGAACAACAATGGTCTTCTTATGTCATTGGAAGGTGTCTGGATCACCATCAGCTTGACTAGACCATCTTCATAACAAAGAACATGCCAAGAATATGCACATCTTTATAGAGAATACATAGAATTGGGTATTTCTAGATCCATTTTTGGATTAGTTTGGGACAATGTACTTATATTCTTTAATCTCTCCACTTTATTATTATTATCACTATTTTTTTTAATCTCTCTACACTTTTAAGTTCTCTTTTAAAAAAATAAAAAATTTATGTGTCTAATATTAAAATGAGATGGGTCGATAAACCCTTATGTTTCATTGTCTCATTCAAGTGTTGGCTATAGACCAAATATTTCGATTCAACTTGGTTTTTACCCATCAAAATATAATATTCTGAAGCTAAATGGCTTTTTATATATGTTTTGGATTCATTGTTAACCTTGCGTAAATATACTAGCATGAATTGACCATTTCCCAAGTGTTATATAAGCAGGGAGAGAATGTCTAACTAATTGCATAGTTTTCCTAGTCGTAACATAAGTATTATCTTAATACATAGTTAACTAAGACTCCGGGACGACAGGACGCAGGGATGGAGTTTCCGGGACGGGCAAAAATTTCCAAAATTTTGGGACGGCGGGGGGACGGCTATTAAAATAATATATAAAATTATAAATATTAAAAATACACAGATAAATTTTAAATTTTTTATGAATAGCAATTCATATTCATATATCAGTCCACCACGTGCATATAGTCCACATTCAGACATCCATATTAAAACTCGCAACAATAACTTTTAATATTAATATGTATGCTGCTGGTTTTCATAGCATGTTGTTACAGTCCATGTGCATTTGTGCTCAAATTTTTTTGTATTCATATATCTCTCTTGTTTCCTAATATGTCTTTGTAATACAATACAGTTGGGTCATGGTTAATAGGTAAACATTTATAGAGAGAAAACAATAAAAAAATTAATTAAAAAAAAAAAAACAGAAGTCCCCGAAACGTTTCTGGGACTTCACCGAAACGTTTCTGGGACTTCCAGACGTCCCTGAAACGTCCCCCACGTCCGCAAGACATCTCCACTGCTCACCAAACGTCCCAGGGACGTTTCCTCTGCCCCCTGCCTCTTCGGAAATGTGGGGGAAACATTTCCCCCCCGTCCCGGCGTCCCCAATACGTCCAGGCCATCTTGGACTTAAAGATTTTGGGGAAGACACGTCCCTGCGTAACTATGTCTTACTATTACTAAGTTGTCTCTTGTAAGATTCTAGATGCCCCAAATTTGATTTAACTAGCAAAACTTGTTTGTATTCACACCCTATATTTTTACTTTTCTTTTCCAACTATCTCATTCCAATTATAACTAGAATCAAACACATCCACTTTAAGACACGTAAATATCTAACCATAGTTTACATGTACATGACTTTACCCTTAACAAATTACTCGCTCTAGTGTATTTTTTTGGTTAATGAATTAGTACTAGTTATGTCAATGATATAGAGAATGATATTTAGATAATAATATTTAGGGTTTTCTTTTATCACATCTAGGTTAGATAAATATCTGACAAATACATAAGCTATCTAAAATCATATACAATTTTACCATTGGACAAATTTTTAAATTAATCAATAAACTTTAAAAAATATATATATATAGTTATTATGTTATATATAGTTACAAATTATATCTCCTAATATGAAACACATATTCTATATCTTATATTTGTAGAAAACAAAAAATGCATTAAACTTATTCAAAACAAATATAATATTTCTATTAAAATACATATAACAATTGTAACTTATATTTATATCACAAATCTTTTTGTTATATATTGTTAACCTAAAAATATGGCTTGAAAATAAAATCTCTAGATATAA
Source organism: Taxus chinensis (assembly GCA_019776745.2). Classification (NCBI taxonomy): domain Eukaryota; kingdom Viridiplantae; phylum Streptophyta; class Pinopsida; order Cupressales; family Taxaceae; genus Taxus; species Taxus chinensis. The sequence goes on from CM034147.1 coordinate 13,796,375, forward strand.
ATAAATTGAGGGGAGAATGGAGCGAGAGAATGCGAAGACGGTTAGCAATGGAAAAGCCGAATACAACAGTCGTGAGGGCTCGTAGGCCACGACAGGGGGAAAGAATGACCACGGTTTGGCCTCAGGGGGGTTCCAGGTTGGTGGAGGAGAGCACGACAATGGTGGTTGGGATAAGAATGCAGAGGATCTGTGCCCTAATCCCAGGGTTTCAAAACGGCCAAGACTTTGTTTGGGATTGGCGGGCAATGCAAATACTGTAATAGGAGCAGCGGGGGCGGTTTTACAGCCATTGAGGTCCGGCTCATCCCCAGAAGACAACTTCTTTCAAAGATGTATTGGGGAACAGAAGCAACCGATCCTCGGGCAAACAAACATCAAGTAATATGGCCTACCTGGTCGATTTGGCCGAGGATATTCCTTCTGTAACCATCGAGAACCCTGAAGTGGAGGAATATTTCAAAAATTTATCACGGGATGCAGTGATTGGTAGGTTTAACGGTTTCTGGCCTTCCTCCTCTGCACTGTACCAGTGGGTGTTTGAAACTTGGACCAATAAGTGTGAAATATCCCTCCGTTTCACGGGATTTTTTGTTGTCCATTTTAGAGAATCTGAAGATTATCAACGATGTTTGATAGATGGTCCGTGGTTCTGGGGACATGCGGTTTATTTATAACTCCATGGTTTCCAGATTTTGATCCGAACACTTATTCGGTTGCCAAAATGCTTGTTTGGGTCAGGCTTCCTAACCTACCCTTGCATTTGTGGTATGCCTTGGAGGATATTGGTAATGGTTTGGGCAAGTTTATCAAAGAAGACTTGGATAGAATGCATTCGGGTCTGTGTTCGTTTGCCCGTTCATGCGTTGAAATCGATTTGAGCAAGGGATTACCAGATCAAATCAATCTTAAATTTGGTAATTTTCAGCATACCTAGGTCGTATACTGAGAATACTGCATTTCGGCGTAGATTATGCAGAAATATGGGACATCTACAAACTTTTTGACCCTTCAATAAAAATAAAAAATCTACAAAAAAGAATGGTTCGACTTCTTCTAGCGGTTGGGGTTCTGCTAACCCGGATTTGGTATCTGCTTCGAATTTTAAGGATGACCCGAGTAATACGAACTCTGCGGATAAAGTAGTTATAGAGAAGGATGACATAGAGAAGGGATTTTAGGAAAATCACATGGTAGTAGGTGGAACGAAAAAGGGACATACTTTAGAAAGTTTGGAATCAGATTGGGACTCCGTGTTAGAAAAAATGATTGCTTCGGGAAATCCCAGTGACCTTGCGCTGGTTATTTCGACTGACCAAGGCATGTGGTTTGAAGTAAAAAAACAAAAAAACAAAAAAGGGTCGAATGGGCAGCATTGGGAATTATTTTCCATCGCAGGGTGGGAAGTAATTTTGGGATAATGTCTAGGTTATAGTGTTTATAATTGCTTTTGTAAGTTGGCGTTCAGCTGTTGTTGCTGTTAAAGATTTTTGTTTTCTTGAAGATTTGGCTTCTGCTTTGTGAATAGGGAACATGTCCCTTCAACCCGCTTTATCAATACAAAAAAAAACCTAAAAATATGGTTCGAGTGAATTAAAAATAAAAACAAAATCATTTTTCTAAAGTGGAGGGGTTATTAAATAGAAGAGAGAAAGGCTGAGTAAGTAAGAATACCAACCATCCAATATTTCTCTTCTCCTAAGTTTATCTATTCTCTATTATTATTATTTTATTTATCTAAGCATTTGTTTTATTAATATTCTTCTCTATTATTTACGATGTTACCTATAAGACTTAGGGACGGTGGGACGAGGTTTTTGGGACGACGAAAAATTTCTAAATTTTGGGGATGGCGGTGTGATGGCTAATTAAAAAATACATAAATAAATGACTAAACTATATGAACAAGCTGATATAAAACCATTTGAGATTCAAATAAGTTGAAACTTGAAATCATAAATATCAAATACATTTTGATTTTAATTTTAAATTATTAGTTAGACTTAGAAGTTAGAACCTATAAAGTAAACTGAAATGCATAGTAAGTAACATATGTCATATAGTGAATGCTTAATTTTTTCATGATATTACACATTCATAAATATCAAAATTCAAATACATATAGTTATACATAATTTAATAAAAGAAAAACCATTTGAATTTGACACTTAAAATTGAATAAGCTGAAATAAATTATAAAACCATAATGATTGATCAAGTGACAATAGCTGATATTCATATCATTAATCTCATATTCAAATACACCAACAATTGTCTATTGTCAATATTACAAAAAAAAGAGGACAAATATCAACCTAAAAATCAAAATCAACATCTAAAGCAACATCCATGAACTCCTCGCTGGTACTATCATGCTCATCCTCAAAGGTGAGCCCAATCAATCCCCGTTGCACAACATTGTCCTCTTCAGCCTGTCTCAGCTCCTTGGGATCTACATCCCACTATAAAGCTGGAGTCTCCTTGTATTGAGGTGTCTTGCGATCCATAAGACGCAAAGCACTGTGTACAGCTACAAGTTTCTCCGCTCTGGCAGAGGTAAGCTTATTCCTCTTAATAGAGTGGATCCAACCATATGTAGACCAATTCCTTTCTAGAGGCAGAAGAGCTAGAAGCCTAGAATAAGCAGGCAAATGGCAAGTGGTCGTAGTAGTCTTAGAAGACCATACAGTCGCCACCAACTCATTGGCTTCTCCTGTGCCAATGTTACCCTGTCCGGCTTTGCTGATGTTTTGTACCCATCAAGTTCAGTGAAGTTGAGCCACTCCAACCTAATCTGTGAAGCCTTCTGTGGACTATACATTTTTTTAAAGGCCTTCATGAGGTCCTTCTTCACCTCATCATCATCCAAAGGGATAACTCCACTTGGCCTATCCACATATCATTTGGCATTCATTGCATACGCGGCCATATGAAGAGGGATGTTCAACTTCTCCCATCTCTTTTGAATAATGGGCTGTATATGTTCGTTAGAGAACTCCAAAGTGGGGTCCCTCACCCGAATAACTGCCTTCATTTGCCCAAGCATGGTGTCAATGTACTCATGGATCTCACCAAGATTGGGGCTGTTAGAATCCCCATATTTGATGACACTAAAAATTAGAGCTATGATTGATATTATGTATTTCATATCAACCCAAAATGTTTCCCTCAACACCACGTCCGTCATTCTTTTCCCTTGCTCTGTCTTGGACTCACGCCACCTAGTCCAATCATGTGTCATAATCATAGTTTGCACGGGCTCCTGGAACCCAGACATCCTCTCCAACAAAATAAAATATGATGCAAGGCAGGTGTCAACTGGTTTTAGAAATTCCTTCTTCGAAAAATTTCGAAAAAGTGCCAATGATGTGTGGTGATTGCATATGAACTTCTACACGTCCCTGGACTCATTCACTATTTGGTTGATCCACTGAATCTTCCCTATGTCTTTCAGTGCATTGTTCATGGCATACACACAACATGAGGTCCAATAAATATGTCTATACTCTCGCTCCACTAGCTTGCCTACTTCTCTGCACACATAAGCTGCATTCGTGACAACCTTTACAACATTTGAAGGTCCAACCTCCTCAATGGCATCCTTCAAAATCTGATACTCGAACTCAACATCTTTCCGCTTCTCAGAACATTAAATTGCTCTCAAGAAGTATGGTCCATCTTTGCAAGAGACAATGATATTGATGAGAGGAAGGTGTCTAATATCCGTCCACCCATCTATGATAATGCTACAACCATGTGACACCTATGTGACCTTCATCTCCTCCATCAATAGATTAACCTTGGAATAGTTTCTATCCGAGATTGTTGTCCTTAGTTTGGTGTCTCTAGGAAGCACATAACTTGTACCTGCTTTTGCAACCTTATCCATAGCCTCCTTGTAATAAGGAGAGTGAGCGACATTAAAGGAATCCCAACAACATAGAAAAATTTCCCAATAGCATCATTTGCCTCTTCCCTTGCCTTTGAATCATACATTTCTACAACTGCATTTGGGGCTGTCCCCATGGCCTTTCTCTTCACTTTGCTTTTCACTTTTGACACTCCAAAACTAGAACCAGCCAAAGCATTACTATGCTTGCCAGTCCTATGAGAGCTCAAAGGAGTATTAGCCGTAGAACCACGAACTTCTGGCACATTGTCCCTGGTATTTCCATTGAAGATCCTCACCATCTCAACTCTCTGCTCTAGTGAAAGGCTCTTACAAACGCCAACCCCCCTTCCTGTAAGGAGCAACAAGTGTGCATTGGTCCTGGTGATGTTGCCATGCCAAGTCAGTGCACATATGTTGCACTTCCATAGTTTGTTCCCCCCTCCAGACTCAGGGTTCTCAACTATCTCAGCAAATTGTTGCAATGGCTTCTTCTTATCAAATGGTCCAATGGCAAATCTGGACAACATTTGAGAGGGGCAATTGGTAGCACTACCAGCTGAACTACCAGTTGCCTTTGCCACTACATTTTGTCTCCCTTCTCCACTTTCCCCCATTGTGGCATCACCAACACTTCCACCTATCTCAAGTTCCTGTTCAACCCTCTCTTGCTACTGATTCATACTTACGTACTCAAAAGAAGAACTCATGGTGATGATTGTTGGGGCTGCAATGAATTAAAAAAACAATCATAACTATACGCATTGAATTGATTATGTAATGAATTAATTTTTTAAGTAAAAGTATAAGGCAATGATCATAATTTTAATTTATAAACAATGAAAATCAACCACAAGTCACAACTATATTTATTATTCCCTGAATAGAAAAACAATATGCTTTTATTTTTAACTATTTAAAATGTAATTAAGAAAAAGTAAAACATTCGTAACCAGTATGCATTTCGTATAAAGCCTACATTTTTTTATAAATATGCCATTAGTTATAGTTAGTAATGTTTATAATACAAAAAATCCTAGTCCAAAACTACCCCTAAAAAGCCATGTGAATATTAGGCCCATAACGATTTTACCATATGGCAAAAATATTAAAAAACAAAAACGTAACCAGTTACAACATCAAACCCTGTTGCAGGAGTATTAAGTTTTTCATTTTTGTATCTAAATCCTACATTCATGTGTCTAATATCAACAGTGATTACATTCAGAATTCCTAATGCTATTGTTTCTACTTTCTAGGAATGTGTATCATACCATCATGGAAAAGTTAAACCTAACCAGATCTATTCTGTGAATCATTGAATCAACAATCAAGAACTTCATGTTTTATTTTTAACTTTTAAAATGTAATTAAAAAAAAAACCTAACTAGTTACAACCAAACTCTATGCACTATGCATTTTTTAAAATCCTACAAACTATAAACATGATTAGATTGTGAATGTAGATACAAATGCTAAAAAACAACCCCTAAAAAATGCAAATAGAATCTAAATTTTTAAAAAATAGAGACTTATAACATATCTATTCCTAAGCACTTCTCTTGCTCTTTCTTTCACTCTTGCTCTTGCTCTTGCCCTTCTTCTTCCTCTTGCTCTTTCTTCTTCTCTTTGCTCACTTTGCCTAAGTGTGAATATTGAATGCGATATGGAATGAGCCCATAGAGTCATTTTATAACATAGAATGACACTTTTAGGGTTAGGTTTAGGTTAGTATGTTTGTTTTATGTTATTATTACTTTCCAAGTAAAAAAAACATTAAGACGTCATTAAAAATGTGTTTTTTAAATATTAAAGTTAAGGTGTAGAAATCGCATGTGGGGGATGTCGGGGGCGGTTGGAAGTCCCTGGGATGTCCCTCTACTGTCTTAGGGACACCCAACCATCCCTTGTCTGTCCCCCAAACGTCCCCAACATTCCCGAGGCATTTCCCCTTCTCCTAGAACATCTTGGAAATGTTTCCCCCCCTTTTTTGTTTAGTTGTAAATGTGGGGGGGACGTTTCCCCCTCGTACAGCTGTCCCCAGGATGTCCGGGACGTTCCAGGCTCTTGGGTTTTGGGGGGGACGCATCCCTGCGTAACACTGATTATTTATTTGATTCTTTTATTTATTTATTTTTTCATGGAAAGTGTACCAACATATTCCTTCCTTACCTTATTTGTCATTTCCATGCCTCATTTGCCATTTCCTTGGACGAATTCTATGCCCAACCCCATACCTAATTATCCATAATTAAACCTAACATACTACTCACCTATTTCTCTTTTTGATGTTAGTAAATGAGTTTGTTAAGAGTTTTTGATAATTATGCCATTTAAAAAAATAACGTTCTTTTAAGATAAGAAACTTTATTCACTCTTGGGATAAGTATGAAATTTTTGATAAGAAACAAAATAGAATGTATACATTTTGGTTTATGGGACTTACTTTCATATAGATGTGATTTAACCTAAATGATTATTATCTCTAGGGGGTAGTCAACTAATGCTAGATTATCCTAATCAATTAGTTTCCAAGGCTAATTACAACAATATCAAGAATAACCATTAAGCAATGATAAACAATGATAGCTAAAACACTTGAAATGAGAGAGAGAGAAGATGACTTAGTTGATCCCCTGCTCTGTGTGATGATCTGGGTTAGACTGATGATTGAAACAGGCTGGAAATGTCTTGCTAGAGCCTTGCTGTTGAAGTTGTGTCCCGAACTGTTGCACGGAACAAAGCAAATGACACGGACCAAAGTGTAAGGATGCTATGGCCCTTCCTGTATGACCTTGTCCCTGTGTGGTTTTTGCTCCTGCAACTTCCTATGTCTGATTACTGCTTCCTATTCCACTCCTGTCAGGAATTTGGGCTTTTAGTACCTTAGAATGCTCATTGTGTAACTAATTTGATTGTCAAAACCTTAGCTGGCCAAGAAGTCCTGGAAAACATACATTATTTGGGTTGTGGGCACCCCTGTATACTGTTGATGTTGCCACTACTTCGAAGAGGGCTAAAACTGCGTGTCGTTCTTGCCTAGCAAGTGATCTCTAGAATGTATGCAACCAAATGGATGGTCATGATCTTGCAACAATAGGATTGTACTTGCACCTTTACCCTAGCTTGACTTGGAGTGATGATATGTTCCTTGTATTTGCAGATTTGAGTGGATGATTGCCCTAGAAAGAGTATGTATAGTATATGGAGTTCAAGCGAGTCTTGGAATGACCTTGGTTGTGGTTGCTCTTAATGTACGCTCATGAGGATCTTTGGGTGTCATTTATGTATGATCTCCTCCTTGATAATGGACAAATGACTAGCTTATATATGCGTTATGGATTTGGAAAACTTGGATAAGGCCGACTAGAAGTGTTCCAAATGAATTTGAATTAAGAAATGTGTTGTTGGAGGGAAAGGGACCAAAGCGGATGGGAAGGGCCATAACGTACGGATGCTATGGCCCATTCTGGATGCTTTGGTCTAGGATGCATGTGTGAATGCTTCGAAAACTGCAATTGTACTGTGTGAGGGTTTAGCTTGATTATATGGACCAATATGACCGTTGTGTGAATAAATGAGTTGTGTGTGCAAGCAAGAATGAATGAGATATAGCTAGGGATAACATGATTGACCAAATTAGATTAGTGTGGACTAGTGCAAAAAGCGTTGTACAATTTTTTGTCGTTGTAAGAAATGAATAACCAAAATGAGTGTCTACATTTGCCCCCTTAAGTATGGAATTAAAAATTGCGCGCATAAATGAAAAGTCACCTAAGTGTGTAGACACTTTGTCTTCGCTCAGAGTGCCTTTTGCCTGTGTTAGGACTTCATCTTTGTTCTGTCTGTGTTTGTTTAGCTAGGATGTGTACTTGTAGAGAAAAGAGTGTAGTCAATGTCCATAGCATATGAAATCAAACTTTAACATGAAAAAATTGAACTTGATGTGAAAATAACATTATGTAAAAATTGAAAAGCAAAGCAAAGGAGAGTTTACACCTAATTGTTTTACGAGAAAGGGGGAGAGATTATTCCTGCTACCATTTCCATGGAGATTTGCTGAACTTTGTATTGGAGCTGGTTGGAAGGACTTGGGGGTGATCAATCCCGAAGTCAAATGCCCCGAAGAGAATAGAAAGAAGTGCAAATGCATCCCGCATGGTGAAGAGAATTGTATGGAGAGCGTTCTACTTGCTCCACATCCCTCCACAGAAAATGAGCTATGAGATGTCTAGCCTACAAGGATAATAGTCACTTCGATACTTACCAAGATCTACGGATAAGTGCCACTGCAGATGTACACAAACCCAATTGATTTGCAAATGATGACACAATATACTGAGGTAGTGCTAGCTTGCACTAACCCTTGGTGCCACCATAATCTGACCTATACCATATATTCTGTAATTGAACCTAAGTAAAAAGCTAAGAAATTGCACTAAGAAATTGTACCAACTGAGAAATTTATTGAACTTGCCACCAGGACAGAAGCATATGGAATGGGCCATAGCGTATGGGCCATAGCGTCCATACACTATGGTCCATGTTGTATGTTTTGGTCCCTGTGTGTTTTCTGACCCAATTCTGTTTCTGAGCCATTTTTTGAACCTTTGAAATGTCTGATTCTGTACATGTTATTTTGTTTATTGGATTCTAAGCTGTTGTAAGGGTGAAATATCAATTGACGGTTACCCCCTTGTTTGGGGCGCGTGAGATAGAACGAAGTGAATGTGGCCCAAGCAAGAGGATCTGTAGCTGATGTGCACGTGTTGAAGGATTCCTGTAGGGGGAAAATGGGAGTGTGCATGGTGTATACCATGGTGCATACTTATAGTATAATAAAAAAGCTAGGAAATTGTTAGTGAAAAGCAATATAAAACAACAGAGTAGATGGAAGCAAAAGCATGCACGGATTCAAAAATAAAATAGTCATGGCAAATAATATGCCGCATGCATGGAACACCACTCAGGATGTTGCAAGACAATTGAGGCACTCAAGGCCATCAAGCAACAAGCAACATAGGGCATTGACCGCAAACAATCTTTGAGGATATGACACAGGCGATCAAAGCAACGAAAGGTGTCAAAGATGACTGATTTTTGGATGGGAGGCAAAAGGCTTTGTAGAAATAAATCTTGCAATTCAGAATCAACTAGGATATTGTTCATTTTAGTAAAGATCAATCTTATAACGTAGAATAAAGTCACTTAGGTGCTCATTAGGGCCTTGTTTCATTTTGGCCATTTGTGCATAAGATATTTTAGTTCCAATATTAATAGAGAAATAGGCTAAAAACTGATTTGCTAAAGGAGTAAAGGGTCGTATAGTATAAATAGGCAAATCATAAAACCATTGCAATGCATAATCTTGTAAGCTTCTAGGAAACAATTTTGTTAACAATGTATCATCAAAAACATAATGTAAGCAAGCAACATGAAATGATCTAAGATGCTCTTGGGGATCTTCTTGACCAGTGAAAAAAGGAAGCTTAGGTGGAACAAAACCAGAGGGAAGAGGATAACAAATAACCTTAGGTGCAAGAGGATTGTGTAGAAGAAGTGAAGATTCCGTAGAAGAATTGATGGTGGTACCATGTTGTAATTGAAGAACATGGCCTTGTAGATCGCGCACCAAGGATTCTAAGGCATGGGTGGTGGAAGAAGAACTAGGTTGAATATGATAGATGAGAGGAGAAAAAAAATGAGTGGTAGACATAGGAATGGAAACATTGAGACTAGATGGTGTGGGGAGAAGAAATAGGAATGGAAGATTTAGGTACCGTGGAGGTGACAATAGTAGAAATAGGAACAACAAAGATTGGAATGGAGAATGTATATGTAGAGGAAGATCTTAAAGTTTTAAGCATGCTTTCATGAGAAGCCTTGTCATGGGCAAGTTTAGTAGTTAAAAGAACATCAAGGACAGGTTGCACATGGCTTGGGTTACCACACAATTTGAGTACGAAAATTAGATAAAACATCAACTAGGGCTTGATCAAAATTAGTGTAATGTCCCTTTCTAGGCCTGAAACTGAAAAACAAGGAAATATCACAAATCCCAATCTGAATTAAATATGATTTTTGAACCAACAAACTGAAAATTAAATCAGTACGGGTCTGATTTTAGGAACAACAGCTTGTAAACAACAAGATTTCACCCAAATAACACCCTTAAACTCATCCACAATATTTATAAACCTTTTAGAGACACTTTAGAACAATTTCCACCAAGAAACTTGATCAAATACTCATTTGGAAAATTAATTATAAACAACAGAAGTACAACCTAGAGAAATGATCAAAATGGAGGTCTCCAAACCCCAATAATTAAAAAAAATGATAGTTTATAACCTTATAAATTATGCCAAATTTGAATATCAAAGAATAAATGAGTTATGTGCCCTAGGAGGCACCAAATCTGTAATGTCCCCATTTTTGAAGATCCTTAGCCTATCTTTCCCTGTGGACTTTAGTGATGTTGCAAGGGGAAAATGCTAAGTAATTGAATGATATTGCCTGGAGAGTGATTTTAATCATTTGTCATTATAAAACAATATTCATTTAATTATTTAATTATGGATGCTAAGTGGTTTTTCCACTACCTTGAAGTATTGCTCACAAAAGAATATATATTGAGCAATTAATGTAAAGTATTATTTAATTTAATTCCCAACGATACAAAATAAAAAAGGGAATTAATTAAATAATAGTAGAGTGGCTTTTAATGTCAAAAATACCCTTAGAAAGGGGACGCCACAAATACGGAAAATAAAATGTTTTTTTAAATTGTGTTTTCCCTCCAAAAGGGAAAAGTTGGTCTTTATTTGAAATTGCACCCCTTAACTCTATAAAAGAAGCCTGCATTTCCTCTAGTGGGGTAATGTTCTTTGATCATTTGATTTCACTCCATGCTTGGAGTATTGAGATGTATGCCCATGGGATGTATGCCCTAGTTTTTGCATTGTGCTCTCTCTCATTTGGATTCATTATTGAAGAATATTGAAGACTCATTGTTCTCTCCATTGTGTTCTCTTGAGTTGAATGTGTTGATGCATTTTTTGTTCCATTCCAATATTGGCGACTTGGCTCATATGTTGATGAATTAATTTGTGAGGTTAAATCTGCATGTTTTGGCTCACATTTAACTGATTTTGGAAGAGTTTATGGTGTTTTATTTATTGCTGTTCACTGCTGCATTTATTAGAGCTAAAGCGACTTGCATTGGAGGTTGTTTTGGCATGTTTTGGAGTCTTTTGAGCTAGATCTGTAATTTGATCTGTAGTGGCATATTTTTCCAAGTTTGGGACTAATATTTTGGTGTGTTTGTTGGCTAGGAAAGCGCTGGAAATTATTTAATTAATTTTCCCTAACCCTAGCGACTGGTTTTTAGATTTTAGGGGCTGGTCTGAAGGGGTTTCAGTGATCTAAAAATTTAGAATCATAGTTGATTGGAAAGGCCTTGAATTATAGAATAATCTGCATTTTATTTGGTGGAAAAATAATGAGTTTGGGGCAAGATATTAATTTTTGAAGTTTTCAGCCATTTTGGGTGTTTGTTTAATTAATTAACTCCTGTTAAAAATCAGATTTGGATGATATTAGCAATCTAATTAGTTTTCCATCTAACCCACCACTTTGGCATACTCCAACCCCTTTTTGGGTTGTATTATTGCTGACATTGGGTTATTTGAGATCAAACTAAGAAGATCTAATCTTCCTAGGATTGATTTGGTTAATTAATTAGGAGGAATAAGGAAGAAGTAATTTTATAATTTTTCCGGAGTTGGTTTGATGCCCTAAATGTGCTGGATGACCTACTTTTTAGGGAAAAATTAGGGTTTCATGTTGGTTATGCGAAATCTGATTTTTGCATATTATTCTTCATATTTTTGTGGCCCAATATCCAAAATTTCAGCTCATTTGGACTTCTCTAGCCAAAGATATGAATTTTGGAAAATTGTAGCAATTAGGGTTTGAATTTTAATTATTTTCTAGCAGTGTGTGATCAAATTTATGTTAATTCCTAACTTGTCCTAAGAGGGGACATTACAAAATCACACTCAAACCCTAGTATCTCCCTAGGAGAGGGGCTTTAAAAATATGTCAAAGATCTTGTAGGTCTTCTTCTTGATGCCCTAGATTCAAATTAGCAATAGAGTCTTCAATGAATGTCTTCAATTTGCCAATATGAAGTGTTTTCGTTCTCCATTATGCCATAAGGGTTTCTTCCTCCTTGGATGCCACACAAGAGGGTTTTTGTCCTCAAGTGGAAGCGTATTGAGCAATCAACACAAAAACCATATAGTAAGTGTATATACGCCAAAGATGATGTGCAAATGAGGTCAAACGACCTTATTTTCTATCCTTATGTTGACGCTAAAACCCCTTGGGTGAAAACCGACCTCTTTAGGCTTCACTTCATCTTCTAATCTCTTGTTGGGGTCTTATAACCCCAACCGACCTGCCTTAAGGAGTGAAATACAAAATAAAACATTAAAAATAATAAAAGAAATATGAAATGAAGTTCAATTACTTCCCTTATTCACTTATTCTTCTTGGCCACGAGAAGAGAGTGGCAAGAAGTCCTCATTCACCATTAATTTGAAAAGGCGGACATTACAATTAGTGTCTTCATCATATGAATTCTCACTGTCAAAAGTTTCAGTGTTTTCTAAGGGTATGTGAGTAGCATTGAATAGGAGGTTGTCATTCATGGGTACAAAGGAGGTCATGACTTTGGAATGCTTTAGACTAGGAAGTGGAAGCTCAAGGTATTGTGGAGAATCTAAATAACCACTGTGTATTGGGCATGAATTGCAAGACGGAAGACCACCAGGGTTGGGAAGAATGACTTAGAAGAATAGAAGGGGATAGATTCGACACACAACATTTAATACTCGGGTTCACCAAATGATTTAACCTAAATGGTTAATATCTGTAGGGATAGTCAATCGATGGTAGATTATCCCAATCAATTAGTTTCCAAGGCAAATTGCAAGAATATCTAGAATAACCACTAGTCACTATTAAGGCCTTGGGCCCATTCCACCTTCCGTGGGCTTCAAGGAAGGAAAGCAAGGGAGGTGAACATTTTTATAATTGTAAAGTGATTTTATTATTTATTTAATTACTAATTATGGCTTGGAGTGATTTGATTAGGTGAATGGCAAAACGAAAAAGGAACTTCTATCTTCACTTTTTTTAGAGTCATTCTTTTTGAGAGCTACAAGGGAGATAAAGAAATATTCTTTTATGAGGTCGGTTTTCTTAAGTGAAGTGAAGTGAAGATTAAAAAGTGCATTTACCCCTTCATTAAGAGGTTGGCCATGAAGATTGGGCTTCTAATTCACCCTTGGTGCCAAGAAGGGGTACTTAAGGAGGTTCAAATGGAGGAGGACATTATCTTTCATCTATTTTTGGCATTTACTTGGAGTGGAGCTATTGGAGGTAGTGTAGCTTTTCTTCTTGCTATTGAAGTACGGTAACCCTTCCTTGGTCACCTATTGAGGATGAAACCCTTCAATAGGATCACACTTGGGGATAAAAACCCTCATTTGTGCATTGGTGGCTTCATATGGAGGTCATAAGTGAGCTTTAAAGAGGATTTCAGATTTACTTCTTCCGTTCTAACCCTAGGTGACTTGCTTGGGTGAAGGGTTTGATATCATCTAGGGCACTTTTGAACAATTTGAGTTGATATTATTGTTCTTCATATTTTATAAGGTTGGACTCTACAATTTGGCGATTTTTGGAAAGGCTTATGAGCTAATTTTGGCCCTTGTTTATGGCTGCCATGTTGTTGTCATAAAATTAATTTCAGCTGGGCATAATATCTTATTTTCTCCGATGTGATTTGAATGGATAAACGTTGCTGTTCTTGAAATAATTGTTTAAAAACATTTTCAGCTCTTATTGCATGGTTGTATGATGAATTGAAGTGCCTATACAGTTCGCTGCCCTAAAGGACTGTTTATTGATTATTTTAAATTTTTAATAAGGTTAAAGCATATTTTTAGTCATTTTTAGATTGATGCTTGTTGGTTGATGGTGTATTTTCAGATTTGATTCATTTGGGGTTGTGGCCAAACCCTTATTTTCAGTATTTTTCCTAGAAAAGGATATTACAAATGATTTAACCTAAATGGTTAATATCTCTAGGGGGTAGTCAATTGATGGTAAATTATTGTAATTAATTAGTTTCCAAGGCAAATTGCAACAATATGAAGAAGAACCATTGAGCAATGATAAATAAAGCACTTGTAATGAGAGAGAAGATGACTTAAGTGATCTCTTGCTATGTGTGATGATCTGGGTTGGACAAATGATTGAAGCAGGATGGAAATAACTTGACAGAGCTTTGTTGTTGATATTGTGTCCCGAACTACTGCATGTACCGAAGCAGATGGCAGGGGCCAAAGCGTATGGACGCTGTGGCCCTTATTGTACATCCTTGTCCCTTTGTGGTTTTCACTCTTGCAACTTCCTGTGTTTGATTATTGCTTCCTGTTTTACTCTTGTTTGAAATTTGGGCCTTCAATACCTTGCGTTGCTCGTTGTGCAACTGATTTGATCTTCAAAACCCTAGATGGCCAAGAAGTCCCGCAAAACAAATATTATGTGGGTTGTGGACACCCTTGTGCACTGCCAATATCACCACTACTTCGAAGAGGGCTCAAACCACCTGTCATTCTCACCTAGCATGTGATCTCTAGAATGTATGTAACCAAATGGATAGTCATGATCTTGTAACAATAGGATTGTACTTGCACCTTTTCCCTAACTTGACTTGGAGTGATGATATGTTCCTTGTATTTGCAGATCTGAGTGGATGACTATCCTAGAAAGGGTATGCAGAGTATATGGAGCTCTAAGGAGTGTTGGAATGGGCTTGGTTGTGGTTGCTTTTAATGTATGCTCATGAGGATCGTTGGGTGTCAAGTATGTATGATCTCCTCCTTGATGATGGACGAATCACTAGCTTATATTTGCATTATGGATCTGGAAAACTTGGATATGGCTGACTAGAAGTGTCCAAAATGAATTTGAATTAAGAAATGTGTTGTTGGAGGGAAAGGGACCAAAGCAGTTGGGAAGGGCCATAGCATACGGATGCTATGGCCCATTCTGAGTGCTTTGGTCTAGGATGCATGTGCGAATGTTTCGAAACTGAAATTGTACTATGCAAGGGTTTAACCTAATTCTATGGGACCAATATGATCGTTGTGTGAATAAATGAGTTGTGTGTGCAAGAAAGAATAAATGAGATATAGCTAGGGATAACATGATTGACCAAATTAGATAAGTGTGGACTAGTGCAAAAGGCATTGTACAATTTGTGTTGTTGCAAGACATGAATTACCAAAATGAGTGTCTACAAGATGTATCTCTATGTCTAAATACCTCATTTACACATAGAATTTTAGAGTTCTTTGTAATTTTGTGAATATGATAAGTAACCTATGCTCCCATTTTAGGGAACAAGAAACAACAAAGTTGGCCTCCAAAATTACACAATTGAATTTAATCTAATTGTTAATATGGCAAAGTGTGGACCATAGATTGAATTTACTAGCAATGTAATGTCCCTTTCTAGGGCTGATATTGAAAAATAGGAAACAACACCAATCCCACTTGAGAGTAATCTAATTTTTATAATAGAAAATCCAAAAAATATCAGAAAATCCTAGCAGCGAACTGTATAGGGACTTCAACTCATCATACTATCATGTAATAGCCACTGAATTTGCTTCTAAATAATTAATACAATGACGTCAACATTTGTTAATCCAATTTATATCAAAGAAATGGAGAAAATAAGTGATCACACCCAATTGCAATTAATTTTCTCTCAGCAGCAGTACAGCCACAACCAAGGGCTAGAAATAGCTCTTAGACAACTCCCAAAATCATAAAAAATGTAGATTTCAGCCTATTAAAATATGAGGAATTGAATGATGCAAACCAAACATGGAGAAACCCTTCGAATCAATGCAAACCCCACTCCTAAGCAATTCACCCCACTTGGAAAAGCTGAATTATATGCTTAATATGCAAAGAAATGATAGCTTTCACCTTTAGAAATTAGTACAAGTCCATCCATGCAAGAATCAAACCATACATCCATCAAAACACCTCCAATATTCTCATGATGCAAGCCACCTAGGGCTAGATAAAAAGATATCAACTCCAAATTCCTTAAGATATTCAATTATATGAAATATCCTTGAGGGTTTTCGTCCCCAAGGCAAGTTCCACCATTAAGGGTTTTCGTCCTTGAAGGGATCTCAAACAAGGGTTTTTCGTCCTTGATGGGAGAGATAGGAAAGGTACAACCTTTACCAAGAAGAAATAATAAGATTCAACATGACATAATATTGGCCAAGCATCCTCCTTTTATACCATAAGGGGTGCTACATCATAACTTATGGCCGACCCTATAATATTAAAGTCTATTTCTAATTTGAGCATATACGCTCACCAAACAACTAATTAAGTAATTTATTTCATCTATTGAAGTGCTAGGCATTCAATAGGAGTACAACATAAAATAGTGCAATATTTCCTAAAACTAATCCAAATATCTTTAAACAACTTTCCTCTAGCTCCAAATCCTTAGTCCCACGAGGAAGGAATGGGATAAGGCCTTCCGTAGCAATTATCTTGGAAAAAGGGGACATTACAAGCAAGCACTGCAATGATATTATTATAAAATTTCATACATACATACATACATATCAATTACAAATAATAAAAATGGGTCGAAAATTATGTTTACTCTATTCATCTAATTTTACAAGTTTAAAGATCACAAATTGTGATGCCAAATGTGATGTGCCCAGTTCCCACCAGAAATTTGATATAATAAACACATAAATAGCTAAATTTTGAATATAGTATTAAAGACATGTCTTATATTTAGTAATGGTAAATTAAAAAACTTATATAATACAAGAACAAATAATTGAGCAAAAAATTGTAACTTCTAGTAATAATTCAAGGTTAAAATTATATGAGCAAGCTTCATCGGAATGAGAATTTTTCCAAGGTAACTGGAGCCAAGACCGCACTCAACAATGAGGATCAGATGCAAACTTGCATCACAATGCAATCACTGCAATCACTTCACCCTCTTGCTGCTATTCAAAGTGTCTAGGTCTTCTTCCTTACCTTGTTTTCAATAATTTTATTATTCTTTTCATCAGATTAATTTTTTACATCATTCATTGAGTTATGTCTACTCAAATATTTCTCAATCCACATGTTTCTAGCCATATCATTTTTTTGGTCCCCACCGAGGGTCCTCTTTGTTTTATTTATAATATTTCAAAGGGTCCCATGCCTTCATACACCTTCTCCTAGCTTTATAAAATTAATCACCCACCCATGTTATTGGGTTTGCTTTTTTATTTATATTCACCCATGTTATCGGGTGATCATGTAACTATCTTTTACTCGTCCTTTTCACTTCTTTTACCCATAGTTAGGTAACTTTAAATGTTTTATTTCCGCTTAATTAATATTCTTGTACAAGTCTTTATTCCCTTTGATATTTCTTGAAATTATTAATACATGGGGATTTAGTCATATAACAAGGAGGACTTGATACAAATGCCCTTTCGCTAGCACACATCCTTCCATTTATATGACAAGAAGACCCAATGGGTTGTCAGATAACAGAAATGACAAGTGAGTCATTACAAAACTATGTGATAATGGGTTGCTTTGTCACGCTTCTCCTCGTTGAACCCACTTTAACTTAACCCAATGTTCTTTAAGGAAACGACACCAAAATACGGTAAAGATAATGTCTATTGAGGTATGAGTTTATCAAGTCCCAGACATACATTTAAGGCAGTGATTGACATAACAAACCATGGTAGAGCAAAACATTCAAGGATCGGTGGATATGTTGATGATGCCTAAGGGATAAGTTTCATTACCATTTTCAGCACCTAGTACAAGGAGGACTTGGGATATGAGCCTTTTTAAGGGGGGGGGGTAGTGTCCATTTATATGACAATAAGACCCAATGGCCTATTCATGAACACATTTGTCCTCGATCTTTCAATCCCACTGAAGAGTCATTACAAAGTTTGGTACCAGTTTGAGGTTTGTTTACCTCTTGCTACTCGACTGTGAATATATGGAATGTGAATGCATAGTTTGAGTTGAATACGAATCTGCCATAGGAGAATAAATTCTCCCCTTCTAAGTAAAGAATCCAATCATGGAGTCACAATTCAACTATGCCCAGAAATCTGCATCAACCTGAGAAATCTTGACCAGCCCTTTCTAGGATAGAATCATCCTAGATTTAGAAGGATTTTGCAATGGGAACTATCTAGTTGATCTATGAAAATATCCCTTGTCCAATGTTACCTCTGTCATGAACTAAATGGCTTGCATCCATTTGCCAAAGTGGTGTCCAGAACCAGCTATGACTTTACCAGAGTCCACATCCCTCTACTGAAACCCCAAATCCCACTGCCTCCACAATCAAAGTAAGGTTCACCGAGGCATCAACCTCCTTTTCATCTCAACCAAGTAGCAAGATCCTTGCAGATTTCGGGGTCAACCCCAATCTAAATTTCAGATTTGACCCTTACGCAACCTTGAAAAACTCCATGATGGCCCCTCAGATTCCTTGATTTTTCTACATAACATTGCTTTCGAAAGCTCTGACAAAATATGTTGCCTCTCCTACCATGACCCCTCACCCACTACCACATCCACCCCTGTGAATTGTTTTCACCCCTAAAACCAAAGATCCTCACAAGACTCGTTTTTACTGCAATCCTCTCATAGATCACCACCCATAATCAATATGCAAAGTAAAACAGTCAGCATGTGCATCACAAAACTTATCCCCAGGTATACCAACCCTCATTGTGGGACATGCTTTAGTGATCACTAGGTGAAATACCAAATGCTGAAGGAAATTTTCATGGAGGTTGCACTCCTTGAGTTACATGCAGATCCTACGGTCTTCCACCCCGCCCCTTAATCCCAACCAACCTGAATGTACGATGGACGATTGCATTACCGACAGCCTGTGACCCTCTGTGCAACTCCATCCCTGACCAGAACATCATGATCAAATTAGACCCACCCCTTTGACTGATTCTTAATGAAGATTCTCTCGCAGAACATCAGAGGTCGTGGGGGCTCCCAATAAATGCAAATTCCTGACAAGATCTGGTTCAGACTGAACAAAAGGTAGACCAGGTGAGGTTCTGTGGGCTAAGAATAGTAGCCAAAGATCAAACTCGAAGTCAATAGGTTATTTTTCCATGGGGCATGAGGCATGAGGCAGTCCAAAAAACTCAGGTTGTACAAGCTCCTCTAATCACCAACTTCTCCTATTGGGATCCATCCAGGTAGGAGACTTTATCTAGATGAATCTTTCGTTCCATTCGAGGGCAGTTGTCTGTTTCGTCGTTGCTTCATATGAATGGAATAAATTGGATTGTCACATTCTTGATTGTACCCCCTCATGGAAACAAGTTGAATCAACATGCTGGATAATGATGATCACTTAGGGTCTCCAATTCAATGTCCCATATCTTTAATATTGATGGGAGATTTCAACATTCCAATATGATGGTTCCATTTTCCTGAAAATTTCCAAAATTTTAGAGGCACTGGAATCCCCAATCTCAGAACAGCACTGCCTCTGGACAAGCTAGAGTGTGACATGAATCTCAAAGGACAGCAATATACTCAATGTAATGTCCCTTTTAGGGATGAAAATGGAGAAAAAGGGTTTACCGGCTATCACCACAAGATCTGATCTAAAAATACCTTCAAGCGCACACACACACAAACTGAAAATAGCTGAGAAATATCTTAGAATGATCAACCAATACAAAATCTGCAATTTCCTGAGGGCAGCGAACTGCCTATGAGATTCGAATCCACTTTCACTATGTAAATCAATGTAGAATGCCATGAAATAATTTATCTTAGCCACGACAATATTTATGCATCACAAACATATCAATTATTGAAGAAATATCCGATAAACACAGCTGGAATTAAATATTTATGACAGCAGCAATTGAGCCCGAACCGTGGGCTAGAAAAAATAGCAAATCCTCACATAAATTCTCCAAAGTTCAGATTACGGCCTTATAAATTATGCCAAACAAGAATATCAAACCAAAATAGTGAAATCAACCCTAGAACATACCAAACCCTCCACCCATGCAAGTCGCCTAGGATAAGAAGGGGGAAAAACTTGCAAAAAAGTTAAAAACCACTTTGAAGCACTTTGGAAGCCCCTGTATGGGATTCCTCTCAAGCTTGACGAGTTTTCGTTCCTCAATTTTCCAACAATCGAGGTTTTCATCCCTAAAGTTGAGCCACACTAAAGGTTTCGTCTTTAGTGGAGAGTAGGGCACACTGTGCACAAACTCAAGATATCAATCTTTAGAATAAACATGCATAACCTTTTCAAATGATCCTTCATGTCCTTGTATATCCTCATGTGGCACCAACATCAAAATAGAAGCCCAATGCACAAGCCAACCTTCAAGTAATTCTATTTCTTTATTAACCTCTATGTAGGCTCTCCAATCAAGGCCAACCAATAAGGATTAGAAGTCTTTGAACCAAATAAGAGGCCTTCATGCCCCACTCACCATTAAAAGTATTTAAAAATACTTTGACACCATTACATCAAGTAAAGTTCATCATCCATTGAGCCAATATTGACTCAAACAAAGACATAATGGGAAGTAGAAGAAATATGAATGCAATTCTCATTATGTCCCATTTAGGGGACATTACAATTTCCCACCTCCCTTGATACTTCAAAACCACAATTCTAGCCTTGAATTTCATCCATTGGAGATGTTTATTGAGCCAATACCTTCCTCTCTGTTGTGTGACTTTTTGTTGCCCCCCATGCCATCATTCGTTCAAACACATCTGTTGTATCCCATTGTGCTTCAAAAATAGATTGTACTTTAGGGGTTTGCACATCTGTCTAATAAATTTTGTTCCTTGGACTCCTCATACATGATCATTGAAGTCGACTCTTTCGATTTCATGTCAGCTACTTGTTTAGATCGGGAGGACGACTTTTCATTGAACGATGCTTCCATGTTGTTGTATTTGTTAAACTTAGCAGGTAAGTCGAATGTGATATTAATGGTTTGAAGGATTTGGCATCATTGACATCTCTGCTTCTGCCCATTCCGCTGCTTACTTTGGTTGTTTTTACTTTTAGTCTTAATGATATTACAATCTAGCTGGAACACTTCATTGTCTTTCATCTACCAATGGAATAGACCATTGAGGGAGCTCGTTTAACTTCGGAGCACTATTATAACTCCAACACCCCTTCATCGTTTCACTCCTTCATATCTCAGTTTTTGTCAATTGAGAATTGTTCTTCAAAGTCCAAATCCGATGAGTCAGATGAGGTTGCTTCCTCACTTATCGCTTGATTCTTTTAAATCTATGACATATTTCTGTGCCTTGTTTTCAATGGAGATCATGTTTGTTTTCCAGTTATACTTGGCTTTGGCTGCTATCAACCGCTTTGACCCAATAAATGCATCACAGGCTTTCTTCTGCAATGAGATGATTGCAAATTTTCAACAGAAAGGGTTGGGTTCCAATAATTACGTTTTGATACATCAGTACACCCAATCCTTAATGCCATGGTGATATATTCCTGCCAATTGGAATGTGGGAGGCCATGTAGTTCGCTTTGCAAGACTCTTCCATGTCTCCTATAGAAGAACATTCACTCCAGAGCCATTGACATTATGGTATTCGCCAAATTCCTGCCCAATACTTCCGTATGCACAATTACCAGTTCTAGAGCTAGGTTCATTATCACGAGCATAGTATCGATCACTTGGTCAGTTGACAAGGGGGCTTGATTATGAGTTCATTTGTCTGCCCTTTTCTCTCCCCATCACTTGATGTTAGGTGTGCCATTGTATGTTTCGAGACTGGGCTAATGTCTTGTATGGTGGCAGTGAGAGCATTCATGAGTTTTGGAATGGTATGCAACAAGTTAGCTATCTTCACATGTAAAGTGGTCTGCAAGACATGTCGTATAATAACTATCTTCACATCTAAAGTGGTCTGCAAGACATGTCGTACAATATCTTTTTCAATTTCTAGTTTGTTCATAATTGTGCTTGTATGTTTGTTTGACTGGTGTCCTTCAACCATGACCCTCTCAACTTCCACCCTTGCTTCGGAAAGCCTTTCCTTTTCTGCACGTGGGGTGGGGTAATTTTTTTTCTTCACTTGTGCTGTAGTAATTGCTATAACTTCCTTGCCCTTGACTATGCCAAACATATTGATGTTGGCCTGGTTTGGATAACTGCCATCTTTATGGTCCTCGTGCCCAGACCATCTATAGAGAAGTCTAGTGTATTGTAAAATTCAAGAATGGATTGAATCTATAAGTTTGAGAGCAAAGGGAGCTTGGTAGTGGTTGGGGTTTATAACTATTCACATGTTTGTTAGTCCCATATTGACTAGGATTTTTGCGCACCTAGTCTTTTAATATATTAGGAGGCTTTATAAAAACCGAAGATAGAGAGGTAGAGAGGACGGTCGGCTGTTATGTGTATTTATATGTCTAAAGTAATGCTCAATTAACGAGGAGACACATTGTACGATTTTGGGCCGCTTGATAAGAATGGGTTTCGAGGGTCAGGACGCGCTTGAAATTTGGATACGATTTGGACACGTGGCATAATCATGTGTTATCAAATTGTCAGCCTTGTAATATAAGATGATGATATGTGGAACAATTTCGTGTGCTTGGCTATTGGGTATATGGTGAAGACACGTGGACCAGTGTCATGTCACGAGTCGAGAATCTTCATCACATTGCAAAGCATTTCAGCTTCACTAACATGTCTTAAATTAGATGTTTGGAAGTACACAGTGGTTGGAGTTTACCTATGCTAGGTGGGCTGAAGGGGAAATGCTTGTAAAGTATGCTTTTGATGATGTGTTTGCGAAGCACACAAACGATTTTCTTAAGGTAACCGTAGATGTAACTATTTCTTAGCTATCAATATTTTTACAAATTATTTGGCTCAAATTTCTTTTAATTTTGATTTCAAAATTGCGACTTTTTTTTAAGGTGCAGCCTTTTGTTAGAGTCCTTTGCTTGGTGGATGGGGAAAAACACCCAATGTGTATTTTGTGTGAGGCCACAGACGTGGCCAAAAAGGCCATAACAAATTATTATGGGCAAAGTAAAAGAAAATGTGAACCCATTTGGTGCATAATTGATTGGAGATGGAACAGGCAACCCCACTGACATGTACATGCAACAACCTACTACTGGAACTCCAAGTTTTTCTTTTCTGATTAATTTAAGGCCGATGAAGTGGTTATGGATGGCCTCAACACATGCATAGAGAGGATGATCCCCAAGGAAGATACTGGACACACTATTCTTGATGAGCTGTAGATTTAAGACACTACAGAGGGGTGGTTCTTTTTTTTGGATCTATGCGTTCGAAGGAGAAAAACCCAACTAGGCAAAAAGAAATCGAGTCATTTGTCTTTAGTGTCGTTACTCATAATACTATATTTCTTTCATTTGTTTAAGCCCGGTTGACTTGAAAATTATAAATGTTTTAATGTCCGATTTGCAGATTTGTGCTGGCAAGATTATGGTGCAAGTACACCAAATCTTCAGAGGCTATTCATCTGTATTTTGTGCCATATGTGTAGCTCTTTTGGATGTGAACGTAATTGGAGAATGTTTGAAGTTGCTCATGCAAAGAAGTGCAATAGGTTGGCAACAAATCCCTCAACAATCTCGTTTTTGTATGAAACAAACCGTCTTCGCGTGATACAAGTGTAGGGGCAAGAGATTCATGAGGCAGTTGACTTGGATGGTAATCCATATGCTGATTGGATTGCCGAGCCTGAGGGTCTAGATGAGCAGCCCAAGTTTATTGACGACATTGTAGATTTGGAAAGGGAAGCAAAGGAAGTGATAGTGTCATGGCAGTAGGGGCACTAGGAGTTGGAGGGGTTGGCTAGAATGTAGATGAGATCTTTGCAGATGATGTTATTACAGAGGAGGAATCTTTACCTTCCACTTCTACGGGGCAGCAAACTAGGTGTTGGAGATGAATTCACAATTGATATTAGTATATTTTGGTGCATTGATGACAATAGTTTATGACTGTATGAGCATTGTAGATTGTACCTTGTACTCTTTTTTGTTCTAAAATGGAGCATTGTACTCTTTCTAGTTGAAAATTAATGGAAAATATATTTACGTGCTCTCTACATTCATTTCTCATGTTTTATTTACAGTGTTGTAAATTTTAAATTTTATTTAAGCTTATTTTATGAATATATATATATTTTAAGTAGTGATAAAGTTGCCAAGTACTGAGATTGACTCAAAATTTTGGCTGCCAAGTACGAGTTTTTGAACTATGATGTCTATTGAGATAGTAGACTATCAATAACAACATACACATAATAGTAATTGCATTACATACCATGGCAAAGCAAAGTATCTGAACCGTAGCAAGTTGTATTCATAAAAGATAAGTCTTGATACAATTCGCACAGTAGAGGAAGGACCTGATACAATTGCCCTTTCCCTGACGTACACCCTTCTATTGATCTGACCAGAAAACCTGTTGGGTTGTTGGTTAACACAACCATCAACAACAGAACATACAATTGAGTCATTGCGAAACTACCTCAGGCTGACAATACAATCATTAACCAATTGATACATCAGCTACTAAATATGGAATTGTGCTGATAAGGCCTCCAAGAAAACTGACAACATATCAAAAATACTCTCACAGCTTGCTATGCTCTGCAACTTGCTCCAATGTTCATTCTTATACCGCCCTTATGTGCTACAACTGCCTAGAACTCTTAATCAAGAACCAATGAATGATGGAAAAACTCCTACTCAGCCAGAATGAACTTAACAGTCCATCCAATACGCCAAAGAACATGAAGAGATGCTGTTTCTTGCCATTACTCTTCTTTTCGTTCTGACATGGACAAAACTGCCACAAGCTTCAAGGAAAAACCTCCATCACACATCCTCAACTGCCTCAAAAATGGCGTAACAGCCATGACACTAACGCAATCGCCATCCTTCTACAATTGATTGTTATGTCTCTATGCAGACTGCTCTCTGTTTTCTGTTCTGTTTCAGGAACCCCCTTAAGTTGTTTCTTGACCCCAAGGTGTACGAATCACCTTAGAACCATCTGAAACCTCTGTAGACCCCTTTGCCGATATTGCATACTCTGTTCTTGTTGGAATTCATCATTTGAGGAGTGATAAGACTGTTTCAAGTTGCCTGCCTTAGTCTTTTTGACTAGTAAATGAGATTAGTGGCTTGGTTAGCTGAACTTTACTAACTTTTTTGATCAAATTTAGATCACGCCTCCATAAAACTTGTACATGTAACACTTTGTGCTTTGGTTGAGATAATAAATGATTGTTGTCAAGGTTTTCCTACAATACTGTAGGAATTAAAATAAAGATTGTTTGGATTCGAGTGTTCCATTTAGTCTAAAGATTTATTATTGTTGTGACTATCATAAAAAAATCCCAAAAGGCTCATTATTTCTACTATGTTATTGGTTGCTTGTGTGTTAAATCTCTGATCTAACTTTTCCTTTGTAACCTAGACTGCCTGGAAACACCAAGTACCCCCCTGTACCAGGTCTGATACGTACCGGGTACGGGTATGCTTTGGGTACGTACCCACAGGCCTTGGGTACGTTCCCTGGTACAGATTTCCGTACCTGGGACGTACCCACTTGGTTTTTTTGTAAATGCAAAAAATAACTAAAACTTGAGGGCTTTGACTGGAATTGAACCTTGGAAAGTTTGTGTGAGATTCAATATTGCCAATTGGCTCCGAAGGGTCAAGAGAGATGAAAAGGAATTCATTTGGTTGACTTACTATTTGGGTGCTTTCTTGTTGCTCCTCATGGGTCCTTTATTCTTTAGTCAATTTGGAGGGTATGGGGACAAGTGAAGCACTTGGTGTTGGGCAGCCGTTCTTCTCTTCATTTGACACTAGGTGCCAAGCCTACAAATCGATTTTGTCGAATCTGAAATATAATGACAAGATCCTTGTCTTGACAAGAGGCTGCTTTGCCCTCCTTTGTGTGCTCATGTAAGATTAACTAAGCTAATACAAATTGAAACTAAACATCTACATAGCTTCAAAAGCAATATTAATTTAACAATGAACCATCAAGATAAGAGTTTATGGAGACTAATTCCTTCTAATGCGTGCAACTTTGAACAACATCAAACTAACATATTAAGATAATCTCTGCTCTCTAGATTGCTAACATAAAAATGAACCTAAATAGACCATTTAGCAATTAAAGTGGATTGTTGCTTGATCTCAATGATTGAGAATGGAATCTCACCAAGAATGGCTACAAGGCCATTTTGGATCTTCCCATATTACTCAATTTTGAGTGTATGGATGTAAGATGAAGAAGCTAACTCAAACTAATGGAGGAATGCTCAAGATCAAAATGCCTATAGTTTATGTTATATGCATGTAAGGTGTAAGAATAAAGGTAAGGAGGAGGGTTCATTATATAGCTTGCCTGAACTGGCAAGGCAAGCAGATTGATGAATGTGGGATAAACCCCAAAGAGGAAATACAAAGGCCATGTATGTTTAATAAAGTATGTGCACTTTGTGGGAGTTGAAAGGGAGTTTAATTAATCAACGGTGATTAATTAATAGTAGGGAGGATGCCTATAGAGGCTTTAGAAGAAAGTTAGTATGATTCGGGATATTTTAAGAGAGGAAATGGTCCAATAAATGACAATTTATTGATTTAGATTAATGGTCGTAATTAATTAACAATAATTAACTAACCTAGGTAGAAGTGGACGTTAATTAACGAAAGGTCGTTAATCGGCATCCTAAGCGATAGGAGGGCTAATTAATTAGCGAAATGTAATTAATTAACGATGATAGAAGGATAGTGGTGGTTTATTGACGAAGTGTCGTCAATTTACGGGAAAGAGGATAGTTAGTGCGATTTAAGTATTAAAATTGCTTGATCCAATTATGGGTGTCATGACTTGTACATATTTGGGAAGTGGATGGAATGGACAGAGTCGACAGACCTTAAAGCTTTCTATAAGCTTCCTCAATCTCAGCTCAGAATGTATACAATGCTCAGAAATGCTTTCACAGCTCCCTCTACTGGACTAATTTTGGAGGATGAGAATGACTTTTGGGATACTATGAGGTGGCTCAAAGGCTCCCTTCTCCAAGAGGCTACCTCCAAACAACTCTATGAAAAGATTTCCTTCTCCCTGAACCTTTCCATGGGCCTTAACAATAAGTGGAATGTTTGTGAGCCCATTAGTAGATTGCCTTCCAATATTTTATAGGTTTCTGAGAACCTGAGATTATAAGCTTGTTGTTTTCTTTAAATTTTTATATATATTTATATTTTTTACTTTTAAAAATATATTGTATGAATGTACCCACAGCGTACCGTACCTGAGGTTTTTTAAAATTTTCTGTTTCAGCGTACCGTACCCATACCTGTGCCTATACTGAAACAATCTAGTTTGCAACATTGCTGTCTTATTAAACAGCTGTTTTTATTTTCTTAATATTTTTAGATTTTCTATTATGCATATGCTTGACCTTGTTGATGACTTCAGAGTCATAACTCTTCTCATGCTAGATTTTTATATCTAAGATAATATTCATAATTTTCTTTTCACGATACCTTTTAACACTATTTTGATATGTATCTGATGTGTAAGAGAACAGCAAATAAATTCTTGCATCTGAAGCGAAAACATGTTTTTTATAAATTTCTATTCCGTTCCATTTTTTATATTTATGCTTTCTACATTGAAATCCTGGGTTATTACTAGTATTCTTGGTATCATCATCTTTTCCATCATATTATTTATTATTTTAGATAATAGATTTTCCATCAGAAATAGGACGATGACAAATATTTTGGCATTGTAATCTCACTGCTATGTTGATCCATGTACAGGTTCATATCTGTATGTCGAAGGGTGATCATTTTCCAAACCTGCATGGGCAACTTGATGTGAGAGGATTAGAATTTCAAGTGTTGGACACACCCTCTTCTTTTTCTGTGCGTACCATGAAATATTTCCTGTTTTTCTTGTAATGATTACTTTATTTTGAAATGTAGAAAGGTATAAGCTGATTGAAGATTTTGTGTCCGAGATTCTGGAACTTCATCTTTACATAAGTTAAGGAATACATTGATATAAGATATATTTTCTGATTTCTACAGTTGGAACATACATGTCATCTAAAATTTGATGACTGTGTCTTTGTGGTCATTGTTGGCCCTACAATAAATCTCCATGAAGCTTTTAGTTCCCATCTATGCTGCAAATTCTTCTCTGTCATCTTTTTGTAGTCTCTGCATTGACAGTCTTATGCATTTTCAGATTGTATTGCTTCATCAGTGGCTTGATTATTTTCATTATATGGCTCTCTTGACATTATTCTGATGAAATAATTGTCCCGGTTTGTTCTTTCTTACAAGGAATACACAAACAAGAAAACAACAATGTTTTTTAGATATTTGAATCTTTTATTTTGACATCTTAGTTATACTGAAAGATTCAAGCAGTGAATTTCTTTTAGGTATTGACACCGTTCTTTGGAATATTAGGCTTTATGTGGAAGCCTATGCTTTCAAGGTCAGAGGATATTTTTGCACAATGCAAGCTGTATTTTTGGTGAAGTGCCATTGGAAGTTTCAGGAGATTTTGGAATAAATCCTGAAGAAGGAGAATATCACCTTATGTGCCAGGTCTTTATTTTACTTCCATTGGAATAAGCATTTTGATTTTTTTTCTTGATTTATCCTATGTTAATAATATCGTAGATGTGAATGTTGAAAAGAAACAGCTTTTTAATTCCTTTATTCAATATTGTACCGCCATTTACATTGCAATATTTGATTGCATGTAAAATCTTTAACTAATGTGCAACATTTATATTTGTTTTCGTAGAAACCAATAAAAGTGCTGCCATGCTTTGATGTATATTTTTATCACAAGTATGCTTTATTAAACAAACTCAATACAGCTTTGCTGCACTTAAGAACTAGATCGCAGTTTAGATTTCAACTAAATGATATACTCATTTAACAGGCTAAAATAGAATTTTAATAGGGTTCAAGATTAAGGTTGGTAACTTGATAGAAAATGTGTTACCACTGGAATAATATTTTTTTCATTTGATAAACAGAGAAGTATGAACCAGGAGTTAATTTTATGGTACTGGTGTTATGATTCACTGTAATATAGTTCATTCTGTGTTAAGACAGAAAAATCTTCCTGATTATTCATTCTTTTAATCTAAGGATGAATTTTATCATATTGACAAATCCATGGGACTGGATTCACATGCAAGATGGCCACTCTTGTGGATTTCGAATCTAGAGTATGCCCTGTCTATAGTTGATGGGAGTTTATATGTGTGAGCCTTGAACTCATTTTTTATATTTACTTATGTTATATCTACTTAAAATGCTTATTTTGATAAATGCCTAGCTGACAATTTTCTATTGGTGCAGGGAAGTTCTATGCTTTAAAATACTTCATGTAATCATTACTTATTTTCATTGCTGAAAAAGTTTGTTGAGAATAATTTGATGTGTACACCAATTTATGTTTACAGTCAAACATGCTAATGGTGACGTTGTCAAGCATTGTTTGAAAAGATGATTTGTTTCCTAACTGATAATTCTTCTCAAGGAATATGCCTCTTTTCACATATTCTTCACTTGACAGTGGTCTTTGTATGTCTTGACATGTGGCAGTTTCAACATGTAGCAGGGTATTACTCTATCTAGTTCTCTTATATGTTCTGGTCCATCAGATCTATAACATGTGTCAGGACATCTTTTTTGGTTGGACCTTTCCTAGCTATATAATTAATTATGATGCTGTGATCTCTCGAGTGTATACGTAATCTGTGAAGAATCAAAACTAGGTGAGAACTTGCATCAGTCTAAAGTAAGAAAAAAACTCAGAGGAGTTATTCTCCAGATACAATAGGAAGAAATTAGATATCATTTGGGGTTGTTATGTATAGTTGTTCTCTTTAAGGAATTGGTCCGTCATACCTTTTCTTTGTCTCCATATGTCTCTTTTGTTGGACCCTTGCAACTATTTTTCATGATGTTTCTGCAATATTTAATTGCATAAGCAATTTGTGAAGGATCATGAACAATTGAAAACCTGTACTACTTAGATGTCGAAAGAGACACAAGTAGTGGTCACCAGATTATTGACCCCTCAATTTTGATAAGTGACCTAGCGTGCAGAGGTAGAGGCAGAGGCACAAGGCATTAATGAAAGACGGCATGAACAGAAGTGGCTGACAGGGTCTGACACTGTCAGTCAGTGGAAATTGTGAAGGAGATTACGGCACCACAAGAACAGAGCTGAGCCGATGGAGCTTTAATGGATGTGGTGGAGCATTAGTGAAGGTTAGGTGTGGAGCATTAATGGAAGTTAGGTTCGAGCCTCACCATTTTTGGGTGGGAAGTAGACCAGTTTGAATCCCGATTGAATCTATATATAAGAGGCCTTGGGCCCATGAAAAGATATAGGGAGATAGAGAATTAACAATGTTATGCTACTGGAATGAGCAGTGAGGACATTTTTGTAATAAACTCCTTAAGTGAATATGATCTGATCTTGAATGAGCTCGGATGGTTGTTTATTTTCTTGGCTGTTCTTATTGGGATTTACTTTGCATTATGTATGCTGAATGTATGTTGTGTACTCTTACTTAATTGATAGTGGGCCTGTCTAATCTCAGTGAATAAGTAGTAATATGCTTGTTTGAAGTAGTTTCCATTAATGTTTAAATAAACCCAAAACCTAGCCATCAAGTGCTTGGCCCTCTGAGCACTTCAGGTGAGTGCTTGGGAGAAAATCTCAATTGACATGCCGGTGCGCAGAGAGATAAGCACCTAAGGCTTACGCTTGGGGTGTAAGCTCCGTGGGTAGTAGGGATAAATACACCAACATTTTGGTTCCGTTGTTGAGACCTGCTAATCATGGTGATGGGTTTTTCAAGAAATGTCGGAAAGAATTGCTGCAATGTGATGAAGAATGGTTTGACGAGCAAGACACTGAGTTTGCTGCAAACCAGCCGAGCTGTGGGAAAAGAGATGCAAGAAAATGGGTTGAGGATGTTTTACATGATGAACTTCACAGCGTGTTTTAGTGCCGTATGCATGGATAACGACCTACATGCTTGATGGAAATAGAAACTTGGGAAAGAGGTATCTTTAGACACCAGAGGACATAGAGCAATTGCAACATACGAATGGGGTTTGGGTGTGCACAATAGACATTTGGTGGGAGGGTGCAATAAGGAGCTATGTGTTGGAATTTGCAGTTTTGATGTACTCATGCCATGAGGAAGCAAAATACCAATTTGTGCGTGAACCAAGTAGCACATACATCTGATCTATCCCATGACAAATCAAGATGTTGTTTGTGGCTTGGAGCGTGCAGAAGTGGAATTGAGAAAGGGGGGCGTACCAAGATGATGGAATGGGAGGATCGGGATGAAAGGGAGATCTGCATGAACAAGTACAACCAAGCTAGGAGTTCATCATAGCCACTGCAAACGCTGCAGGGAAAGGTGAGGTGGGAAGTGAGGATGCTGTGAGGACCCATGAGGAAGAGGGAAGGCATACACCCATCTCCTGTGTGGATGAGCTTGAACCCACGTCACAGATACCAATTGGAAAACCTTGGGACTCCATGGAGCTGCACAACCATAGAATAGGGAAAGCGCCACATTGACACCATCAAGCACTCGCTACCACATGCTTGTTAATTAGACAGCAAAAGAATTTGACAGAGGCCTTGGATGGTCAAGAGTAGAGGAGCTTACAAGGAGGATAGGCCAACGGTTTACATTGCAACAAATATTCCCATATCAGCCATTGAAATTTGACACTGTAGCGGCAGTGACAAGTCCCAAAATGCAGTTGGGGATGGGAAGTAATGTGTATACCAGCCAACTACCACGAAGTGCAAGCACAACACCAGGGAACCCATCAATAGAGCCACTACTCACATGACCATCACCAACAAGGCTCCCAAACACAAGACTGCCCTGAAACATAGGATTACTCCCGAAGTGGGTGGGAACGCACAAAACACGCTAGTTGCACCTGCACAACATTTCTACTTTGACCAGCCTATGAAGATGTGAGAGTATTGAGGTGTGGAGAATGTGGTTGATCATGTGCACTTGTGTGAGATATTTTGAAGCGCGAAGGGAGTGGCGTCATGAGAAGAAAGCAAGCCAGTTTGCAACAACCTTTTTGGAATGCGCACATATGTGGCACATTATGTTTGATTCATTACAGGTGGGTGTAGACTACAACTTGTTGAAGAAGAAAATTCTTTAGGAGTTTGACATCCTTGAGTTCAAACAACAAAGTATAACATTGTTAAAAGAGATCAAGCAAGGAGTTTCCGAATGTGTGCGTGCCTATGAAGCAAGGTTTAAGACCTTGATCTCAAAGTTGTCATATGAATTGCACCCTATCTAGGATGCATAATGGTTTGTAGGTGGTGTTCTCATGCCGTTTCGACGGGTTTTATTCATGAATACATTCATGGAGCCACGTGAAGCCTTAGAGGCTGCAATGTGAGAAGAGACAATAGGGAGTGTGGACACCGGGATAAGTCCTGTCTCAAAATCGCAAATTTATAACATGACCACTCAATTACAACTGCTAAGTGCTAACAACCAACAACGCACACAAATCATGTAGTGGATTGTGGTGCACAGAATGCGAGGTGGAGGGCCAAAACAAGAATAATTGCTTGAAAAAAACACGTAAGGGCCCTATTGAGGAGGTGTGAGATATGCCACAAAGACCAAGATGTGAAGGATTGCCTGATGCTCCAAAGAGCCAAACACACCAAGATGTCACTATGGTGTAGGTTGTGTGGTTCACACATGCACGATACAAAACATTGTGGGATGATTGACAAACTGTGCGAAGCTCAAGAGAAGAGAGTGCAATAGGAAGTTGTTGAACCATCCATGCAAGGCCAGGGGTATGGAGGTGGGTAGAGATATAGAGGCACGAGAACAACAAGGGGAGGTGGAAGACTTTCCTCAAGGACATGCTAAGAATGTGAATCCTTTGATCACTACCAAAGGGATTGCACCTCCTACTCAACTTGTGGATGTTGCAGGGCCACACAGTTGACCAAGGAATCTCTAGAATTTTTTATAAAAAAGATGATGCAAAAGCATGATGGTGCGAAATGATAAAGATTGGCAGCTAGGTGCCTAAGAAGGGAGCACAAGAGTCTAAAGTAGGTCCAAAGTTGAATGTAAATATGTGTAGTGGCACTCAAATCCAATCTAGAAGAATAGAGGCACCTAAAGAGCTTATCTAGAGAACAATCACTAAGGTGATTGACTTCCTAGATGGCACCCTTCAAAAAATGACCTTACACGAGGCAATTTATATCATAAGGAACCTACAACGAGAAGTTTAGTTAGCATAGGATATGGAAGCCCATATCCACGAGCAATCTCATAAGGTCCCATCAATGCAGGAAGTAGTTGAGCTAACATGGATTCTGGCTCTATTAAAGACTAATGGGATGCTCCCCATGTTGAAAGTTTGGCTGGGGTAGAATCTTAACAACATGCCAAAGGTAGAGAAGGTGGTTGGCCGGGAGTTAAAGTAGCCAAACAAAGCTTTGACCAAGAGTTGTTGATCGGTGCCATGATCAATGGGCAGGACGTGTGAGACATCCTTGTTGATACCAGCATCGTGTTAAAAGTTCTCACAAACGATGCATGGAATAGAATGGGTAGGCTGATTTTGGAGCCCACCCCAATGTATTTTTCATGGCCAACAAGATACATGCTATGCTAGTTGGAGCACTCAAGAATACCACCTTGGACATTTTGGGAGCAAAGTTCTTGAAGAATTTTGAGGTAGTTGAACTAACAAAAGTTGATGACTACCCGAGTTTGCTTAGTAGGCCATGGTGTTTTGAGAACAATGTAGATATGTGCTTCAAGAAGTGCTACACGAGCATTGAAAACGGTGAGCACCGAGCGATCGTTCCACTTGAAACAACTTAAGGCGCTCCTTTTGTGGAAAGTGTAGATGTCGAGGACGATAGGGGAGAGGGGCCAATAGATGAACATTGTCCAATAGTTGACATGACTATTGATCACACAATACCCAATAGTTGTCATAGTACTCTCTAGTAGTTATTTATTTTTGACATAATAATTATGTAGAGTAGCCAATCACATCATGACATGTAAGACCTCTCACCCATGTACACGTATAAAAAATTCAATGTTCAAGCATTTTCACCCATATTCAAGTATTGGTTTCCACCATGGTTGTAGTGTAACTCAAATTTATTATTTTAAATCAATTCAAAATATGGCTTTCCCTCCAATTGAACATTCCAAAGAAAAACTATAAACTAACACAAATATGAACTGCATATTAGTGAAAAATTCATAATCCCTTATGATAAACAATTGATTTTGTGGACCCTTTAACTTAGGGTGCACCACTACTAGCCCCTCTCCCCTATAAATTACATTTACAATGTCATTGCCCAAGAAGAAGACTATATAAGTCTCGGAAAGGATGGGATTGTAGAATGGGGGAGCGACACTTCTGCTTTCGACACGACTAACAATGTTTGCAAGGAATGTGTTGAGGAGGCCTATTAAGTCATAGGCTGAAGATGCTCGAAGGAAAAGAGAATGCTCGAGGGTCATTTAGAGGCAAAGTGATGAGCGAAGTAAGTAGAACCCCACTAGAAAAAAGACGAGCGCGTAGGAGTGGCGACCAATGTGCGCCCCAGTTGTGAAGAAGGTTCTAAAGTTGGGTTGAGGAAGGTCAAGAAAGCTCCCACACTACAATGACTCTACTTTTACAAATGCCTCTATTGTGGATTTGAAGGCATGTTTCCCAAAGGAAGAAGAGCGCATGAAAACCTTGGTCTATATACTGAATAGAACTGCCATGCGTTGGTGGGCCACCCACCAACCACAATTGCCAAGATGGGTTAATATCAGGGAGACAATTTGGACGCGCTTTGTAATTTGAAGAAGGGACTTCCAAATTACGATGGGAGTATTTGCCCAAGGAACCATTTGTGTGGATGCTAGGAGGCATGAAACACACCATCAAGTTGTTTAGCGACAGAGTCATGGGTACTTGCACTCTACAACACTTAGACAACCTGGGCACGAACATGGTACATATTTAATGAAACTAAACAAGATATTGTTTATTGGGAGGTGGTGAAAGAAGAGTTTGCACATGCTTTCACTTCTAACCTAAACTTGAGCTTCCTAAGCCTTTAGAGCGTCTCAAAGAATCTATCTTTAGTAATGATGAACTAAGGGTGGAGCGGATAAGACATGCACAATGTGGACGGATACACGCTTCCTAAGATGCATGACGATGCCACCAAAAACACAATGAGGATAACATTTAATGGAATTGGTACGGGAGTTGGTCCAAGGAGCACACAACAGATAAAAGGATGGCCATCATGAAGATTGATGAGGAGAAAGGCCTAGAGGAGCTTGATCACTTGAATATAGAAACTTTTATTGGTGAGCTCATGGTTATTGATGCACAAAATAGTCAAACCCATGCACACCAAGGGAGTAAACATTGACATGGAGTCAGATCCGTGAGTTGTGACCATAGGGGACTATTGGTAAGACTAGAAGTTGGCTTGCATTGTAGAGTTGCTACAAGAATTCAAGGACCTTTTCCTAAAGGGCTACTATGAAATGAAGGGCACTCACTCATCAATATGAAAGACGAGTATCAAGTTTGCATGAAGGTGCCAAGCCCATTAGGCAACGACCATGTTAGATGAATCCCAATCTTAGAGCAAGGGCCAAGGAGGAAATCAACAAGATGTTAGCCTCAAGAGTCATCTACCCAATTGAGGAATCAAAATGGGTCAGCCCAATGGTCATTAACATAAAAAAGGATGGGTGCATTCAGATTTGCGTGGACGTTTGAGCTCTTAATGATGCCTATGTGAATGACCCAGTCCCCAACTCCTTCATGGAAGAAATTCTAGAGGGAGTGGTGGGGTGTGATATTTACACGATCACTGATGGTTTCTTAGGTTACCACCAAGTCCAAATTTCAGAGGAGGATAAAGAGAAGCCAACCTTTTCCACAGAATGGGGCTCATTCACTTATAATGTCATGTAGTTTGAACTAAAGAATGTGCTCGCGGTGTTGTTGCACATAGTGGTGGATGTGTTCAAGTGCTTCATTCACGAGTTCTTGCAGGTCTACTTGGATGATTGGATAGTCTATGTGTTGGTGAAAGATCACCATGCAAACTTAAGGTTAATGTTTGAGAGATGCAAACAACTACAAATCTCATTAAACCTTAAGAAATGTATCTGTACAACCCCATTTGGAGTCCTTTGAGGACACATGATATGCAAAGAAGGAATGTTGGTAGACCTAACCAAGATAGCCATGATCCTATAATTAAAAGCACAAAGTACCCAATGGGATGTGTGTGCATTCCTAGGACATTGTGGGTATTATAGTAAATTGATAAGGGATTACGCCAAGTTCATCAACCCTCTAGAGGAGCTATTGAAAAAGAATGAATTGTTCAATTGGACTCAACGCCAACAGGAGGCCTTCGAGACATTAAAGGGGAAGTTGGTAGGCACAACAATTTTGCAATTCCTAGACTAGAAGAAGCCTCTTCATGTCCATGTGGATGCTTTTGGCAGGGCAATTGGGGCAATATCAGCCCAACTAGGAGAAGGCAAGATGGATCATCCCATCTACTTTGCAAGCTACAAGTTGTCCTTTGCGGAGTGCAAGTACACCACCATCAAATGCAAGGCCTTGGCCATGGTCTATGCATTGCAAATCTTTTTCCAGTACTTGCTAGTAACACCTTTTGTGCTCTTTACAAATGATGAAGTGCTGAAATATTTGGTGAACAAGCTAGTATTGCATGGGCACATTTGCTGCTTGATAATATTATTTAGCTTTTCGAATTCTTGGTGGTAGTTAAACCAAGAAAATATAATTGTGGCCTAGACCACCTTCTCGGATAAACAATGGAGAGCACACATACAACATTGAAGACAACATGCGTGATGTGCAACTCTACAAGCTTACTAGAGTCCTTGAAGGTTTACCCAACTTAGCAGCATTTTTTATATCAAGGATGGCCCTAGTGCGATGGTCTACCAAAGAAAAGACGAATCTCATAGTGTGGTAGCCCGTATCAACTCATTGGTGGGGAATCGTACAAGTTAGGTCGAGATGAGGTTCTAAGGTGTTGCGTTCTAGAGCATAATTGAGAAGCAATCTTGTAGGAGGCGCACGAGGGCATCACAGGAAGGCACTATGTTGGAGAAGCCACCACTAGGAAGATACCATTTTCAGGCCTATGGTGGCCAACCATCTTCAAAGATACTAAGGACTTTGCATTAAGCGCGATAGTTGCCAAGGAATGGGAAGCCCAATTGAAGGGATGAGATGCCATTAATTGCCATTCTAACCCAATAATCCTTCGGTAAATGATTTGTAGACTTTGTCGGTCAAATCACATCAACAACACATAGGGTGGGTGCACACTATATCATTACAACATATTACCTCACTGAATAGGTAGAGGCCACACCTTCACGAGATTGTATTGCCCCCACAACTGTAAGATTCCTTGGGAAAACATCATTAGTAGATATGGGTGCTCGTTAAGTCTAACAACTGATAAGGAAGTCACTTTCTTATTGAAATAGTTTACATTCTCCTAGAAGAATTCATGATAGTGCACCACTAGACTACTCCTTATCACCCACAAGCTAATGGCATGATCGAGGCCTTAAACAAAATTCTAGGCACAACTTTGACAAATATTTGGAGGCAAGATTGGGATTGTAGGGTTTTAGCATTCCTATGGGCATATCGAACAACTTTCAAAAGGCTGACCAAGTTCACCCGATTTCAATTGGTGTTTGGTAAGGAGGCTGTCTTACCAATGGAATTCATTGTAGCTTCTTTGTGCATATCTCATGCCGGAAGCTTAGACGATTGTAATATCCCTTTTGGGATATTAATTAAAATAAAAAAATTACTACTAATAAAGTAAACTTAGAAGAGCAACCTTTCTGGGTTCACCTGAACTAACCTAGTGTTGGTTTCAATACAACCCAAATGGGGTTGTAGTGAGCCAAGGTGATGGGTTTAGAGGGGCTAACTAGTTGGAGATGACACTTCATTAACCATAATTTTTTGAGCATCGGAAACCCTTCAAATTTGCCCACAAAAGCTGGAAACAAGTCGCCTAGGGTTAGGACAATAAATAAATTAATTTCCAGATTTTTCCCTTAGCTTTCCAACTCTCAAAATGTCATTTCCAGATCAGCAATAAATAATTTTATAACAGCTGCTTGCCAACTCATCAAAAACCCTTATAATAGTGATATTTTATTCTCCAAAACCAATCGACTTACTTCAAATAATTAACAACAATGTTAGTGATCCCAAATATCATCAAGATAAGGGCATCACTATTAGAAAATTAAGCAAGAACATATCAGATTTAAACCCTTGCAAAATAGCACCAAAATGGACCACAATACTCTTTAAAACAAGTTGATTTGGGGAATAATAATTCTGGAAATAACCAACAAGCTTAAGACATATATAAGATCTCCCAATGAGGCAAATATCTCCCTCAAACCAGTTGATTTATATCAAAACAAACCAACAACAATAATTAGATTGCATTAACTATATAAACTTCACAAATACCCTCATAAATTAAGCTCACGTACTCTCAAAAATGGCAACTTCACATAGACAATAGATTTAAGCAATAACTTATCAATTCATAGCTTGAAGGGTTTACACACTTCACATAAGGGTGGTGTTGAAAGACACCTTTTATTTTAGATCATTAGTGGGCATACATCCCTCTTTAAGCATGAAGATAAGTTTCCAAAACCTGTCAACATGCAAAAAAGGTGGCCATCATCTCCTTTTATAGATTTGTTCGTTTGCAATCTCTAAAGCTTCTTTTCCTTTTTGGCGCCATCTTCTAGAGAGGAGGGATTTTAATTTAAAATTGGCCTGAAAGTCAACTCCAATGCAAATGTTAATTCCCCAAGATAATATTGAAATACACAAAATATGAATTAATTAATTTAATTAATGCCCAAATGGAAGTCGAACTTTGCTCCATAAATCGATTTGCCTATAAATAATATTAAATAATTCCAAGAGTAAATCGACTTGCCCTTTAAATAATTCACCTTGCCTTAATTAAATCGATTCACCTCAAATGATATTTGATTGGCCCAAAATAAATTGATTTTCTCCTTTATTAATTCGGCTTGCACAAAATAAATAATATTTAATTTTGAATTCTCCTTTACTAATTCGGCTTACACAAATCGATTTTCCCCCAATTTAATTTCCTTTAATCCAAGGGGAGTGGATTAAAGGATACGAACCTTGATTATTTAATTTTTGCTTGAAAAAGGGGACATGACAATGATCAAGAGGCCATTGATCAAAGGCTGGAGTGACTGATGCAATTAGACGAAAAATGATTTCTTACTAGATGCAACCAAGGGGTGGATAAGAACTGCCAGAAGACATGACATGAAAAACATATTAAGGACGATGTGTTGAGGAAGGTTACGCATGTACTTTTGTACGACTCTAGATATGTTAAGCACTTAGGCAAGCTGCACATCAAATGAATGGGTCTTTACATCATTCATAATATCCTTGAAACTGGTGCATGCAAATTATGCACATTCAATGGAGAATTACCCCTAGGACACTTCAATGGTTATCGATTTGAACCCTACCATTCATAAGCAAAGATTAAGGAACCATAAATAAGGCTATAGAGCCAAGTAATTAACCAAGAATATTTCAGCTAGTCATTTTTATTCAAGCAACTTCTTGGTTTCTATGTTTGTATAATGTTTTGTTTGATTTCCAATAAGGTAGTGTTTGCACGCTAATCATTTGGTTTGCATGCATTCAGTTTGCATGTTATTATATTATTAAGATTATCATATTCATATTAGGGACAAGAGCAGATTTGTGTGGTCAAGAAGTTTGCTTGTGTAGGAGATTTGTATGCAAGGGAAATAAACCATTAATAGGATCTGGCTTTAGAGAGAAGAGTGTGTGGTTGTATGGCGGAAGAGTGGAACTGCCACCCAAACTATGCTTGCCTAGAGTGATGGAGGACCATTTGTTGAATTAGTATGGGGAGGAGGGTTGACATTGAAGATAACAAAAATGGAAAAGGGAGGAAGACGCGTACAAGATATCGACTTATATTTGGATACAACACTACATGGGAATAAACAAAGGTGAACAGGGCGTGCCATCCTCATGTGCAAGACCCAAAATTGCAAAGGCGAAAGTCGTTCGTAGGTGTTGACGTCAGTAGAGGAGAGACGAAAAAATGCTTCAAGTGTAAAACGTTTTGGTAACAGAATCGAGGTCGGATTTTTGGACACATAAAATATTTAAATCTCCCCCCTTGCATTTCAATGCATTTGTAACCACAAGATTGAGGAAATTAGGCTACGGTGTGAAATGAGATAAATTTGCAGGTTGAAGGGTTACAGAGTAAGAGATCAGCCTAGATTAAACAAAAGGTGGCAAGGTGAAGATTGTAGGCATCATAAAAGTAGTTGGCAACTGCTTTGGAGGGTTGAGGTACCTCTAGAGACGAAAGGTGTTGTAGATTAGGGTTTTGCCATTAATGGTCGACAAAGCTCAAATAGGCAAGATTAGGGTCATCGGGAAACCTAGTGCACCAAGGGTAAATCTAGGGACATCTATTTAGGATGGCGGCTGCAAAAAGAAAATTGGCCACATCCCTTTCTAAAACAAGCAAGAAAATCAAACCACCGCACAAAGTGGCCGATACGGCTTCTATAGTTGAAGAAGTCA
The DNA here is from genome assembly GCA_019776745.2 of Taxus chinensis. Classification (NCBI taxonomy): domain Eukaryota; kingdom Viridiplantae; phylum Streptophyta; class Pinopsida; order Cupressales; family Taxaceae; genus Taxus; species Taxus chinensis. Next base: position 13,837,303 of record CM034147.1, read on the forward strand.
AAGAGCATGAAGTTGAGGTGGAACCACTAGGGACTTGCGAGATGCAATACTCAGTTGAATGCACACTTGAGGAATGGGTTTCCAAGGTGGACTAGTGTAAGGTCAAAGACTACAATCACCTCCATGCAAAGAATGAAAAAGACTTGGAAAATGAATACTAGGTGAAGAGTATGACAATGGGCTTAGACGGGGCCGTCTCCAACATCATGATTAAGATAGAATTTGGACTCTTTCAACTCTTTGAACTCTGCTTTTTTGGGAAACCCTTCCCATTGGGAAGATTCCTTCTGTCATGCGTGTATGAAAATCAAAGCTACTTCGCCGAGTGCAAAAAAGAAAATCTCAGCCAAATTGTTGAATTAGTTGGGATCTCGTGTGAAGGGGTGGACCTTTGAATGTAGTTGGAGAACATGGCGACAACTGACAATGTCGCGAAACAATTGAATTACAAGCAGGAAAAGTTCACAATGTCCGTTGACAAATTGGAGGACCCGCTAATTGCATCACTGTGCGGCTACTCAGCTCGAAGGCTTCCACAATGGGAAGATGGGACAATATTAAACAAGTGTGGCTTTATGTGGTGCACATGGTTGTTGTTAAACAAAAATAATAGAAAATTGCAAAATACATCCGGGAAGAGTTCATTAAGGGCACATTTCAGTTGCACGAGAGTGGAGAGACTTTTAGGCGGATTACAATTATAATCCTAATTGTAATTGATGAAATCAGAGTCCTAGATGGATATGGGTAAAAAGTGTGTGAATTCCTAAAATACCACCCCTCACCAACACATTGGTTCCAATAATATACATGCCCCACAATCTACAACAAACAATATGAGGCCAAGATGGACAGGTGGAATGAGCAATGTTTAATAGCTTTTGGTAAGGAATGGTGCTTCCCACCAGTGATGCCCGATGCTTACCAAAACTATGTAGCATTTTGGCTTATACAATATCATTTCTTGTTGAAGATAAGGCTACAAGACAACAAATGGTCGGGATGGAGCAAGCTCCCATGTGCATTCTTTGCAGATTACATGGGGTGCACTTTGGACCGCCTTATGAGCGAGTACACAAAGAGTTCAAGGTGGAAGAAATTGATGCAAATAGTCTTGTCCTAAAAACCTTGCTCAATTACCTGAAGAAAACGAATGTGGATAGTGAATCCGACAAGGATTTGACCAGGGTACAACCACCCATGGAAGTAACGATCTACAAGGGTCAGGAGAGGTATGTATGCCTAGTGGAGTACGCGCTGCGACCTTGCAAGGATGGTAGGCCACTACTAGGACGATGGAAACTAAGGGCCAAACAACCACTCCAAAAGAGGGCCATATACTTCAAAGAAGAAGAAGAAGAGGAGGGCTTCAAGTGAAAACAAAAAATGAGAACAAGTGGGAGTGCATCCACAAGTGAGGTGGCAAAACAAGGCACAAGAAGCACAATCAAAGTAGAAAAAGGGAAAGCCTAACAAACATTGTTGGTAAATCCAAAGAAGCAAACACCCCCTTTAAAGAAAGTTCCCAAGGCAGTGCAAACACCTCCTTTTGCACCCAAACAAAAACCACCGACACAACATCAAAGTGCCCAACTAAGGAAACACTCTCCAAGTCTGCCAGCGATGCAAAACTGGTAGAATGAGGAGAGCTCCCTAATGGTGAAACACAAGTAGATACTTAGTGAAGGAAGCTCCCTCTAGCAACCCAAAATGAGAGGCCGAAGACTCCCTCTAGGGACTAATGGGAAACATTGGATATAAGGAGAGGTTGGATAAACAAGTGAGCAAATCACCAATCTATGAGGTGCCAAAATATAATATTATAAGTAGCCTTGTGTGCACAAACAAGAAAGGCTTGTGGTTTGAGATCTTGGTATCAGATTTAGAGACGGATTCTGGAAGAAAGGAAAGTGCAAGGATGGAGAACTTGGAAAATAGCTAGAGGAGAGTGGAGAGAAAATCACAAGGACCCTCCACCAAGATAAGAGGGTTGACAAGGAGCTCTACCTTTTGGAGGCAATGTGCGTGGAGAATGCCTTGTAACTCACCAGGATGTTGCTTTCATTCATCATGGATACATTCTTGGATGAGCCAGAGTTCAAAATGCCCAAAGGAAGCGTGCACCTTTAAAAAGAATACGACACAACAGGGAACTAGAGCTTGGTGTTCCACAATCCCGACGAATTATTGAAGGAATAGGCGGGGTATTCCTTGGTAAAATTGGCAACCGAGGTATCATGCCAAAATCTAATAAGCTACCCCATGTTCTTAGGAAGGAAGGCACAACTGGAAGAGGTGGAGAAGAATCGTTACAGTGTGGAATAAAAGGAAGTGAGCCTAGAGATGTGCGTAAGGAAGTTGGGTAGAAAGCTAGCGGAGAAGGAGCCCCAATTAATGGAAGAAAGCTTGAGCGGGTTGGACCCAATGGGACAACTATAGCAACTTGTAGAACGTTTCCTGTAGAAAAAACCAGCAGCCCAACTAGAGACCATCCTGGCTGAACAAGAAAAAGTGTGCACAGAGCTGGAAGAGCAACTAGTTGCATGTGAACAAGTGCTCTTTTGAAAGGCAAAGCTAGCTAGTCAGGTCTTTCTAAGCTTTCACCATGTGACCGAAGTAATAGATGGAAGACTGTTGGACTAAGAGAGAAAGAATAAGGCACTTGAAAGCAAGGTTTTTGATATTCAAGATAAGGCAGAAAGAAGTCAAATTCCCAAGGAGGCCGAAAGGCTAGTAGAACAAATAAAGGTCAAGTGCAAGGAGACGGAGTTGACACTGAAATTGTTATAGTGAAAGGCCATGGAGAAAGAAACCAAAATATGGGAAGTGACCGAAGCACTCGCCTCTAAGGCACACATCACATGGGAGTCGGTGCAGAAGAATCCTGGGGGTGTGACCATAAGGAGTTTATCTGCCAAACAACTGGGAATAATGGAAGAAATTAAGGCCGTCATCATGAAATGGCGTGCATTGGAAGCTCAGATCCACAAAGATGGGCTTGAATTCATATATGAGCCAGAAAGAGACGACTTGTTCGGGGACGGACAATTTAATTAGTATGGGGAGATGTTGACCCCTCAATGTTTTGAAGGGTGACTGAGTGTGTGGAGGCAAAGTCGCGAGGTATAAATGAAAGGCAATGTGCGCAAAAGTGGCCAATTGGGTTCGACACTTTCAGTGTCAGCAGAAATTGCAAAGATCATGGTGCCACTGGAATAGAGCTGAGCCGGTGGATCTTTAATGGATGCAATGGAGCATTAATGGAGGTTAGGTTTGAGCCTTGCCATTTTTGGGTGGGAAATAGACCAGTTTGAATCATGATTTAAATCTATAAAAGGAGGCCTTGAGCACATGAAAAGATAAAGGGAGAGAGAATTAGCAATGTTATACTGCTGGAATGAGCAATGAGGACATCTTTTGTAACAAACTCCTTAAGTGACTATGATCTGATCTTGAGCTCTGATGGTGGTTTATTTTCCTAGCTGTTCATGTTGGGATTTACTTTGCATTATGAATGCTGAATGTATGTTGCGTACTCTTGCTTAATTGATAATTAATAGATCTGGCTAATCTCAGTGAATTAGTAGAGTAATACACTAGTCTGATGTAGTTTCCATTAATGTAACCAGCAAGTGCTTGGCCCTCTTAGCACCTCGCTTGAGGGCTTGGGAGAGAGACCCAAGTGATATGCTGGTGCACAGAGAGATGGGCACCCAAGGCTTGTGCTTGCGGTGTAAGATCCTTGGGTAGTGTGGATAAATACCCCAACACAGATTCAACATGAAGAAGTTAGAAATCGGTGGGGGATGGTGCAAGTTTCAATTTACTTCATATCCACACATAAGATGGCGTTCAAATGTCAATACAAGATATTGTCCTATAGTTAGAGTGCATTTTGCTTTAGTTTGTATTGACTGTGGCTTGTGATTTAAAGCTTGATAATTCTTTGTGGGGCACTGGGAGTTGGCAAAGCATTAATTTTGGATAAATGGTAAATGAAAGACTAAGAGTGCATTAAGAACAATATACTGTGGAGTTGTGATCAGGATAGTGATTTGATTCTGTAATTCTCCAATCTTTTTTTTGGGGTGGATACAATTATCCTCAAATATGTTTGATTGCAGGTCCCAAATGTAGAGGTCAATGCTCTTATGAGGACTCTCAAAGCAAAGTCTCCATTATATCCAGTAAGTATAAAACTTTACGTGTAGTGTTTTCTGTGTTTCTCTGCTCTTTAATCCTGCTGTGAATTATGTCCAAGTATTTCAATGCAATGCTTCCTTTCCCACTTCTTTCCTTTTCTTACTTTCGTGTTTCGTTAGTGGGGAAGTTTGCTTACATGTTCAAAATTAGAAACAAAATTGAAAAATTTCAGATTTCTTTCTTGATTGATATTTGTTGAATATGCAATTTCTAAGTTCAAGTATGCTAGGAAATTCAATGAAGTGACGTAAAATCTTTATGCCACGTACTATTTGTTTGTTACACGGTATTCCTTTATTTGAGTTCCTATTATCAGTGTATAGTTTATTAGTCCTTTATATAACATTTTTGCAACTACTTGACAAATGCTCTACTTGGAAGTTGGGAGTTGTCTGTTGGTTTAGTGAAACACGGTTGGGCCTGTTTGAAGCATGACCTTGTTTGTAGTCTTAACTTTTTCCTTTGGTTGTAAATTACTTTATCGAGTGTGTTTGAAGTGTTATTATATCTTATCTTATGTTTATTTTGAATTGTTATCAATTGCAGGTGGCAGGTTCATTAAAAGCAGTCTTCAACTGTCAAGGCCCATTGGACGTTCCTGTATTTGTAGGCAGTGCAGTAATTTCAAAGAAACATAACGACGACTTAAATATGCCTTCCTCTGTTGTATCTGAAGTGGTCAGGAAAAATAGGGATATTGGGGCAGTTGCTGCTTTTGATCGTGTTCCATTTTCATATATGTCAGCCAATTTTACTTTTAACAGTGATAATTGTGTGAGTTTCAACAGTACCGTTCTGAAATTGTATGCGAGGCAGAAGTTGAACTATGTTAAATGTGACATGTAGGGGTGTAGAAGTATTGGCTGTTTATAATCTTTTGTGGAATCTGTAATGTTTTATCGATAACCCTGTGCTATTCAGTTAATTAAGGACATGATATTTACGGTAACTACATACAAATAATCAGAAGATTCTTTTCAAAGATTAATTGTTTAGATGGATATCTATTATTGTATTGCAATTCTAAACTTTAATAATTTGTCCTCAAATTGTGTGTTGGTTGAGGGGATATCAAATATCTAATGTGACATGGCTGTGCAACTGTTTTGCAGATGGCAGATTTATATGGCATTCGGGCAACTCTTGCGGATGGTGGTGAAATACGTGGTGCTGGAAATGCTTGGATATGTCAAGAGGTATTCAATGCGATATTCTTGTTGTTTTGGAAGGATAATAGAGTATTATGTATTTTGTCAAACACCATGCAATATATGAGCAGAATTATTAAAAACCATTTTTCTATTGGTTGGTTTTGGAGGAAACAAACACAAAACAAAATTTGCAAATACTGCTAGTGTATAAATCTTTTATTAGAATCTAACACCATGGTAATTGCCTAGCTTTTCACCTTTTTATTAGATTCCATCCCGTGCAATATTATAAAGAGTACCAAAGTAGAAATTATTTCCCTTTTACTTCTCCACGTCCTCACTTTTTGGGTGCATTTATGATGCATTCGTGGTTAGAGGGTCCAACAAAGGACTAATTTTAGACCACGTAACCCACAGGTTTTCACAAAGATGACTTCGCATGTGCAAAGATCATTTGAAAGAAATAATAAAGGTTCTTATATTAAATCAACGAGGAAAATATACAGACTCAGGCACAATACAATACAATCGCTGTTACAGCCTTACGATGAAGACTACAACAATCCACTAAGGGACGCAATTTGTAGGACTTAATCCTAACCAAGCTTGCTGACTAGCAAGTGTTGGAGATATTGTCACTGATGTCAAAGGATTCATTGAGTCAACGGAGAATGCACAGCGATCAAAAGAAAAATAACAGTGATCAGATTGATGTGTTACAGTGATCAGATTTAATAATAGTGAATGTAATAATTGTATACCAAAATGTGCAGCATTTATTCATGAAGGGACAACATTTATTTAATGGGCCAGCAGACCTTCATTAAAGCTTAAATGATTTGTTTTTATGTGGTCGACCTCCCTTGAAGAGGGCCGACCCTATTGGTGAAGAGTCTTGGGTGAAGAGTCATGACCATTCGAAAGGGCTTTTTTGGGCTATAAAAGGAAGATTTATTGGATGGAGGAAGTTCAGATTTTGAGCGAGTATCATTCAAAAGAATTTTATAAGTGTGAAATAAGAGTTATATCTTGAGAAGACAAGCAAATTTTTGAAGAAAAAATAAGTCTCCATCATTCGTTGGAACAACAACACTACGAAGGTGACATCATCATCGGTTTGGAGGTTGGTGCCTCATAAAACAAAGAGATTGGTGTCTCTTGCTGAGTTAGTGCTCGGCATAAAATGCTTGGTGTCTGAATTGCTAAGTTGGTGTTTGGCATAAGGGATCGGTGTCTTAGTAGGTTGGTGCCTACACAAATTGTAAAAGATATATATATATATATATATATATATATATATATATATTTTAAACCAACAGTTGCTTATATTATCCCGTAAAGGGTTTCAAAGTTACATATTCGTGCTATGCTCTTGTGCTTGCATAAGCTATTAGCCCAAGCTTGTGAGCATTGCTACAACAAACAAACAAAGAAGACACTCATGACATTATTAATCAAGATTAAGATTAAGTACTGATATCACTCCTGAATCTTACTAGACCACGCATGGAGGGGCAATCCATAGCAAAACAGAGTCCTTGTTGCCTAGAGGCCCAGTCTAAGCTAGTACCATCAGCGACTTTGTTCCTTTCCTGAGGAATGTGACTTCGTTATTGGACCTCATGGAATTTACCTTGTAGTTATTTTATCTTCCAACACCTCTTTGACCAATGTCTGCGAATTAGGAGGAGAATCCAATCTACTTATTATAATAATCAGTTTTTTGGACAATAATTCTAGGGAATCCGATTCAACTTGGATTTTATGCCATCCAATTTTCAAGGCCTCTTTCATGCCTTTGTAAATAACCCTTCAATCAGCCTCAACTTAAAATTATTGGTAGTAGAGACAATATTCTCAGCATAATCAGGAACTGCACCCCACCTTGAGCATCCCTACCAATGCCCCTAGATCCATGAACATACTGAATTTCCAGGATTACCTCTTGTCTGAAGCCCCTATTTGTAAAAATTCATAACTTACCATAAATCTTGGAGAAGGATTCTTCCACTGACCATTAGCTTAAGGACTTTGTTCTTGTTGTGTATCTTAGGGCAAGAAACATCCTTAGGATCAATATTTAGCTACTTACAAATGTTTTCCCCATTCGGGGAAAGATCTTGAGGCAAAGATATTTTATGTTTCAGGCTCTTCGATATGTTGATTTTGGTCTTCTCCCACAGGGGAAACAAGCCCCTGTCTTTACTAGATTTGCGATGAAGATTCTACTGTTTCTTTCCTTCCAGATATTCCAAAGGAGAAGACAAATACCGCTCCATTGTAGGGAGAAGATTTTGGCCTAAACTAGGGAGGGACCTCATCCTGCAGAAGACTTTTCTAACGAGTTCTTGCATATTCAAGTAGAATCAAAGTTTATCCAATGCAATGTTAAATAAAGAATCCTAGAAGTCGCCATCAACGGAACAACCCAAGGACAAGAGAAAAAAAGATGAGTAGAGGACTCTTCAGCATGAATGCATAAAGCACACCTAAACGGGATACAAACCTGCTCTTTAGAAGACAGTCTCCTATTAAAACTCTCCTGTGTATGAGAAGCCATAGAAAAAAATTGACTTTTGGCAAACATACTTCAATAGAGGGGCCGGGCGTCCTCTTGAAAAGATATTGAAGTCTTTTTGATGATTCTCTGTTGACCAAAGTAGCTGTTGTAGCTAGCAACAAAAAAATAAGTAATAGTAGCATCCCTTCCCCCATCCCAAATTATCAGGATCAGGGGATGAAGAAATAGGACGATGTTTCTCTTTGTTATATGATAAAGCAGTTAGGCCTGCATGTTGGGGCGTGGATCCACCTAACGAATTGGCCACTCCTCAGTTGCAGAATCTAGGAATTCCCATATCTCCCAGTAGGCCTGAGTAGTTGGGGTGTGGCCCCCCACCTAATTCCAATCCTAAAACCACGTTGTTACTGCATTTGCTTCCATAATAGGTTTGAGTTGGGAATATTGATGGATGATCCGGGGCCTGGTCCCATCCCAAGAATTATTTACCACTAATAAAAAAAACATTAGCCCATTATTAACTATCCAAAAAAGGTGCCTCTTAATCATATCTTCTCCCACTTTGATGAACTTCAGGGTGGGAGAGCCCTTTGTGGGCCAGGGTAAATCTAATAATTTTCTCAGGAGAATTATTCTCAGCATACTTGGCTTTGAACATGGCTGCCCATAAATCATTAGGATAAACAAACATTCTCCAATATAACTTGGCTGCCAGAGCCTTATTTTTCTTAGGCGAAGACTTGAATCCTAGACCTCCTAGCATTTTTGGCACGGCAAAGAACATCCCATCTAACCAATGGACCACTTTTTCTTATCTTGAACTCCACTCCACAAGAATTTCTGGCAAATAGAATCCACCTGTTTCAAAGATAGCACCAGGGATGTTTTGGACCGAGGCAACATAGATTGGCATAGCTTGAAGGACCGACTTACCTCAAAGTCATCCTTCGCTCTAGAGGCTGAAACCATGTTATTAGTCTACTTAATTTGTGTTCAAACTTGCTGATTAACCACTGCCAATCTCTTAACTTCTTGGAGGCTAAAGGAACCACACCAAATATCTCCACAAGGAGCCTTCCTTTCTGAAACTTGGAAAATTGCCTCAATCAAGGGTTTCTCGTTGTCTTTCAGAGCAGAGGAAAAGATGCTTAACAATGTTAGATCCTTGACCGAAAATGATTAATAGTCTGACCTGTAACAACTGAATAATGTAATGGACTTTCTGATACTCCCTTTTAGCTTCCCAGTAAGGGTAGCCTTCCCCATCAAAGTGTAAATCATGGCCAACAAATTGGAGATGAGAAAAGGACTTACTATTTTTGGCTAGTTGAATACCATTTTTTTTTTCTCCTGATAGGCTTTACGAACAAGTCTGCCCAAACACTCAGCCATAATTATGAAAAGGAAGGGAGATAAGGGATCTCTTTGCCTAATACCTCTAGAATGCTCCATTAAGAAACTTGAGGGAGACCCATTCACCAATGATAGCAAAAGACGTTCTATATATAAAAGCAAATATCTACCTTGCGGTGGTTTTTTCCCGAAATGAGTTTCCACGTAAATATTGGTTCCAAGGACTTGTGTTGCATAATTGGCTTTTAGATCTTGACATGAGATTGCTGTTCTAACTTCTAACTATTAAAGTTTTAAATTATTAAGAGTTTATCTTATACTGATTCACCCCCCTCTTTGTATAAGCGTGTGTCTAACAATTGGTATTAGAGCCGGTTTCTTCAGGAACAATCTAATCAATGGAAGGTAAATCTCGAGAGCATGCATGGCCAGTAATCAAGTACCAATGGGTTTCTTCTCAAACAAGGCTCCATTATTCGACAGAACAAATTATGCTTTATGGAGCATACGAATGAAAACCTATCTAATGGCTCTAGGGTTCGATATTTGGAAATCGGTAGTAACGAGATATATAACTCCTCAAATTCCACCGACGGATCAAGCCGGAAAGAGGGCCAGTGAAAACAACGCCAAAGCCTTGAATGCAATATTATGTGGCTTGTCTGAATCTAAGTTTGTCAAAGTTATGCATTATGACACGACAAAGGAGACATGGGAAAAACTGCAAAATATCTATGAGGGAGACACCAAAGTAAATCGGGCTAAGCTCCAAACCCACAAAAGGTAGTTTGAGAGTCTAAAAATGAAAGAAAAAGAGAATGTTGCAACCTATCTTCTTCGTGTGGACGAAATTGTGAATACCATCAGAGGGCTTGGTGAAAAGATAGAAAAAACCAATAATAATACAAAAGGTGCTAAGGTCTCTCCCCTTAAGATTTGATCCTAAGATTTCCACAATTGAGGAAATAAAAGGTCTAAACACGCTTAAGATGAATGAGTTGCTTGGAATCCTCACAACATATGAAATGAGGAACAGAAGACAGAAAAGCCGTACCAAAGCGAGAAGCTGCCTTCAAAGCTTCAAAAAGGGTCAAAAATGCAAAACCTGAGTCAAGCGATGAACCCAAAGAATAAGAAGCTCTTTTTGTGAGAAATTTGAAAAGGGGATCTGACAAGTACAAAGGTAAGCTTCCTTTCAAATGTTTCAATTGTGGTGAGATAGGGCATTTCGCTACTAAGTGTCCTCATGCAAAAGATGATAGTAGTGATGAAGAAGAACATGCTAAGGTAAGAAAGAGAAACCATTCATACAAAAAGAACTATAAGCCGGACAAATATGAAAAGAAGAAAAGCTCTGACATGCATAAGAAAAGCCTCTACACCAAGAAGGAGAGAAGCTCAAAAGAAGAGAGTGATAGAGAAGAAACTCTTTTCATGGCAATAAAAACAAATAATGATGAAGACCAAATGTTTCTAGAAGAGGAAGAAAATTTTGAGGATGAAGGAAAAGTGGATCTGGAAGAACTGGTTTGTGCCTTGGGTGAAATAAAGAGGCTTAAGAAAAAGAACTTGAAGAAAAAATTACAGCTTTAGAAATATGAAGAAGAAGGTGTAAATTCGCAATCGAACATATCTTGAAGATTCGAGGAGTCTGAAAAGATTATTATCAATCTGAAAACTCAATTAGAAGAGGCTAAAAGAATTGAGGAGGTAGTAAGAGATCAGCTGCAATCAAAAGAGGAAAATTGTGCCAAGCTTGAATTTGAAATTGTTGATTTAAGAAAGGAATTGGAGAAGTCTAGTGATAAGCTAAAAAATAGCTTAAAATTTGAAAAGAGCACCGAGGTCTTGGATAACATTCTTAATAGCCAAAGGTCACCATCCATCAAGATGGGGCTTGGCTATGAAGAAAAACAAGAGGTTACTAAGAAGGATTTGAATTAAAAAAATGTTAAACCTTCGAAGAAAGAAGATAAAACTCCTCATAAGAACAACATTCCTCAAAATCATAACAAAAATGAGAACAAGTGGCATAAGATTCCTCCTGCAAGAAACTTTAGAAGATCCTTCTATCGAAGGCAGCCTTACATGATTAGGTATCAAAACTTCTTTTATGGCTATTGTTTCTTGTGTAACAATTTTGGTCACAAGGCAATAGATTGTAAGGTTTAGGCAAGGAATAATGGTTGGAATAAAAGTGTTTATGGTTATTCAAGTAGAAATCATAATTCATTTGATGCACTATCAGATTACAAAGAATATGATATTGTGTGTTATAAGTGCAACAAAGTTGGTCATATAGCATGATATTGTAGAAGTGTTTATGTAGAGAATCCAAAGCAAACCAGGAAAGTGGATACCATGGCCAAGCAAAAAACATAATCTACAAAAGCTTGGAAGAAGAAACAAAAGGAAGAGAAAGAGAAAGCTATGCCTATTCAAATTGCTTTTCATGTGCAAAATGAAGAGGAACATTGATACATTGATAGTGGATGCTCGAGCCATATGACAGGAGATAAGAGCAAGTTCCATTCCTTGAAGAAAGTAGGCGGAGGAATAGTAAAATTTGGAGACAACGCTACAACAAAGATATCAAGCAAAGGTAATCTTAGTCTCAATGATGGAAAGATAAAAATTGAGAATGTGTTGTATATTGAAGGGCTGAAGCATAACCTCCTAAGTGTTTGTCAAATGTGTGATCAAGGACACATTCTCACTTTCCATCCTCCAGGTTGTGAAGTAAGGAAAGTTGATTAAGGAAGATTAGTTGCAGATGCAAACAGAACCACGAATAACTTGTATGTGCTCAGTAAAGTTAAAAAAGTAAGATGCTATATGACACAATCAAATGAGAGTTGGTTATGGCACAAAAGAATGCGCCATATGAATTTTGACAATTTGTTGAAAATCAACAAGCAGTGTGTGAGAGACATGCCAAAAATCACTAAGCCTTTAAACACCATTTGCAAGCAATGTCAGCATGGAAATCAAACTAGAGGCAGATTCAAATCAAAGGAATATTCAACAACGAAGCCTTTGGAATTGATTCATACAAACTTGTGTGGGTCCACAAGAACTCAAAGTTTAAAAGGTGAGAGTTACTTTATGTTGTTAATTGATGACTATCCTAGAATGGCATGGGTTGCTCTTCTAAAGGATAAATTTGAGGCATTTGAGAACTTTAAAATTTTTAAAGCATTAGTAGAAAATGAAATTGAGTTAAAAATTAAGTTCTTGAGATCAGATAGAGCACGAGAATTACTTTCAGACCAATTTAGAGAATTTTGTGAGGAACATGGAATAAGAAAACTCACAGTTGCACGAACTCTACAACAAGGGTTCAAAAGAGGAGTAGCAGATAGTAATCTCTATATTAAGACAAAAGGTAATCATCAATTGATTATTGTTGTGTATGTAGATGATATTATTTTTGGAGGAGACGATAGAAAAATGTACCAAGAATTTGCTAAAGATATGTAAAATGAGTTTGAGATGTCAATGATAGGAGAATTGTCATTTTTCCTTGGTTTACAAATTTCCCAATTTGAAAAGGGAATATTTATCTCTCAAACTAAGTATGTAAAGCAGATATTAAAGAAGTTTGAAATGGAAAATTACAAATTGGTCAGCACACCTATGGTTATAGGATGCAAGTTGAATAAGGATGATGAGTCTCCCAAAGCAAATTAGACTGTATATAGGTCAATAATTGGCAACTTATTGTGCACAAGAGCCTCTAGGCTAGATATCATGCAAGCAGTTGGTTTAGTTGCACTTTTCCAAGCAGCCCCAAAAGAAACACATGTGCAACCGTTTAAGAGAATATTCAAATATCTAAAAGGCACTTTAGATTATGGTTTGTGGTACCCAAGAGGTGCAAATTTCACCTTAACAACATATACTAATGCAAATTGGGCAGGTGACATGGATGATAGGAAAAGCATAAGTGGAGGAGCATTTTTTCTTGGTAAAAATTTAGTGTCTTGGTTGAGCAAAAAAAAACAATCTCTGTTTCCTTGTCCACAGCGGAGGTAGAATACATAACAACAGTATCCTGTTGCACACGAGTTTTATGGATGAAGCAGACTCTACAAGATATTAAGGTAGAAAATGATGATCCAATTTCTATATTTTGTGATAATACTAACGCAATTATCATTTCGAAGAATCTGGTTATGCACTCCAGAACTAAGCATATTCCGATCAAATATCATTACTTGAGAGAGCAAGTAGCTGAAAAGAATGCTTAGTTGGAATACGTGGCCATAGAGGAGTAGATGGCGGACATGTTCACAAAGTCCTTCTCAAAAGGGACTTTTGAGTACCATAGACACAAGTTGGGTGTGATACCCTTCTTATCGAGTCACTAAAGTCTGAAGGAGTAACATCGGTTTAGTGGAAACACCGTGGACAAGCCTTTTCCATTGATGTCTAAGGGGGAGAGTAAAAGAAAGGGGGAGTAGCACAATAAGAGGAAGAAGCAGAGAAAGAGAGTATTTTGTTTTGAAGATGATTATTTCTTTGTAGGGTTTTCATCAATGACAAAGGGGGAGATTGTTTGAGATATTGTCACTGATGTCAAAGGAGTCATTGATGTCAATGAAGAATGCACAACGATCAAAAGAAAAATAACATTGATCAGATTGATGTGTTGTAGTGATCAGATTTAATAACACTGAACGTAATAATTGTATACCAAAATATGCAGCGAATTCTTGGAGGGACAATTTTTTTTAATGGGCCAACCGACCTCAATTAAGATTAAATGATTTGTTTTTATGTGGTCGACCTCCCTTGAAGAAGGCCGATCCTATTGGGTGAAGAGTCATGACCATTTGAAAGCGCATTTTTGGGCTATAAAAGGAAAATTTGTTGGATGGAGGAAGGGCAGATTTAGAGCGAATATCATTCAGAAGAAGAGCAGAATTTTATAAGTGTGAAATAAGAGTTATATCTTGAGAAGACAAGCAACTTTGTGAAGAGGAAATAAAAGTCACCATCATTCGTTGAAACAACACTACGAAGATGGTATCGTCATCGGTTTGGAGGTTGGTGCCTCATAAAACGAAGAGATTGGTGGCTCTTATCGAGTTGGTGCTCGGCAGAAAAGATTGGTGTTTGAATTGGTAAGTTGGTGCTTGGCATTGGGGATCGATGTCTCGAGTAGGTTGGTGCCTACATGAAATGTAAAAGAGTTATATATATATATATATATTATATAAGGAAATATTTTGCCGTGGTTTTTTTTCCCAAAAGGATTTCCACATAAATATTGTGTTCCTCTTGTGTTGCATAATTTTTAGATCTTGTGAGATTGCTGCAATTTTGACTATTAAAGTTTTGAATTATTAAAAGGTTATCTTATACTGATTCACCCCTCCCTCTCAGTATAAGTGCGTGTTTAATAACAAGACTCTGCTGATCCAAATTCTCACGATTTCAGATGCTCCCTTACTTCTCAATTCTTTGTTTTCTTATCTCACTCAGCTCTATATAGGCTTATGAATCACTTTGGTTCCTTTCGGCTATCCTTTGAGCTCTTGCTATTCATAACGCCCCTCAAGTTCCTTTGCTCCCTTTATTTATAGAATTTAGTGGGAGAAGTAAAGATACCTTTGCAAAGGTTCCATTACTCGATTAGATTATTCAGAATCCATCCATCAGGTGATTGCTCATGGAGGCATTTTCGTTTGATTAAAATATACTAGATCATTTAGCCATTTAGTAACAAAGAAGACAGATCAAGATCCACGTGTCCAAAGTGACAACTTGTTTGACATTGACGTGTATGTAGAGATACAAGGTCCACATAGTGCATAAGTTCATGATGTGCATGTGGAATAGCTTGTTCATGGTTTTCACACAAAGCTCCATTTATAAACTTAATTATATTAGAGTTTATATGACTATATGACATTGCGCAAGATTTCCTTTATTTTGACGACCATTATGCACAAGACTTCTTAGAGATGTGCAAGCTCATTCTTCTACTCCAAAATGATTTTGGTGATGCAAGATAGCAAGTGAACCTAGATGCTCCTTCATCATACAACCCAAGTAAGAAGAAACATGAGCCCCTACTCTACTCATGTGTACTTTAGGATGTCGTCAATGGATCAACCGAGTCTAGTGCTTTTAGTTGTATTAAGCCAAGTTGCATCCTCAACTTCCCTTCCCCTCCATTTTACCAAATATTCTTTGTATTCTTTTTTGCACGTTGTCTTTTCAACTCTGGAGTTGACTCATTCTTCAATTTCTTCACTCACTTTCTAAGGTAGTTTGTGCTTCCAATGTAATTTGGGTCTCTTTGCTTCACCAGTAGTTTGTCCTTCATAATAACTGTATACATCCGCAATATCAAAGATAGTTGATGTGTCTAGTCATTCTGGTAGCTCTATCGTATAGGTGTTTGCCGCAAACATCTATAAAATTTTGCATGGTCCAATCTTCTTCCACTTGAGCTTATCATACATTTCTCTCAAGAACCTCTCTTTGCATAGGTGAGCTAAGATCATGTCTCCTACTTTAAAGTCTTGCTTGCTTTGCCTCAAATCTGTCCATTGCTTATACTGCGTGCTGCTCTTCTCCAGTTGCATGAGCACATGTAGGTGTACATCTCGCATGTATTGTGCAAAGTCTTATGCTTCTGCGTTCTTTCCTTTTTCTTCCTTGATGTCACACAATTCTATGACACCTCTTGGGCTTAGTCCATAAATTATCTGGAAACATGTCTTCCTAGTGCTTCTATTTAAATTTTTTTTGCATGCAAACTATGCTTGCACAATGATTGAATCACATGTCCTTGCCTTGTCTCTAACCAAACACTACAACAAGTTGCCAAGGATTTTGGTAACAACCTTTGTCTGACCAACTTGTAGATGATATACAAAACTAAAGTGTTTCTTAGTGTTCAACTTCTTCCACAAGGTCCTTTAAAAGTGACCCACAAACTTATTGTCCATGTCTGACACAATACCATGCGGTAATCCATGTAGTCTTAAAACTTCCCAAAAAACAAGTTAGTTGTATGCATAACATCACTGGTCTTCCTGCAAACAATAAAATGAGCCATCTTAAAAAATCTCTGAACTTTAACAAAGACAAAATCATTGCAAGCAATAAAATGAGCCATCTTAAAAAATCTCTCAACTTTAACAAAGACAAAATCATGACCCTTCTACGTCCTTAGAATACCTAGAACAAATCTACACTCAATTGCTTCGAGGTTTTCTTAGGTTGTGGCAGTGGTTGGTACCACCTTGTGTTCTAACTCTTTCCTTTTTCTAGTTGGCAAATTACGCATCTTTGTAGCCATGCGTGGCCAATGATATCTCACATAGCTGCGTCAAGGTCTTTTCTATACCAAAGTGACCAACTAATCCTCCATATTGCTTCTCTTGCATCAAGTTCTCGCACATTGACCCTTGCGGTATGTACAATTGCATGCCTTTGAACAACAACACTTGCTTTAAGAGGTAGTATAATCAAGGCGTGCGGTCAACACTCAATGGTTTTGTGCATGCTCTCCATGCCTCTCTGAAATCTTCATCCTTTGCGTAGAGTTTCTTCACTGCAGCAAAACCCACAACTTCCATATGTATCTCACTCAAGAAGATGCATCTTCTACGTAGTGCATCTGCAACTGTACTAGACTTCCTGCTTCGATGCTACAAGTCAAATGAATAATTTTGCAAGAATTCAACCCATTTCTTGTGTTTTTGATTTTTTATGAGTTGTAATGCTTGATAATCAATGTACAATACAAACTCCTTGGAAAATAAGCAGTGCCCTCATTTCTTCAGATCTTGCACCATGGCATAATACTACTGATCATAAATTCAATACTTCTTGCATGCATCATTAATCTTATCATTGAAATAGGCAGTGGGCCTATGCTCTGAACTCATCAGAACTGCAAACCTTAAATACATTGTTGAAATCTGGTAGAGCCAACACAAATTGCTCTGTGACTTTCTTCGAGTTTTGAAAGCCATACTTTGCCTCCTTCGTCAATGTGTAATGGAATCACTTCAATATAAATGGAAATAATTTAGAATATGTAATATATAACTAAGCCTCTTCAAGGGGTCAACCTTGACAATCTCACAATAAGACAATAATTCACAATATGATCCATGGGTGAGATTTACTTATCCATATACATAGGTATATCACGTAGGGTCAAACTCCTTCATCCTAATTAGGTCAGCCTAAGGTAATGACTAACTAATGAGTGTGCATATAAATGCTAAGTGTGCCATAGGTCGCCCCACCCATATCTGAATATATGCTATAGACTAAGGGCTTAACATGCCCCCTCCCATAGCTGAATATATGCTATAGACTAAGTGTTGTCCTCAATGTTGATGATCTTTGGATGTTTGTAAAGGAACTCTTTGTCCTGCCCCATTGCATCTTCTTTGTCCTGATTCTTCCACTTGACCATATATTCATTAAGCACCCTTTTCCTCGCCTTGTTAGTGCATGTCTGAAGGATTTTCTTAGGTTCCGAAATGATTCGGCCTTCATCATCAATCTCTGGTAGCTCTATCGGGAATGATGGCAGATAATCAGGAGATTGTTTCAAAGAAGTGTCTCTTGTAGGTGGCGTCGCCATGGGCATATCCTCAATAATAATTGAATACATGTCCACCCTTTCTTGCAAATCTGGTGGTATGTGTGCAATGAACTGTTCTTCCACTGAAAACAATTGTGCTGTAGGACCCTTAGAACCCTTTTTAAGAAGTTGTAGATGAGAACTTACCATCTGAGGTGATCTTATGTGCAACCTTTTAAACTTAAACATCTTGTCGACTGAATGAAAACGCATGAATGATTCCTGGAAGTTCATCTCTATCATGCCGAAGGGTGCGAGCCATTGGACTCCCAATACTATATCAACTCCCCATGGGAATGGAAAACACAAGGTAATCTAGCAGGTAATCTCCCATGAAGAGCTTAATACTATGACATTTGTTTGAACAACTAATTGTACTCCCATTTGCAACCATGACTTGGAATTCTGGAGCTGGGTAAATAAAACACTTCAGCTGTGTAGCTAAGTGATGGGTGAAGTTGTGAGTACTCCCTAAGTCAATCAATACTGTCACCTTATGTTCCTTTAGGCAACCCATTCCTTTGAAGGTTTGTGGGGAGCTCACATTAGACATTGAATGGGAAGAGTTGGTTGGGAATCTCCAAACCCTAGTTCATCCCCAATCTCTATTGTTTTTGCTTCATCCTCAACTTCTTCATTGATGCCCTCGATGTTGATCAACTTCTTTTCAACACATCTATGTCCTTGATTGTATTTGCTATCATAGTTAAACATAAGCCTTTTCCCCTTTGCTCTTCTATTTCTTGAGGAGTTAACTTGGTAGGCTCGAGAGATGATGGTGTAGGGGTGCTATTATCTTTGATGCTAGTGAGTGTGTGTGCCATCATAGCCAAGAATTTTTCTTCTGCTTTGTGTACCATGATAATAGATTTAGAAACATTAAGTGGATTAAACATTTGTACCTCATGTTCAATGTGGAGTTTGAGACCTAAAAATAGGTCGTTCAGATGTTCATCGATAATCGTCTCTAATGCAAGGATAGATTTTTGGAATTGATGAACATAATTCTTTACTGATCCTATTTGTCGTAGCTTTTCCAACTGGCTGAATTAGTTCTCCATCACATTACTAGTGTAGTGCATTAGTCGCTTCTCTATAAACACTGCCCCTGTGACATTAAGAGCATTTTTCCTTTGAGCACACAACTATTGATACCAAGTGAATTCTTCAGGCTCCACATATAAGGATGCCATAATAACCTTCTGCCTGCATGGGATCTGATGACAATAAAAAAAAAGTCTTCATACGGTTGATCCGATTGAGAGGGTCCTTTCCATCGAACTTACACATGTCCATCTTTGGGAGCAGGTTCCCAGGCCTAGAATTAATGCTAGCCATGGAAGTATGTTGTGCAACATTAGAATCACAATTGGATTGTACGTTAGATCCAACATAAAGTATAAAGTAGGTAGCAGCATGGTATAAATTTCTATAGTGAACTACGGTCATTTTTCAATATGTGATTATGGTTTGTGCTTTATTTTAAATGCCAACAGAGGACAATTTGATGCAAGAACTAAAGAGTAGGTAACAATATGCCACTGTCAAGAATATGCTGTAGTTGTCTTTTGTACTCGCTATTTACATCATAGCTTGTGATTTATATTCTCTTGGTATACATATTAGGTAATGATTATTTTTTTCCAAAAAAAGTATTTCAGAGAGTCAAATAACCAGTTTCCGTTTGGTTGATTGTTGGCATCATATAGGATGAGCCATATGGAGTTCAATTAGAATCTAGGATACCGATACGACAGGGCAGAGGGCCTGGAAACTGGTACGAAACGGATACGACACGAAAACGTGCTTGGGAGCAGGCAGGGTACAGGTGGTATTTGCTTGCACTGTATCCGGTATTTGCTTGGATGGGTTGCGCCAAGGTCTCTGCTGCCCTGCGAAGACGTGCCGTGCATTTCCACCTGCCCCGGCCATTCAATCCCGCCTTTCAAAGCCTTTTCAACTTTAAAGGTGGAATTTAAAAACCGTCCGTGTTAATACAGTAGGGTGGTTTACTGGTTTTATACGTGGGTCGTTTTATAAGTTGGGAGTGAGGATTCAAATGTGCATTTTTATGACATTAAAATATAAGCTTTGGCATATTAAAGTGTGGTCAGGTACTCTTTTATTAATAGTGGTGTGGTTTAATAAATTAATATTAAACGGGCTAGGTATTATATCAATATGTAGTAGGTGTTATATTAAAGTGGGTTTTACTTTAATATTAAGGTAAGCTTTTATGATATATAGATTAGGTCCTTTTTTAAATATAATATTTTAGGATTTAATTTATTTAATCTAAAGTGGTTTAATTTTATTATTGGGTTCTAATTTAATTTTTATATTTTTTTTGTACTGCCGTATCCGGGGCCAATTTTTTTTGCCGTATCTGCGTATTGGATAATCCGTACTGTATCCAAAATGTATCGGCTACTTAGATTAGAATGTTATAATAACATTTTTTGATAGTCAAAACGAGGGATTCTATTGGGGCCCTTACCCTTGAAAAAAAAGTGATGGAAGTACAATACAATGATTGTTCTTTAAAACAAAACATATTTCCTACAAGAAAAAGAAGCTAAGTATAGAGGAAGTAAGCGGGGATGAGTAGGAACGAGATCCAATCGACGGGAGAAATTATAGCGTTACATAATGCCAAGGTGGCATGAATTACATGAACCAAAAAGCAAGGTGGCATTAGCCAAAAACCAAAAAAAGACCGACTACCACCTAGCAACCGCCACTTGAAGATAGAGAGCAAAGGAACAGAAGAGTTATTGTGCTGCTATGCAACCAACAGAAGAACCATTCTATGTTTTGTGCCCTGAAAACTTCTTATTCTGGCTGTGGGGAAGAGGAGAGTAATCGACTGTGGTCCGTTTAGGACTAGAAAGCTTCACCATGAACCTGTCACATGTATCATAAAATTCCGACCAATTTACCTTGGCAGCCAGAACATATAATACATATGCTGCTAAGGAAGCACCCACATATTCATGTCTACACTCGGAAAGTGCAACAGGCCATTGATTATCTCTTTAAAGTAGACTTCACTGTTTTAGGCATCTCCCATTCTGCAACACTCGACTTCCAGCATTTCGAGTGCATACGCCAAAATGGACATAAGCAGGAAGAACACCAACAATGCCTTGGCTTGCCTCAGCAGGTTTGTGACTTGCTATCTAAATCAAGGGCTTCCTGCCAGGCCTTCCTCCTTTTTTAGGAAGGGGATTTAGCTCACGGCATTTGCGGAGAAGATTCTCACAGACATTCATTCTTCATTTCAGCCCTGAGACCTGCTCTTCAACCGGCATGCACTGTATTGACCAGCACTTTCCATCTGTGTTGGGTGCCAATCCGGGATTGCCTATGCAAAGCCGACACAAGAAAATATGGGATTCTCTGTTCTGAACAGATGGTGCTATGGGTTGATGGAAGATACTTCATACTTGCTCAAGATCCTCCATGAGTGGAAGAGCCGAGGGAGGAAAGAGGGATTTACCAACAAACTGATACACATAAGAGGTAGGGGTGACTACTGCCAGCTTCCCCAAAAATTCATCACCAATGGTTTCTTCAGTGTGCTTTACTCCTGGGATTTCCCCACAACCCTCATAGCCAAGAACATGGCGAACTAAATCCTCCCCCAAGCTGTCTTGAACAAACTAGGTATGTGGTTGGGTCAAGGAGACCCAACCCCCAATTGCATGCAAGCCTTTTGAAGATCCTTCACCCGACACCATGGACAAAACTGAAACTGAAGACGAGACTGCAGAGAGCAAAACAAGAGTGCGATGTAGATGAGAAATGGAGAGGATCTGACATATAAAAGCTTGGAGTGCCTCACTCAGTTCAAGGAAGCTGAATTGTGCCTTCCACAGGGGGTGTTAAGACCTGCCTTGTCACTCATGCTGGGGGAAGAGAGATCAAAGATCGGTGGCAGTGGCATAATAAGGCAACAATGACAGGAAATCCTGAAAAGATATGTCTCTGCCAAACGGTGAAAACATTTGACCATGTCATATAATAAATTTTCTCATTCTAGGTACCTGTGCTCTTCTATTAATCTTGGGGTGATGAATCTCTCAAGACAGCTGCCACTTATCCCAGCCAATACAAGGGCAGGTAACTCCCGTATTTTGAAATCACACCTAGATCCGTACTAGTATTGACAAGGTCTGCCACACAGTTTGCCTCACGATACCAATGACAGAAGAAGATGTGTGTAAACAAGCATTGGTATTTGACGGCAGGATGAAGAAAATAATCGAGCTTCTGGTTGGGGGTCTGTCCTTCGTCACTGCGTTAATGACCAGCTGGGATTCTCCCTCAATTTTCAATTTCTGAATCCCTCGTGCCTTTGCTAAGCGAAGACCCTCTGCCGATTCCAAGGCTTGTGCTTTATTATTAGTCCCAAACGACAGAAACGAAGAGAATGCCATAATAAACTTACCTTGAGAAGAACATAGAATGCAGCCCAGACCTGCAGTCCAGAGATTGGCATGGGAGCCCCCATCAAAATTGAGTTTGACCAACCCATTTTATGGGAGCTTTCTATTTGACTGTATAACGGTCAATACCTTTTACTATTTTCCTATTAACTGGATGTTATAATAACTTTTTAATAAAAGAAATTTGTTTTTATTATTTACTTTAATGACTTTTTAGCTTCATTTGCACCGTTGGTTATGCAAACTGTGGAATTTCTATTTGGGACAAACTAGCATCAAATGAATTACAAAACGTAAAAATGAATTGCAGTGCTACTCTGAATGCATTTTAAGTGTGGAACATGTTACTGGTGCTCACTAGCTGCTTGCTCTGATATTTGTTGTGCTCAAGATTTACTGTGAGATCTGTTGGAATACATGCACAAGGAAGAAATAAAGAGAAGACGGATTGCACACATGTGAGATTGTGTGCCCGTCTATTTATTATGAATGATGTAGTTACAAAACGGTTGATATAGTTACAACCGGTGACAACCATCTTGTAGTTGGATAACTAATGAAGTCCTTCTTTAATAAGCCTTACATTCTAATACCCCCTCTTAAGGCTTATCCTACATAAAGCAATTCATTGTAACAAAACTCGAATCAAACAGAACTACATAATCTTAAGAGGTTTTCACTTTGAAAGCAATGCTATGACTAGGTAGGCCTCCATCAAGCTGCTTCGTGACCTTCGTAAAGGTGTAGCTCTTGAGCTGAATTCCCGAGTTCCCGGATTCCGCCTCCCCGAATTCCCAAATCACAGATCTCCTGAATTATTGGACAACCATGTAATATCCCACTTAAGTTATTTTTAATTATTATAAAGTGCCTGTAGCAAAGGTAAAGTGCCCGTAGCGAAGGGAAAAGTGCCTGTAGCAAAGAGAAAAGTGCCTGAGGCAAAGGGAAAATATGTAAGCACTTATAATAATTTAAATAACTTAATAATTATGTCAAGTCTAATTTTAAAAAAAGCAAATAAGAAAAAAGCCCATTTCTTTGTGTATTCCCTCTAGGGAAAAATGCGACCAGCTTTGGGAGGGAAAAATAGTATTAAATATCTTTTGTATTCTCCCTAGGGAGAATTGGCAACTTCCCTTGAGGAGGAGTAATGGAAACTTAGAAAGAAAAACGGCCACATTATTTTTGTATCCTCCCTATGGGAAAATGGCGAATTGGCTTAGAAAGGATGGAGGTTGGAAAATGCATAGAAAAAAATCATTGTTTGTTGATTGGTGGTTTAGAAGGTTGCTTTTGGGTCTCTTCTTCCCTTAAAAAGGAGAAGTCAACTTGCTTGAGGGGCATTCTATAACCATTACATTTTTTGAAATTAGCTTGTGTAAGCTGAATATTGCAGCTGCAATTCTTAGGACGAAAACACTCAGGGAAAAGAGGGAAAGGGGAACAAAAACTTTCCTTTGAGCTCATATTTTGCATTGGAAGACTCCAGTCAAATCTGTCTGTTGAACCATTATTTTTATGTACTGCTGGAGCGACCCAGTTTTGGGTAGATTTGGCGTTTTCGAAGGTTCTAAAAATCAGTTATGTGTACCTGCTGTTGGGAGCAGAGTTTCAGACATTTTCCTCTTCTATTTTGAGAGCTCTGTGTTGGGTTTCAGACCTTCATACGCTGCTGTAATTACAGATCTAATCTGCAGACTTCTATCAATAAAAATCAGTCTTTTTGGAGCTTTCAAACTGGTACTTTAAATCTGCAATACTTTCCTAACTTCAGCTCAATAATTTCTGATATTTAAATCTGAGTTTTGCTATTATTCAGAGGGTTTATATCTCCCTGTCAAGTCGTTGTGTTGGGTATTTATTTCCAGCTGTTTGCAAGGGGTTTATATATCAGTTCTAGGGCTGTTTTTAGCATCATAAAACCAGCGTATTATCTTGGGGTGGGAAAAGTATGAAGTGTTTGATTGGTGTGAAGTCTTATGCAAAAAGCCAGTTGCATTTCTTAAGAATAAGATACAGATCAGCATGATAGAAATCTGATTGCATGTTTTAAGCTTGTATTTGGTTGGGGATTGCCTTAAATCCATTTGGAGTCAAATATGTCCATTTGGGGACATTACAAACCATCCATACTGAGCCATCCACAAGCTCCATCAAGTTGTCTCATGGCCCTCGTGAGGGTATAATTCCCAAGATCCACAGTCTCCTACTATCTGAACAACCATCTATACTGAGCTTCATCTACCATGTATCCTTTCTTGCCTTCAAAGTTTAGAGCGTCTTTATATTGCATATTTGTCATTGTCCTCACTACCTTCTGCATCTGGTGGGTCTTTAACCATAGCTATATTGGCTGTATTTGATATGCTTTTACCCTCGAGCACATCATTGGATCGAACACGACAAGCCCACAAATTTTTATTCATAAGTTGCATTTGTATTTTCACTTTCCATGTATGAAAAGTTTAGACTAGAATATTTTTCTACTAGAATTTCCATAAAATAAAATAAATACAACTGCGTATTTACCGAGATGAGTAAACAGAGAATAAAATACCAGTTCTTTACTGCAACTGTGATGTGCACAGTTCCGTGCCCTAGCAGGCTAGCACAAACAACCTGAAACTTTGTTGTGCCCTCAATTTGATTCGCAAATGTGACTTACAAGTGTGCCTTTTTCAAACACTCATGATTTTCATTTTTCGTGTAATATCACTACGTTATTCTTCTGAAATTGGCAAATTGCGACTGTATATTTGTTCTGGTTTTACTCGAAAATCGTGACTGTATTCGCATCTGGTTGCAGCACTGTTTGTTTGACTGTAATGGCTTGAAAACGTGCCCATCCACGACTGGAAATGTGGTGCCCGCTTTTGGCTCTGCTATGCCTTTGTCAATGGCGGAAATGCCTGTATATGCGCTTCACAAAAGCCCTAATAATATTTCAGAACTATGAAATTTGAAAAATGCGACTTTGTTTGCTCCTGATTCATGACTCTGTTTGCTCCTTGCACGACTCTGTTTGCAGCGTGAATTTATTTTGTGCCCTAATTGGTACTCCTGATTCACGACTTTGTTTTCTGCCCTCACGAAAATGTGAACTTAGAATGTGCCCTTGATTTCCGACTGTGCTGAAAATCTTCACGAACGATTCGGCCTGCGTGCCCTAATGGGACTGATCTTCTATTCTTCTCTCTGTCCTTGCTTGGCCTCACTCTGATACCAATGTTAGAATATGTGGAGAGAGAGAATAAAGAATGATTAGAATGTACAAAGAACAGATGAAGAGAAACCAGAGTGCACACATTATTCATTGGGTGTCCGTCCTTTTATTATGTGAAAGATGGTTACAAAGTGGTTGATATAGTTACAGCCGGTTACAACCATCTTGTTGTTAGATAACTAATGAAGTCCTTATTTAATAAGCCTTACATTCTAATAAGATCATTCATCACAGTATCCAAGAATACATATATATTTTGCCCAAAAGTATTTTTATTGAAGAGGTTATTAGAAGCACAGTTGAAATGATGTAAATGGGTATATGTGCACATACATACTAACCGGATGTCTTTATCCTGTTATTTCATGTAAATTGATTCCTAGATGTATTTTGTTACTCCTAGTCTACTGCAGTTTGAAGTATCATTTTTGATATCTCCATAACAATCAGTAGGCATCAATTAATCTTCTCCTTTACTTAAAGTTTTTGTGTAAATCGATTACTAAATTATCTTTGTTGCTCCTACTCTAGTATAGTTTCTCAGAAGGCATCTGTTAATTCTTTTCTTTGATGTACAGGAGAAAAATAAGTTTTTTATGAACAGTACTCACAATATACCTACTCCGTGCAAATACATGTTTTAGAGTGTGAATTAGAAGTGTTTGTTGATTCTAAAAGTTGCCAGTTACATGTTTTTTCTTTTGTTTACAGATTGTTATTAGTAGATATTAAGAGCTCTGCAATTAGAGGGGTTAATGTATTTTAGTTTTAGTTGATAAGCTTTAATTTTTTAAGTTACATACTAATAGTTTGTTTATATTAGGAGTTTGGTAACTATATACTTATTGATCTTCAAATTGTGGTGAGTTATAAACAGGGTGAGATGGATGAGAATGCAGTTGAGGTAAATTTTTCTGGAAATGTGCATTTTGATAATGTGGTGCGCCACTATGCCCTAGATGCAATCCAAGTAATTCCTGTCAAACTTGGTGATGTAAATATCGAGGCCAAACTATTTGGTTCCATATTGAGACCGTGAGTGACATTTCTTGCCCTGCAATTTCCTTAGCAAATTAGAAATTTCCATGATAGAAGTGAGTTGCTCGATAATTGATTAATCCTTTAGTCTTTTTACAACCCTAAAGTAGTTTGTGCACTGAGGGATCTCATGTATCGAAATTTACTTCAGGAGATATGACATTAAATGGACAGCACCAAAGGCTGAAGGCTCTTTCACTGATGCACGTGGTGAAATTATTATATCCCATGAAGCTATTACAATCAGCTCATCTTCGACTACTTTTGACCTTCTGACAAAAATTCAAATAGCATGTCCGAATTTACACGATTCAGAAAAAGAGATTTCTGGTCTTATTCCTGCCGTTTCCTCAGATATCCTGAGTGTTACTGCAGACTTACGTTTGCAAGGATTCAATATTCTTGGCTCAACTCCTTTTGGCTCCATTGGTTCTTCAAAGCCCATGCATATGAAATTGACAGGGAGGACTAAATTTGAAGGGCGTGTAGTAAAATCTTCAAACAGTTCAGTTGATGAGAATGTTGCATGGAAAGAGTTCTCTAGTCCAGATGAATGTGGTGGGATGAAAGCATCAGGACTCGTTGGAGAGGTGCATTTATCAGGAATAAGATTGAATCAGCTTCTAGTGGCACCACAATTGGTAGGGTCATTGGATATTTCCCCCCAGAGTTTTAAGGTATGCTCCTCACAGTTGATTCTGTATACCGAATTTACCTGAATTTCCCCTTATTTTGTGTTTATCATTTAAGTAGATTAGAATGCAGCCTTGATATAGGTTGGCAAATAATCAATCACATTGTTGGATGCTTGTTTTATTTATAATCCAAAAGAATGTGTTATTTTTTTTTTACTTATGATCACTTTTTAAATGATCGTTGAGCATTCTAGTATCTGCACATGAATCTATATTTGTCATGCAAATAGCTCTCCTCATAGCACTGTTATCACGTTCTGAAATGTATAATTTTTGAATTATTTTGAAAGTTTGGAAAAAGGGATATTTGATTTTGTTTTCCTTCAATTTTTTTTATGAATCTTTGTGAATAATCACAAAATAAAATTAAATCCAACAAGATAATATTCAAAATACTAAGTTCTTCTTTGCCGATAACATGACGAATCATATGATTTCATTGTTGGTTACAATTTTTGGAGTGGCAGTAGCCTCCTATAGTCTACATTTTTCAAAATCAAAACTTGCAGCAACTATTTAAATATATTTCATCATTTGAAATAAAAAGTATTGATGAATGCATATTCACCCAATCTGGAATTCTGGATCTGTTTGGGAGGGTAAAAAAAAACGAAAACCTGGAATTCTTGAATAAGTCCGGAAAAATCCACTCCGAAATGTATACATATTATATACGAGCTTAATTTTATAAATATCCAAAATTGACAAATGCAATTGAAAACTTTAATAACGTAATATAAAATGTTACAATATCTAATATTATTTAATATACCAGATTGTTAGGTGCCTGTTTTTTGCAAAAAACTACAAAAAAATAAAAATCATTTTTTTTCTTAAATTAGGTCTGTCCCGGACCAAACTTATCCAGGGCAGCTGAAAAATCTGGATCCAGGTGGGTTTTGCGCAGATTTGGCTGTATTTCGCAATGATGGTTGAATGTCTAATCATTCACTTTTGTCATGGCTGACATTAGTGTGCTCATATTATATTTTGTAAGTTGCCCAATTGCCCATTTTTAATTTATAAAATGATCAATTTATTAATTTAATAGATTGATAATATGTTGGCATGGAAATTATTGGGATAAGTGCCAATGTGTTGTGAGGCATAAATTCTGCCACTCACACATCATTTGACAATCAAGTAAGTTGTAATTCTTTGTGTCATAAGTGAAGTCTTTTGGTGTCTAAGGGCACCACATTATATCTCTTTTGTTCTTTTTCAATATTTGTGCTATCTCTTCTCTCTTGTGAGTCTAGATAATATGTTGATTCTATTCGATTCTTGTCTGTCATGGTTGTGAAATTCTTCACAGTCTCGGAGCAAGTGTGAATCTTCATTACTCGATTCTGTGATTAATTTGTGGTTTTTTCTTTTGGCTGTGCATTCATTAGATGTTTTTCTTGAAGGTTGCTTCTGCAAAACGTTTTTTCCCTTCATTGGAGGAATTCGAGAAATTTTCCAGATTTCTCTAATATTCCCCTACCAGAAAATAGCTTGCTAGTAGAAGACCCTAAGGTTCTGGTTTTGCAACTCCAGGGATCACGGCTGAGGAGATATTGTAGTTTCTTCCTGAATCACAAATTGTGCATATCTTGGGATCCGCGGTGAATTTCTTCAAACCTTTTGCCGATATGCAATCCTTAGAGGAAAATGGCAGTTGTGACTGTTTTTCCTTTTTGGATTCATCAATTTGTGGCATGAACAGTCGAGCCTAAATTTGATGTCCATTTGACCATCTCATATGATTTTTTTTCCTCCTGCTTAGGGTGATCAAAAAATCGCAATTACTTTTGCATATGGAATCAGATGGAGCTTTTTTTATTTAGGTTGCACCTTTTTTGAGCTCTACACAGTTGTGCAATTCTTTCAGCCCTATTTCTGTAATCTTGGTATAAGATTGCACAAAATAGCACACTAAAAAAAAAACTCAGAATTCAATTCATGTGGGATATCAATTACATAGAGAGTGATTACATATATAAAGAAAGAATCTCCTACTAATGTGGAGTCTACTCTCATCTCAAATCCCTATTCTAACTCTCCACATATCTCTTTCAACTAATCTACTATCACACCTATATATCCTCACAAGAATATCTCAGCACACTTAGTTACATGGGTTTTTCTCACAACTCACTATATGCTCACATTATTAATAATATTAATAACCCTTGCATCATAATCCAATGAAGCACTAATAATAGATATTCCTAACATTCCCCCCTTAGTGCGAACATGGTAGAAAAGCATTTACATTCTCCATTGTAGTATGCCTGCCTCTTGTGGCACGCCTATTCTTGTGACTCATGACCTTGATAAAAACGAAAGGGACCTCTTCTCAACCTTGCATTGTTTTTCATAGGTTTACCACTAACTTGGACATGAACAGGGTCCCATCAACTGTTCACCTCATGTGGTTTTATGGATATCCACGAACCTTTAAGATCCATGACCTACATTACACTTGTGCTTTTGTTCTTTCTACAACATTTTTACATCAATGGTTTACAGAGGAAAATGAAGCTCATTTATTACAAATGTGAACATGAATATTGCTTTTGTTCTTATTCACCAAAACACACCACATTGAAAATATGAAAAACAAACATGAGGACAAAGTCCTCATCAGCTTCTGTAGCCACTGTCGTTGATTGTTGCCACTAAATCTCATACAACAAAACGGGTTTCCATTGTTGCCGATCTCCAATCTCGAGATTTATTGTTTCTGTGCTCTTTATTCACCGCTACTGCAATGTGCGGCCCCGTCACTAGTGGCTTGTGAGAGGATTCTAAAAGTCCTTCCTTAGTTGCCTCCATCCAACAATGATGACATTGCTAACTTAGTAAATTGTGCTTTTGAAGCTCAGTTTGAAAAGCCCCACCCCACCCCCCGCCCCTTAATTTAAACTTGGACGTCGCTACAAGCAAAAATGCGTTTGGTTAAATTGCGGGCAATTTCTTTTTAGTATTTGGACTTTTGACGATTACAAAAAGACACTATTTTAAATGACCATAATGTTGACATACACTTTTGACATTTTTTTGTAATTCCTGACACTTGACAGACAAGTATTTTGACCTTCATATACATTGACCCACAATAATGTTAAACAATTATTAAATTTTAATATAGCCAAGAGCTATAATAAAAGTTTAAATTGACTAAGACATTACATTAACGAGAGACTAAGACTAAAACAAAAAATAATATATGGTTACTTCAAAAAAAAATCAAAACTAAGCTCAAAAACTTGACTTTTTAAAACAAATGAGCATTTAATAAATTTTACAATCCGACTATAACAACTATGGACATGATACTCATTTGAAAACATTTATTGAGTAGTATGTTTTAATACTAACATACTTTGCAAATATGAGACCAAATATTGAAATAGCTAAGTTTTAATTTAGCGCAAATTTAGCTATTAAAACTCGACGCAGTATAAAGAATGACAAAAAAGGCATGTGAACTTACACTAGACTATATACAGCTTTGTCAATTCTCTGCATGTTAAACCATCCAAATTATTTAGAAATGAATGGCTCCACGTGTCCAGGCCGATATTCCACCGCATCACACACTATATCTTGGTAAAACCACAGGCAGTAGAAGAAATTGGTGGGTGGTTTGGAGGGAGAGTGGAGACAACACTGTGTTGAAGATCTGATGCAACCACAGGTTTGGACTGCATTCGTCTTTATTTCTCGCCTTTCCCAACTTCAAACTTCTATAGTCTAATATAGAAACAAGAGCCTCTGTTATTCATAATGCGTATGATGCTAATACCAAAGAGGATGCAAACAACTTTGAATGTAAAGCTCAATTATGCTGTTGAATAGATTTGAGCAGGGCAAAATGGCAGGTCTGAGTGGTCCAAAGTCATGCAGCAATGAGAGAGAAATGACATGAAAGCTGTGTAATACTTCTCGTTGACAGAGTGCACTCAAATCTGCAGTAGATGCATATAAAGACGCATACAGTAATGAAGATTATGGCTTTGAAGCGTTGAACAAACTGTAGATTTATATGGCCCACATGATGTGAAATGAAATCTGAACATGTGCACGATGTTGGAAGGTTCCCAAAGGACAAAGGTGCAGATGGAATCTTGACAGTTTACAAAATAAAATAGATACACGATCTACAAGTTTCCATGATGGGTGAGAATGAGTGTGATGTGGCACGATTGGTTCACAGGTCTGCACACCCACAAAGATATCTACCAGTTCAGAGAAGAATTATATGGAATTGCATGCTGTGTTTGATCTAATGTATTAAATATTAATGCACATGAATTTGCAGCAGGTCACAAAGATTGTCACGCCCTCTCTAGTGGTCTCCAACGAATGGATCAAGATAGGTGCGTTCAACTGCACAATGACATGCTTTCCAGAATACACGAAGATACACACACTTCGACAGAATTCTAATAGTCAAAGACTTTAAAAACAATACACAGGGGTGAAGAACTAATTGATTGCCCCTAGAAAATCCATTAGTCTTCCATGATAGGAACGAACACTGCTCTGATGCCAAATGTAATTTTGGTCTTAGATTGCACAAAATAATACACTGCAAAAAAAATCAGAATTCAATTCATGCGGGATATCAATTACATAGAGAGTGATTACATATATAGAGAAAAAATCTCATACTAATGTGGAGTCTACTCTCATCCCAAATCCCTATTCTAGCTCTCCGCATATCTCTCTCAACTAACCCACAATCACTCCTACATATCTTCACAAGAATATCTCATCACACTTAGTTACGTGGGTTGTTCTCACAACTCACTATATGCTCACATTATTAATATACCAACAATATTAATAACCCATACCTTATAATCCAATGAAACACTAATAATAGATATTCCTAACAATTTCACCGTTATAAGGGCAAAATTGTGCAAAAACATGATGGAATCTGGCATCAATATACCCAAGCTTAATGGGTCTAACTATGGTCCATGGAGACACAAAATCACTGCCCTGCTCAAAATAGAAGGGTCATGGATGTATATGGACCCAATGAAATCTCTAACAAAAAGGAGGAGAAGCAACAACTTAAAAAGAGTGAAGCTCATGGACTAGTCACTCTTCATGTTGAACCAGATTTGATTCTTCAAACTAAAGAAACTAAGGACCTGCATGAAGTGTGGAAGAAATTTAAGGATCTTTTTAGGAAGGCCATCATCGATCATGTTAGTGGATTGGAGATGGAACTCACAAATCTCGAGCTCGGAGACTTCAACAATGTTGATTATATTGAGAGGGTCAAAAATCTCAAGGCCGACATTGTTGATTTTCAATAAGTTATATCCTGCATATGAGACTTCCCTTGATATCTTTCATAGTTTTCCCATTTTTTTGAAGAAGGCATTGGAGCCTACTCTAGAAGATAATTTTTGTCGCCTTGTTCAACATCAAGTGTCATGTCCCTTTTTGGAGACTAGCGGATTTGAAGACATTAACTCATTTTTCTCCCTGTGGATTTAAGGAAGGAAGCAAGGGGAAGACTTGGATGACATTTTTATTATTATCTAAGCAGATATTTTTATTATTATCATGTATTCCTATTGGGAAGCCTAACGCTCCAATAGAAGAACTTCTTTAATTAGAAAATAAAGTATTTTGAGCATGTAGGCTCTAAATACAAATTAGATAATTAAAAGGTACTTATTATAAGGTCGGCCATAAGTTATGATATAACACCCCTTATGTTTAAAAAAAAACACCAAAATTATATTAATAGAAATATAATGTACAAATTGCAATGCCAAGCTGTTATACTCATACTCCAAGAAATATCCTTGGAATTCCAACAACATATAAGAAAAGAGAGAGTGCATATTTGCAATTTATCCATTCCACACTTGCAAGTGGAGGATCTTTTCAATCAGTTTCGGCTTCTCTGGAGGCCATGTCAAAGGTAAAGGGCCAAAGTTGATTAGCTTAGTATGATCTAACGACCAGTTGGCCAAAGCATCGGCCACCCTGTTTTAATCCCTAGGTACATGTTGATATATGATTGTCTGAAATTGTCTAGCTATAACAGTAACATTATCCTAGATTCTGGCGATAAGCCAATTATTGGATGGATGTTGCTCTTGAGCTGACAGAAGGTTAGCAAAAACGTTAGAGTCATATTCCACTATAATACGAAGACATCCCAGTTTAGTTGCCTCTAGAAGAGCTCACTAGATAGCCATGATTTTAGCCACATTATTGGTGTAGTGTCCCAATTGATGAGCAAAAAAAAGAGGGGAGTTCCCAAAGAGTCATGTGCTATCCCTCCCACATTGGCTGGACGTGGATTGCCTCTAGTTGATCCATCAGTAACACCCCTTATGTTATAAAAGCAGGATGCTTGGCCATTATGTCATATGTTGAATCTTATTCTTTCTTTGGGGTAAAGATTGTACCTTTCCTTTCTCTCTCATTAAGGACGAAAACCCTTGTTTGAGACCACTTCAAGGATGAAAACCCTTGATAGTGGTACTTGTCTCGGGGACGAAAACCCTCAAGCAAGGATGTTTGGAATTATTGAATATCTTAAGGCATTTGGAGCTGATATATTTCTATCTAGCCCTAGGCGACTTGCATCATGAGCATTTTGAAGGTATTTTGATGGATGTATGGTATGATTCTTGCATGGATGGACTTGTACTAATTTTTAGAGGTGAAAGAAATCATTTCTTTGCATGTTTGAGCCACTAATTCAGCATTTCCAAGAGGGGCGAATTGCTTGTAAGGTAGGTTTGGCATGTTTGGGTGTATTATTGGGCAAGCTGATTTGATATTCGCATTCTTCATATTTTTAAACCCCAAGATCTCAAGTTTTGTGAATTTTGGAGCTTCCTAGGTAAAGCTATGAATTTTTGAAATAATGTAGAAATTCTGTAGATAGAGGGTTTATAGAAAATTCATATCTTCATTTTTGGGGCACTAAAAATCAATTTTCCTTCATATTTTGATTGGTGGTAATTAATCAGAATTTTTGAGCTTGATTGAACACGTTTTCTGTGAGTTTAGGGCATCCAAAAGTGAGTGGGAGTTCTGAAAACAGGTTGTTGCCCTAAGAAGGGACAAAGTTGCAGGTTTGAGTGTTCATTTTCAGTCATATCTAGCCCTCTGAAATCTGATTGCAACCATCTAAAAATTAATTTTAGTTATCTCTCATTCAACTCTAGCTATTTTCCGGAAGTCCCCCAAAAAGGGACATTACATCAAGTTACTTTGAGAAGTATGGGAAAACTACCTCTCAAAAATCAGGTTCATCCCAAATGTTTTACCATAGTTACCTAATTCTTCGGGATGAGGTTTCTTGGATGACAATTGTTTTTCAAATTTTGGGGAAGGCGGGGGGACGACTGATAAAAAATAAAAATGATTAAATTTACAAATATAACATGAATACTTTAATAAACTAAGACTTAAAAATGAAAGTTTGAATATTGAAACCATTAATGATAATCCAATTATTCATCACATATGCCAAGGCCCAAAATGCTATATATTCAATGTTTGATACTGAGTCATTGACATAATATGATAATAGTAACACATGTAAGATTATCATAAAATTTATAAATTTCTATTAGATCTGAGATACATTGATACTTCATACTAGATAGAGATACAATGAATCAATGATACATCAATGCTATCAATATGATAATGAAAATTAAAAACTACAAGTCTTCAATAATCAACATGAGAAGAGTACAACTACATATGTTATTAAATATTATGTCATAGGCTCATAGTCATAACTCAAAAGTATATATATGATATTACATGACCAATGACCATTTAGAATAAACAAAACAATAAAAAAATGGCTTAAACTTTAAGTTTTTTGTTTGTTTTTTAATGTTTAAAAGAGGCAAAATGTAGGGGACATCCCGGGGATGTCACAACATCCCCTATTGCGTCCCCCAAATCTTAAAGCACTTGGGACGTCCCGGGGAAATCCCCTAAGGTTAGGGGACGTCCCCTTTTTTTTCATTTTTTTCGGAACATGGGGGAAACGTCCCGCCCCCATCCCTAAGTCCCCCAGACGTCCGGGACGACTGGGGAGGGGGGTTGTGTGTCCCCACGTAACACTGGTTTTTCCTAAGGCCTTTTCCTTTACTAAAAGGAAAACTAGAAAAGCCCAAAATTGGTGGTCAAAAGTCTTCCCAAAAGAGCTCAAAGAAACTAATATTTGGATTTTGTAAGAAATAGAAACATAAAACTCTCATTTTCCATGTGCGGATTTGTGAGATTGGAATGATAGCCAAGGAAACCCACTTTGACAAGCAATTTCTTGATCATTCACAAGAAGACATTGGTGCCTTGGACTATGGATTTGTGGCTGCCCACTCAATTTATTGGTTTTCCTCCTTTCAAGAATGAATTGTTGATTCAGGGGCTACAAGGCATATGATTAAGTATCATTATCTTATCTTTGACAAAGTCAGTTGCTCAATGAAGAGAATTATTATTGGTGATGATTTAGCTTTGCAAGTTTCTAGTTGTGATCATACCAACAATGGTACAAGTATGTTTGAGGAAGTTGTTCATGTTCTAGGGATTGGATCTTATCTTCTCTCCATTTACCACATTACTCACACCAACAAAAGGGTGGAGTTATGGTTAGGTAAATGGGTTGTTAAGGACATTGATGATGACTTCAAGGTGGTTGCTTGAGTATATTATGATAAACAAATAAGATGTACAATATTGGTGAGGCTTTTGCATCTTTAGATCATAAGGTTTTTGTTGCCATGGTGGCTAAGGCTGAAACACCAATGAGCTATGGCATCAATGTTTGGGTCATAATAACTTTGATTCCGTGAAGCGTACGAGTCATCTTCATATGGATGACTATCTTTCATCATTTTCTTCTCTTAGTGGCAAGTGTGAAGGATGCATTTTAGATGACCTGGGTGTGACATAATGGTGAACAGGCTGGAAATGTCCTATAGATGCTTCATCTTGAACCAAACCGTCAAACTTGGAGTGAACTGTACAACTCTGTTTGACACTTTCGTTTGTGACAATCGGTTCTGTCGAAGAAGATGTTTTCGCTCTAAAACTTTTTATGCTCTTGCAATTGATTGTGATGTGCCTCACTGTAAGAAATTAGGTCTCACAAATGCTTGAAACCCTCTGAAATCAACCAAAAAGACCTTGAACCCTAACCATGAGTGAAACCCTTACAAAAATGTTAGTGTTTGGGTTGAAGTGCAATCCGTACACCGCCTACATTGGGTCTACTCAGAATAGATCTCAAAACCTCACGTAGTTCTCCACATAGAGATGTGATATCAATATGAATGCAACTATATTTGACTATTCAACCACTTGATAATGTTTGCAATGGTTGGCTTGTTTAGTGCTTGACTTGGCTTTGATGGTCTTTGGCTTGGGAAGCTTGACTCTAGAACTTGGTTTGGACTCTGGAGTGCTTCAGACTTGTGTAGGGGTTGCTCCTAATATGTGATGCTGCTTTAGGGAAGTTTAGGAGAGCTTTGTATGCCTTTTGAGAGATATTTGCTAGTGGAGCTCTTGAAAATGCCAGGTGAGTAAATGAGTGCATTTGACTTGCTTATATAGGGTTATATAGGTATAATTTTGCATTAAGACCGACCCATGAGGAAATTTATGACCCATAAAAGACATCAAATTGAGAAAAAAACCGTTGGAGAGGTCTATGGACAAAACCACTAGTTTTGGACAAACCAAATGTGGTTTGGTCCATTTGGAAGGGTGTGTGAGGAAATTGTAACAATGTACAATTCTGTGCATGATAATTACAAACAATGGATAGACTACTTTGGACTAATGTAAGCTTTTTTGTGAGTGATTGAGACTTGAGTAATGCAATGAGGAAAACAAGTCTTGCAATAGGACTAAGGATATAGCAATTAGGCTCAGAATAGGTGCACAAGTCATGATTTAGGGATTAAGCCAATATTGACATTATCAATTGATTAATTGCCAAATTTAGGTGTCTACATTTCTCCCCCTTTAAGCTAGGAAATGAAATTTGCTTGCTTAAAGAAAAATAATATCTGAGTGTGTAAACACACTTTGTCTTTGCTTGATTGTTTGTTTGATTGCTGGAGATGTTTGAGGTGGTTGCAAGATCCCAAATGTGAAAGGCTACAACATAGAGTGTAGTCAATGCCCATATAGAAAGAATTGAACTTTAATACTATATTGAAATTGCATTTGAACTTTTGAAAATTGAAAGAGAACAAAGCATGGAAGAAATAAACCTGTTTTTCTTGTCGAAGGAGGAGCTCCCTTGTTGAGGCACTTAGAGAGAGGGATTGAAACTAAGCCGTTGGAGGATTGAGGGTGATTAGTCCCCAATTTGAAGAGATACTTGAAAACATGAAAGGAAATGAGTTCCCCAACACACCAGAGAAGTGTGTCACAAGGCATCTAGCTGCTGTCGAAAGCCTTCTTGAAAGAGAGGAAGAATGTCATAAGGTGTCTAGCCAACCGTTAAATCTTGCAAAGAGAGTGAGAGGATGAGTGTCACAAGGCATTTGACTCCCCCTGAAATCTTCCACCCACGGAACCACACCGTTGTAGACAGATCTTGGTCCCAATATGTAAGTAGTGCAAAGTCACAAGAGAATGAAGTAGTCTCATGCCCCCATTGTGCATTGTACTAGTGTTGGTGTACCAAATGTGCAAAGCTGAATGGGAATGAGGAAACACTAATGCCCCCATACTTTACATTATAGAAGTGCTTATGATTATGAGATGCACAATGTCAAAATGGAACAAAGTAGTCACATCCCTCGATTTTTTGTATTGAATTGTGGTAAATTTTGCTATAAGATGTGTAATTTGTCTCTGAAGCTATTTCAGAAAATTGTAAAACCCTGTATGTTCTAGGAAAATCTGATTTTACTGTCAGAAAGATGCCTAGGATGGTACCATCCATTTTGGATAGTACTATCTAGTGGTTTCGTCCCTGTTTGAGGGTTCCGTCGTTGTTGAGATTTTGTAAATGATTTTTGCCTTTTCTTGTTCGTGTTTTTGTACTCTATTCCTTTGTATTCTATAATCTGTTTGCATGCCTGAATTGCATTGATTTTCATGTGGTAACCCCACTAAATGCCCCCTCTTTTGAGGTGTGTGAGATGCTTTGTATATCGATTGAATCAAAAGAATAGAAGTGTGTTCATGTTAGATGTAGCATATAGTCATTGTTGGATCACATAGAAGATAGTCTGTAGGTGGCCACCATATAGAACCGGGCCCTACAAGAGAGTGCATGGTAGAAACCATGGCACAAAGAGATAACATAGTTAACAAGCATACAAACATAAAAGCTTAGAAATACAAAAGTAAATGTTACTTTGTTAGTAATGGAGAAGACCAAGAGCCTCACACAAGGGTCACAATAATGTTGCACACACAAGCAAGGGCTGCATAAGCAAAGGCAATTGAGGCTGCAAACAAGGGGCACCTATGTGTCACACACATGTAAAGAAGGCCAATGGCCACACACACAAGATATGCAAGTAAACATATAAATAAATGATGATGAACATTAGTCAGTAGTCAATTAGCACATGAAATAAGATATAGTAGTCCTGCATAGTCCACATGCATTAGTCCCAAAATCCGAATAAATAACATACAGCATAATGTATAATATAAGTGTAACTAGGATGTGAAAGAGCACTATGTAATGAAACAATAACACATGATAGTGTAGGTGATGCTCCCTCGTGTTACATGGTGATTGGGTATGAGGAAAGATCCAACATTTATAAGCATTATAGAGTCTTGTGTGTCCTGCATCATGCTCATATACCTTGTGAAACACGTGTGTAAAGAGTATAAAATATGCTATTTATCAAACCATGTGACAAACAACACATGCAAAGTAGAGAAGCTAGTATATCAAGCCATGTTCATGTCTTGAATTTGTAGTTTGATAGTATTTGCATGCTTTTGGATTATTAGCATTGTTGAATGTTTTTTGTTTTTTTTAAATATGTGAAAGTGTGCTATTCAATCATCAAGTAGGTCATCCACATCAGGATCATAATCGATCAGTGTTGGATTGGTCATATTATAAAGTTTACAAAAGCAAGAGCCATTCAATTGTCTAGTCTGTCGAAGGTTATAGTGTTTCATGATGTATTCATCATCAGTATAGGGCAGGTCCTTTTCAGCCATAGTGAATTTCTGATGTGTCAGATTTCGTTGATAATCAAGAAGACAATCGTGTTTAATTATAATCTCCCTATGGAGCTGGGGGAAGTAATGTTGCGATTGGTCTCATCAATAGTGCCTTTCAAGTTTCACAACCATGATCTTGCCAAACAAAGAGTAGATTGGGGGTCGAGTGCTACCCATACTTGTGTTGTAATAACATGTAACCTGTAAGCTATAAGTAACATGATATATCCCTAAAAGTCATGTCGTTGCTCATGTAGAGGTATGATGTCTAATGGAG
Source organism: Taxus chinensis (assembly GCA_019776745.2). Taxonomy (NCBI): domain Eukaryota; kingdom Viridiplantae; phylum Streptophyta; class Pinopsida; order Cupressales; family Taxaceae; genus Taxus; species Taxus chinensis. The sequence continues at coordinate 13,877,033 of CM034147.1, forward strand.
TAAGGCCAAGAGTGTGTAATGCTTGTAATGTACATGCATTCTTAGAGGTGGCAGTATTGAGTGGGACACGTCTCAATATTTTCCATATATATAAAGTGTGAACATAAAAGTATCAAATCGAGGGTGCTTACATACTTCAACTGCATCGGTATGACACGATTGCTTTAGTTGTGTTGAATGGTTGTGGATTTTTGCAATTGCACCATTAGCTTTTAAGGTATGTATCTTAGATATTAATGCCTAACAATGATTTGCATCATGACCTATAATATGGTGATAGTCACGAAGGGCATATCTGGTTGCTTGGATAATTTGCTAGCTGTGCAGTGACATGAAGTAGGTAGTGCTAATAAGCCATGATCAAGCAAGAAAGTAAGAGCTCTTGTAGAGGGTTTAAAATTTCAGGAATAGTAATAGAGTTGGGAGCAGTAATAGAATCCAAAGTGTTAGTAGAATAGGGCACAAGACATGGCTGTGCATTGAGTTAATTTTTTTGCATCTTAGGTATGCTAAATTTGACAAATATTTGGCTCAAAGGTGCTGAAAGAGATGTAGGGTGAACATGACTACTACTGCTAGCAGATAGGCTTGTTTTTCTGGAGTAGCAACCTTCTTAGGAGGAGAGGTGGTCTTAGCATCAGTCATAGGAGATCATAGTCGATAGTGCTCGGGGCTAGTAGATACAAATAGTGTATGAAACATAGAGTTATCATCATCAATAGGATTAAAATTTAATTGGCACAGATGGTCATTTGACAACTCAATATCATCATCATCATCATCACTTTCATAGTAATCAGTAACCAAGCCATCTTCTTATTGTATTAACTCATGGCTTGTGAATAACTACACGTTCAAGTGGCGAGGATATGGTAAATTGCACAGATTGAGAAGTCTCAGTTTGGACCTCATCCTTATGAACACAAGGTCGTACGGGCTTACTGGGCATAACCGCATGAGGTTGCAACATAAGAGGCTTAGTATCATGAGTTTTACTCGATTCACTAATTACATATGTATGTAACTTATCAAGAGGAATAGGTTGTGTTGAAGGTGTGATAGTAGGCTCACTAGAAGTAGGATTGTCAATTATACATTACTTGAAATGTTCCTCATCTACAGTAATAGTATATTCATAGCCATCATGTACAAATTTGACACATTGATGAAGAGTAGATGGAATGGCTTCCATAACATGGATCAGGGTTCATCCAATATGAGATTATAATGAAGAGCGTTGTCCATAATATGAAATATGGTGGGGACCTTTTTAGGGCCAAATACATATATCCAAAGTGATTTTTCCAATTAAAGGCCACAAGATATTATCAAAGCCTTTAATAATAATAGGATTCTTATCAATAGCGCAAATGGATATACCTATTTGTTAAAGCAAGGAGCTAGGGAAAACATTCAAGGAAGATCCACTATCAATTAGTACCTTTTAATTAGAAAACAATGAATCTGTGCAATAATCAATAAGAGTAGACATTGACCTCTAAGATGCTTAGGAGGTAACTTTGTAGGAGCAAAAGCAAGAGCTTTATCCTTGCGGTTAAATGTGTTCATGATAGAAGCAAAGGAAGATGGTTGTGTATTAGTAGGGAGAGTAGTAGACTGTAATGCCTCCTATGAAATGTTCTTGTAAGTGGGTGATCACTTGAGTAACTCCAAAATAGATATCTTAGCAAAGGTGTTTTGCTGAATTATATCCAATATTACATAACCCTTTGATGGAGCAATAGGTTGAGAAGTAAGAGCAAAAGGTGGTGGAGGAATAGGTTGCTTGCCCCCAGTGGGTGGCCTTCCTCATCTTGTATTGACAACATGGGTTGTGGATCCCAATATAATCTTAGGACAAATAATGTGGGCGAAGGATGTTAGTTAAAATAATATTTTGAAGTGAGGGGGAAGTGCGAGATAAAAGGGTTGTATGAAAGCCCATTGGCAGTCAATTAGGAATAGGGATGAATATGACATTAAACATTGATATGAGTAGGAGTAAATTGAGGCTTTATACCAAATGAGTATAGAAACATGTGTTGATGAAGGGATATTGCTGCATTCCCTCAAGGTGAGGAGATGCATGGACCTTGTTAAATGGATGGTAACTCAACCTAGCTTGAGGGACATGAGCCTTAACCTTCATGTAAGCTTCATCAAAGATTTCTTTTGCACGTGGGTAAGCCATGAAGGTAGAAATTAGATTTTTAAAAAACCTAATACTAGGATAAGAAATATGTACCAATAAGATAAAGGGAATCCTACAATAGCTAGGGTTTTGCAATAAAAGACATAATTATTGATAGGTGAACTTGACCCAATAGGTTAATGATTCAATCAATAAGCGGGTTTACCAGATGATTACACCCATAAAAAATCAATTTAAGTGTGGGAAAGGTGATTAATTTTTTTACTTAATTCACTTTAGATTAAGGTTAGAAACATGATGCATATTTACAGTTTTTCAATTAAATGATAACATTTAGGTCTAAATATACTTATATATAAAAAATTTGCAAGATAGATCAACTAGAACATGTGCTAAATATTGTAAAGCATAAGGAGGTGAAGTGCAATTAGTTATTTAGATTTCTTTGAAAGTTGATTTGGGTGTGATAAAGTGATGAACAGGTTAGGAAATGCCTTATGCAGATGCTGTCATCTATCATTCTAGAATTGTACAACCCTACTGGGACCAAACTATTACTTTCATCCTTATCATTTACCGTGCGTTTTTGGCATATACTAGTGGTTAGGAATATGTTGCCAATATAACTCTTTAACTTTCATGTGCCCTGTACGAGTATTTTTAATATGTGTTTATACTATATTAGAAAATAGTGTAAAACCCTCTATAATCAAAATACCCATGGTGTGAAACCGTAACCATGGGTGAAACCCCTGCAAAAAGATTTGTATTTGGGTTGAAGTGCAATCCTTACACCACCTACGCCGGCACTACTTTGAAGAGGCCTCAAGCCACACATAATTCTCCACCTAGAGATGTGATATTTGTATGGATGCAACTATATTTGACATTTCAATCACTTGATAATGTTTGTAATGGCTTGCTTGCTTAGTGCTTGACTTGGCTTTTATGGTCTTTGTCTTGGGAAGCATCACGCTAGAACCATATTTGGAGTACTTCAAACTTGTGTAGGGGCTACTCCTAATATGTGCTACTGCTTTAGGGAAGTTTAGGAGAAATTTGATTGTGTTTTGAGAAATATTTTCCTGAGTGCTTACAAAGTGCTAGGTGAGTAGATGAGTGTGTTTGACTTGCTTATATAGGGTTTTGTAGGTATAATTTCACATTAAGGCTGACCTAAGAGGGGAGGGGAGTGTTCCGACGAGACTATTGTTGTGCTTGCGGTTCAAAGACTCTACTTTAGATCGAGGAGAATTATCTATAACTAGAGTTTGGGGCACCCATCCTATAGAAACTTTTCGAGGTGGCTGGGCAGTTGTATAAATGACCTCTTGCTCCCCTGGAAATAGAGTAATGGCCCAACCCCCAACCCGATTGATGCCGTTGCCATATATAGGTCTAAAGGAAGATGAATCTATTCTATCATACTTAGGCCGGGGAATTGTCTGATTGGTGTGACATCTCCATAGGGATGTCTATCAGATGTTACATGATTATGTGATCGGTATAGTTATTCCAATAATCTAGTTTGTCTGACAATATTTCGTGGTCTATATTTGATAGGCCCCCATATATAAATAAGGTCGGCAACCTCTATCTCTATCTCTATTCCCGGTCACCCATATGGGCAGCTGCCATATCTATATGAGGAAGGTAATGACCCATAAAAGATATCAAATTGAGCAAAAGACCGTTGGAAAGGCTGGGACGAAACCGCTAGTTTCTGACCAAAATATTTTGACAGTTTGGTCCATGTTTGGTGGTTTGTTCTAGAAGGAGTGTGTGAGGCTAGAAAGCTCTGTGTAGGATAATTATGACTAACATACTGCTTTGGACTGATTTAAGATGTTATGTGAGCGACTGAGCAATGCAATAGGAAGAGCAAGTCTTGCAATAGGACTAGGGATTAGGCTTGGAATAGGTGCTTAAGTCATGATTCCAGGATTAAGCTAATATTTACATTATCAAGTAATTAATTACCAAATTTAAGAGTCTACAATAAGTTAAAGTGAATTACTAGATTTCCGAGTGATGTTGTCTTGGCTCGGAGGAAATCGATTTTCATAAAAGCATGCTAAACCTTGTTAAAAACATTTTGAGCAGGTGTACATGAAGCCTATAGAATTGCATTAGACAGAAAATTGTCTAGTTAAATGATGAAACCAAAATTAAAGAGGCCTACTTACAAATTTTCTTTGGACTTGTTTTAGTGGCACTACGTTGAATTCTAACCCTTGTCGTTTTGGTTAAACATAGTTTAGTTGTTACTCTTTGGCATGGTATTCGTTTGACTTTGGAAGTTTGGATGCAGTTAGTTTTTGCTCTTTGGCCCTGTATTGGTTTGAATACAGTTCTACAACACGGTCATAGTTTTAACTGCTTTAATTAGGTCACAGGCTTGTAACAACGGTTTTGATTATAGTTTATGAATAAATATTATAATGAAGTTATTTTTAACAGCATATATGGACATTGCAAAAAAATGTTGATGACATATGTTTTTGTCTAGACTGTTTTGGTACGGGTACGGTACACTGAAACAGCAGATTTTTAAAAACTTCGGGTATGGTACGCTGTGGGTATATATGTGTGTGTGTGTGTGTGTGTGTGTGTGTGTATAAATTTAAAGAAGCATTTGCATACTTTATGAAATGTAATACTCATACAATCATTCATGGAACATGAAAACAGATTTCAAATACTTTGAGAATTGAGACTTGAGTTTGTATTGATTCATAAAGTTCAAAACATAAAAGTTAATAACTTAATACATTCAAGTTCTCAACTTGCTTCACTTGCAGTTTCCTAGGGCTAAAATCCTAGAACATATCATCTAGATGATCCTCAAAATCATCTTCATGGATGGCACTTGCAGCTCCAATCCCACTAGCTCCTTCAAGCCCAGAATTAGCAAAATGCCAAAACATGAGTGTGCGAATTAACAAGAGGGGCTGGGTGTATAAATAGGTTTTTGGGGGTGCCTTTTAGGGTGAAATTAGGGTTAGGTTTGTTTTTTTAAGTTAGGGGCTTTTATTTTATTTTTAAAGCAGTGGGTATGCTGTAGGTATGTACCAGCAGGTCCTGGGTATGGATTTCTGTACCTGGGATGTACCTGGGGCATGCAGGTACATACCTGCTGCATACTCATACCCGTACCCGTACCAGGTACGTATCAGGCCTGGTACAGGGCGTACCAGGCGTTTCCGGGCAGTCTAGGTTTTTGTTTTAGTTCTTATGAGTTCCACTTAGTTGAATGCAGTTCCAAACATTATAATATGACAACTAATTTATTGACCGCAAACGAAAGATGTAAATGAAGGCCGCACTTATAGTTATCCAATTTTATCTAATTTAATTCATCTTGTGAAAATGATGCCTCTATCGTGGATTGGTGATTGTGTTTATATACTTCTTTATGAGCTTCCATTATATTGTTCGTGATATGCAATGAGATATACAAAACATAATAGATGGATGATTCGAGTATCTTCTGGTTTTCATTTAGTCCTTCTTTTACCATTGGTAATGTATTGTGGGCTTATTTTGGATATAGTTGGAAACTCTAATGGCTATTTCAGAATTGGTAAGCTAATTAAATTTACTACAATTCTCCAGCTGCACTGTAGCTAGTGATATTACTTACTAAGGTGTTGGGACAGTACCATGATAAATGCTAATGTTTAAAACTGTTTTGGAAAACAATTGATTGTACAGTTAGATGCTACAGGAAGGCCTGATGAGAGTTTGCTCATAGAAATTGTTGGCGCTTTGCATCTTTCCAGCTCAGAAACTTCACCTTATGATTTAGTTAAGAGAAAAGTATCTTTATCTCTACAAAAGGGCCAGCTTCGCACCAACATCTTCTTCCAACCTGGTCATTTAGCAAGTTTGGAGGTAGATTATTGTTTGTATTTAGTTTTGCATATTGTAGTGAATTTTATTAGCTTCCAAAAAATGTCTGATTCTTTTAACAATTTCCTATATTTTCTTTTTACTAATTGCAGGTACGTCACTTGCAGCTTGATGAACTGGAGCTAGCGTCCTTGCGTGGGATGGTACAAAAGGTTAGTAGTCCCTCTGCTGAATATTGATCTAAAAATGGGCTTACTCTAAGATAGTGAACTGAGTTAATGCATGGCCTGCATGCATGCGAGCACGCACCCACACACATTAACAAAAAGTCTGTAGTCTCTGTCCTGACTATATCATCTAAAACTAGGCTGGCTTTGGGTTGCTGTCTGAGCTAATACACTGCCAGCATGCGTGAGAGCACACACATACACTTATAACCATTATCTATGTACACATGGACTTCATGTGAATCCTGACATTATTAGTTCTATAATATATATGAAGCAAAACTTATTCATATATTTTCTCTCGGAGAAAATGCGCATGCCATTGAGATGATAGATTATTCCTTACCTAGCTTCATAGTTGTATGCACATTTATTCTTCATGCCCTCAACTTAGCTCCATAGCCGTGTGTGCAAAATTATTCTTCTTAATCTGCACAGAAGGAAAATTTTAATTAATTTTTAAATACAAATTTTCTTTCTTCTTGTGCTACTTATCTCGACCTTATTTGCCAAATCAACTATTGTCCCTCTTCAATCTACGTTTCTTGCTTGGTTCGAAGAGAATGCCATACACACATTTGTTGCTATTGTAATGTTTAGATTACTTAAATTGTGTGACAAATCAACATGCAAAGTAAATATCGTTATAGTAATGAAGAATACATTAACAATTATTACAAAAGAATGAACATACTAGAGATTGCACACTACATAGAATTAGATAGCTGCAACTTTATTGATATGAGGGGGTGTACATCCAATATCTATGGAACAAGGAGAAATAAATAAATAAATTATATTAATGCCCACATATGACCAAAAGTAGGTCAACGGGACTCGAGGATACAACAGTTAACAATAGAAATTTCTAGGAAGAGAGGATCTTGGAAGCAAAATAAAGGAACAAAAGTACATAAGATAAAATAAAGCAATGGGCCACTAACACAGGTGGAAATGAAACTGATATGTATAATAATGGAGGGTGAATAAGAGATCCAAAAGCATGTGCTAGTGAAGACTGGAAGGAATTCTCATCGAACATCTTTGTCTATACCCAAAGTGGAGTTGTCACCTGAGACATCAAGGATCATTGTGAAAGATTTGATATGCTCTCTGGGGACTATCCAAGGTTGGAGAGGCCAGGCTGAGAGACCCTAGGAGGAAGCAAAGCGCTTCCTCTAGAATCTCCCCTAACATCCAAGGCCGGTGTAGATACTGTAGTAGAAAAGAAACTCGTAATATGCGTCTGCCCCTGTGGTCTGAGGGGAGTCTGGTAAGTAGTATATCTAAGTTGTTGGTAAGGGGTAGAGCCACCTTGACAGGAAGGAACAGAGTCACGAAGTCAAGGGAGAGTAGTTTGGGGGCTTTGAGTAATCTTAGTAGTGAGGTGTGTTGAAAGAAGCGCCGCCTAACTGATCTATTAGCTCTGATATGTGAAGTACCAGTGTCCAAAGGGCACTTTGTGCTGCCTGTTGCATGGGTGGGCTGGGAAAAAGAGGTGATCAACATGAGGGTTCTAGAGCCTCTAGAATCCCCTTGTAGGATCTGCGGCAGTGGATGATGACCTTTTGAAGATAAAGAGCTAGGCATTGCTTGTCCCTGGTCTCCACCTCCTGGAGGGAGCAAAGACAACAGATCTGATATTGACGGAGAATGTGATGATCTGTTTCAACGCAGAGAGTATGACCATATGAGAGCTCCCTTCTTAACCTTCATCATCCTACATAGAGGTTGGCTTAGGTACCGACTGTACTAATCTTCGTTAAGAGAGTCAGGGAGTGCTTGTAGAGTTGTGAGCTGAACTACTTCAAGTGAGTTTGCAGACATTACTTGCAGAATCAACTGGGTATGCCAGTTGGGACTTGCAAGTTTGCCAAAAAACAGAAACCCAATTCAAATTTAAAAAAAAAACATTACAAGTTAAAATAATTTTTTTATATTTTACATTTAAAAAAATTGCTGAGTATTTTTCTAGTCCAAGTCCAAAATTGTTTTCTGAGGTTATGCCGAGTCTGACTCTTGTGACTATGGTACTAAACATAAACATGATTAAGTTCACTACTCATGTTGACACATGTAATTAGGGAAAACCATTGTCGAGTACATTTGCATAACATATAACATAACAAACGATTACGATTTATCCAACTACAAACATTTTGTACTTACAAAGAAATTAAATGCATGAAATAAAAGGAGCCAAACAACTATAGAGAGATGCACATGTTATAGTGGCAAAAAATGATCTGAAATGGATTGTGTGGAAAGAGAGGGGAAAAAAGGCTTTCCATTGGGGATAAAGGAGCAAAGTTGATCATGGGGGCAGTTCAACAGAGAGGCCTCTTTGGCATGTGCTGACCCCAACCAAAACATCTTATTTTTATTCCCTCGCAAGGTGAAAGGGCAGTAACCCCTTGCAGGATCAAGAGATATAACCTCTTGCAGGGTGGAGGCTTGCTTTCTAGGCCAAGCAAGGTTTGTATGAATGGTTAGCACTTCCTTTTGGCTTTGGTAATGTACCAACCATAGATGGAAAACTCGCCAAAAACTCGCCAAAAAAAAGATGAAACTGTTAAATCGCACAAAAACTCGCCAATTTCAGGAAAAAAAAACTCGCCGAGTTTTGGCGAGTACTCGCCGATTACTCGCCAAAACTCGGCGAGCCCGTGCAAAAAACTCGCCATACACTGGTGAAACGCGGAATTAACTCGGCAAGTACTTGCCAAAACTCGGCGAGCCCGTGCAAAAAACTCGCCATACGCTGGTAAAACGTGGAAACACGGATTTCAAAGGCAAAAAACACTGTTTTTACGTGGTTTTGGCTCTTTTTAAGGCC